>OY728122.1:611515435-612765435 GCA_963277665.1 Viscum album | reverse complement strand
TAACTTCTATTATATGGTTTGGTCCATTATTTGATCTTTTTTAAATTAATAAAACATGGGCGGAATTCAATCTCTCAAAACATTCCAATTCTACCACTCACCCATCAAATAAAAGGCCACCCCTTTCCTCAATTATTCATAGCTTAAAACCTCCTAGGTTCATCCAATACATCAAAAAATCACTTCAAAAGATATATAAAATCATCATATAATATCTATTATGGTATATAATTCGTCCAATAATGGCCTTTGGTACAGGCCAAAAGGGGTTACCCGAAGTATAGGTAACATTAATCAAAAAACATTTTTGTTTTGCTTCATTAACCACCTGTTAAATTCTTATCATAACATGATGATATAAAAAATGATATTAAATAAAATTATATGTTGTAATGTTAAAGTTATGACCATAAAAAACAAACACTTCAATCAAATGGGTTTTTAAATTATCATTCGTGTATACGAAAGACTACCACCACCCGAAATGATGTCATTCGTTTTTTACATTACCACCTCTCATGGTCATGTATGATAATGGATAAAAAGTATAAATATTATATTTATTTCATAAATACACCTATGGGGTCATGAAATCATATATTCCCCTTTACATTCCATATCATTGGGGATACGATAACGACGCTCTTGCGTACGGTGGACTACCACCTCACATAGAGATTCGATTCGTTTTTCACGAACATGTCTCAATTGATGTAATTATGGTAAATATAATAAATATATGGGATATATATGAAATATTAAAGATATTTATTACATATTTATCATTATGAAAATATAATATATCATTTAATTTTTACCTTTCCATGTTGAGTAAAAACAAGTTTCGACTTTCACATTAATCATTGCTTTTGGAAATCACAAACCACACATATCATAATCATATATATTGTGTATCATGTCAGTTGTTTCACAATCGTAATCATTCACATATTCATTATTATATGTTGAATTATTATCATAATCATAAATTTTGTTCACTCACATTGTATTATATGTTGTTTCACAATTATAACCATATTATGTCTTACATCGTAATCAGTAATCGTAACGTGGTTATGTCTTAAATCATAATAAGGAATCATATCCAGATTATGTCTTACATTGTAATCAAGAATCATAACAAGACTATTTATCATATCGTAATTAGGATTCGTAACCAGATTATATAGTACATTGATTTCACATGCATTGTATACAGATGGATTGTAATCACATGTATCGTAACCAGGTCATTATAACCATATGCATCGTTACCAGGATAAGTACTACATCATAATTGTACAACGTAACCAACATAAGTATTATATCATAATAATGAATAGTAACCAAGTTTTGTACCATACACTTATTATGAATTGTATTCCATCATCATAACCAGATTAAATATCGCGCATTGTTACCTTGTTAAGAACAATAATCTGGTTATAAATTGTAATCTCAATATGAATTGTTACCCTGATAGGACTAGTAATAAAGATACGTATTGTAATTTTAAAATAAATAACATTCATAACATAACTCCTATACTGATTTTTATGTTACTCATACTCATTGTTTCATATCTTTTAGTAATTATTTTTTAACCTAAAACAATTTCATTGAGTTGGTTATTTACCAATAAAAACAATGTCATCTATTTTTTTGTTTTGATCGTTGTAATTCTAGCTATCTAAGACCCTCTTAGTATTTCAGATAAATATGACCATCGGAGAAAATATGACTTTCAGAACCTGAATCCTATAAAAAGGATGTCATTTGAACCAAAATACACAAATTTTTCTTTTATAATATTCTAGAGATAGATTATGTGACTTCGCTTTTGATTTGTGTGAAATACTTAAAGATACAAGAAGTTAACTACTTGTTCTATGCTCTTGTATTTCTAAGTGCATTGTTTCTTCTTTGTGTGGATGATACTTGTGATAATGATCGAGGGCTTATTAGGATAGGAAGATGTGATATCAATCAATGTATAATGGGATTTCAATTGCATGAATGACAGAGGTAATGATTACCTTCTTAATCAAGGGATTCTGGGGATATGAAGATATTTGTACTAATCATCGTATCGAGGGAGTACCAAGGTGGTTGTAAGACAAACCTTTTATCCAAGGTGAAAGGATATCCTACTATTTGGGAAAATTGAATTGTAATATTTTTTACATTTCAGATATTATATGTATTAGAAATATAATTTTATTGTTTCGTCTTTATTTTTATATTCATTTCAATTGTAAATGTTTCAATAATGATTCTTTCATGATACATTGTAATAATATATTCTATATGCTATATGGTATAATATTTTAAATTCTTATTACTATGATCATTTTATTCTATTAAAATTTAATTGTTTTACATTACTTATATTATTACATCATTTCATATCCATCATATCGAAGACCAATATAATCAATTTAATTGATTGAAAATTGTATTAGTTTAATTCCTTTTAAACTAAGTTCTTTTATTATTGTTTGAATAAAATGTTTTTGAACCTAAAATTCACCACTATTGTATTATCCCATCTAACATACATATAAATCTACATTAGGATCCGAAAATTGGTATCAGAAAGGGATTCCACTATTTTGTATAATTATATTTATTTTTTTGGAAATACAATTGTATTTATTTTAAAAAAATATTTATTATAACAACTTACTAAACTAATTTGTGGAGGGGAAATTATTGTTTTATAAGATGGAAGGAATGAATAATGGACCAATTGAAAATATGAATCCAACAAGACCACCTACTTTTATTGGAAATGATTATGATTACTTGAGAGATTTAATGAATAATATTGTTATTAATACTTGAGTAGAACACTTTATCATGCTTACTTTATGTTACAAAATCCCATACAAGGAAGTCGGTACATTCAACCATCAAGAGAAACAATAATATCAAATAAACTACAAGGTACACAATAGTTTGTTGTGTTCCATGTCCAGGAATATATATAGTCAAATATCATCAAGTAAAAGATCCAATTTCATCTAGAATAAATTAGAAGGCACACATTTTGGTACATCCAATGTTATAGAAGGAAGAAGATCAATTCTTCGAGCTGAATATCTTGGCTTTATTTTTCCATATGGAGAACCATTATTCAATATACAACAATGATTTATGACAATATTAAATTGTCTAAAATTTATGGGTGAAAAGGGGCTTGATGATGAAGCACTTGTGGACATGATAATTGATATAAAGCCGAATGAATGGGAATAAAAAGACATCTATGGATGAAAACATGAAAGTTACTCAAATCATTCTTGATAAGTTATTTGGTACTCTCTTACATAATGAGGCATGAATGTAAAGAGATTCTGATTTCAATAAGAAGAATAATTGTAATGGAAGTGTATCTTTCTCTACAACATCCAATGTTAAGAAACCAGAATGGATAACTAGATACAAACCTATGAAAGCTTTTGTCATATCAAGATCAAGTGATAGTGATCACTCAGAGAATGATTTTCCACAAATTCTTGAAAGATGAAAATGAATTTTAGAAAGAATCCCATTAAATATAGATTTAAAAGTAAAGATAGGAAGGACAAGAATGACTCTGAAGAAACATGTTATGAATTTATAAGAACCTGTAATATTAGACTTGACTTTTATCTACTAAATATAAAGGACATGAAAAAATTATGAAGGAAATAAAACAATGTATTATAAGTCAAATGAAAAGAATTTATTGAAGGTAAATGATACTTGGAGTGAATGTGGAGGTGATTCATCAGACGAATCCTCAAAATATGAATCTTCTGGTCAAAATAATATAGAACACATAGCTTTCCTACCTTTTCAAAATCTTTTTTCAATGAGGTTGGGGTACGAAGCCCCAATTTATTGATAAAAAATGTTCATGCAGATAAGCAGTACCTCAAAATAAATACAGATTTTTCAAAACCCCCTTCATGGGGGCCTGAGTTTTTTTCATAATCTTTTCTCCAATTATCTGCTCCTTTTCACATAATTCATTCCAGAGTTGTAGTTTTATGCAGACGGGACCTCATAATCTACCATATTGAGCTTCAATATCCCTAGAATGTTGGATTAATGTATCTACTCCTTCATCAGATTCTATATTTATAGCCTGCTCTTCTTCAATTTTCATTTTCTCTTCAGATTTTCAACTGCTTCTTCTTCTTGTTCTAGCTTGTTCCCAAGAGACTTCATCCTTGTTCACCACTTCCAAATTTTTAGTCTGAAGTCCAGCAATCTGTTTTTTTGTCTCTAATTTTGACACCACTTGTACACTAGAAGAAGAAGTATGATTAGAAGAAGGCTCCCATAGAATCATACTTACTTCTTTAGAACTAGGTGTGGAAGGTACTTATTTTACAGCAAGCACAAATTGGTTAGAATAAACAGGAGGTCCACCCACCACTTTCTCAGATTCATAAGAATGAGGAGGACTCAAAATAGGAGCAGGCTTGTGAACTCCTTTAACTGTACATGCCTCCTTAACTGGATAAAGGTTTATTTCTACCACATTTCCTTTCCCATCATCCTTCGGATTTATGTTTACCTCTACACTAGAGTCACCACCAGAGGAAAAAGAAAGTAAAGCTTGGGCCTAGAGAATTTCATGAGCAACACTATCCAAGGAGGAAACCTCTTTACTAGTTTCAATCTGAGTAGAATCAGATTGACACAGTAAAGGAGGCCTGAGTTCATTACTTTGAGAAACCACTTGAGCATAGGAATGGACAGTAGTAGTAACAGGGAGAGCAGGTGCAGGATCGTCAACTTCTTCCACAATACCAGCCCAGGATTTATGGTTGGGTGGACAAACCATCTCATTATCATTTTTGGAGTCATAAACAACCATCCCTTGATTAATAGGCTCAGAAACCGTCCTATTAAAAGGATTGTCAGAGAAAGAGGTGAAAGAATTATTGCTTTGTACTATTTGACTTTCCAAATATAAGTTGGAACATGATTTATGATCATGTCCTCATCCAGAAAAAAGGGTGAAAATAACAGATCTTTTGCAGTTATTTACCTTATTCCCAATGACCTTACAATCTAGGGAAAATTTTGGTATGTTATCAAATTCTACTCTAAGTTCCAACTCCTCTGCATCATTAGATAAACAAACCTTATCTAATAATGTGGAGCAACATTCGATTTCAATCAAAACATCTATCATAATGGCCAAATATCGCGATTTCAGTTTCTCGATCCATCTTAATTGGGACTCCAACAGCTAATGGTATGTCATATAGAATTCTTGGATGCAATAAAACTGAGTTTAATCCATAGATTTTATCCCATACCTAAATTGAGTTCTTTCCAATTTCATATGGGTTGAATTTCATATCCCAGTCATGAATAGGTACTGCACCTTTCTGGAGTGATAGGGAACCAAATAACCAAGATCTCAGCATCCGCTCTTCAGAAGGGAAAATTATGTGGAAATATCCTTTCCCAAGTGATACAATCTGTCATGTATCAATCCCCCAAATGTTGGATAATCTGTTTGTGAGTTTCTCCATCCTCCATGGTTTATAACCATTAGGAAGTATATGCCTAGAGACGATTGAATAAGCACCGAGCTACAACCTTTCAGCAATCGCCTCCGGGTCAACATTGACATGAGCGATCGATCCTCTCCAGTGAATACCCACATTCAATCCCTTAAAAAAGGAAAATTACATGGTGGAATCAGCAACCTCGACATGTTTGACGGGGAGGTTTATTTTCTTTTGTGGATCCAATCCTTTTCGGATATCTACTGAGTGTTTATACAAGTTAAATATTTCCGGATCCATAAGGCTTTCCATTATCCAAGCATGCGATTGTGAGAGAAATCCCTAATCACCATGCTTACAAGCACAGGAGATCCGAAAACCCTAATCGCCTTTGAGACTCACCAGAGAGATCTCTCGAATGCTCGACCCATCTTCTCTCTCATATTACCTTGTACTACTATGTCCCTATTCAAAATAATTGTTTCATATATAAGGTACACAATGATGAATCTCTTAAAAATGTATACTTAAATGAAAATAACCCTAGTGAGAAACATTCTTACCCTTTATATGAATAATCATTCTTAGTAGAGGATAATTTAACTTGTTTTGAATAAGTATCCAGATATGAAAAATTAGTAGAAAATTAAAATTCTATAATCAAGAAAAAGATTGAAAAGGAAAATTCTAAAACATCTATTCTGACAATAAGTGTATCAGACCTTTCAAAATATCTTGATCAGAAAACACTTGATTTTTTAAATATTTCAAAAACGCTTAAGGAAGTATGTTTTGAGAAGGATAAAGTTTCTAAGGAGTTTGAATAACTTATTTTAACATAAAATCTTTTTGAAAAAAAAAACAATTCCAAAACAATTTCTTGTGGGAATGTTAATTTAGTCAGTAGACTAAAAATAGAATCTTTTTATCTTAAGAAACGTTAATGAAACATCTCTATTGAAATGAATGAATTAGAAAAAATGTATTCTAAAATTCATTCTCTAAGGAATAGTTCCAGAATTCGTTACAGTCACTCAAAACAAATTTTTAGTCATAAATATTTTGTTCCTCAAAATAATCCTTTCTACACTAAATGTCATTGTGTTGGACATTGAAAAAGAAACTTTTCCATTAATAAAATGGAATCTTTAAGATTTCATAAAGATCATTTTGAAAAACAAATTTGGATTCCAAAAATTCTTTTGCCTAACTTTTCTGGATCTAAACACGTTTGGGTTGTGAAAAACTAATGGTTTCTTTTTCAGGAAAACAACAAGTGTACCAATAAAAAGAAATTTTGGTACATGGAGAGTTTTTGTTCTTAAAACCTGAATAGAAACCAATATTTCATCAAAAACATTATTGAAATGATCGTTGGAAGAGTGAACAGTAGAGAAAATGCATAGGGAAAGATCATTGGTATATGTAATATTTTTCTTTAAGGAAATGTTTTGATTTAAAATTATTTATTTTTCAAAGGACTTATTCACAACCTCATATGCACAATTCAATTATGAGATGAAGGTTACATTGTATATTTTAGGAGTGATAATGGTTTAGTTAATATTTCATGGATGAATTCATTCTTTCTTCCCATAGGCATGTGAATGTATATACAATAAATTTAGAATACCTTATGATCTATGAATTAACTTGATTAAGTGAAATGGAAGACCAATCTTGGTTATGACACAAATTTTTCTGACACTGTAATCTAATGAACCTTTTTAAACTCTCAAAGAAAAGACTTGTCAAGGTTCTACCAGATATAATGTATTATTATTCCAAAGTTTATGACCCTTGTAAATATGTAAAGCAACATATAACTATCTTTAAAATAATCAATGATGTTTCAACATCAATTGAATTTCTATAAGTGCACATGGATCTCTTTGATCCTACAAAAACTAGAAGCATTGGAGGAAAGTACTATGTAATTTTTTTAGTTGTTGACAACACTAGATTTACATGGGTATATTTTCTAACATATAATTCTGAAGCCTTTTTCTATTTCAAAATATTTATATCCATAGTTTAAAATGAGTAATCCTACCATTGATAACTATTCATTGTGATCATGTTGGAGAATTTAAAAATTCAGATTTTGAAAAAAAAATTAGTTTGAATGTTATTACTCACAATTTTTTTATTACTGGAACCCCACATAAAAATGTTGTTGTTGAGAGAAGATATCATATTTTTTTAGGAAATGACAAGAACCATGTCATCTTAGGTGGAAAATAATTTTGAAATATATTTCCATAACATTTCTTGAGGAATATATCATTTCTTCTTTGAAAAAATCATTTTAATACATAAAACCATTTGAACCATATTTTCATAGATTAAGCCATGAAAATTTATAAAGAAGAAATTAAATAATTTTTAAAACATTTTTTCCTTGATGACTAATCCAATAATATTCAATATCTTTTAAAAAACTTATCTTTATTAAAAATTAAAACATTGAATGAATTTTTTAAAATGCATAAAATACAATTTAATTTAAAATAAGTTGAAAACATATAAATAAATCTGGAAAATGTTTTCATAAAAATTGTACTTGAAAACTTAGGAAATACAAATCAAAAAATTTTCAAATGAATTTTCTTTGAAAATAGCTTTGAAAAATTATAAATTAAGATCTTAAAACAATTAAAAATTATTAAAATGATTTTTTTAATAATCTTTAATGATAATTTGAAAACATTTTTTGATGCCATGGTTTTCCTAATAAAACAAATTTTCAACCGAAGAGAGAAATAAATTCATATTTTATTGAAAAAATATATTTATTACATTAAGTACCAAATAATATAAAAATTATTATAATACATGGATATATCTTGAATAATCATAAGGGAATAGAAATAATTATTTTTCATGAGATATGGATCGTAATATTTCATCAATGAAGTATACTCATAATCATTCTCGAAAAGCGATGAGACAGTTTAAATAAACTATTATCACTTGGTATAATGATATTATACATTCCATGTAAGAAAATTAAAATTAATTAATTTTAATATATCATGAAAATATGTATATTCATGATATAAAATTTCAAATTTAGTATATACACTTCATTGAAACATATAAGAGCATAACCTGACATGTGTCTCAATGAATTCAAATTGAGACAAAATTACTTTACAGATTTGGTGAATTTTGAAACATAAAACCCATGAATGAAATATCATCATATGGATATTTATATACCCATAAATTTATTTATATTTATCATATATTTCATGTAATGGTAGTATAAACAACACTCAAAAGGAATGGGTGGTGAATAAAGCATGTATCTCATGAAAATCAAAAGTGTGATGAAATTCCCTTACCTCGTGTCTTGACTCTCGTCGTACTCATGCAAAAATAATGTACAAAACATATAAATTTATTATTAATATTTTAATGAACCATATAATTATATCTAATACTATATGTGTATTTTTTATACTTTATTTTACTTTCTTGTGATCTATTTCATGTTAAATTTTGGCTTCATGTAATATTCAGTTTTTTTTTCTTGTGTCTTAATTTGTTATTACGCTTGTCCATATATTTATATAATTATTTAAGGAAAGTAAAAAATGATATATAAATAGTTTTTATTCTATATTTTTTATTATAATAATATATGGAATACAGATGTATGAAATGGAATACGCTATTCTTGGAGACGAAAAGATGTACTTTCACATGAAAGATGTTTCTATTTCTATTGTTGTATAGAAATAAAGAAAGTAAATTACATATATGAATATTTTTTGATAATATAATTATATTTTTTTTTATAATGTTATATATATCATATAAATTCACTAAAACCGACCTTAATACATTCCATGTAGTGCTCGAACGAATCAGATAGCTTTGAGGGGGTGGTAGTCCATACATCCTTAAACAAAATTATCACATTTACACCAAGTGGATTTTAAATAAAGATATGTGTTGTAAAATCTATTAATAAGATTAAAATAAATATAATATATTACATATAAAAATTTATTGTCCATTAAAATTCCTATCATGAGATCCGGTAGAGTAAAAATTAACAATAATCGTTTAGTAAAAAGATAGTTCGCTATAAACGTAAATATTATGTTCATCACCATTAGATGGAGGTGTGTGTATGTTTAGGTTGAATAATTATTATAAAATATCATAGTATATATAGCATAATGTTTCTACTGTACAAGCATGGAATAAAGAGATCGGGGGTGGAGACGGAAAATAAAATAAAGGAGCTCAAAAGAAGACATTGCCTGTTAATGAGTTAACTCGTTTTGATTTGATCCAAAACGCTTGAGTAGGTATATTTCTATTGAAGGGGAGGGTTATTAAGTTATGGGATTATTGTTTTAATTATATTTTGAAAATATAAGACAAAACAATGATTTTTTAGAGGTTTGAAGAAGAAGTATAGGCGGTGGCCTTTTATAGGGAATGGAAATGACACACTTGGGTTTTCTAGAAACAAGTTAGGTGTACCCACATTTTTAACAAAAAAAATTTACTAAAACGCCCAAAAAAACACAATAGTGGAAGGTTAATGGATGAATAATGAATAGTAATTGGGTGATCAAAATGTTTCTGAGTATTTTTGGGTCATAAATTTAATGATTTTTACTTTATTAACATAATTTTTCTCTTAATCATGGTAATTGATTTTAGTCACTTAAAAAATTTGTTTTTGAAAAAAAAAAAGACAATAATATTATAATTATGAATTATTTTAATCCAAAATATGGAATCTTTTTTCCATATACCAATCACATAAGTTGAAGAAGTTAATTTAGATTTAATCATGTCTTTAGGATGACACTACAGTTTTTTAATGTTAAAATGATCAAAAGTTTGCTTAGTTTTTGTATTATATTTGATTGTGAAATTTGATACAATGAAATAAATTGGATTAATTGATAAAAATAATATCTAACTAAACTATTAAACAATTTTAAAATAAAACTTATCTTATAAATAAATTATATAAGAATATATTTTTGAAATTAAAATTTAGTATTTTTATCAATTCATTAAAAATGAATACTTTTAGAAAAACAAGAAAAATATAACCTAAATTAATTTTTATGATTTTTTTTACAAATATATAGTTTATCTAGGCATATTAATTCTGAAAATATTAAAAAAAATTGGTTTTAAAATGACTCTCTATTAAATGGAGGTAAAAATTCCATTATTAAAAAGAAAACGTTTTGTGCATAAAATTGGGTATGTTCTTATATTTTATATATCAAATCAATAGTATGAATATAAAATATACTTTTATTTTAATATATAACATATATATTACATGAATTTCACACATTAACTATTATTATTTTAATTTATTCGGTTAAAATAGTTTCACTACCATAAAAATAATAATATTTCTCTTTACATTCAATTAGTTTTCATATTCATTTATAATTAATTGGTTACCTATTAATTCATAATCAATTTTTTAAGCAATATAGTTACATAAATTATTATTAATATATATAAACTCTTATTTAATATCTTGGTTATATATATTTATATTATATAATAACATTTTAATGAAATATTAATTTTTTGTAAAACTCACTCATGCTTGTTACACAAACCCTCAAGGAAAGTAATTATTGTGTTTAATGTAATCACAACAATGTGTTACATGGAGATAAAGTAAATATTTATGTTTCATAAAGTGCATTATTAACATGGCATTTCATATAATTCAATTCAAAAATTTTGAATTAATATAAAGTAAAATATTTTTAGTATTGTGTGAAATTAAAAATAAAACACAATTATTTTTAAAAAATAATCAAAAAATATCATTCTGTTACAATTGTGATGTTTTTAATTTGAAATTTTATTAATCTACCATTAAGGGGAAGGTTATTTCTACACCAGTGTGTTCGATATAGTCATTTACTTTGGCAATTGGAAGTGCTGAGGGAAAATAACTATAGGCAACTGAGTAGGAGAATATTCCTATGTACTTGTATATTTTTCCAATATAGGATGTTGATATGGGAACATTATTAATTATTAACATAAAAACCTATATAGATACTCAAATGGAAATATATAGGATAGTTGATGTGGAATATCTTTAGGGTTGTTTTTTCCATAGTTCATCAAATGACGAAAGATCAACAATGATAATAATGATATAATTTTACACTATGATTGACATATTTATTAATCTAGAGTTTGATTCAATATATTTATAGATATTACGGGATTAAAGAGTCAAATATTATCATGTTATTGGGTATATGAGGACCGAGGTAGAAAATGTAGGTAGGTATCATTTGAAAACCATCTTGGATATGAGGGTAGTGATTCTTGAAGAACCTCAATAAGTGGATAATAAACAATATTAGAAGTCAATTATGGGATCTAACCCTATGATTTTGGTATAAAATCATGTAATAACCATGGTCATGACTTCTTATAAGTATAATGGTACAAAAATTCCCTAGAAAATAGAATATGTTCTTAATAGTAATGGAACAACTTCACTAATGGAAGTCACTGCTCTAGGGATGATGAGACTGTTCAACTTTTTTTTCAAATATATGTTGTGAGGGGATAGTCCACCCACTTGGAGGAATAAATTTATGTTCATAATAAAATAGAGTATAATTATCATTATGTTTTATTCAATTTTTTTAAGATTGTTATGGGTGCCACATTGGGGAATGGAGATGGATTTTATTCAACCAGACCCTAAGAAGAAGTCCTCCCAATATCAGTAATAATTACACAGAATATATGAAAATGTTGAATATTTTACTTGTGGGTTCAGTGATCTCATTTTCCAACACATGAAATGATATAGGTATAATAATAAGAGTAATAATGGGTCATCTATCATGAATGACAAACCTAATACATGGTAATCACTTATAGAATAACAGAGAGGTCGCCACTCGAATAGTCAGTGATGCTCTTGGATTACAGGATGTAACTAAAAAAGTAGATGTTTTTTTCATATTTATAGGTTAATTAAGAGGATGTTGGACTACCATGAATGTTACATTAGTGGCTATGATGATACCACTATATTATTATTTTTTTATTTTTTTTCACATTAGTAAAAATCAAACCCATGTTATGCGTTTCAACCCTTGTACATTGTGTGAGTTAGTTTTATTTAATGAATTCTTATGAGCACATTGGTTTGGGTTTCTAAATCCATAGTTTGGGATGAATGATATTAATAATTAAATATATAATTAGTAATTATTTTTCATATTAATTATTAATTATAATGATTATATTTTAGCTTTATTATTATTATTCTTAAATATATATTTTTATATACGTAATATTTTTTTAATATATTATTATTGAAAGGATATAAATGTAAAATTTAATCCCACATGGAAAATCTATATTTTATGTCATGCTTTGTTCCCCTATAAAATGGAATCTAGGGTGGTTTTTTTGTTATATATACCTAATAATTATTTTTAATTTCGTTTGAAAATTATTATTTTTAATAATATCAATATTTTTAAAATATATATAAAAAATAAATTAATAATTTATGAAAAAGTAGTATTCTAATTATTTTTTATATTTAATTATACAAAAAAATTAATATTAATGAAAATATTCTAAAAAAGTGAAAGTGTACCAAATGAATTTACACTGAAGAAACCCATTTTGAAAAGAAAGGCTAAACACATTTAATTTTTTAAAAAAATAAATCTACTTTTAAATTTAACAGCCTTTAGAGAACATCTAAATGTAAGATCCCCATGGGATAATACATTAAAATACATTCATATTAAGAAACCGTAATAATTATAACTCACTCATTACAAAGCCTTTGAGTACAATTTAGAAATAATATTATTTCACTAAATTGATTTTATTGGTTAAATATATAATAATATTTAATTTTTAATCTATTTAATTTGAATGAATTTAAATTAAGAAATAATTTGAAATTATATTAATATGAAAATAATATTTTCTTTATTTATATAAATCCAAAAAATTAAAAATTAAAAATTTATTTTTATAATTACATAATATAAAATAATTTTTTCCATGTTTTCAGTTTTACTTATCAATGATCTTATAAATATATTCTTGAAATTATATTTTTACTTCATCTTATTTTCAATTCATTGTTAAATAATTTATTAGCGGAATAATATTTTTTAATTAGTTTTGTTTGATCATCAGCATTACAGTATCAAAGGGAAAATATAAGTGTTAAAGATACCCTATAATGCTATATGATATCCGAGTTAGAAAATGGGTGAGAGACAATTTCTATAAGTATTTGAGTAATATAGTAGTGTTTTAGTAGAGTGGTTAATGTAGTCAGTATTGTAGAAGTGTACTATAGTAGTTGCAATATTCACCCAAATTGATATTTTAGGAAATATATTGGGAATCTGGGCCACTTGGCATATGCTCTATGGGAGTAGGGTTGTTTGATTATACATGAATAACCTCATGAAGATGGATTATAGTGGTAGTTTTAACTAGGAAGATCTATCCAGACATACAGAAGGGGGGCCAAGGTGGAAACACAATGGGCTGTCAGCTTCATGTAGTTATATGAGGGAAAATTACAAGTATACCACAACATCTAGTGGCGAGAATAGTAAAAATATTAAATTTGTGATGTGGAGGAGTTGTTTCAGTGCATTATAGGATATGAAAAATATATAATGGCTTGTGTAACTGGGGCTTCAGGCCTCGTAATCTGAGATTAATGTCTATGTAATGATTCTATATAAACCTAGATGAAAATTAAATTTCTCAATAAATAAAAAATATTAGCCTTCAAGCCAAGTATTAATAAGTCATAGATCATTAAGTGACATTTATATCAAATTTTGTTTAATATCAATTTTAAAATTTAAATTATGATGATTTAATTAATTTTAAAACGTTTTTTATATAAAATAATTATTTTTTATTTTCATATATTTTTATGGATGTTAATTTACAAAGGCTATGTTCCAATAGATAGAAATTATCTTGTCTATTTACCACCCAATACTTATCACATATAAAAAATTATCACTATTTAATATTTCATAAATAATACAAATCAATCTAGTATATTGATAATAATTATATAATATATATATGTGTGTGGGTGGGTTCTTAAAAATAATAAAAAATAATGAATATATTTAACATACTGCTATATTTATTTATTTTCTTGATTTTTATCATTTATTTATTATTATTTATTTTTTTATTCACCTAATATTTTTACTTTAATCAATTCCTTGATTCATCTATAACCAAAAATGAATTTCCTATTTCAAAATAATATATTAATTTATTTAAGAGTTTGAATATATTTTTCGCAACACGTTATTTATATTATTTGTATTATGAAAAATGGGTTTATATAATTAGGTATGTATTATTTACTATAGATAACATTACAGAGAATGGTTTAGTCCCTATGGTCAATTATAGAAATGTTTATTTGTCATGGATTCTGGATGATGAGATGTATCTTGATGAGAATGAACTTGTTGGTATGATCACCATAAATTGCAATGTTTCCAATAAAACCATGACATAGCATTGATTTTCAATTTCATAGATTCTACGGGATATGATGAGTTAATTGTTTCAAATGAAGAACTCTATACTATGGTGGAAAATTCTCAATGAATGGTATAATCACCTATGTTTCATAATATAACCAATAGATTTATTTGGTAGAAGACATTTCCAATTCAGGGATATTAACTAAAAAAGTTAAAATAAATAATTTTTTAAAATTACCTAAATATTAATATTATATGGAAAAACATTTCAAACATTGATAATCAATTAAACATGTTCTCCACATTTATTGACCAGAATGACATTATATACTAATAATATTGTTATGTTGTCTTTATTTTTTAGATAATACTCTCTTTTGTTCATTTTATGTAATTAAACAATGATATTATGATTGTAAAACATGAATATTGTCCAACTACATCATATCTATTCTGCAAGGATAGGGTTACTTATCATAATCATTAAAATAGAAATAATTTAGGAGGTTATTTTTAAGGAATGCAATTTTATTTATGTGGGATTAAACCTAATGAAATGTGGAAAGGGAACTTTCAAAAGTAGTTCAATGATTAAAACACACATTCAAATATTTTAAAAAAGTAATGAAATATTTTGTTTTGTGGTTATTTGAAGGAAAATTAGTTATGAACTAGTACAATAATAAATAAAAAATTTATCAATATCAGTAATTATTTGAATGAAAAGTAAATAGATTTTAATCAAACATTTTTAACTTGGACGTTAATTATCATGAGAAGAAATTGAATTTTGAATATCTATAATGATTATATAACCTGGAATATGTTACGTATAATTAAAATATTAAAATTATAGAGGGTAATATTATCATATATTTTTTATTGGATTTATAAATATTATGTTATTTGATATTCTTTTCATATTCTAAAATATCCATGTATATATCTTTTTCTATTGTCATTATAAATATTAACAACCAAAAATCTCCCTCTATATTCTCCTTAAAAAAATAATATATTAATTAATATATTTTAAAAACTATAAAAAAGATAATCTACAATATTTGAATATTTTTTAATATTAAATATGATCATTAAAACATAGATGTAAAATTGCCTGGAAAATGTTTAAGTATCAATATTACAAAATAAAAAAAGATACTTGGAAGAAATAGAATATTGAAGCAGAGGTGATCCTTATTATGTACATTTTTATAAACTCATAAGGAAGTAATATTATCTATGGTTTTATCTAGACCTATACAAATAATAGTTCTATAAATTATGAATTCATAAAAATCATATATGAGATATGTTCAAGGTCATGGACACTGAAACAATATCCAAGCTAGGTAAAATGCCACATGAAATTACAACCAGAAAAAATCTAGTGTATAGGGATTATTAAATTTTCATAAAGAATTTTGTGAGTAAAAATTTGGATTATATTTACTTTTAATAAAATATTTATATGCATTGATATATCATGAATTTATATACTTTTTGGAAGGAAATTTTTTATCAATTCACGTAATGGTTAAAGAATTATTTTCAAGAAATTGGAATGTTATTTCATTGAATGATGTTAGTAATGAATGAATAATATATATATATATATATATTATTAAAAATAATAAGTTCACAATATATTAATTTGTGTTGTAAATGAAAAATAAAATTAATATACCATGATTTGTTTTCCTGTACTAACAAGTTTCCACTATAATTTATGTTTTAAATTCAAGATAAAATTTATAAATTTTAGAATGTGAATTTATAAAATAGATATTATAATTGAGTTTTTTCATGGAAATATTATATTAATAGGAATTTTAGAAATTTTTCTAATAAAATTGAATTTTGTGAATAGTACAATATACTGTTTTTACAAATGTCAGTTCTTTTATAGACTAATTAACTTATAAGAATGATTTTAAAGGTCATTAAATTATATAAATAATAGAATATGAATTTAGTAAGTTATATTTTACGTTTAAAAAATTATTCTCATTTAAAAACTATATTTAAGGTTTTAAAATGTATGTAATATTTATTATCAAAAAATTTATTTTAATACATAATATATTTATTATTTTAAAACTAATTTTTATATGTTCTAAAATTTTAATAAAATTAATTCGATTTAAAATATAAAACCATTATATGAAAATTATATAATATGTACCCTTTTTTAAATCAAAATGGAATGATTATATAAGAAAAAATTAGTTACTAAATCAAATATTAAAATGCTTAATGTAGAAATCATAGAGTAAATAATTGAAAACATGTTATAAATGTTGGATGGTTTGGATGATGAATCTATCTAAATTCTCCATTCACCTCAATATTATTTATTAAACTCTTGATCCAATTTCATTGAGTGTGACTTCCCATTATGGAATGGGTTTTTGTACATATAAAAAAAATCCATCACTTTTAACATATAAAATGGGCACTCATCTCCACCATTACCCTCTGAAAAAAAACCACCATGTTCATCCCAAATACTACTCAACCATCTCTTATAAATTAAAACACACCATAATGATGATTTTTCCTTCTCAAATTACCATCCCTCAGAGGATTAACCCTGATTTAATATGAGATAATGTAAGAGGTGATTTAAAAATATCAAACTAATCCTTTCTCATTTATATGTTTTATGTGAACCAAATCAACCTCAAATTCATTTACACCAACCTAAATAAATAATATTAGAATCACTAGTATAATGATATTTTATTATAATTATTTTATAAAAATTAATAACCTTTCGGTTTTCCATTTAGAAAATCAAAAACATGGTCATACAATTTTTTGCCTCTGTGATGAAACATGTTTCATTTTCGTGAACATCTTAACCTGGGTAGTTCAAAATTATAACTAACTAAAAATTATATATATATAAATATATCATCTGTATTTTCATTATATTATAAAACCTTTTTATGATTTCTTCCTCCCATCCAAAAATGAAATATTCAACCACGCGTAGGTCGGTACTACCGCCTATATGGAACGATGCATTCTATTTTTTAGTACTGCCACCATGGATTGTTTTAGATTATATTTTCTGATTATATATGATATATATATATATATTAATAATTAAAATATATCATGAATATAGTTCATTATTTATATCATGAAAGTAACCATATTTATAAGGCAATCCATCGATATCGGTAAATAATTGGAAACTACATTAGAATGGATTTTGACTTCACGAAACATGGATAAATATCCCAGGTGATGGAATTAAAACATAATATCACTTTTTAAAACAAAAAATCTTGTATGTTTAATTTTTTAAAATGAATTACTTTGGAAGAAAAAGTAATATCAACAACTCTTTTATGAACCTTGTATGAAATTTTCATGATTCATAACACTCAATATTAAAATGAAATTATAACATTCAAACACAAGTAGAGATTTTTTTTAATTAGAAGTATAAATGATAAGGTACTCGGAAACTGAAACTCTGTTATTTAAGTTATACAATTTCTTATTAGAATTTTTTCTTACATGAAATAACATTTTGAATAATTTTTTCTATTTTATTTTGGGGGAAGTGTTTTTTATTATCAAAATCCATTTCCTATAATCTATTTTTATTCATTTATATTTTTTCAAAAAATGTTACTTTTGGATAAGAGTCTTATAACAATGTATTTTACGTTAATAAATAGAATTTTTTTTCAATAAATGTTGTTTAATAATTTAGTTTCAATTTTTCTTTATATCATAAATATTATATACCTCTAATGGAGTTATGTTTCATGTTTCACCATATATTATTTTCCACGACCCCCTCCCCAAAAAGTGTACCCCTCCTAGGCCGAAAATGTGATAAGGGAGATAATGACCTTCGAGTCCTGCATCCGGTAGGCCCCGAGTTGATGACTAGCACCTGGGTATAGTAAACACACAAATGGGAGGAATTACCCTCTAAGATAACACTTACAAAAGGGAGAGATAAGATAGACACCAACCAATTCTAAATCAGATTGTTGTATAAAATAAATCCCATGTGAAAATATGTGATGTCAGGAAAACTACTACAAATGAAAGGGGAAACTACAAATACCCAAAAGAAAGTAAAAATGGCAGTAACCACAAGCCTGAATAGCTCATGCAACCCCAAGCTAGTAGAAACCAGTGTGATCTCTAACCTCTTCCAAGTGACTTGAAATAATGTTTATATATACATAGGGTGAGTATAATAGTATACTCAGTTGGATCCTCCTCGAAGCCACTCCTTCAAAAGTAATGAAATCATGCTAAAGCATAGTGAACGAAAAGTGAAACTAACTTGTGACCTAAACATGTATACTATGTTCCTAGCCTCAACAAGGATACTCTCACCAAGTAACACATAAAAGAGTATATAATATAATAATTAATATCAATGGAACCCTGCTACTACATCCCCACTAGTTTGCTGCTTTTCCCCAATGCCACACGTCTTAAGCATCTCTCTCCAAAAATGCATGCCCGCAGACACCTGGGAAAAGCACCACAACATGAACCTCATGTATCAAAACCCCCACATCCACATAAGAAAGTTATCGTGTAATTACTAGGATCCCCTACAGCTCTTATAACGTGTATCATACTTCGAGTATTATACCACAATCCATTACATCCCATACACCGAGTAATGATCATCAAGCCATCACAACCTATACACGCTAAACATATAGTAGTCTGTTGGATACTATATCCAAAATATGTGTGTGAATAACCACATTCAATTACATCCATCTACACACATATGGGTAAAACTAACCACTGTGCCTGCCAGCACAAGTATCTACCAATGGAAGAGAGTGGGGCCAAAGGGGGTAGTCAGCAATCCATCCTCCCACTGGAATGTTGGGGAAAACACCCCAAAGGGCTCAAAATCTCCAGTGTGTCATTTTCCCTAATTGAATCGGTGGAGTATCATATAGAAACACAAAAATTATAGAATATACAATATCTCACAACCACCCTATTGGCATAACCTAGTATTAGACTCAACTATAGGTAATGTCTCCCGGACTCCCGACTGCCACTTCTAAGACTAGGTATCCTATAAGAACACAACCATTTACAAATCTTTATTACATCAATTCATTCCCTTGTTTTTTATTTCACATTAAGTTAATTAACTATTTAAAAATTAATTAACCATCAATAATTACATATTAAATTTAATTAGTATCACTCACAAAGTACATTTTCCCTTCAAATTATAACCTGAGCATTGCATCACAGCAAGCTCTAATCCCTTCTGTTAACTTTAACTATAAAATCATTTATTTACAATATTATTACATTCCAATTTTCCTAGGCATTATAGAAAACATTCTAAGCTACTAAAAACAAGGGGGCTCAACACGGGGAGTAGATGAACTCCCCATCGAGTCTTTTATGCCTATAGAAAGAGCGTAGACCCATACTCCCTTTGAGAAGATAAACTTGGAAAGCACATGGAATACCCCACACATATTCACCCCCTTTAGGAGAAGTGTAAGCAAGGTCAACTGCCTTGAAAAGTAGTGACAATAAAGAAGATAAACAACCAATAAGAATTAGTATGAATCCAAAAATTCACATCTAACCCATTTCATTATCCTTGGTGTCCTCCCCGACACCCACATGCATAACTCGACACCTCTAACCACTCTAGGCATCTACTATTGCCACTACCAATAGGCCTCCATGCCTTCACATATCACAATAGCCATATATGCTCACATCAAAACACAAGTAGCAAGAACAAAAACATCATATCAATTGGGATCTTGTCCCTTAAACAATCAAGATGGTATCTCAGAACTATATAATAAATTATCTTTTATTAATCCACTAGTTCGTTAACCCATCTTTGATTAAATAAATTATTATTCTTAGGATCCGTATTCTGAAAACCTACCAGTAAGCTATCAAAAATAATAAAAACATGATTTCTTCACTAATTTTAATAACATCAAATTACAATAAGAAGAACCATATTAATTCAAATTACACCTTATGTTTAGCTAAACAATTATCAATTAATTCGATAATTACATTTTTTCCAATTTTGATTAAAAACGAATGACTAAACAAAGAAATCATAGTTATCACACTATCTAGAAAAAAAGGGGAAATAACATAAGATCAATATCAATTTATTTATCTAGTTCAAGTTTTTTTATGTCAATTCCATTGTGATCCAGTGGGATAAAACCTATTAACTTTAAATTTTCATATAAAAAAGAGTAGTAAAAAACCCCTCACCCAAACAATTCTTGACGATCTTTAATCGAGAACAATCCACAAAACGAGTTACGATCTCCTCCCCCGTGACAATTGAATCCACCTGAGAATGCATTGACACCACTACACTAGTCAACACCCAAGAAAATCCGATTAATAACATGGAGATGGCATTCCATAAAAGGGAGAGGGAAAAGATAAGAAGATAAACACAAAATTATAATGATAAATCAAAACATATATCGATGATTGTTTGATACTTCTTGGTTGCATCAAAACATAGGAGAACCAATCCAAGAAGGAAAGTTTTATTGTTCACCTCCTAAGAGATGGAATAAAAGGTTCAAGTATCTCACATCTATGAACAAGGAGTAAGTACTCCGGAGGATGATATATCATCCCTTTAGATGGTTTAACAAAGAAGTAGTTTAAGATACGCTGGATTTTATATTAAAAGTGGATTGAATTAAACCACATGGTTTGAACAAGTTAAAGTATCATGATCCATATGTAATTTAACATAGGGGTTATGGCCTTTAAATTAGCTATAGAGTCCTTAAAACAAGGATTTAAATGAATTTTACGTTAAAGGAATCATCAATGGGTTGAAACTGTAGGCAGCTAGAATCACTATTCATAAACTCTAAATTTAGAAAAAGAAATAGGTCATTGTTTGAACCTCACCATACTAGAAACACTATTCATGATCTCAAAATTTGGAAAATGAAAGAGGTCACTGTTGGAACCTCACCATTATGGAATCATTGTTCATGAATTAAAAATTTGGCAAAGGAAAGAGGTCACCGTTGGATCCTCACTGTTCTGGAAACACTGTTCATGAACTCAAAATTTTGAAAAGGAACAAGGTCACTGTTGGAACCTCACCATTCTGGAAACACTATTCATGAACTCAAAATTTGGAAAATGAAAGAGGTCACTATTAGAACCTCACAATTCTAGAACACTGTTCATGAACTCAAAATTTGGAAATGGAAAGAGGTCACTGTTGGAACCTAACCATTCCGAAAACACTGTTCATGAACTCAAAATTTGGCAAAGGAAAGATGTCACCATTGGAACCTCACCATTCTGGAAATAGTATTCATTAACTCAAAATTTGGTTGATGATAGAGGTCACCATTGGAACCTCACCATTCTAGAAAAACTATTCATGAACTCCAAATTTAGAAAAGAGGTCACCATTGGAACCTCACCATTCTGGAAACACTATTCATGAACTCTAAATTTGGAAAAGGAAAGAGGTAACCATTGGAACTTCACCATTATAGAAACTATGTTCATGTACTCAAAATTTGGGAAAGTAAATAGTCTACTAAAGAAACTTTTCACATAAGGTCACCAATGACAGTGTTAACCTAAGGTAACTGATGAAACAGTTCATATAAGGCCACTGATTACACTGTTAACTTAAGCTTACCAATAACACTTTTCACATAAGGTCACCATTGCACTAATCACATAAGGGTATCGATGCACTGTTCATAGAACTAGAAATTTGGAAAAGTGTTGGGGGTATGTCACCTTGACCTCACGAAACAGGTCAGACACCAGATTTTTTCCAAGGAATGGACCACAGAGGTCTGAGCCGTTACATCAGATACCTCTCAAAAAATTCTCATCCTCAAGAATTCAAAACCAACATAAAAGGAAACAGAAAAGAATACAGAATATCCACACATCAAGATATCCCTAAAAAGAGAGAAGGCCACAATAAGTAACCAAAATAAAGACATCTTATATACATTAAAGGTTTATAACCACAAAGTAAAATTTGTTACCTAAAAAAGAGTTAAATATTAAACAAATCTAGATATTGAGCCTGTATATGTGACTCACATTCCTATGTATTCTCCTTCTTGCCACTGTGTCACCACAATACACAATCCAAGGGGATAGAACACCCGCCCAACACCTTCTTTTTGCGGTCTTGGATCTCCACAGGTTGATCCTAAAATGTCACAGCATCATCAACAATAATCTATCCCCATTTGATGACGAGAGAGTCATCAAGAAGTTAATTATGGAGCAACGATATATGAAAAATATCATGTATCCAACTCATCTTTGGGGGAAGTGCTAATCGATATGTAACAACTCCAACATGAGATAACACCTCAAATCTCTCAAAAAACTGGGGAGAAATCTTAACCCCACGACCAAACCTTCGCTGCCTACAACAATAGTTGCCTTCAGAAGTATGTGATCCCCAAAATCACACACTAAGGGTCTCCTTGTTTGATCGGAAAATGATTTCTGATGATCTTACGCGGTCTTCAACCTCTCAAAAATCACCAAAAACTTCTCTGTTGTATCAGAACACAGCCTAACCCATGATTTGAAGCCACACATAAAACATCAAACTGAACTCCCTCAGCAGCAAGATAGAGAACAGAATCACTTACTAAATTCTACTTTAGATAATAAAAAGCTTCCTTAAACTGATCAATCCATATGAATGCCTAATCCTTCATGGTCAAAGCTGTCCGAGGTGTCACAACTCGAGATAAATTGGCTATGAACCTCTGGTAGTAGCCTACGAGACTAAGGAAACTTTGAACCTCAAACACTGTCCTTGGGGCTCCCAAGACACAACTACTTCTATCTTCGATAGATGCATAGAATCTCCCTATTGGGACACAACATGCCCCATGAAATGGACTTCTCAATCCCAAAAATCACACTTTGAAAACATCTCAAACAACTGATATTAATGAAGAACTCCCAAAATGACATGTAGATGCTCTGCATGCTCTTCCTCATATAAGGAGTATACTAGGATTTCATCGATGAAAACCACGATGAACATGTCTTGGAACTCAAGGACACAACGTTCATCAATCCCATGAACACAACTGGAGCATTTGTCATGCCGAATGACATTACACCGAAATCATAATTCCCATGATGATAACAGAAATAATTCTTAGAGATATCCTCATCATTCACATGCATCAGATGATATCCTAACCGCAAGTCTATCTTTGATAACCAACATGAACACTTCGATTTATCAAATAATTCATCAATACTAGGAATATAATTGTGATTATTTATTTTTACTTTATTCAAATGACAATAATCGACAAACAAATGAAAACTGCCAGGAGCCTTCTTCGAGAACAAAACTAGAGCACAACAATATTCACCTCACGAAACAAAATGACCACATCCATGTAATAATGAAACCAAGTAGGTCTTGGGAGCCACCACGGCTCGTATAAAATGTACCATACATCGGGTATTATACATCAAGCTATTACACCCCATACACCGAGTAAGGATCCTCAATCTATCACAACCGATAAATGTTACACCTATAGTAGTCTATAGGATACTATATCCTGAATATGTGTTTATGAATAACCACATGCCATTACATCCCTCTATACCCATATATGGGGAAAACTAACCATTGTGCCTACCAACACAAGTATCTACCAAGAAAAGAGAGCATGGCCAAATGGGGTAGTCTGCCATCCATACCCCCTACCGAATGTTCGGGAAAACACCCCTAGGGATCCTAATCCAGGGGGTGTCAGTTCCCCTAAAATACAGGATAGAGTAGTGTATAGAAACAAAAAAAGTACAGAATATACTATATCTCAAAACACACACAATGGGTATAACCTAGTCTTAGACTCAACTGTAGCTGACGTCTCTCAAACTCTCGACTGCCACTACTAAGACTAGGTATCATATATGCACACAACCATTTATAGAGATTTATTACATTACTTTATTCACTTTTTGTCAATTTCACATTATGTTAACTAATTATTTAATCATTAATTAACCATCAATAATTACACAATAAATTTCATTAGCATCACACACAATGTCCACTGTCCCTTTAAACTATATCCTCAACATTACATCCTAGCAAGCTCCATCCCCTTGGGTTAACATCATTTACTAAATCATTTATTAACAACATATTTACTTTCCCATGTTCTTAAGAATTATAGAAAACATTCTAAGATACTAGACACAAGGGTCCCAACATGGTGAGTAGATGGACTACCCATCGAGTATTTTCCGCATATAGCAAGAGTGTAGATCCATCCTTCCTCTGAGAGGCTGAACACGGAAAGCATGTGGTATACCCCAAACATCGTTTTTCCATTTAGGAGAAGGGTAAGAAAGACCAGTTGCATTGAGATGTAGGGAAAATAAAGTAGATAGACAACCAATATGAATTATAAAGAATCCAAACATTCACATCCACCCCATTTTATCATCCCTAGTGCCCTCCCTAACACCCACATGCATAACACGATGCATCTTGACACTATAGGCATTAATTGTTTCCACAACCAATAGGCCTCCATGCCCCCACATATCACAATAGCCATACATGCTCACTTCACAACACAAGCAGTAGGAAAAAAACATCATATCCATTGGGTTCTTAGCCATTATACAATCAAGAGGGGAACTCACAACCTTATAATGAATTATCTTTTATCAAACAACCAGTTCCTTAGTCCATCTTGGATTAACCGATTTATTATTCATAGGTTCCAAATTCAGAAATCCTAACTATTAGGCTATTACAAATAATTAAAACATTCTTACTACACCAATTTGATTCATATCAAATTACAACAAGAAGAACCAGATTCATTTGCATTCCTCTTTATCCTTAGAAAAATGATTATCAATTAATTACATCATTAAGATATTTACAAATTTTCATCAAAAATAGAAAGATAAACAAAGAAAGTATATATATCACACTATCTTTAAAAACAAGAGGCAGTAACATACGATTGATATCAATTTAATTATCCAGTTCGAATATTTATTATGTAAATTCCATTGTGATCCAGTGGGATAAAACATGATAATTATACTATTTCATGTAAAATAAAATAGAAGCATTGAATCCCCTACCTCAAATTATTCTTAACGTTCTTTATACGAGAACGAGCCACACAATGGTTTACGATCCCCTCCCCCGTGACAATTGTGTCTACTCGAGGATGGAGAGACACAACCACACCAGTCAACACCCAAGAATATCCGATTGGGAACAATGATATAGAATTACATAAAAGGGTGATCAAAAATAGATGGATATGAACCCAATATAATGATGATATAATATACATTATATCGATGATTGATCGATACTTCTTGGTTGCATAAAAATAGAGGGGAAACAATCTAAGGAGGAATGTATGATTATGAAACTCCTATAGGATAGAATAAATGGTCTGAGCGTCTCACATCCGAGAACAAGGAGGAAGAACTAGGGCGGAAGATATATCATCCCTTTAGAAGATTTAACAGATCAGTTGTTTAAGATACGTAGGATTTTCCACTGAATGAAGATTGCATTAAACCCAGTGGTTTGAGAATGTAAAAGTATCCTCAGTCTTGGGCAAATTAATATAAGAGTTATGGCCTTTGAATTGGCCTTAGAGTCCTTAGAACAAGGATTTAAATACATTTTACATCAAAGTAATAGTTTAAGGGGTGAAACTGTAGGAAGATAGAAACACTTTTCATGAAGTCAAAATTTGGCAAAGGAAAGAGGTAACCATTGGAACCTCACTGTTCTTGAAACACTATTCAAGAAATTAAAATCTGGTAATGGAAAGAGGTCACCGTTGGAACCTCAGCATTCTGGAAACACTTTTCATGAACTCAGAAGATGGAAAAGGAAAGAGGTCACCACTAGAACGTCACAGTTATGGAAACATTACACAAGAACATAAAATTTGGAAAATGGAAGAGGTCACCATTGTAATCTCACCATTCTAGAAACACAATTTATGAACTCAAAATTTGGAAAAGGAAAGAGTTCACCATTGGAACCTCACCATTCTAGAAACATTGTTCATTAACTCAAAATTTGGAAAATGAAAGAGGTCACAATTGGAAGCTCACCATTCATGAAACAGTGTTCATGAACTCAGAATTTGGAAAAAGAAAATAGGTCACCGTTGGATCCCCACCATTTTGGAAACACTATTCATGAGCTCACAATTTTGAAAATGAAAGAGGTCACCGATGTAACCTCACTATTCTAGAAACACTATTCATGAACTCAAAATTTGGCAAAGGAAATAGGTCACCGTTGGAACCTCACCATTTTGGAAGCACTGTTAATGAACATAAAATTAGTCAATGGAAAGATGTCACCATTGGAACCTCACTGTTACAGAAACACTATTCATTAACTCAGAATATGGTAAAGCAAATATGTCCCCATTAGATCCTCGCAATTTTGGAATCACTGTTCATGAACTCAAAATTTGGGAAAGGAAATAGGTCACTGTAGGAACCTCACCATTCCGAAAACTCTGTTCATGAACTCAATATTTTTGAATAGAATGAGGCTACCAATGACAATGTTCACATATGGTCCCTGATGAAATTGTTCACCTAAGGTTACAGATGACACTGGTCACATAAGGCCATCATTGCACTGTTCACCTAAGGTTATCGATGCACTGTTCACATAACTGAAGATTTGGAAAAGTGGTTGGGATAAGTCTCCTTCACCTCCTGGAACCCAATAATCACCAGATGTTCATAAAAGAATGGACCACAGAGGTCTGTTCTTTTCCATTATTAATTTTTATATGATTATTTTTCGTGATACATATTTCTATATGAAATGATTTGTTTCATGATGTTATTTTATATCATTTGGATGTTTCAAGAAAACCTTTTTATTTCCATGTATTATTTGAGAAATTTGAATGATTTAATTTTTTATTTTTTTATAAATAATTTCCCTTTGGTTCTTTAGTAAAAGTGAATGATTTCAATTTTTCTATTTTTGGAAACCATTTTTACATCCATGGGTTCTTTATGATGTGAAAATATAATGATTTTTAAGTGTCAAATGAATGTTTGAATGAATGGTGGGTTGTTTCATATATCTCCCCTTAATTAATTGTTTACAATTTCTTATCTTAGGAGATAACTATTCATTATTGTATTGAAGTTTCTCATATGTTGGGGAAACAATAGTGTGGCTCACAAAATATATGTTTCTCTATGAAAATGTTTATGACCCAATTAAAGGATGTTATTTAATATGATTTTATGATCTTAATATTCAAGTGTAATATTAAAAGTTTTATGAAATTTTATGAATATTATATTTTCTTACTGATTTTTGTAGCTTTTAGATCTTATTCCTTGTACTTTTAAGGTCACTTATGTCTTCTGATCATATCTGAAGATATGATGCTTCTCTTATTCTTGGGTTTTTATTTATTCTTATGAACTCATCCCTAACGAAATGATTATTCAACCAATACTGATGATTTTAACAACCCCCTTATATTTACATTCCTAGGGGTTTATTAATGAATCTTACTAATGAAATCCCTATTATATACTCTTTTATGGTACCTTAGGGGATAAATGATCTCATATATTGTAAAATTAGATAATTATTTAGGTAGTCTTATTAGACACTGAACCTATCAATACATGAGATATTATTGTTATTTTAAAAGAATTATAATTTATTAAATAATGAAAAAAAATAATGGGAGGTTATTATTGATATTAAAGAATAGGTATGGTAATTTGTTTAGGATTTGAGAAGCAATTTTTAAGAATTAATGTTAGAGACCATAAGTGAAAACCCTATGGATGATTGTAAGTATATGATTCTATCCTAAAATTTTGGTAATCTCATGAGTAGTTGTTTTTCCTAGAAATTACCTCTATTCCAAGATAAAAAACTTATATGCATTCATTGGCACATATGTACCTAGGTGTAATAAACACATAAAGGGTAGAGTTGGTATTAACATGATAATCACCTTGTACATGAAAAAGAGGCCTAACCTCACACTTAATTTGACACTCCTAGTGTATATTCTAGGTTGATGACATACATTTTAAAAATTATTAAAAATGATTTTATTATTGGTCACATTGAGGGATATTGTTTTGAATTATGAGAAAAACCAAACTATAGATGAACCAAGAATTATTTAGGTTGCACTAAATATTTATAGACATACATAATAATGTCAAAGATTATGAAATTTTATGGTTGAACACCTTCCATGCTAATATTTTCATATGATGTAAATTTTTATTCACTAATGATAACCCTTTTGGTTTCAGTAATGGATGAAAATAGCAGGAACTGAGATTAAAATGGGTGTGACGGACAATTCAGTTACATCATAAATATTAAACCCATTACAATATGAGATGGACTGAAAATGTGGATTTTATAGAACAAATATGACTAAATATTATTGAAAATTTAACCAAGGGGAAATAATTAGTGTAGTAAAGAAGAGAATGATATAGATGGATGCAAATTAAATCAATAAATATCTTGAATGGGTGAGTATTAAACCCCATATATTTTAAAAATGTGGGAGGAACTTAAAATGGAATTTACTAATCGGTACATGAATATGAATTACTTATGGAAGTGGGGGTCACTAGGCATCAAACTAACAATGGATAATCAAAGGGATGTTTAGTATAATTCATGGGTAAAATATCTATACAAAATAAAAAAATAATGTTTTAAGGAAATATGTAAGGAAAACATTGAAATTATCCAAGTAAATTTCATAATAAATGGAATGATATGGATGAATAGTCTCCAAAACCAAGGGAATAATGTGTATCATGTTCAATGACAACAAATGAGATAGATTGTGATGAATAAAGCAACTATATTAGAAGTGAGAATATCAGATTTTTATTCTAACCACTATAAGTTTTTTAGATTGTTTATAATTATACTAGACATACGTATTTTATCAAATAAATCAAATATCATTGGGATGATTTAATATTAAAATTTATGTTTATTGGAATATAAATACACTTGTGGGTCCTATATTCAGATTTTATTTGATTCTCATAATGGATTAACTATTTCAATAAATAATCAATATTCAATAATAATTGTTATATTCGCATAAAAATATTCATTATTATAAAATATGGATGGGTAGAGAGATAAAAACCAACAAGCACCATATATAGTACATAATTTTATTTCAATAGTAGATGATAGTAACAAACCATTCTCATCATCATCCATCAAAACACTATAACTTCTTATAGGAACTGAATGATTTGAATAAAATGAAACCATTCCAATGGTTGATGTATAATTCATCCCCATCTACCACCTCTATTTAAATAGTAATCTATTTTTAGGTGAATATGCCGAGGTATTTCTCCTGACATTGGGATTTGATGAATTTGAGAATTATGATTGATACTCTATGGCTCATGAGTCCATAGATTATATGGGGAAAATAGTTTAGGTCTTGGAAGGACCTATTTGGGTACATGAAAACCCACCCAATTAGATATGGTATTGCATTCATACCCCACTGTCCTTTTTCAGGGAGTGCTTCATAGACCTGGTAATATACAGACTCTTGTAGAATGTTGTCTAGGAGATTGGGGGTCATTTGTTGATTTAGGGGGAAATTCATGTTTTAAGATAGATAATGAATTGGCCATTTTGAGGGAGTTTTCTACCTTGTAAATGGTTAGGAAGTGTTTTAATGTGCTCTTGATGATCCTTATGATTGGGTGAGGAATTCTTTGTGGACACCATCATTTGACCTCAATATTCCCCAAGTGTTAACAAGTTTATGAATCCAAATGAATGGGAGGTTGGTGTGTGTGGTGTATTTATCAAAAAAAAGAATCATATTTCATAACATAATCTAATTTATTATAATTTTCTATATAAATGCTCTTAATAATCAAGTTGGAAAAATGATACAGGTCTTGACACCAAACTATGCATGGTTTTTTACTCCAATCGTTATGAAGAATCAAAATATTGGTATTTTGATTATTATATATGGATAAATGTGACTAATAAGTAATTATAAATTTATGTATTGATTCATCTTATATACACACTTAGTTATATTTAATTGAATATAATACCTAAAATTTTGATTATAGAATTCATTTAGGGGAGGGGTATGTAATGACTGTAGATTTCATAGTATATTCTCCAAAAATAAAACATATAAAAATAGATTTTTTTATAAACAATTCCAAAATAATGTTAAAAAAATTATATATTTTTAATATTAAATATCTCATTTAAAACATAACCATGAAATTAGATTGTATAAATTAAGGTAACAATATTTCAAAATCAACACAAAATGTAGGAAGAAATAAAATAGGGATGTGGAATACTTCATTATGAAGCCCATATATTGGTGCTTTGAAAGGAGGTATATTTTCCTATATTTCCCAAAGTCCAATCCCATGATGTTCTTTAGTGATTAAAATTTTGAAAAAACATATATGGAAGAAGTACAATCCAATGGAGATTTCCAGAACATCTAGGCTAGTTGAACAAACAAATGAATCTATAATTAGATTTTATCGGATTATTAGTACCTAAATGGATATTATAAGGGTCAATGTAAGTATAAATTAGGATTATATCATCCTTTAATTATATATATATATATATATCATGAATTTTAATATTTATTGAAAGGTTATTTTTCCCTAATTCATGATATGTCTAAATATTCGATTTCCAGAAGTTGTCAATTTATTTCAAGGAACATGTTTTATAATGACTGAATAATTACAATATATATGTACTTTATAAATAATTATTTAACACTATATTAATTAGTAATTTATGGTATAAAAGGATAATTAATATACCAAAATTCATTTTCCAATAAAAATGACTTTTCAATACATTTTATGTTTATAATTGAAAATAAAATTGATAAATTTTAAAATTTGAATTTGGAATAATAAACTTCATTCATGTATTTATCATTACAATATTACTTTATATTAATTTTAAATATTTTTATAAAAAACATTATTTTTTGAATAATATAATATACTATTTTTATAAATATTTGGCCTTTTATAAGATCAATATTTTAAAATAATTATTTGGAAATATATGAAACCCATTATGAATAAAAATAAACTTTTTATAAGTTATATTTTAAATATGATTAAATTTATTCTATTTTTTAAACAATATTTTATTGTTGTATAATTTGGGAAATATTATTTCTTATTGAATAATTTTAAATACATTCTATTCTTCTTAAATTAAAACAAATGTTTACTACATTTAGAATTTTAATTAAATGAAATACTTTTCATTTTTTGAAATTTTATTAAATATTTATATAATAAATCTAATTTAATTTTGTTATAAAAGTATTAGATATATAAGTATAAACTGGTTACCAGGGTAAGAGATAAAATGTTAAAAGTACAAATCTTGGAGTAAATGACCACAATCATTATTAAAACATGTGTATAAATGATAAGACGAGGACTTGATCGACCTTATCCCATCTAATATCCACAATTTTTAAAATTTTCGATCCCCTTTATAGTATTGTGAATTACCATTATTTAATAATTTTATTATTTATAAAAATGCCTTCCGTTTTCACTTTTAAGGGGGGCCTCCTCTCCAAACCACCAGTAACACCCTATGATGTTCTGAAATATTTTTGAAAAAATAAATTAATAATTTTTATATTCTTATTTACATGAAACACTATATTTATTTGGAGTTAGAAGAAACAATGATTTTTTATTTCAATACCCGCAACACCAATCTTATCTTACGTTACACACAATAATAGGTTTAATGAATTGTGATATATTATTGAAATATTTTTTATGATAGTTTTCACTAAGCCATTGGAAAATATTTTTTAAAAAATACTCACTAATTTATTAGTATATAGTTCACAAATGTATTTAAAATAAATTACATGTTGAGTAATTAATGAACGTTACAACCTTTTGAAAATAACTAAAACTCTCTCTAAAAAAATTTTATTTTTGAAAAAGTGAGTTTTATATCATTAAATTAATCAAATAAATTTTGGATAGTTATTTTAATGAACATTAATTATTATATTAACACAAATAAATTTTTAACATTGAACTTATGTGTTTTCTAGAAATTATTTAATAATAAATCCAATTTTAAATATAAACAACGTATTATAAATATTTTTCTCTCCCTTTTGTAATCAAAAAATAAAATTAATTTTTAAAATTGATGAAATTTAATTTGATAAAATAAATTTTAATTTTTAGATAATAAATAAAAAAATTCCTTAGGGTGATTTTTTTGATTTTTTTTTGAAAGGTTTAATTTTCTGATGAATAATAAAAAATATTGATTTTCAAATAAAATATTCCTTTTCATTTAAATTATTCATAATATTAATTTACATTTTCAATTGCTTGTAAAATAAAATTATTTAAATTTTATATCAATTAAACCAATTTCATATTTAATTTTGATATGATAACATTTCACACAATTTAACTTATTGTCTGTAAAAACAAGATTTCTCATACCGTCAGTGAGATTAATTTTAAATTAAAATTTTCCATTTCTATTAATGGAATTTAGAAAAATGGATTCGATATTTTTAATTATCATAATTAATAATTCATAATAAGTTTGAATTATTTTTTGACGAAAATGAATTGTGGATGTATTAAAAAAATATTACTGGAGATATTAAAAAATTGGGATTATTGTGGGTTAACCTAATAAACATAAGGGTAAAAAAGACCTATAAAATTATATAAAAACAATTTTATTGAAGTATTTTAATACTTATACATTTATACTTTTATATTTAAATATGTTTTCCCTTTTTGACGTATAAAAAATGTGGGAGAACCTATTTATTTTCAAAAGTACCCAGTTGTTCCTCTCCCCCACTCATAAAGGGCCAGCTACTCTCCAATGTTACTTATAAAATAAAAAAATCATTAGATTATTAAATATCCCCCAAATCCACTTCGAAAATTCTATTATCTCTTCTTATAAGACTTTTTTTAATTAAACCTATCATATATGGTCTTTATTGCAATCCTAAAGAGGATTCACAAAAAAGATGTAAGGTAATTTGTAGCGACCTGACCCTAGTATGATTATATTTAGGGTATACTACCACTGCATTTCTAGGATTACTAATAAATGAAGCTCAAAAGACTAATAATTTTAGTATTCTTTTTAAACCCGATACATATACGAGCCTTGTATTATAAATGAATACACTGATTGTAACAATTTTTTCATTCAAGGATAAATTTATTCTAGCTAGTGTATCCTTGAATATCATTCCTTGGACACTTCTTTGATTCATAGGGAAAGTAAAAAAGATAAGTATATGCTCAAATTCTCAATAATGGTATGTAAAACATAATTAATAATTAATTAATGAAAATAAATCAACATGGTGATGTAAATAACTGATAACGCATTCTATTCCAATAGGTGGATAAATAATAATCATTTATAGAAAGGTAATTTACATCAACACATTACTTTAATAAATAACCTCAGAATGATATGAATCTATATATAATGTCAATGAAAAAAATATCTTGGAATTTTTTAATTATAACTAAATTATGAATGATGTAAATGATTAATTACATTGCGTCATGTTTGAGGCTCAATAAAAACTAAACCATCAATACCTTTCATAATATAATTCAAAACTACATGTAGAAACCAATTTAATATGAACAAATATTTTTTCTAATGAAAAATTTTCAATTCATTTTGGGTATACGAAAATTTTGGGCCTCATCTGTCATTTCTAGTTCAAATCATTACTTATATTGAATAATATATTTAGTTGACAAACAATGTACCCTATCAAATTTCCATATTTAATGATTAATATGGATTTATCACTATTTACCCATATAATCAAATAACTTTCAATGTAAACACCACATATAAACATGTTATATGGTTCATGAGTGAATGATGATATTAAATAAGAATCAAGAAGTATATAATCAATATTAAAGTTAATTGGTGAATAACAATGAATATATCTTGATGGACTGATAATAGAGATGAAATCCCTTACCACATTGTAATGATTTATTTTAACAGTCATGCATTTATATAAGAAAATATTTTCTCTGAAAATAACCTTATAATCTTGTAAGAGAATATTTAAAACATTAGGTAATCATGATGGCATGATATTCCATTAATGATTTATTAGTTAAAAACAATCATTTTACTTTTGTATGAAAACTCAAAAAGTACGTTATTTTGGAAAACAACATGATGATTCTATTAAAATAATCTTTTATAAAGTGAAGATATTTTAAAAATCATTAAAATACAATTTTATAATAGTAAAAACATTTTCGATACCATTTAAAAAAACAAAAACATAGAAGTGGAATATTCTCTAGTATAGCCTTAAGCAAAAACAATCCCAAATAATGATTATATTTTTAAATAACCCCTTACTACTTTATAATAAATGGAATATTATTCCACATGAAAGAAGGATAATTATATGGATAATAAAATATTATTATCTCTAGAATATTTATCATAAAATGATCTAATGTGAATTATATACACCAAACAAAAGAATCATGTAGTTTATATGGCATGTGTCCTATAGAAATAAAACATAGAGAAAATATTCCCCTACCATAAGTATTGAATCTCGTCATACTAATTTTTAAATGTTTTACAATAAATATAGGTTTATTATATGTATACCACGAAACAAGATGAATTTATATTATACCATATATGATTTACATATGAAATTATATTTCTTGTTTATTTCCAATTTCATGTTAATTTTACATTTTGAGTAATAACACCTTTGTTTTTTTACTTGTGTATTGATTTGTTAATGTTTTTTTCCACTTACTTATTTCATGATTTCATAACATACAGAATTATAACCATGAAATTAATATCATATATATTCAGTAAATATATATTTATAATAATCTATAAAATATAGAAATAAGAAATGATATATACTATTAATGGATATGGTAGGTCGTGTGTACGAATGAACATTGATTCCATTTTATAGTCATATTGAAATTAATAAATTAATTAATATAATTCCATTTTCAATATTATTTCATATATATCATAAATTTCCACTAAATCCTTACTTAATTTATTCAATGTATAGTGTGAATAAATCACATTGTTTTGAGTATGTGATAGTCCACTAATCCCCAAATGAAGTTACAATTTTTATTAAAAATGGTAATCAAGAAGGATTATGTTAAATAATAATTATATAAAAACATATAAATAATAAACATCATATATATAATAAAATAACTCAAATTATATCATTATTACCAACCATTAATGGTTGGAATGCAAGAAAAAATGATATTAGTTCGCGAGGTTGTAGTCTGACGTACATAAGAATGATTATTTTGTGTCACATCTGATAGAAGTGTGTGTGAGTATAAGTAGAAATAATAATATAATAACATGATTGATTATTTATGATACTAAGGTTATTAAATAAAATTTAATTTAAGTTATTTATTGGGTTTAAGAAATAAATAAAACAAATTTTTTTTTCGATGAACGTTACCTACTCTTTTTGTTTCTCATTATGATTGATAGTAAAGGACTTCTATGGATAGAAATATTCAGAAAGTAATGATATAAGATTATGGGATATAGGTTGTGCATAGAAATGTTCAATGTTTGGTTTATATATAAGGAAAAAAGTGTTGGGAGGAAGTGATTTAGTAGGTTCCCTTTTATAATTGAGGTGAGAGACACATCCGGAAACTCTAAAAATATTAAAGTAATATAAATTAATTTTCAATTGAAAATGGATTGAATGTGTGTTATTTATAATATATTCTGAGTATGGTTAGAAATAATCTAAAAAAAAATTTATATAGGTTTATGCCACATTATTTTCCTTATCTTTTGGCTTTAACACTAGGTTTAACCCCTTCACTCTTATCATGAAAAATTAATTTTTTAACTCATTAAAGGTTAATATATTTAATGAAAACTATCAAATGTATCATAAATGATTCATCTATGAAAACTTTAACCTACATTAATTACATGGATAAATTTTTTATTTTAATAAATTTTATATCATTTAATAAAACATTATTTACTTTAAAATAACACTAATGCCAATTTTGACAACATTTATTTTTTGATGTTTCAAAAAATATCAATATACAAGAAAACATTAAAAAAACTCTAAACTGATTCCATAATATGTCTAGATCATATTAGAAACATTTTACGACAACAACTAAATTAAATTATATTAATATTAATATTTTTAATAACACTTTTTCCATAACACTTTTTTTAACTGATTCAATTATTAAAATAAAAATTATATTAATATTTTTAATAACACTTGTTTTAATAATTTTAATAAAACTTATTTGACTTTCTTAATAATAAAATACTAAATAAGACATAAAGTCATCTATTTTTCTCCAATATGTGATAAAATCGGTATAAGGATGATTTTGGTAAAATATAACTCATAAACGGGACATGTTTTTTCTTAATAAGTATATGTTTACTGATAATTTTATATTATTAATAATATTATGATTACCATTAATTGCTCTATATACCATTAACTACAGAAACTAAAAAATAGTATAGCTACTGTTTATATTTTACTCAAATAAAAGGGACATATTAGACTAATTTTTACCTTGTAATTAAAAATATTGAATTAATTTTTTATAATTAAAAAATAATAATTAGACAAAATTAATTTAATGTTTGTGCCATTGACAGAACAATAAAATGAGTTTTTAATATGAAATTATTCAAAAGATTGATAAGTTTTTATATCCTCATTCAAATTAAATTAGATTCCAATAACCAAAATTATATTAAGTGATAAAACAATTATCCAATTATACATTAAAATAATCAAAAAATAATAAAAATCTATAAATTATATTGATGAAAATATTCTTTCAATATAAATTTAATTTTTTTATCACTATTCATGAATACATGAAACATATTAGAAGAATACAATAAATTAAATGAAATTCAATTTTTATATTATACATTAAAATGAAAGGTTTATTTATAAAAATATTATTTATAAAATTTTCAAAAACTAGATTTAAAACATGTGTTCTATCAAAAGACAATAAAACTTTCTTTTTATAAAAATATATCTTTTATGTGAAAAAATTTATTTGTTCTTGAAACATCTCTATAAATAACCTAGTATGAATGTTAAATATTATATTTAATTTATATATCATTAATATAATCCAAAAACTGTGTTTTTTATTTTATCGGTATAAAACACAATTGTGGTCATTTAAATATTTTTTAAAAATATTTCCTTATATATTAAATTGGTTTATATTTTTATTTATAATAATTTTGTAAACAATTAATTCATTAATATATATACATAATTTAGTTAATACTACTCATAACATCCAATTTAATGACTATGATATAATTTCATTTTATATAATAATAATTTTAGTATATCATAGTTTGTTTAAACCTGGTGTTTCTAGAAACATAAGCTATCAAATATATTAAATTTAAAATGATATATACCATAAAATATTGGGAATCTAAATTCTCCACTCATCAATAATTTTCTTCTTAAATATTTTTTAATATGTTCTATGCAAATGACTTTTTACAATACCTTTATTGAAATCCCCAATCTGAACATGGAGGGATTAGATATCAACATTAAAATAAAGAAACTGAAGTATGAAGGATTGACTAGATAACACATACTAGGATTACATATAGGAAACATATTAAAGGAGGAGAAAACTAACTATCATGTTCTAATGGAGAGTGATATAGAACATATTATTGATAATGTTGATAATCACAAAATAATAAATCTATGGTGAGTCAAAATTCCATTGATATAATAATTAGAAAATTAAAGAATAAATTTTTTGATTCAAAACCCTTTTAACATGGTTAAGTAATTGTTTTACTTACTAGAATAAGAATGTATGGAAACATACTTAATGGAAAATTATTGTCTCAAACTTTAAACAATTTCTACCACTTCTCATATTTTTTCTCTAAAATGCGTTTATTATAGATGAATATTTCATTCCTGAAGTATTTGAATCTATATCTACTAATCACAATTTCATAAAATAAAGAACAATATATTCCTACTGTATTTAGATATTAAAAAAATTCCAAAATGTTTTCGATAATACAAGATAATTCCCCAAAAAAATAAACCATTATATAATGTAAAACAACATTAATATCCAGAATTAGACTATAATGATCAATAATAATTATAGATCACTCAAAAATTACTAAAAATGAATCTATACTAAGACCCAAAAAATTAAAGAATTTGTTTCGATATATTTCCAAATAAAAGTAACCACTCTTACTATCTCGTACCAAAACATTAATTGAAAAAATCACATAATCTGAAAGATATGTTTACAATTTCCATAAATAACATGAATCTCCATAACTCCACAACAATAAAATATTTGACTTTGAAAGACAATTAATCCATTATTCCAGATGAGATTCAATTTAATGTAAATGTATAAGATTAAAAAAATAGAAAACATATTCTAATGTAACATTAATCGCTTAATCACCAAATCATTTTCCAATCCCAATGTATTCTATTAGAAAAAAAATTCCCCCAAAATTTAAATAACCATTAACCATTAGATAGTTTAACTAACAACATTCCCATTATAACCTGAACATCGCGTAGGGAAGTGGTAGACAATATACTGTTTTCACCCTTTAGTTGTGGGTTTAAACCCCACAGCCTTAACAGAAGTGATAACTTGTCACCAGGCATATTATTTTTAGATTTTATAAAGCCAAATTAACATAAAATCCAAAATAAATATGATGTACATCATTAAAATATGGTTAATAAATAAATATTATCTAAATATGTTTTTTTAATATAACCCCAACATAATAAAAACGTCTCTTATTTTTTTTCCAAAGATGTCCTTCCATGGTCTGGACTTAATCCTATAGAAGAGGGAATTGACATAGGTAATGCATACATTCCCCAAATTTAATGGAATGAGCCAAAATTGGATTCATATGATGAATTTTATTTTATTCTATTATACTCTTCATTTTTCCACAGAATTTATTTTCGTTATATACTTATTTCCCACAGATAAATCATTTCCCCTTCCATTGAGACACTTTCATGGGTGTCTATGCCCACAATTTTTGCAAGATAGAAATCAATCCTTCTTTTTTGTATGGTTTCCACAACCACATCACATAGAAAACTCCATCCTTGCCTTTTTGTGTTTGTTTGGGTGGTGGTTATGGTATATATTGATAATTAACGTTCAATAGAAATGATTAAGAATGAACATGATATATTTCACTCCTATAAATAGATCATTTGGTTGATCATTGCTACCATATTTTACATCATGTTCTATGTTTACATGACTCATTCAGATTCCATCCATTGAAAAAAACTACAAAGCATATTATGTGTAGAAATATTCAACGTAAGAAGAACGTATAATCATTTATAGAAAATCATAAAACCTTATTACCAATAGATAACAGATTAGGTTTAACCATTTTAATTCATTTATAAAATATATTCAAATTCATCATAATGGTTTGTAAATAAAATGTGAATTATCCTAAGAATATCCCGTTGGAGTTTCAAACCATGTGCATAATAAGTCCCGTTGTCGTGTAGTAGTTATTGGTTGAGTCAGGCCCAACACCACTTTTTAGAGTTGTTACCCCAAGGTACATATTTTCATGAACCATGTCCACTGGTAGTATCCTGAGAGGGATTTATTTCTATGAACACCACATAATCTCTATCTCACTAAAATTTTAAGATGATCATTAATACTTATCCTAAAATTATACATTAGGGTTATGTTCTCTAATCTATATTTTCATAAATCTAGTTACCAAACATTCTACTAAACTTCCATTGATTCCAAATATGGAAACCCAAATCTAGTAATCCTAGATCCAATCTCCAATACTATAACATTTTCTTGATTATATGTAAATTAATCATGACGGAAAAATTATTTTTTGGTCATGGTAAACTAGATTTATTTATGAGTTCTACATTACAATGGAATAACCAAATTAAAACGTTTTATTCTATTGATGATAACGTTATTTTATCTATTGTATCCTTGTATGTCTTCCCTATAACAATTTTTATATTCCTAGGGATGGAAAATAATTACTTGAAACCTAAAAAACTAATTAAGGGCAAGATAAATAAAATAAATATTGAATTAATGAAAAATTATCATCATGAAAAGGTAGATAAATGATAACACGTGCCATTGTAATTAAATTGATAAGGAATAATCAATTATGGTATGGTAATAAAAATAATCACCTACTATTTAGTCAATAAGATAATAATGAAATGAATTGAATGATAATATAAATGAAAAAATTATAGGGGTAAATTATAAGAATAATTAAGTTCTGAATTTAGGAAATTAATATTTATTGGACATCCTGTCTGAGGAAAATGAAAACCTATACAATAATGACCTTTAAAATAGAGGTTTAAAACTATAGGTAGAAACCTGTTTAATATGAACAACTATTTTTTCTCATAAAAACCCGATATTTATTTAAGGGCCTTATAAATTCTATACCCTCCCTTCATTACTAGTACAAATAATTCCTTATATCGATTAGTAGATTTATTTATTAAATAATGTTCTATATCAAATATCTGTATTGAATGTTGAATCTAGAATTATTTCAATTTCCCTAGATAATGAAATATCATTCAATGTAAACAATGTTTGTGAAAATTCTATATGGTTAATGAGTAATTCATGATATTATTTTTAAAAGTTGTAATTTATAGAAAAAGAATAACGTGAATTTGTACATAAAATCCAATAGTCTCTATGGAATATAAATTGAGATGAAATCCCTTACAACTTTGTAACAATTTATTTAAAATGATGCAAATGTATAAAGAAATATTTTTTAAAAAAGAGCCTTCTAAATTTTGAAAAGTAACATAAAAAAATATTTTTTCATGATATTTGGAAATTTTATTCAGGACAAATAATTGAAAAAAGATTTTTGCATTAACATTTTTATGAAATGTGAATATGTACCTTATTTTGGAAAACAATTAGAATATTACATTTCATCATATTTTTTGGAAAGTTAAAAGGGGATAAAAGGGATGTGAAAATATCTAGTAATTTTAGTAAAAACATTTTTTAATTTTTTAATAAAAAACTAATGAGGAAGAGAAATATTCCTCTGTGGAGACTTACACAAAAACAATCCTGAATAATGATGAGATTGTGAAATTACCACTTACCACATTATAATATATAGAATCATATGCACCATGTATCAATGTAAATTATATAGATATTAAAATAAAAAAATATTCATAATATTACACAAAAAACTCACTCATGTGTAATATATACACCCTATAAAGTATCAAGTAGTGTATAAGGAATGTGTCTCATAGAAATAAATTTGTGACAAAAATAACCTACAATATGTCTTGAGTCTAATAATACTAATTCAAAACAATTATATAATAAATATTGGGGTAATATAACTCTTTATCATAACCATATATATTTCTATAATACCATACATTATATACTTATGACATTATATTACACATTTATTAACAATTTAATGAATAATTTGTTTTTTCAAGTAATAACCCCATTGTTTTTCGAATCTATTTTATTTTGTTATATTTTTTATCCTATTACTTATATCATTGTTTTATCATCTCTATAATTATAACCATGACATAAATATCACATATAATTACTATAAATATATCTATAATAATCAATAAAACATAGAAATAGAAAAAGAAAAATAACGTTCATAGAGATGATAGGTCATACGTACGTATGAATGTTATATCCATTTTTCTAATATTTAAATAAATAGAGTAAGTTATATAATTTTGGTAGCATTATTTTGTCATATATTTCATACAATTGCACTAAACCCATCTTTAATTCATTCCATGTAAACTATGAACGAATCAAATCATTTTGAGAAGGTTGTTGTCCATAATTCCACAAATGAAGTTATAGTAATTATATGAAATGATAAAATGAATCTATGTGTTATATAAAAATTAATTAATAATAAATAAATCATAAATCTCTTATATATTATATAAAAATATAAATTCCATCATTATTCCCAACCATGAAAGCAGGAAATAGATGATAAAATGGCATTGAATTGTAGGGTGGTAGTCTACCTTACAATTGAACGATGATTTCATATAACGTTTGAAGTATGTGTGAGTGATTTTAGGTTAAAATGATAATATAAAATTATATTATTTTATTGAGGATATTGAGGATATTATATAAATATGAAATAAAAATAATTTTAGGGGTTCGAGGAAGAAATAAATTAAACATATTCCTTGTTGAATGTTATATATTCTTGGGGTTTATATTTGTTGATTTACACAAAAGGACTTATTTAGATGGATTTAATCTAAAAGTATTGCATCTAGGATGAATTTAGGTCTGTTTTGATGAGAAATGAGAATTTTTTGGTTGAGATAGAAGGCTTAATGTGGTGTGAGGATGTGAGGTAGGAGATGTCCTTTTATAATTGATGTAAGGTGATCTTTGGGAAACTAAAAAATATTAAATTAATATAAATTAATTTTTAATTCCAAAAGTCTCTGACCTAAGTTATTTTGAATATAAGTTGATTAAGGGTAGAAATAATATCGACTAATTGTTTTTATACTGGTTTAGTTCACATTATTCCCCTTATCTTTTGGATCTAACCCTTAGTTAAAAACTTTAACTCTTATTATGTCAACATGGATTTTTAGTCATTAAGGGTTAATATAATTACAATAAAATACCCAAAGAATCATAAATGAGTCATGGATTAAATTTTAAACATTATATTATTAATCAATATTATTTTAACAATTTTATGAATTTTATATCATTTAATAATAAATCATTTATTTTGAAAGATCAATAATGCCCAATTATACACTATTTGTTTCATAAATGTCTAAAAAATATCAAAAAAAATGTCAACATTAAAAAAACCATAAATATCTCATAATATTACTATTTAATCTCGATAAATCATGTACTACAATAATTATATGAAATTATATTTATTTACAATTTTATAATATCATATATTTTATATTTTCATTTATTAAACAATTACAGGATCATGAATGTGAAATCCTTTAATTTAATTATTAATTTCCTAGAAATTAAAAATAAATTATTATGATGAATATAAAACATTATATTTCAAATTAATATTTATATATGAGGATATATGTAATGACTCAAAAATTCCATATAATTTTTTAAATAATTTGGGTTTATTAAGAGTCTCTGAAAATTGATGGTGCTTGATTCCGAAGACTGGGGTCCATAGAATAAAATATTGAACTCTTTTTAAGGTACATTTAGTGAATGTGCTGGTGGTGTTTTCTATCTATTGAACTGATGCTCAGAATAAAAATATCTTGGTACCGTTGAATCTGCAGTGCTGAGATTCTCTTAATGGAGGCTTAACTTCGACCGGAGTAGGCCGGGTGAAAAGGATAGATTTACGAACTTTTAGAGATTTATAAAATAACATAAAAATGTTATTTTATTCTCTATAACCTATTGAGTGGTGGTGGAAGGACCACTGTGTTGTCAAGACATTAAATGTCTTGACTATTCTATTTTGTAACCACACTGTTGAGAGTTAAGAGGTTCATTAATTTAAAAACATAAATGAACCTCATTTATTCTTACGATTCATTAATCTTCCTTCCCATCTATTTAAATGATGTCTGAGATTGGGATTTTGATATGGAGGTGAGGAACCTCTGACGAACTACTACTACCTCCCCGGTGAATCTAAGGTAGGGGTATTTGTTTAAATTTAGGTGAATTTATTTGAAACAATCATTCTTGGAAAACATGAAGAACATGGATCAAATGAAAATGAGTTAATCCACGAATTGTATTAATCTACCGGTGGTTAATTCGGGAATTTTTCTGAACGGTGTTTTAATTTATCATTTTATTTTCACACCATTGATTAATAGCTAATTCAAAGGGCGTGGGGTAAATGAACAAGTCCCGGACCCTCTACTGCTACGGTTTTTGTCGAGTTCACTGAAGGTGGATTTTTGAACATGATGCAATCATGAATCCGGGAGCCACACATTGATGGTGACATCCCTAGAGGCTCACATGAGCAATCAAAGGGGAAAATGGATCCCAAACCTCACCCGGTGGCATGTAAAAGCCACGCTGGAGCGTCGGCGACAAAGAGCCATGACAACGGCCATCAAGCGCAAGCCGTTGAGAAGGGTGGCACCCGAAGGTGATGTGGTGATCAGTATGGGTGGTCAGCCCTCGTCCATCCATGTTGGTGGAAGGGGGTTCACCGTCGCAAACCTCAGATGGAGGATGTGGTTCCGGGGGACACGTGGGTCCCGCGAACAGCAGGGCAGAGCCACCTGGCACCGCCAGTTTGAGAATCGAACAACTTTTAGCCATTTGGGGAGGGGAAAAGACCCCAATGTGTTCCACCCAGCTGGGGGTCCTAACAGATAGTGGGACGGGACACCCAGTAGGACAGGACGACCCATAGCCCTATTGTTCGAGCCCGCCCTAGCCCAGCACACTATGGTCATCCCACCCGGTTCGGGCCGGGCTGGGATGGACCTGGACTGGGTCGGGTCAAACCTAACTAGGTCGGGTCGACCCGAACCAAGTTGGGTCGGCCCAGGTTGGGGGCGGGTCGGGTTGGCCTAACGGAGTCTAGTTGATCGACCGGGTCAGACCACACCCCGGCCCTTTATTGACAAAATATGCTTAAAAGGTCATATCTCACAAACTAGATGTCCAGATGACGAACCCACTATGGTGATGGAGTCCTTGGAACAAGAAGGTCCATTTGAGATACTCCACCTATGCTTTGGATAATGTTTCACTAAAGCTGGGTTGGATCGAACCCAAATCCAAATGGGCCTATTGGTACTAAAACAATTATAACTCACAGGTCGGACGTCATATTGACATGCCGTTTATCGCGTTGTGACCCTAATGACATAGCGGACCTTTGGGTTTCTCCTTTTTGTAACTTCATGTTAGTATACGAATTACCTATAAATTAAGGAGCATATACTAGATAACTCAAGCACACCAGGTGCGGGGAATCTTAGTGCAAGATGTCAATTGAAGAGCGGCCCTGTGTTGATCAACAACATAGAGACATAGTGTGGATCTAAATCATAGAGACCTTTTGGGGATGAAAATCAGAGTGACCCTATGTGGATCTTCAATGTAGCAACCTTGTGTGGATGAGTATCTTAGAAGTCTTATGTGGATTAGCATCGTAGTGACCCCATGTGGATCATCATCCTAGCGACCACATGTCGATCAGCCTTCTATTAACCCTGTGTGGATCAACAATGTGTGACCTGACAGGAGATGAATTAGTTTAGCTCATTTTGGATCAACGATATACGACCCTATGTTGATTGATAATGTAACCACTTCTTCATGGTTCACTTGTGAAAACTTACTAACAGAATAAAATGATATAGCCTAAGAGTAATCATCCTTATTTTGGATCCATGAGTTGTATACCTAGTCTGAGATGAGTTCTTACTAGTTCTTTGTTATTGAGATCATGTTTTGTGGTTTTTACTCTCTGTAATTCTAATAGACCATCAGGGGTCTCTGGGTCCCTATAGGGTATTGTTATATTCACCCCGACAATGGGCTTCCCCCACACCATGTTGTGTCTTATGAAGATGATGAGAAACGTGGTTAAGGATTAGGTAGCTTGGACTAGGAAGTACACCGAGGTGACTAGTTGATGTGGAGAGTTGTAGAGACGATCTGTACCTACCATTCAAAAGGGATCCTTGGTAGATGATCTCAGGATATGTCGTATGTTGTTGTTTTATCTTTTCAGTTGGGATTGTATTCCGGCCCCTTTACTTTCAATAATATGTTTTACGACTGCAATTTTACTTTGTGGTTTTCATCTTGCCAAGTTCTTGGTCTTTTTGTTTATAGGTTTAAATTCACTACCTTCCCAATTTCTGGGATATGCCTTTCCGTTGCTAGTTGCCAACCCTAGGCTAATAGAAGGTGAGCTTGGGGAAGGAACGACATGGGCCCCGGGGGACAAGTCGTGGAAAAGTGGTATCAGAGGATTTGTTTCTACCAAAGAACTAGGAATCTGATATTACTATTAAGCAATATTTTAATGGGTTTTGAGCATCGTTTTTAGTTTGGGGAGTCTTCTTTTGGTGTAGCGGCTGATGTATCCACACACCGAGACCATGAATTATGATTTTCGACTCAGTGTATGACAACACTGATTGCGTGTGTTTTGGAAATTCTTTTTCATTTGATCTCTTTTGAGTCATCTCCCCAGGTATAACATGTTGAAAGTGACACATCTATTTCTTTCAGGAAGCCTCCACGTAGGTAGCCAGCCAATGTTCTAGAGAGAGTGCATGATGAAAGCCCACCAACCAATGAGGATTCAGTGCAGGTCCCTCTTACAGTGATACAACCTTTGGGTGCTACAGCAGTAGCACCACCACTCGTTGAGTAGCAGTTTCCACCAGCATCACTGATGGACGGTGCATGTTTTCTGAGAGAATATCATGAGTTCCAATGGTATAGGCCTTCAATATTTCGAGGCGAGATAGATCCCCTTGTAGTTGTGGATCAGATGGAGGTTGTGGCGTGAGTTTTTCTCTTGGTTGAGCCTCCAAAAGATTAGATGGTGATCCTACCTGCTATCATCTTCCAGGGATCAGAAAGAAGAGGGTGGAGTCTAACACTGCAGATGCCTGATTACACGACACTCTCTTAGGGGGACTTCAAGACCCTCTTTAGGGAAATTTTCTTACCAATGACTTTACACTCAATTCATATCTAGGATATTTTGCACTTACAACAGGGTATCTTGATAGTAGCCAAGTACTCGACGAGGTTTACAGACCTCTTCCACTGCTCCACCGACATGGTATGAAATCCTTTCATCAGGGCCCAGACCGTTGAGCAGGGACTCCAGTAGGATATTAGAGCATTGATGATATTCATCAATATACTGAAACATGCTGGAGTGCTCGAGCATGTATTATTGTTGGAGATAATCTTAGCGGAGCAGGCACTGATGCTGAGATCCACCAACCAATAACAGGTAGCTGATTCATCTACAGCATGAACCTGGAAGATGACTCAGAGGTCCAAGGGGGAAAAATTTTCAGAGGATGATCCCATGATATAGGGTCATATGTGTGGTTCTCACAAGGGATAACATTCTCGCAGAGGAGCATATTGTGCTTCACGTGTGGCGAGCAGTGTCCCATGGCTCGCGACTGCCTGACATGTCATACCGACGATCAGAAAATGGTCGAGGGAATGTAGAGGAAGAGGCAGATATTCGAGTGATGAGGTAGTCAGGATGGCATATTTAGTAGGAGATCATGTTGTGTCGTAGGTTGTGGGCTGTGAATTGAGGTTCTACTACCACCACCTCTAGGTAGTCCACCCCGTCATCAGGGAGCATACAGATATGGATGAGCATAGATTTAGGTAGTTGTGGCCTTCGATCACGGTGCTCGAGAGATGATTCAAGGTATGATGTGTGTCTACTCCATCATAGATATAGTACTTATAGGCAAATTTTCTAGTCACTCTTCATTTTCCATGACAGTCGTTCGATTCTCAGAGATTCCGATACAAGCATTGGCATGATCCTTACAATTTGAGACATCTACCAGAGAGGATTCGACAATTACACACTGGTTCCATTAGTGTTAGCTTACTCTAGGAGGCAATAGATTTGGTTGGGATATCCTATTAGCAGCATTGAGGCCTTATGATGTCATCATGGGTAAGGAATGGATATCCATGGTACATGCCCAGATTGAATACCTAAAGTGAAAAGTGGGGTGTGTCCATGAGTATGGGTTTAGGATTTCCTTCACTAGAGATAAGAGAACCTTTACAACTTATGAAGAACATTCTCGGAGGAGGGTGCAGCCAATCACTCATTAGTTGGCTTGCCCTACCCACGGAGCAGTTGATGTGAGGATTCTGAGTTTTCCGGTTTTGTTGGACTAGTATGATAATGTCTTTCCTAATGAAGTTCCAGGACTACCTCCTCATAGTGGGGTAGAGTTATATATCGAACTGTACCCCCGGATTACAATGATATCTACAACAACATATAGGATATATCTTATGGTGCTACGTCAGATATGGTTATAGTTGGAGGACTTTAAGAGGAAGTGGTTTATAAGGTCCAGTGATTCTCCATGGGCATTCCTGATTTAGTTCACCAAGAAGGCAGATGGGTGTCTGAGGCTTTTCATGGACTATCGTCTCCTGAACCCGTTGACCGTGAAGAACCAGTATCCACTCCCAAGTATTGATGATCTATCCGACCTGCTGAAGGGTGCTCGATGGTTTTCGATGATAGACCTCATATTAGGCTATCATCAGCTCATAGTTTGAGATGAGGATATACCGATGACAGTCTTCAGATATCGGTATGACCATTATGACTTCTGAGTAATTCACCTTTGGCATGACCAACACTCTTTTAGTGTTCATGGGGCTCATGAATAGGATCTTCCAGCCTTACCTCAATCGCTTCGTGGTGGTCTTCATTTATGACATCTGGATATAATCAGTGTCAGGGGAGGAGCACACCACACACATACATATAGTTCGGCATACACTATGAGAGCACCATATTTATGGAATGATCTCAATGTGATAGTTCTGGATACCAAAATTACACTTCCTGGGGCACGTTATATCAGAGGTAGGAGTTACAGTGGATCTAGTGAAGATAGAGGCAGTTCTATCTAGGGTGCCACCCAAGAGTGTGACTGAGGTGTGGAGTTTCCACGGATTGGTTGGGTACTATAGGAGGTTCATACCTGATTTCTACAGAGTAGAGGGACCCTTTTCAGCCTTGATGAAGATGAGGCAGCCTTTCTTGTAGACAGAGAAGTGTCAACAGAGTTTCTAAGAGTTGAGGTAGAGGCTAATGAATTCCCCCATCTTGAGGAAACCAGAAGAGGGTGTTGGGTGTGTAGTTTACTATGACACATCAGGGGTAGGACTAGGTTGTGTCCTGAAGCAGGAGCGAGCAATGATCACCAACGACTCATAGTAGTTGAGATAACATGAGAAGAACCATGCTACCCCTGACTGGAGTTAGAAACCGTGGTATTTTCACTAATGATGTGGCAACAATACTTGATGGGAGAATGTTTTACAGTCTAATATAATGACAATAGTCTCAAATATATCTTCTCTCAAATGGACCTGAACATGATACATCGACGATGGTTATATTTTTTCCAGGACTATGACTTAGAGATATTCTACACTCTTGAGAAGGGGAATGTTTTAGGAGACGCACTCCGAAGGAGGTCTGGTATACAATTGATGAGTGTGGTAACAGAGTAGCTATACACATTTCAGTTATATTTAGTGGATTGTGATGAAGCATCTTACCTCTAGTCTATGACACTTACTCCCCCGCTCCTTTAGTGAGTCAGGGAGGAACAACTTGGGAACAATGACTATGGGGCCCGACATGCTTAGATATCCCTAGGACTAGCTCCTAATGGAATTTCATTAGGTGGGAAGGATGTTATCCTCTCTAGAGGATGCACTATGGTACTTGTGTTGCTATGAGAGGAGGTGCTAAGGGAGTTCCACACATCCCCTTTGGCATTACATACTTGAGTAGAAAATATGTACTAGGACCTTCAAAATTAGTACAGGTGTCTATGGATTAAGAAAATAGTGGTGGAGTGTGTATTGCGATTCCTCTCTTGTCCGTATGTGAAGGCCGAGCATCATGTACCAGCAGGCTTAGCTCATCCACTTTAGGTACCGAAATGGAAGTGGGACGTTTTATCCATGGACATCGTGATAGTTCTACCATGTATGTCCAAGGGTAACGATTCCATCTGGGTGATTTTGGAACCACCCACCATATCGGCCCACTTCCTACCCATCTGAGATAAGGGATTAATAGAGGACTTGGGATATCTCTACGTATAGTAGATTGTACAGTTTCATGGGGTGCCATCCACGATCGTCTCTGGTCATGATTTCGAAGCTTGTTTTACATCCTGCTTGTGGATGAGATTACAGGAGGAAATCAAGTCTCTTCTACATTTGAGCACTATCTTCCATCCTAAAATATATGGTCAAATAGATCAGACTACACAAACAAACGAGGACATGCTACAAGCTTGGGTCCTTACTTTTGGTCGTAGTTGGGAGGACCACCTTCCAGTAGTGGAGATCACTTACAAAAACAGTTATCACTCCACCATCGTCAGGGCTCAGTCTCAGGCCCTGTATGGGTGACCATGCAGATCACCACTATGTGGAACATACCATAGGGACTCTTCACTTATGGGTCCAGAGTTTGAACGAGCTACCACTAAGTAGGTGCATATCTTCTAGGAGTAGATGATGAATGCACTGAGCAAGTAAAAGTCTCATGCCGATGGGAGAATAATACCCTTGGAGTTAGAGGAGGAAGCCATGTCTTCCTATGGGTCTCACCGAGACGAGGATTATGGAGGATTGAACGTGGAAACAAAAAATCACTGGGGTTCATCAAACCATTTCAAGTGTTCAGTGGAGTAGGAGAGGTGACATACCGTCAAGCTCTTTGCCCACAGAAGCAGCAGGTGCATAATGTTTTCCATGTGTCATTGCGGAGGAGGTACATGTATGATCCATCAAATTTTATTTACTGGGGAAAGATGGACATCGATGATGGGGAAACACTTGCAGAGTTCACAATGAATATATGTGATCAATAGGAGTGGGACATTAATGGGTGGTCGATTCCTCTTGTGCATGTTCGTTGGAAGCATAGGAATCCTTAAGAGATCACATGGGAGTGGGAGTCTCAGATACGTGCTCAGTACCCCCTTCTTTACCATATTTTTGTTATATATTTCATGGAAGAAAATCCCTATGTTGTAGAGAATGTAAATTCCCATAAATTCCATATATTTTTTTAAAAATTATTTGGGATTATTATGAGTCTATGAAAATTGACAGTGCTTGATTCTGAGGCCCGGTGTGCCTGAAACATTATTTCGATCTTTTTTAATGTATGTTTAGTATAAATGTGGTTGAAATTTTCAATCTTTTGAACCTGTTCATGGATTTAAAATGCAAGGAAACCATTGAATCCACAGCATTGGGATGTACTTCAGGGACGATTATCTTCGACCATAGTAGGCCGGGTTCAAAGGATAGTTTTACAGAATTTTTAGAGAATAATACAATTAAAAAAATATTATTTTATTCTCTACAACCTGTTGAGTTGTAGTGGAGGGACCACTGGGTTCTCTGACCATTTAACGTCTTAAAACTTCTATTTTTCAGCCAAGCCGATGAGAGTCAAGAGGTTCATTAATTTAAACTCATTAATGAACCACGTTAATTTTTACAATACGTTAATCTTACTTCCCATCAATTTAAATGATGTGTGGGATTGGGTTTTTGACATGAATGTGAAGAACCTTTAACAAACTACCATGATGTATACTGTAAATATGAGGTTGGGTTTTATTAATTCAAGTAAATTTATTTCAAACTATTTTTCTTGAAAAACATGCTGAATGATGATTGTCCAAAAACGGGTTAATCATTGATTCATAAGAAACTACGGGTTGTTAATGCAGATATTATTTTGATCGGGGTTTTAATTTATTCTTTGTTTTCCACATCCTTGTTTAATTTCTAACGTGGAGGACACTGGCCAAAAGAAGAAGGCCTAGACCCACCTATACTTCTATTTTTGTCGCATTCTTTGGGGGTAGATTTTTCAACCCGATGGAATCTTGAATCCTGGAGCCACATAGTGACGATGACATCCTGGGAGCTGATTTACAAAATAAAAGGGAATAACGGGCCACCAGAGCTTATCTGGTGGCCTGCGGAAGCCCTCCCGACATGACACTAATGATGGTTGGATGTCGCCAATTGTGGAGTGGGCATCACCCAATGTCACCACGACGGGCATATAATGACCCATACTTTACATACAATTTTATTACTTCAAAATTGAAGCGTACTTATTACAACATATAACAAAACCATGAAAGGACCGTATAGGTATAATGTCTTTAGAAACTGGGAAACATAAACAACTGGTTCATAAAGCGTCTACACTGTGTCCCATTTATTTCATCATATCTGTAGTCCCTTTTGGCATATCATACTTAATAACCTTCTTCCTGACCTGGGGAAATAAAACATACAAAAGGGTGAGCTCAAATGCTCAGTATGGGTAAAAAAAAGAAATATCAATCACATCAAAATAAAAACATAACATTTTGGAAATCTTACCCTACAAAAGAGATCATAATTTCATAACATGGGATAAATCATAGTAGTGAAATGAAATCCCAATAATCATAACATAAAACATGAAACTTTGTGGCATACACACATAATCATAGAGAATCATTTCTTATTAGTCAAGACTCATTGCCGAGACTATCTTAGTGGAAAAAGTCCATTTCTGAACCGAGTTCACTCCTCGTTTCTGTCCAGTTTCACTGAACCGGTTTAACCTGCCGTTACAGCCATGTCTATCTCATGATATATAAAATCTTTACCCAATTCATTGTATGGAGATATAGGTCCCACCTATCTCATAATGATACCATTCTTATGTGTGCCACAAAATCATAAACCATACATCATAGCTTAACCCATGTAAAAAAAATGGGAATCTTAAACATCGTGACATCATAAAACAACTCATATAAGATAAAGGAATTCATAAAAATATTTCCATCACAACATAATCAAATCAATGTAATAATAGGTATAGAAACGGAACCCTTTATTATCTTAGATGGAAAATAATTTTGATAAAACGCTTGAACTCCATTCTTGAGGAAAATATCTTTTCTACTTCAAAAACACTTTTCCATTCTTAACATGTCATACAATTCTAAACTAAAAGAAGTTGATTAAAAGTAAACATGAAAACTTGTAAGGGTAGGTTCTTGGAAATAATGTTTTAAATATCCATTCATGCCATATAAGTTAAAAGAAAACATTATTCTCATACTTTTGTCGGAAAAGTAAAAAAGTACCTCGTAACAAAAAATGACAAAAGATTCCTTTCATATCTTTTACTAAAAACTCACCGAAGGGTAAAATTGGATATAAACTATTGTGGAGGGATTTAGATGTTACATATTGTGGAAACGTGGATGTGGATGATAAAATGCACCCCAGTAAATTCCAAAGTATAAATAATCTTGGATAAAAATGAGATTGTGATATTTCCCTAACCTTAGGTCTGATTTTCTTCGTATGTGTCTGAACCTCCTGTATAATTATTTAAATAATGTTATTGAAATATTCCAGAATCATACTTATTGTTATGATATCATATATGGTCATATTCTTAACTTATTATTAGTAATATTTCATTACTACTTGTTATTCAGGTGTTTATTACTTTTTGTTCTTATGCGTGTTTTGTCGAATAAATTATTATTCTTCTCTTTAGGTTATAGATAAATAATTTCCAGAATTGTATTAGTGTAATATATATCATATTCATTCATTAAATTAATTTATATAATCATTATGCAATGAAGATAATGTAGAACGAGTCGCATCACATCATGGAGACGGTATTCCGTACGTACGCACGAGTGATGATATCATTCCTATGATCGTGGAATTGTATTGCAGTGTATGTATTCTATTTCAGAATCAATATCACTTAATAATAGTCATATATAGTCATTATTTTCACCATTATACCCATCCAAGTAAGGTGGTGGTGGAAGATAGATTACACCACGGCGTAGAGACGGTATTCCGTACGTACGCACGCGCAGTGATTTCTTTTTCCATAGGATGGATAGATGGTGAAATAGGGTTGTTTCATACATATAATAACATATCAGTATATGAAAGAATTGGTAAGAGACATGACCTCTTCTTTGAAGTGCTTCTTTGATACACCCTTTTTGGGCACTAAAATAGGTATTTGAAGAATCCCAAAACCTCTAGGATGTTTCTAGGGAATTGGAGAGGAGAAATTGGCAGGGGTTTGCCGAGATTTAAGGCTCAATGTGGTGTGAGGAAGAGGGGGAGGATGTGCCCTTTTATAAGGGAGGAGAGGGGCACCTTTGGAATAACTAAAAATATTATTTTATTATAAAGTAAAATTAGGGTTTTAATAGCTCCAAATTGATATATTTTGAAGATAAGGTGGGTAGGGGTCGAAATCCTCTCATCCAATAGAAATTAGACAAGTTTAGGCATCAATTTTAACCTTATAATTTAGATTTAACTTTAAGTAAGATAATTTAACTTTCACAGTGTCTTCTTGTTTTCTTACTCTATAAGGTTAATAAACATAATATAAGTATCCAAACGAACCCCAAGTTGTTTATTATTAATATATATAACCATATCTAAGTCATTTGGCCGAAAATTAGATTTTTAGGAATAAAATAACAATTAATAATATAATATTTGTTTTAAAAACTCTTTTATGTCAATTTTGACACTATTTAGTAAATGATTTTTTTTGAAAATCATAACAGAATGATTAGTTCGAACGAAGTTAATTAAATCAATACTAACATGTCATATTAACCTATAAAATTAGTGGAATTCATAAAAAGTATCAAATTACATTTATTTGGGTATTTATAACATCAATTATGTCAATATTTCATTAATAAGATAATTATTGCATCATCGTTGTGTCATAAATAAATTAAATTATTTAATGTCTAAAAATTACAAATAAAATATCATTATGTATGAAATCTTTTGAGATTTCTAATGAATATTTATAGTCGAATTTATCTTATGTATAACCCCATATTAAAAATTATATACTTATTAAACTATGATTTTAACTATTTTAACCCTTCTCTAAATAAATTAATAATAAATGTCCTAATCTAATCCAAGTGGGCCTAAATGGTCATATTTTATTCCTAAGATTATTTTTGGTCGAATTACACTTGTCCAATAGAATTAGGAAATGTTTTATGGTAATAATAATATCATTTTTACCCTTAATTACCCTATTTAGATTTAACTATGGTAAAAAAAGTAAAAAGTTACTATTTACCAAAAAATTATTTTCATCTCATTGAACCACATTTTACATACTGACATCAACCGTGTCTCTCGGATTTTTGAAATTCCACTCATAGAAGCGGTAAAATTAAGTTTTATGAAAAATTATGTTTTTTAACTACCACATTGTGGTTTCACTATTAATCAAAAATTGAAAGTTTTCAGAAAAATACCAAAATTTCACCCTAGGATAATTTCGTTATTCCGAATCCAAAAATGAAGTCCATTTTGAAAAATAAAATTTATAAAATCTCAAAAAGTGGTTAATACTGTAACATCCAAAGTAATTAATGAATAATAGATATTTTTATCTATGTCTATTAATGATTAAGATAGTGTTTTAGAGGCTTAAAATGAAAATAAATACAATCTTATGCATGGAATACACTAATATTTTTAAAAGATTGTTTTACTGCCTTTTGATGGCAAACCATTTTTGAATATATCTTTTGACAAATTTATAAGTATTTTTGTCACGATAAACTTATTCTTTATGATTGGGACATCAAAATTTACTTTCTGTGAATTTTTGGTAGTTTTCAGACAATGTTCATTTTTTAATGAATAGTGAAAAATACTACATTTTACATCAAAACTGCTTTTTAATCTAATTTATTTATATGATTAGATTATCTTTGGAATTGGTCTTAATGTGTAATCTGAATATATTTTTACCATTTAATCCAATGGTGGTCATTGGAATCAATTTCACTTTGAAATTGGACATAAACTGGTGTCAATCTTTTGATACTTATTGTTTTATAAAAACACGCTATTTGCTCTGACATCGGGAATTAATTATTAAATTAATTAATGTGAATTATATGTTTTGAATTTGGTAAAATAGACTTCATTTTTGAATTTGGAATATCAAATATAGCTTAGGGTGAATTTTTGGTAATTTTTTGAAAAACATCAATTTTTGATGAATAGTGAAACCACTAAGTGGTACTTATAAAAACTGATTTTCCGTTTAAATGAAATTTTTCCATCATTGTGATTTGATTTTTAAAAATCCGACATACATGGTTTTCATTAAGAAGTAAAATGTGGTTCAATGAGATTAAAATAATTTTTTGGTGAATAGTAACTTATTAAGTTTTTAATCGCGATTAGTGGTAATTAGTGTAGTTTAAGGTAAAAATAATGCTTTAATAAAATAAGATGAGCTTGACACATGTCCTACCCTCATTGGTTGTGTCATGGCCGACCAAGACAAGCCATGGGTCAACTTGGGGACCCCATGGAGCCACTTTGGTTGGTAAATGACATAAATAACTTTTTATTTAATGTAAAAGTAAAAATGACACAAACATTATATGTTTTACGAAAACAATTTTTACATGGGGTTATAAAGATCAGATTTTTGATTATAAATAGTCATTGGAAATCTAAAAACATTTCATAAATCATATTATTTTTTTATAATTTTTAGACTTTAAATAAATTAAATTATTTATGACATCATGATGATGCAGCGATGACATCATTATTTAACAATTTAAATAAAATGGAAAGATAATGTAATATCTAAAACCTACACATGTCCAAAACCTATTGGATGGGTAGATTTCGAACCCTTATCACCTTATCCTCGAATTATATCAATGTGGGACCATTTAAATCCGAAACTCATTTTCAAATAAAGTAATATTTCTTTACTTTCCAATAGTACCCCTCCTCTCCTCTTATAAAAGGCCCCCACCTCTACCTCTTTTCCGACACTCCCAAAGCCTTTGGCTCGGCCAAACCCTACCCATTTACTCTCTCCACATCCCTCTACTAATCCTAGAGTATTCCCTTTTCGCAGAATCCTTTCAAAAGAAGCCTTTAGGCTCAAATCAAAAGGAGTTACACTATTAAAGGTAATTCATTCTCTCATGTTCTTTTGTTTTATTTTGCTTCTCCAACCCCCTAAACTCTTTTTATTTACTTATTTTGTTACAAAAACAGTATCTTAAATACACTAGGATGTTGTTATAAGATTTATTCGAGCTACACTCTCACACAACTACATCAAATGGTTAAATAACATACGGTTTCCGTGGATGGCGAAATTCTGCCTCCCGAAATGATGATTGTTCAATACTCATTTAACACCTTCAAATGTGGCCATTATGATGTCACTATTTTTATATATGATATATAATATTATAATTCTTTCCTTAAGATTCTGTATTTTTCATTTATGGCATACCATTATTTTTTCCATTATGGGTAAACACGATATCTTCATTTTAGGAAGTGCGGACTACCGCCCCCTGAAAGTGATTTGATTCGTTAATACCATATGTGGGATTTGTAAAGGATAATGTTAACGATATTATATATGTTATTATACTGGAATAATAATATACTCTTATATCATTATGATTCCATTCCAGAAAATAAGAAATAGAAATGGAAGTAGCGTTCATGCGTACGTACGGCTTACCGTCTCCATGAACGGTGCATTTCATTTCTTACCTCTAAATGTGATGTAATATTATAAATACATGTATATTATGAATATATATGATATATATGTTATCCAAATCATTAATATCATTCTGGATATAACGAACCTTTGACCAAATTAACAACATGTAAGTGTAAGAAGTCTATTTTTGACTTAAGAACCAAATACCGACAAAAAGAACATTATTAACATAAATGATTACATAATGTTCATAACATGGTATAAAAGGAATAATGAACTTGAAAAAGGTTCTTAAACAAGTAGAGAATAACTCAAGTTTATTATTCAGGAGATTAAAGAACGTTCGGGTCATGTCGGATACGAGGTAAGGGAACTTCTTAACCCAATTACCACTCTTTGGGTTAATCTCCTACTTTCAAATTACTTCATGATATTATTATGTCCTATCTTTTATTTGTACTTATTTTATGTGTACTTATAGTGAATACACATAATAGATCTATTTTATTTTAAAAATGATCTTTGTATGGGACTTCGTCTCAATCTCCTTTCATTGAGGCATATTTTGTTTTATACACAACCTTCTTTTATACGGTGTATAAACCACTTTGACTTTTACGTTTATTCAAAAGGAATCTTTTTTATACGAAGCGTTTACTAAAAAATAAAAGGGAATGTTTTTGTCGTACGTATGCGGCGACAACGAATTCTCCGCCGTCGTGACCATTATTTGATTTTCGGCTTCCTCTACAAGCCATACCTTTTTTTAAAAGAAAAATAAATACCATGATTTACTTTTCTTTTATTTTGGTATCGAAAATGGTTTTCATAATGTTTTTATATCAATGTGTTGTATTGATATCTTTTAATTGAAAGGTGGAAATGTTATGTTTCCTTTATGCATGTTTTATGTGATACGATTATGTTGAGGTTCTTGGGCATTATTATGAAGACGGGTGGTTCCGTGATAAACTAAGGGCAGGTGAGCCCGATATAGCTCTCCAATGCATTGGGTAACCCGAAGGAGTGAAACATTAAGGTTTCTCCGAAGAGATTTAGGGAATATACTGTGATGGGTATTCAAAACGTAACCAAGAGGGTTACTCCCTTCGTAAGAATGTTATGAATGCCTCAAGTTACCTTTATGTCTTATGATTTCTATGATTTATTCATGATTTGATGAGGTTTGTTAAAGTGCTTATGTTTTATGGGTAATGTATGATATCATCCTTATGTATATATGTACCCATGTTTCCTTTCGATATTTTTATATCCATTACTGAGCTTTTTATGCTCATCCCAAGTTTTTTTGAAATGTTTTTCACAGGTCAAGGGAAAGTTACATGATATAAAGATTGTTTCAAGGAAGTGTCAAGAATGAATCCATGTTTATTTTAAATATGTTTCCATTGATGGGAATGAATAATACAATATTTATGTAACCACTTTGTTTATATGTGGAATGTAATGCAAGTTTTATGATCTAATTCTCTAAAACTCTAAACCCGAAAAGATCCTCAATGTGTAATCTTGTAATAACTCAAGATTAAGTAAGGTTTATGGTCGGGGCCTTATAGTTGGTATTAGAGGTCGGTTTAGATAACTTTAGAAGCTATAATTATATTAAATGATTATCCAAAAATATTTTTTTATGGTCAAATTGAAGTGATATAGAATTTGAAGATTACCTTGTTGCTTTATCTAAGACATGTTTGTTCAGAATAGTTTTCTGCAGAGGAAACAGGGAAGCAGTGCTAGGAAGGCATACAGAAGGAAATAACCTTCCAAATCAGCATCCTGAGATGTTCGGAATTGGAACTGAACAATTTGTTGCAGTAATGTTGCAGTTGACTCAAGCAATAAATGGTGGTGGTATCCATGCACGAGATCATCCAAATCAACCACAGAGGAACTTGTCAGTGGTGGAACATTTCATGAGGCAACATCCCCCATCATTCAGAGGATCATCTGACCCTGTGCTAGCTGAAGGGTGGATTAAAGCACTGGAGAAGATTTTCGATGTCATGGGGTGTTCAGACAATCAAAAGGATAGTCTTGTTATTTACCGTTTAGAGGGTGAGGCAGATCAGTGGTGGTCGATGGTTAAAAATATAAGGGACGCTAATGAGATTGATGCTCTCTACTGGGATGAATTCAAAGGTATGTTTCTTGAGAAGTATCTTCCTAAGGCTGTTCGACTTAGGATGGAAAATCAATTCTTGGAATTGAGGCAAGAGGAAGACTTAGTGGCTACCTATGAATAACGGTTCACTCGATTGGCAAGGTATGCTCCAAAATTTTATCCGAGACCTTGATAGTAAAATCAATCGTTTTTACTCAGGATTATAGCCAAAATATCGAAGGGAATTAGCTTCTCGTGAGTTTAACAGTTATGAAAAGCATGTTCGATGTGCTGAAAAGGTGGAAATGGAGTTTTTCAATGATCAAGTGTTCTATAACAACCAACAGAAGAAGAGACCTAGGTGGTAGTAGAAAGGTAAGAATTCTTCAAAAAAATATGATGGTAAGAAAACTAAGTTTCTAGTTTGTGATAAATGTGGCAAAAGGAATGCTGGGGATTGTCTTCTGTATTCTGGAATGTGCTACCGATGTGGTAAGATGGGACATAAGGCTCGTGATTGCACTGAAAAGGATCAAGGTGAAGGTAAGACCAAATTTTATTTACAGTTAGTGAAATGTTATAAGTGCAATGAGATGGGTCACTATGAAAACGAGTGTCTGACAAAGAGATTGAGTGATGGGAAGCTATTAGACTACAAGCTGAAAGGGGCGGTGAAATCCTTTGCAACTACTTCAGCAGATGTCGGTCCATCAAATGAAGTTGTATCAGGATTTGAAAAGAAGATTGGTGAATGCTCTAGTTTTGGAACTACCTTCCAAGAATGGTGAGTTTGTTATATACAATGATGCTTCATGGAAAGGACTTGGTTGCGTCCTAATGCAGAATAATCAGGTAATTTCTTATGCTTCACGAAAGTTGAAGACTAATGAGGTAAATTACCCTACACATGATTTGGAATTAGCTGCTGTTGTTTTTTCTTTAAAAATTTGGATGCATCATTTGTATGGAGTAAAGTGTGAAATATATACCGATCACAAAAGTTTAAAGTATATATTCACTCAGAAAGAATTGAACATGAGACAAAGGAGATGGCTAGAACTAATCAAGGATTATGATTTTACAATTCATTACCATCCGGGAAAATCAAATAATGTGGCTGATGCTTTGAGTCGAAAAAGTAATGCTTTATTAGCAATGTTGCGTTTGGAACGTGATCCTTTGGTTAAGGATTTGATGAACTTTGGCATAGAAGTTGTTGGTGCAAGAATTTATTCTCTTTTGTTTCAGGTATCAGTGAGATCATCTCTATTAGAAAGAATCAAGCAAGCACAGAAGCAAGACAATGAGTTGCAGAAAAAGATAGAGCTGATTCAGAAAGGTAAGTTTCCTGAATTCAACATTGATAATGATTGCGTTTTGAGATTTGGGAAGAGATTGTGTGTGCCTTGTGATTCACAGTTGAAGAGAGATTTGTTATGTGAAGCTCATAGTTCTCCTTTTTCAGTTCATCCTGGCAGTACTAAGATGTACAGAGATCTGCGGGAGTATTACTGGTGGGATGGAATGAAAAGAGATATTGCTGATTTTACTGTGAAGTGTTTGACATGTCAACAGGTTAAAGCAGAGTGGCAGTTACCGAAAGGGATTCTTCAGCCTTTACCAGTGCCAGAGTGGAAATGGGAGAATATATCCATGGACTTTGTTGTGGGATTACCGAAGACATCTCGAGGTAATAATGAAATCTGGGTTATTGTTGATCGCTTGACCAAGTCTGCTCATTTCCTTGCTATACGAGATACTTTCTCTCTTGATCAACTTTACCGTTTGTATCTTAAAGATGTAGTCAGGTTACATGGAGTTCCTCTCTCCATTATATCTGATCGTGATCCCAGGTTCACTTCTAACTTTTGTAAAGGCCTTCAGAAGTCATTGGGTACTGAATTAAATTTTAGTACAGCTTTTCATCCTCAATCAGATGGGTAGTCAGAACGAACAATTCAGACATTGGAGGATATGCTACGAGCATGTTCTATGGATTATCAGGGAAGTTGGGACCAACATCTTTCTTTGGTTGAATTTTCATATAATAACATTTTTCATTCCAGTATACAGATGGCACCATTTCAAGCATTATATGGGAAGCGGTGTCGAACTCCAGCTTTCTGGGATGAAGTGGGTGAAAGTAAGTTGATGGGACCAGAATTGGTAGAAGAGATGGCAGAAAAAGTTCAGCTGATTCAGAAACACATGAGAACAGCTCAGAGCAGGCATAAGAGTTATGCATACAATAGGAGGAAGGATCTATCTTTTGAGGTAGGTGATCATGTTTTTCTCAAGGTTTCTCCTTGGAAAAGTGTGATGAGATTTGGTAAGAAAGGAAAGCTGAGTCCAAGGTTTATGGGACCATATGAAATTCTGGATAGAGTTGGATATGTTGCTTACCGAGTGGCTTTACCTCCGAGTTTATCTCAGGTACACAATGTTTTTCATGTTTCGATGTTGAGAAAGTACATGTCAGATCCATCTCATGTTTTGAGTCCAGAGGTAGTTCAGCTGGAAGAGAACCTATCTTATGTGGAACAAACGATCCATATTCTTGACCACAGGGAGAAAGTGTTACGAAATAAGGTGATTCACCAGGTAAAGGTTTTGTGGAAAAACCACATGATTGAAGAGGCAACATGGGAATCTGAAAATTCAATGAGGGATAAGTACCCCCATTTATTTGATAAGTAAATAAATTGCGGGGACGCAATTTTCTAAAGGGGGGAAGGATGTAACATCTAAAGTAAGTAATGAATAATATATATTTTTATCTATGTCTATTAATGATTAAGATAGTGTTTTAGAGGCTTAAAATGAAAATAAATACAATCTTATGCATGGAATACACTAATATTTTTAAAAGATTGTTTTACTGCCTTTTGATGGAAAACCATTTTTGAATCCATATTTTGACAACTTTATAAGCTATTTTTGTCAATATAAACTTATTATTTATTATTGGAACATCAAAATTTACTTTGTGTGAATTTTTGTTATTTTTCAGACAATGTTCATTTTTTAATGAATAGTGAAAAATACTACATTTTACATCAAAACTGCTTTTTAATCTAATTTATTTATATGATTAGATTATCTTTTGAATTGGTCATAATGTGTAATCTGAATATATTTTTTCCATTTAATCCAATGGTGGTCATTGGAATCAATTTCACTTTAAAATTGGACTTAATCTGCTGTCAATCTTTTGATACTTATTGTTTTATAAAAACACGATATTTGCTCTGACAGCGGGAATTAATTATTAAATTAATTAATGTGACTTATATGTTTTGAATTTGGTAAAATAGACTTCATTTTTGAATTTGGAATATCAAATATAGCTTAGGGTTAATTTTTGGTAATTTTCTGAAAAACTTCAATTTTTGATTAATAGTGAAACCACTAAGTGGTACTTATAAAAACTGATTTTCCGTTTAAATGATATTTTTCCATCATTGTGATTTGATTTTCAAAAATCTGACATACATGGTTGTCATTAAGAAGTAAAATTTTGTTCAATGAGATTAAAATAATTTTTTGGTGAATAGTAACTTATTATGTTTTTAATCGCGATTAGTGGTAATTAGTGTAGTTTAAGGTAAAAATAATGCTTTAATAAACTAAGATGAGCTTGAAACATGTCCTACCCTCATTTGTTGTGTCATGTACGACCAAGAAAAGTCATGGGTCAACATGGGTACCCCATGGAGCCACTTTGGTTGGGAAATGACATAAATAACTTTTTATTTAATGTAAAAGTAAAAATGATAGAAACAACATATGTTTTACGAAAACAATTTTTACATGGGGTTATAAAGATCAGACTTTTTATTATAAATAGTCATTGGAAATATAAAAAGATTTCATACATCATAGTATTTTTTTTATAATTTTTAGACTTTAAATAAATTAAATTATTTATGACATCATGATGATGCAGTGATGACATCATTATTTAAAGATTTAAATAAAATGGAAAGATAATGTAATATCTAAAACCTACACTTGTACAAAACCTATTGTATGGGTAGATTTAGAACCCTTATCACCTTATCCTATAATTATATCAATTTGGGACCATTTAAATCCGAAACTCATTTTCAAATAAAGTAATATTTCTTTACTTTCCAAGAGTACCCCTCCTCTCCTCTTATAAAAGGCCCCCAACTATACCTCTTTTACCACAATCCCAAAGCCTTTGGCTCGGCCAACCCCTGCCCATTTACTCTCTCCACATCCCTCTCCTCATCCTAGAGGATTCCGTTTGGGCAGAATCATTTCAAAGGAAGCCTTTAGGCTCAAATCAAAAGGAGTTACACTTTTAAAGGTAATTCATTCTCTCATGTTCATTTGTTTTATTTTGCTTCTCCAACCCCCTAAACTCTTTTTATTTACTTCTTTTGTAACAACACCAGTATCTTCAATATACTAGGATTTTTTTTATGATTTATTCAAGATACACTCTCACAAAACTACATCAAATGGATAAAGAACATACGGTTTCCGTGGATGGTGAAATTCTGCCTCTCGAAATGATGATTGTTCAATACGCATTTAACACCTTCAAAGGAGGGCATTATGATGTCACTATTTTTATATATGATATATAATATGTTTATGCTTTCCTTAAGCTTCTGTATTTTTCATTTATGGCATACCATTATTGTTTCCATTATGGGTAAACACGATATCTTCATTTTAGGAAGTGCGGACTACCTCCCCCTAAAAGTGATTTGATTCGTTAATACCATATGTGGGATGTGTAAAGGATAAAGTTAATGATATTTTATATGTTATTATACTGGAATTATAATATACTCTTATATAATTGTGATTCCATTCCAAAAAATACGAAATAGAAATGGAAGTAGCGTTTATGCGTACGTACGGCTTACCGTCTCCATGAACGGTGCATTTCATTTCTTATCTCTAAATGTGATGCAATATTATAAATACATTTATATGATGAATATATATGATATATATGTTATCCAAATCATTAATATAATTCTGGATATAACGAACCATTGACCAAATTAACAACATGTAAGTGTAAGAAGTCTATTTTTGATTAAGAACCAAATACTGACAAAATGAACATTATTAACTTAAATGGTTACATGATGTTCATAACATTGTATAAAAGGAATAATGAACTTGAAAAAGGTTATTAAGCAAGTAGATATTAACTCAAGTTTATTATTCAGGAGATTAAAGAATGGTCGGGTCAAGTCGGATATGAGGTAAGGGAACTTCTTAACCCAATTACCATTCTTTGGGTTAATCTCCTACATTCAAATTATGTCATGATATTATTATGTCTTACCTTGTATTTGTACTTTCTTTATGTGTACTTATAGTGAATACACATAATAGATCTATTTTATTTTAAAAATGATCTTTGTATGTGACTTCGTCTCAATCTCCTTTCATTGAGGCATATTTTGTTTTATACACAACCTTCTTTTATACGGTGTATAAACCACTTCTACTTTTACGTTTATTCAAAAGGAATCTTTTTTATACGAAGCGTTTAATAAACAAAAAAAAGGGAATTTTTTTGTCGTACATATGCGGCGACAACGACTTCTCTGTCTTCGTGACCATTATTTGAGTTTCGGCTTCCTCTACAAGCCATACCTTTTTTTAAAAGAAAAATAAATACCATGTTTTACTTTTCTTTTATTTTGGTATTGAAAATGGTTTTCATAATGTTTTTATATCAATGTGTTGTATTGATATCTTGTGATTGAAAAGTGGAAAAGTTATGTTTCCTTTATGCATGTTTTATGTGATACGATTATGTTGAGGTTCTTGGGCGTTATTATGAAGACGGGTGGTTCCGTGATAAACTAAGGGCGGGTGAGCCCGATATAGCTCTCCAATGCATTGGGTAACGCGAAGGAGGGAAACGTTAAGCTTTCTCCGAAGAAATTTAGGGAATATACTGTGATGGGTATTCCAAATGTAACCAAGAGGGTTACTGCCTACGTAAGAATGTTATGAATGCCTCAAGTTACCTTTATGTCTTATGATTTCTATGATTTATTCATGATTTGATGAGGTATGTTAATGTCCTTATGTTTTATGGGTAAAGTATGATCTCATCCTTTTTTATATATGTACCCATGTTTCCTTTCTATATTTTTATATTCCTTACTAAGATTTTTATGCTCATCCCAAGTTTTTTTGAAATGTTTTTCACGGGTCAAGGAAAAGGTACATGATATGATGATAGTGTCAAGGAAGTGTCAAGAAAAAATCCATGTTTATTTTAAATATGTTTCCATTTATGGGAATGAAGAATACTATCTTTATGTAACCACTTTGTCTATATGTGGAATGTAAAGCAAGTTTTATGATCTAATTCTCTAAAAATCTAAACCCTAAAAGATCCTCAATGTGTAATATTGTAATAACTTATGATTAAGTAAGGTTTAAGGCTAAGGCCTTAAAATTACTATTCATAACGGCTAGTTTTAATAATATTTTAATAGCATATCATTGTTTAGTGAAACTTGTTATTGTGTACGACGCAAGCTATCGAGGAAGGCCATGGTTGCGTGTAAAGCAATCCAAGCTTGTGTTGTGTGTAGTTAAAGATTCCTTTGATGATTTATATAACATAAAAAAATATTTCACATAAAAGTATCGGGTGTTACATTCTACCCCCCTAAAAATGAATTTCTCCCTCGAAATTCGTCACTTTGTAACAAACAGATGAGGATACCTCTCCCTTATCATATCCTCAAGCTCCCATGCAGCTTCTTCTAATTGGTGGTTCCTCCATAAAACTTTCACCAATCGAGTGGTCTTGTTTCGTAGGACTTTTTCGCTACGATCCAGAATCCCTATCGGCTGTTCTTCATAAGAAATATCTTGCTCCAGCGGTACAACTTCTGAGCTAAGTACATTTTAAGGATCATGTATAAACTTTCTCAGGAGTGATACATGGAACACATCATGAACTTGAGAGAGATTCGGTGGAAGCGCCAATCGGTTAGCTACCTTCCCAACACGATCCAGTATTTCGAAAGGACCGATATATCTAGGGCTCAGCTTCCCCTTCTTTCCAAATCTCATGACTCTCTTCCAGGGAGATATTCGTAAGAACACTTTATCACCCATTTCAAACTCTTGGTCTTTTCTTCTGTTGTCAGCATAACTTTTCTGTCGACTCTGAGCTGCTCTTATTTGTTGTTGAATAGATCTGACCTTTTCTTCCATTTCATCAATGAGATCAGGTCCTAATAGCTTTCTTTCCCAAAAGTCATCCCAGCAAGTTGGAGTCCTGCATTTCATTCCATAGAGAGCTTCATAAGGAGCCATCTGAATACTGAAGTGAAAACTATTATTATAAGAAAATTCCACCAAAGGTAGGTGTTGATCCCAACCACCTTTGAAATCCATAGAGCAAGCTCTCAACATATCTTCTAAAGTTTGAATTGTCCTCTCAGACTGACCGTCTGACTGAGGATGATAAGTAGTTCTGAAACTCAACTCTGTATCCAGAGTATGCTGAAGACTTTTCCAGAACTTTGGGGTAAACCTCGGATCCCGATCAGATATAATAGAAAGTGGTACTCCATGCAATCTTACCAATTCCTTCACATATATCCTGGCAAGCAGATCCAGAGAAAAATCCTCTCTAATATCGATGAAGTGTGCAGACTTTGTTAGACGATCAACTATGACCCAGATAGCATTATTGCCTTTGGATGTTTTAGGAAGTCCGGTGACAAAGTTCATAGTGATGTTTTCCCATTTCCATTTGGGTATGGGTAATGGTTGTAACATCCCCTTAGACTTCTATCTCTCAGCATTGACTTGCTGACAAACCAAGCATCGAGAGACATATTCATCAACATCTCTTTTCATGCCATCCCACCAGAAGTACTCTTTCAGGTCCCTATACATCTTCTTGCTTCTAGGATGAATAGAGAATGAAGAACTATGAGCCTTATCCAGCAGCTCCTTTAATTCCGGGATGGGAGGAACACAAACCCGATTCCTGAACTTTATTATCCCATCACAATCAAGGTTGAATTCAGGAACTTTTCTCACCTTCTATTGTAACTCGACATCTTCATTTTGTTCCTATTTAATCTTCAAATTTATAGATTGTTGAACATTCATTTGAGAAAGATACAATTTTCCACTTTCATTATAATTCCAAGATACATCCTTTGTAAATCCATAAATATTGGATCTTTTGTGATCCTCATCACGGATAAACTGGCATGGTCTTGTCGACTTAATGCATCTGCCACCTTGTTTGCTTTCCCAGGGTGGTAATGGATTGAGCAGTCATAATCCTTAATCAGCTCCAACCATCTTCTTTGACGCATATTCTGCTCCATTTGTGTGAAAATACACTTTAAACTTTTATGATCAGTATAAATTTCACAAATTTCTCCATAAGGATAATGCCTCCAAATCTTTAATGCAAAGATTACCGCAACTAACTCCAAATCATGTTTTGGGTAATTTTGATCATGGATTTTCAACTGTCGTGAGGCATAAGCTATCACCATATCATTTTTCATAAGAACACACCCTAATCCCTTCTTGGATGCATCACTATTGATCACAAACCTTTCTCCACTACAAGGAAGTGTGAGCACAGGTGAACTCGATAACCTTATTTTCAACTCCTTGAAATTCTCTTCACATTCTTCCGTCCAAACAAAGTTAACTCCTTTCCGAGTCAACTTGGTGAGTGGATTAGATAATCGTGAAAAATATTTCACAAAACGTCGATATCATCCAGCCAAACCAAAAAACATTGGATCTCAGTTACTGTTGTTGGTCTCGACCATCTTTCGATAACCTCTGTTTTTGCTGGATCCACAGATATCCCCTATTTTGAGATTATGTGACCCAAAAATGAAACTTTTTGAAGCCAAAACTCACACTTGGTAAATTTGGCATAAAGCTTCTCCTTTCTCAGGGTGTTCAATATAATTCTCAAGTGATCTTCATGTTCTTCCTTGCTCATTGAATAGACAAGAATATCATCTATAAAGACTACCACAAATTGATCAAGATAGTCTCTAAAGACTCTACTCATCAGATCCATGAAGATAGCAGGGGCATTAGTAAGACCAAATGGCATCACTATAAATTCATAGTGTCCATACCTTGTACGGAAAGCCATATTTGGTATATCTTCCCTTTCGACCCTTAATTGATGATACCCTGAACAAATATCAATCTTGGAAAAGTATTGAGCTCCGCGTAATTGGTCAAATAAGTCATCAATGCGTGGGAGAGGATATTTGTTCTTGATAGTGATCTTGTTAAGTTCTCGATAATCAATGCAGAGTCTCATTGATCCATCTTTCTTCTTAACAAATAGAACATGTGCTCCCCAAGGTGACGCACTAGGGAGTATGAATCCCTTATCAAGATTCTCTTGGAGTTTTTTCTTCAATTCCTGCAACTCAATTGGGTCCATTCTATAAGGTGTCTTTGAAATAGGCAAAGCATCCTGTACGAGTTCTATTGAAAACTCAACTTCACAATTTGGTGGAAGACCCGGTAATACCTCCAGAAAGACATCATCATTCTCCTGTACAATGGGAACATTCTTAATCGTGAGTTTCTCACCAAACATTTGAGATAAATAACCTTCATTTAGTGGAATCAAGACCCATAAGGTAGAAGGAATTTCCACTGGAAGGTTATGTTCATCTTTGCATTGATGGACGATCATAGATTGATCTGGAATATGAAATGTGACTTCCCTTATTTGGAAATTAATATGAGATCCATATAAAGAAAGCCAATCCATGCCAATAATCACATCAAATTCCACTATAGGAAGGATCACAAGATTTGCTGGAAGCACTTTCCCACAAGCTTCGATCGGAGAAGAAATATAAACTTTTGATGCAACTGTTGTGCCATTAGGTGTTGTCATAGATAACTCAACATCTAATTGTTGAGGTAATATGGTGATACCCTTAGAAAATTATTCAGAAATAAAAGTGTGGGTGGATCCAGAATCAAATAAAACATTTTCTACTTTAGAGTGGATGGTAAGTGTACCTTTCACCACATCGTTATCGTACTCCACATCGCTGATAGAAATTGAATGTGACTTTCCTTTGTCTTTAGCCTTATGAGTTTGTTGAGGTCGACCATCATCATCAACCCTTGGATTAAGGCATTTATTGGCATAATTCCCCATATCATTGAACATGAAACATTGAAGTGTAGTAGGTTCATTCTGTGTATCCCTTCCTTTGTTTGCATCATTAGACATCTTATTCCCATCATCGCGGCATACAAATGCCTGATAACCTTCCTTTCCACATTTGAAACATTTACTTGTCCCTTTAAGACAACTCCCTCCTTGTTTCCTTCCACACTTTGAGCATAAGGGAATGCTCATCTTCTTTTCAGTGTGCTCTTTAGATTTTCCTTTGAATTCCATTTTCCTCTTCTTATCAAACCCATATGACTGATGGGTTACTCCAATCTCCATCTCAACTTTGAGAGCACATCGAACAATTTCCTTGTAGCTATTGAAGTCCCTTATGGCTAAGGCCCTTCGAAGACTTGGTTTTAAGACACTAAAGAATCGATCGATCTTACTCTCAGGTTGGATAATAATACCAGAAGCGTACCTTGCAAGTCTTGTAAAATTTGCTTCATAGGTACCAACAGATTCATCATCCTTTTGCTTTAGTTCAAGAAACTCTTTCTCCATCTTGGATCGCAGAATAAGAGGGAAGTACTTATTGAAAAATAAGTTCTTGAACTCGTCCCATTCCATGGGCTCAATTTCATCCCTTTGCCTCATATTCTTAATAAGATTCCACCATTGATCAGCATCACCTTCCAAACGATACATTGCTAAGATGACTTTATCATGCTCAGAACATTGAAGAACTGAAAATATCATTTCAGTAGTACTAATCCATTGTTCAGCAACTAATGGATCAGTATACCCGCTGAATGAAGGTGGACGCTCTCTCATAAAAGATTCAACAGAATTTTTCTCCTTCCTTTGCTCGTTTGGAAGTCCTGCATGATTCATAGCTTGAGAAAGTTGTGTGAGCATGGCTACAAGATTTTTCATTCCATCTCCCATAACGTTTGGTTGCTCAGGGGGACAATCATTGCATTACCCGTCGCATTCCGCATTAACACGGTTCCTTCGGGTTCCATACATTGACTAAAATCAAGAAGAATAGTATGATCAACACTAATTATAATAGGAAAACCACATAATCAAGAATAAAATTTCACACATAAGGTATTATCCAAGGTTATTCATGGCCATTTCTAAAACACTAAGATTGATTTCTATTCTTAGACTTATCCTTAGGGTTCTTACTAAGGCTTCAACATCCTAGTTTCAAAAGGTTGACTATACATTTCCTCTTATACCAACTATAATGACCCATACTTTACATACATTGTTATTACATCAAAATTGAAGCATACTTATTACAACATATAACAAAACCATGAATGGACCGTATAGGTATAGTGTCTTTAAAAACTGGGAAACATAAACAACTGGTTCATAAACCGTCTACACTGTCTCCCATTTATTTTATCATATCTATAGTCCCTTTTGGAATATCTTACTTAATAACCTTCTTCCTGTCCTGGGGAAATAAAACATACAAAAGGGTGAGCTCAAATGCTCAGTAAGGTTAAACAAAGGAAATATCAATCACATCAAAATAAAAACATAACATTTTGGAAATCTTACCCTGCAAAAGAGATCATAATTTCATAACATGGGATAAATCATAGTAGTGAAATGAAATCACAATAATCATAACATAAAACATGAAACTTTGTGGCATACACACATAATCATATAGAATCATTTCTTTTTAGTCAAGACTTATTGACAAGACTATCTTAGTGGACAAAGTCCATTTCTGAACCGAGTTCACTCCTCTTTTCAGTCATGTTTCACTGAACCGGTTTAACTTACCATTCCAGCCATGTCTATCTCATGAGATATAAAATCTTTACCCAATGCATTGGAGGTAGATATAGGTCCCACCCATCTCATAATGATACCATTCTTATGTGTGCCACAAAATCATAAACCATACATCATAGCATAAACCATGTAATAAAAATGGGAATCTGAAAAATCGTGACATCATAAAAGAACTCATATAAGATAAAGGAATTCATAAAAATAATTCCATCACAACATAATCAAATGAATTTAATAATAGGGATAGAAACATAACCCTTTATTATCTTAGATGGAAAATAATTTTGATAAAACACTTGAACTCCATTCTTGAGGAAAATATTCTTGCTACTTCCAAAACACTTTTCCTTTCATAACATGTCATACAATTTTAAACTAAACGAAGTTGATCAAAAATAAACTTGAGAACTTTTAAGGGAAGCTTCTTGGAAATAATGTTTTAAAACTCCATTCATTCCATATAAGTTAAAAGAAAATATTCTTCTCGTACTTTTGTTGGAAAAGTCAGAAAGTACCTCGTACGAAAAACGACAAAAGATTCCTTTCATATCTTTTACTAAAAACTCACTGAAGGGTAAAATTGGATATAAACTATTGTGGAATGATTTAAATATTACATATTGGGGAAACATGGATTTGGATGAAAAAATGCACCCAAGTAAATTCCAAAGTATAAACAATCTCGGATAAAAATGAGATTGTGATATTTCCCTTACCATAGGTCCGATTTGCTTCGTAAGTGTCTGAACCTCCTGTATAATGATTTAAATAATGTTATTTAATTATTCAATAATCATACTTATTGTTATGATATCATATATGGTCATATTCTTAACTTCTTATAAGTAATATTTAATTACTACTTGTTATTCGGGTGTTTATTACTTTTTGTTCTTATGCGTGTTTTGTCGAATAAATTCTTATTCTTCTCTTTAGGTTATAGATACATCATTTCCAGAATATTATTAGTGTAATATATATCATATTAATTCATTAAATTCATTTATATAATCATTATGCAATGAACATCATGTAGAACGAGTGGCATCACATTGTGGGGACGGTATTCCGTACGTACGCACGAGTGATGATATCGTTCCTATGATCGTGGAATTGTATTGGAGTGTATGTATACTATTTCAGAATCAATATCACTTTATAATAGTCATATATAGTCATTATTTACACCATTATACCCATCCAAGTAAGGTGGTGGTGGAAAATAGATTACACCACGGTGTGGAGACGGTATTCTGTACGTACGCACACGCGGTGATTTCTTTTTCCGTAGGATGGATAGATGGTGAAATATGGTTGTTTCATACTTATAATAACATATCAGTATATGAGTGATACTGATGTTATTACTTCGTAATGAAACAACTAAAGAAGAAAAAGTGGAAGAAGAAATAAAGATGAAAGAATCGGTAACGGACATTACCTCTTCTTTGAAGTGCTTCTTTAAGACCTCCTTTTAGGGCACTAAAATAGGTCTTTTAAGAAGACCAGAACCTCTAGGATGTTTCTAGGGAAGTATAGAGGAGATATTGGCAGGGGTTGGCCGAGCTGGAAGGCTCAAAGTGGTGTGAGGAATAGGGGGAGGAGGTGCCCTTTTATAAGGGAGGAGAGGGGCACCTTTGGAATAAATAAAAATATTATTTTATTATAAAGTAAAATTCGGGTTTTAATAGCTCCAAATTGATATATTTAGAAGCTAAGGTGGGTAGGGGTAGAAATAATCTCATCAAATAGAATTTAGACAAGTTTAGGTATCAATTTTAACCTTATCATTTGGATTTATCTTTAAGTTAGATAATTTAACTTTCACCGTGTCTTCTTGTTTTCTTACACTATAAGGTTAATAAACATACTATAAGCAGCTAAACGAACCCCATGTTGTTTATTATTAATATATATAACCTTATCGAAGTCATTTGGCCGAACCATATAGTTTTGGGAATAAAATAACAATTAATAATATAATATTTGTTTTAAAAACTATTTTATGTCAATTTTGACACTATTTAGTAATTGATTTTTGTGAAAATCATAACAGAATGATTAGTTCGAAAAAAGTTTATTAAATCAATAATAACATGTCTTATTAACCTATAAAATTAGTGTAATTCATAAAAAGTCTCAAATTACATTTATTTGGGTATTTATAACATCATTTATGTCAACATTTCATTAATAAGATAATTACTGCATCATTGTTGTGTCATAAATAAATTAAATTATTTAATTTTTAAAAATTACAAATAAAAAACCATTATGTAGGAAATATTTTTATATTTATAATGAATATTTATAGTCTAATTAATATTTTTTATAACCCAATATTAAAAATTATTTACTTATTAAACTTTGATTTTAACTATTTTAACCCTTCTTGAAATAAATTAATAATAAATGTCCTAATCTAATCCAAGTGGGCCTAAATGGTCATATTATATTCCTAAGGTTGTTTTTGGTCGAATTAAACTTTTCCAATAGAATTGGGACATGTTTTAGGGCAATAATAATATCATTTTTACCCTTAATTACCCTATTTACTTTTAATCGTGGTAAAAAAAAGTAAAAAGTTACTATTCACCAAAAAATTATTTTCATCTCATTGAAGCACATTTTACTTACTGACATCAATCATGTCTCTCGGATTTTTGAAATTCCACTCACAGAAGTGGTAAAATTAAGTTTTATGAAAAATTATGTTTTTTAACTACCACTTAGTGGTTTCACTATTCATCAAAAATTGAAAGTTTTTAGATAAATACCAAAATTTCACCATATGCTAATTTCGATATTCAGAATCCAAAAATGAAGTCCATTTTGAAAAATAAATTTTATAAAATTTAAAAAATTGGTTATTACTATTCATAACGGCTAGTTTTAATAATATTTTAATAGCATATCATTGTTTAGTGAAACTCGGTATTGCGTACGACGCAAGCTATCGAGGAAGGTCGCGGTTGCGTGTAAAGAAAGCCAAGCTACTATTGTGTGTAGTGAAATATTCCTTTGATAATTTATATAACATAAAAACAAAATATTTCACATAAAATTCTCAGGTGTTACAGGGTAGTAGGGCCAACGGACACTTGGCCGTCCACGTGGGCAGAAGGTGGCGCACCATCACGTGCCTTAGATGGAGATCGCGACATCAAAACTGAGGCGGTGGGTGACCCATGCCCTGAGGGTCCCTCAGACAGTGGGGTGGTGCCACAGTGCATCGCCAGTTGATGAATAGAATGGTTTTTAGCCATTCATGAAGGGGGAGCTGTAACGCCCCGACCCCAGTTACCTAGAGTTAGTGCATTATTACATAACATTGAAATGATCACAAGAAAGATGAAATCTCGAAAGACCGATTAGTTTAGTGGCCTTGGAAACACTATATATATTCATAAAGTTTTACATTACATCATAAAAATGAAAAATACAACAACATATTTTCTTCATATTCCACACTCATATCCCCACATACTATCCATGTAGGTCATTCAAAAATTACTTCTTCACATCCTGGGAAAAATAAAACATTGAAAGGGGTGAGCTCAAATTCCCTCTAAGGATAAAAATATAGAGGAAACTTTCATAAATAAGAATAAACATTTAAGGCAATGTATAACTAAATCAAAAGCCTTTTAAACTTGAATTTAAACAAAGTATGGAAAAAATAAAATGAAATAATGCCATTTTACTTATTCACATGGAAATTTTACTAATCGAATAATCACATGCAATATCAATAACCACTTTCATAACGATGGAATGCATAATGCCAGACTATCATAACCACATAGCCATGGCCTCGTGCCAAGAAAACAAATAAGATTTTGTCAAAGCCTTGTGCCAAGACACTAGTTTGTCTCATGAGACCTACTGATGCATCAAGGAGCTATAGCGGGCTCCACCCATCACATATTTAGTCCAATACATTCCCTTATGAAAAGGTTTAAACATAACATAAACATTTGTATTAAAACTAGCATACAAAATGTCAATACTTTTACTATAAACCGTGAAAGGGATAAAAATAACATATCCATAGTCAAACATATCACAAAACCTTCAATACAATATGGAAGTTTTGTTTCATAATCAATCAGCTTCAAATAAGCTTAAAATCCATCAAAGGATGTTGACATAGATGAAATCAAAACTCTTTTTAGAGAAATAACTCTTTTTATTTTGAAATCATTTAAGATTCATATAAAATAAAACATTTTAATTGAAAATATTATTATAATCTTGTAAGATAAGCTTAGACGATTTTATAACGGCAGAAAATAGACGCACTCACCGTATAAGTTAAAAAAACATTCTTACCTTAATTCGGTCGAAAAGGTTAAAAATCACCTTGTTTGGAAAACTACGAAAAGATTCCTTTATAAACTTCTTATAAAAATTCAAACAAGCGTATAAATTAATTTAACCCATAATCTAGAAAATAGTAAAAATGTTTTGTAATACATTTTTAATAAACATGGATGTGGATGATAAAGAAGTCCCAGTAGATTATTATGTATAAACAACATTGGAAAATGAAGAGATTGTGAAATAAACCCTTACCTAGTACTTTTCCTTGGTTGATGGTAGGTTAACCTCCTATATAATGGTGAAATAATTTTTATTAAATTATACAATAATCATATATATTAATATGATATCATATATGATCTTTTAACATTGCTTTGTTAATAATATCTTAGTATTATTGTCGTTTCGGGTGTTAACTTACTCATTTTCTTTGATATGTTTTGTTACGTAAGGCATGTTTGTCATGGATAGGATGTATATTATTCATATCCAGGATGATATCAAGTCCTTAAACATTATTTTTAAATCATCAAATGATAATAATACTTCAATGGATACGATGGAGAATGAATCTCATCGCGTTCGTGGAGACGGTAGTCCGTACGTATGCATGAACGACAATATCATTCTATTGATATTAAAATAATATTTAATTGGATGGTATATCTGATAAAAATAATTATTATCATGTTATATTTATTATTTAGATTAATTACACATCATTATTATACCCATCCAAATAATAATAATATATTGAATAACAATTACACCACGACGTTGAGACGGTAAGCCGTACGTACACACGTATGGTGACATATCATTCAATGGATGGATAGAATACTGAATACAGTTGTACCATATTTATAATAATATTACAGTATATATGAGATACTTTCTTCATTATTTTAGAATCGGAATAACAATGAAAGACGAATTTTAAGAAGAAATGAATTTGAAAAAGGGTGGTGAAAACATTACCTCTTCTTCGGGTTCTTCCTTTTGATTTGATCAAAAGGCTCTATAGGATGGATTTTTTATAAAACTAAGGCCACTAGGATGTATTGAGGGAAGTTGAGAAAGTATTTGGGCAGATTTTGGCCGAACCAAAAGGCTTTGAATGTGTGAAGTAATGAGAAGGGAGAGTGCCCTTTTATAAGAGGGGTGAGGGGCACCTTTGGAAAAGTTAGAAATATTATTTTATAATAAAGTCATATTCGGTATCTAATTTCTCCAATGTGGATTATTTAAAGGATAAGGTGGGGATAGGTCGATAACCATTCAACTAATAGAATTTAAACAGGATTGGGTCATTATATTAACCTTATCATTAAGTTTTAACTCTTAGTTAATTAGTTTGACACTTACCATGTCACATTGTATTTTTATATTATATAGTTAAAAAACATACTATATAAATCCAAGAGACCCCCAAGTGGTGCATTAATGATAAAACAATCATGATATAAGTCTCTTGGAAGAACCATAGATTTTTAAGAATTTAATATCAATTAATAATATAATATTTGTTTTAAAAACTCTTTTTTGTCAATTTGACACTATTCAATAGTTGATTTTTGTAAAAATCATAACAGAATGATTACTTCGAACAAAGTCAATTAAATAAATCCAAATATTTCATATTACTGTAATTCATTAATAGTCTCAAATTATATTTATTTGGGTATTTATGATATCAATTATTTTAATTTTTTACTATTATTGTAATTACTGCATCATCATTGTGTCATAAATAAAATAAATTATTTAATGTCTAAAAATTATAAATAAATTATAATTATGTAGGAAACTATTTTATATTTATGATTAATATTTATAGTTGAAAATCCAAGATATATAACCCTTTATAAAAATTGTTTTTATAAAAGATATATGCTTTTGTCATTTTTGTATTTATTTTAACTTAATTAAAATAATGTGTCCCTATTACCTACAAGTGGCTCCATGGGGTCCCAAAATCGACCCAAAGATGCCCATGGTCAGACAAGTATCCACCAATAAGATTAGGACATGTTTTAGTGTTATTTTGTATTATTATAATATTATTTTTTAACCCTTATTTACCGGATTTACCCTTTAACCGCGATAAATAAAATATTTACCGAAGTAGTTATTCAAAATGTCTAAAAATAAAAGTTACCTATTTACCCAATTTGGAAATCCTTATTCCAAATATTGAATCCATTTTTTCAAATAAAAAACATAGAAGTGGCAGAAATTAAATTAAAATTAATTCCCGCTTTCAAAACAAAAAGCGTGTTTTTAAGATATAAGAACTATAAAAAGATTGGTACTTGTTTATGTCCGGTATAATTGTGAAATTATGTCCAATGACCAACATTGTATTAAATGGTAAAAATATATTCTAAATATACTTTAAAACCACTCAAATTCATAATTTATCGTTATTAATTATATTGATTAAAAAAGTTTTTTTTTAATTAAAATTTAGTAATTTTCACTATTCATCAAAATATTAAAGTTATCCAAAAAGCACCAAAATTTCACCTTAGGCTAAATTCGATACTCCGAATCCAAAAATGTAGTCAATTTTGAGAGATAAAAATTATAAAATTTTAAAAAGTAGGTAATACTATTCATAACGGCTAGTTTGATCGGTTGTGGTGTGTGTTAGAACTCGATGTTGCGTACAACACACACTATTGCATTATTCAAAGTGAAATATACCGTAGACACATGGGGTGTTACATTATCCCCTCTTTCAAATAATTTCATCCTCAAAATTTCTAGAATACTACCGCATGAAAAGACTCGGGTGGTTATTCATCATAAGTTCCTCGGGTTCCCACGTTGCCTCTTCCATCTTATGGTTTCTTCAAAAGAATTTTACCAGACGAGTGGTCCGGTTTCCCAGTACTTTTTCTCTCATACCAAGAATCATGATGGGCTCTTCGCAATAAGACAGATCGGGTTCCAGTTCTAATTCCTCATAGGTGAGTACATGCATTGGTTCAGGCATGTATTTCCTCAATAGAGATACGTGGAACACATCGTGAACTTTGGAGAGACTTGGCGGCATTGCCAATCGGTAAGCTACAGACCCAATTCGTTCTAGAATTTCAAAAGGTCTGATGTACCTGGGACTCAATTTATCTTTCTTACCAAAACGTATGACTCCCTTCCATGGAGATTCCTTCAGGAAAACATGATCACCTACATGATATTCCAAATCCTTCCTTCGATTATCGGCATAGCTCTTCTGCCTACTTTGAGATGCTTTGATGTGATTTTGGATTACCTTAACCTTTTCGATTGTTTCCTCCACCAGTTCTGGGCCTACAAGTTTTCTTTCACCGATGTCATCCCAACAGGTTGGTGTGTGACATCTCTTTCCGTATAACACTTCATATGGTTCCATCTGAATACTAGAATGGAATCTATTGTTATAAGAAAATTCTACCAGAGGTAAATATTGATCCCACAAACCCTAAAAGTCAAGTTCGCAGGATCTCAACATGTCTTCTATGGTTTTAATTGTTTTTTCTGATTGTCTATCTGTTTGAGGGTGGTAGGAAGTGCTCAAATGATGTTCAGTATCCAAGGATTTCTGAAGACTTTTCCAGAATCTTGATGTAAAATGGGGATCACGATCAGAAACAATCGATTGGGGTACTCCATGAAGTCCCATGACAATGTCCATCGTAATATTGTCCCATTTCCACTCCGGTATGGGAAGAGGTTTCATGACTCCTCCAGGTTGTTTCCTTCCAGCTTTCACTTGTTGACAAACCATACATCATGACACAAAATCAGCAATCTCCTTCTTCATTTTGTCCCACAAAAAATGTTCTTTCAAATCTCTATACATTTTGGTGCTCCCATGGTGTATAGAGAAATTGGAACTATGAGAATCATCCAGTAATTCCCTTTTTAGATCGGGTATATCTGGAACACAAATTCTCTTCCCAAATTTCAAAATTCCATCTTCATACACACATTCTCTCAATCTCCCATCATTCACATCTTTAATATTTTTTTGAAGTTCTTCATCATCGGTTTGAGAACTCTTAATCCATTCTAGTAAAGATGGTTTGGAAACCATTTGAAAAAGAATTGATTTTTCACCTTCCCAAGTTATTCCCATGTCCATCTTAACTAGATCCTTGAAAATTGGATCCCTTTCAATTCTCATATTATTAAAAACTCTATGATCTTTTCTGATCAAAGCATCTACCACCTTCTTTCCCTTCCCCGGGTGGTAGTGTATCGTGAAATCATAATCCATGAGTAATTCAAGCCATCTCCTTTGCCTCATGTTGAGTTCTTTTTTTGAGAAAATATAATTCAATCATTTTTTATCAGTATAAATCTCACATTTTTCACCATAGAGGTAGTGCCTCCATATCTTCAAAGCAATGATCACAGCTGCTAACATGATATCATGAGTAGGATAGTTTTGTTAATGAATTTCCAAATGTTGTGATGCATTGGCAATAAACCTATCATTCAACATAAGGACACAATCAAGTCCTTTCTTCGATGCATCACTATAAATAACGAACCCATCACTCACCGATGGTAGAGTCAATATAGGAACATTGACTAATCTTCTCTTCAGTTCTTCGGAACATTCTTCACACTCTTTTGTCCAAACAAATTTAACCCCTTTACGTGTGAGCTTTGTTAATGGGTTAGGAAACCGGGCAAAATTCTGGATGAAACGTCGATAATAACCTACTAAACCAGTAAAACTACGTACCTCAGTTATACTCGTCGGTGCTGGCCATTCTTGAATTGCCTTGGTCTTAGAAGGATGAACAGAGATTCCATCTTTAGAGACAATATGGACATGAAAAGAAATCTCCTGAATCCATAATTTACACATGCTAAACTTCCCATATAATTCATGTCTTCTCATAGTCATTAGGATAATGCACAAATGATTTACACGATCCTCATATATTTTGGAGTATACCAAGATATCATCAATAAATACCACCACAAATTCATCGAGATATTCCTTGTAAAATCTATTCATCAAATCCATGAATACAGAGGGTGCATTAGTCAATCCAAAAGGCATTACTGTAAACTCGTAATTCCTATACCTGGTTCAAAATTCTGTCTTCAGAACGTCTTCCTTCTTCACACACAACTGATGGTATCCAGATCGAATGTCAATCTTTGAAAAGTATTGAGATCCATGAAGTTGGTAAAATAAATCATCAATGCTAGGTAGGGGATACTTGTTCATTATTGTTATAGAATTGATCTCCCTATAGTCGATACATAACCTCATAGATCAATCTTTATTTTTATCAAAAAGAACAGGGGATCCCCATGGAGAAACACTAGGGCGAATAAATCACTTATTACTCAGTTCCACTAGTTGTTTCTTTATTTCAACTAATTCTACAGTGGCCATTCTAGAAGGGGTTTTGATATAGGCCTTGTTCCAGGAATTAAATCAATGGAAAACTCAACTTCTCGTTTTGGAGGATGTCCAGTTAAATCTTCCAGAAACACATCTACAAATTCTTTCACAATAGGTAAATCCTCTATTTGAACATTCCTTTCCTCAACCATTGTAATTTCATCCTCTTCCTCCCCAATAATTGAATTTATTTGAGCTACTGGGGGTGGATCTAGATAAGAATTAGGTGGTGAAGATTCTACTCTAAAGATAAGGTGCTCTTTATCATCATCATAAAGAATCATAACCTCCTTCTTCTTACAATAAATCTTCACATCATAGTCCGAAAGCCAATCCATACCGAGGATTATATCAAACTAAATCATAGGTATGACGATTAGATTAGTGGATAAAGAAAATTTATTTGCTCTAATGGGGATTGATTCACAAAACATTGTTGCAATGATACTTCCCTTAAGAGTTTTAACTGACAACTACCTTGTTAAATCAAATTGGAAATATCTAATTTTCATAGAAAACTGGTAAGATATGAATCAATGCGATGATCCAGAATCAAATAATGCATTTTCTAAACTTGAGGAAACCATTAAATTACCTGCCACCACATCTTTCAGAGCTTCTACCTCAGTAGTAGTGATAACATAAGCTTGGCCTTGATCCCTTGGCCTATTGTGAGGTAATTTCCCCTGACTCTTAGGAAATTCATTTTCATAATGTCCCATCTCCCTGAAATTGTATCACTGAACATTGGTAGCTTCCTTCTTCCATTTGCAATCACAAGCTTGGTGGCCTTTTTCACCACACTTGTAACAGACGCCCATTCCCTTCAAGAAAGTACTAGGGTGTTTCTTCCCACATTTACCACAGGATGGATATTCAACCTTTCCCTTCTTCCCCTTATTTCCATTCCCAGATTGATCAGTAGATCTCTTCTTCTCATGCTTTGCTTTGAAGTCATAATACTTAGATAGTTCTTTTTCTCTCTTCATAGCACATGAGACGATGTCTTCGTACGATGAGAAGGATTGTGTGACTAATGCTCGACAGAGAAATTGTTTTAACCCATCAACGAGACGATCAATATTACTTCTTGGGTTACCTATATAATCTCCTACATACCTTGCTAACCTTGTAAAGTTAGCCTCATACTTTGTGACATTCTCATCTTCCTTTTTTCTAGACTCAGAAATTGCCTTTCCATATCTGCTCGATGGTCGCGAGGAAAGTATTTTTCAAAAAAAAGGTCATTAAACTCCCTCAATTCCATATTTGATACATCATCATCTTCCTTCATGTTTTGAATCAATGACCACCATTGATCAGCATCTCCAGTGAGGCGGTAAACTGCCATGATAACTTTTTCCCTTTCACTACTCCCCAAAGCCTGAAATATTTTCTCTAGGGAATTTAACCATTGCTCAGCTACTAAGGTATTTCTACACCCATTGAACATTGGTGGTTGTTGCCTCATGAAGCGATCAAACATTGATCCTCCACTCTGCGGATCAGGGTGCTCCATACGGGTAAGGTTATTATTCATAACCGAAGTGACTTGTCCCAGTATGGTGATTAGCTGATCGGCACCAGTTGCATAACCAGCTCCACTATAATTATCTTGAGTAGGAGGGAAATCCCTACATGGAGTGTGTGCATTGATATGGTTTCCATTTCTTCCACTAGGTTCCATTTCTAAACAATGGCATAAACTAGATCAGTTTATGAATCAAAATACATAATCCCATTCTTATAAAACACTTAACATAAATTGAACTATTTATGGATATAATCCATAATCATAAATAAGATTTCTTTGAAGAAGTATATACTCATAAACCCTTCATAATGATTTGTAAAGAAAATGTGAGTAATCCTAAGCATATCCCCCGAGAGTGTCGTAACCAAGAGTGCAGCAAGACCCGTTGTCGTGCACCAGTTTCCGTTCGAGTCTAGCTCAAAGTGGTGTTTTCGGGTTTTACCCCTCTGTACATCTGTGCCAGATCCGCCTCTACCTGCTCGTATCCAGACAGGGATGTATTGCTCGGAAAACTCACAAAATCTCTAAAATACCAAAATTCTAGGAAGTTAATCTATACTAATCCTCCAAGTCCATCTTAAATCTATGTGCTCTAATCAGAGATTATCTAAATCTGGCTTCCAAGGTTTGTACTAAACTTCCTCTGATACCAACTGTAACGCCCCGACCCCAGTTACCTAGACTCGGTGCATTATTACATATCATTGGAAGGATCACAAGAAAGATCAAATCTTGAATGATCGATTAGTTTAGTATCCTTGGAAACACTAGATATATTCTTAAAGTTTTACATTACAACATAAAAATGAAAACTACAACAACATCTTTTCTTCACAGTCCACACTCATATCCCAACATGCTATCTCTGCTGGTCATTCATAAATTACTTCTTCACATCCTGGGGAAAATAAAACATTGAAAGGGGTGAGCTCAAATTCCCAGTAAGGATAACAATATAGCGGAATCTTTCATAAATAAGAATAAACATTTAAGACAATGTATAACTATAACAAAATCCTTTTAATATTGAACTTGAACATATTATGGAAAAAATAAAATAAAATAATTCCATTTACTCATTCACATGGATATTATACTAATTGAATAATCACATGAAATATCAATAACCACTTTCATAATGATGGAATGCATAATGTCAGACTATCATAACCACATAGCCAAGGCCTCGTGCAAGGAATACAAATAAGATTTTGTAAAGACCTTGTACTAAGCCACTAGTTTGTCTCATGAGACCTACCGATGCATCTAGGAGCTATAGCGGGCTCCACCCGTCACATATTAAGTCCAATGCATTCCCATATGAAAAGGTTTAAACATAACATAAACATTCGTATTAAAACTAGAATACGAAATGTCAATACATTTACCACAAACCATGAAGGGTATAAAAATAACATATCCATAGTCAAACATATCACAAAACCTTCAATAAAATATGGAAGTTGTGTTTAATAATCAATCAGCTTCAAATAAACTTAAAATCCATCAAAGGATGTTGACATAGATGAAATCAAAACTCTTTTTAGAAAATTATCTCTTTTTATATTGAAATCATTTAAAAGTAATATAAAATAAATCATTTTCATTGAAAATATTCATATAAGCTTGTAAGGGAAGCTTCGACGATTTTATAATGGCGAAAAATAGTCGCACCTACCGTATAAGTTAAAAAAACATTCTTACCTTAATTCTGTCGAAAAGGTTAAAAAGCACCTTGTTTGGAAAACGACGGAAAGATTCCTTTATAAACCTCTTATAAAAAGTCAAAAAGGGTATAAATGACTGTAACCCATATTCTAGTAAATAGTAAAAATGTTTTGAAATACTGTTTTAAGAAACATGGATGTGGATGATAAAGAATTCCCAGTTGATTATTAAGTATAAACAACCTCGGATAATGAAGAGATTGCGAAATAACCCCTTACCTTGTACATTTCCTTGGATGAGGGTAGGTTAACCTCCTGTATAATGGTGAAATAATTGTTATTAAATTATACAAGAATCATATATATTAATATGATATCATATATGATCTTTTAACATTGCTTTGTTAATAATATCTTAGTATTATCGTCGTTTCGCATGTTAACTTACTCGTTTTCTTTAATATGTTTTGTTACATAAGCTGTGTTTGTCATGGATAGGATGTATCTTATTCATATGAAGATTGATATCTAATCCTTATACATTATTTTAAAATCATCAAATGATAATTATACTTGAATGGATAAGATGGAGAATGAATCTCATCGCGTTCGTGGAGACGGTAGTCCGTACGTACGAACGAGCGACAATATCATTCTTTTGATATTAAAATAATATTTAATTGGATGGTATATATTATATAAAGAATCATTATCATGTTATATTTATTATTTACATGAATTACACATCATTATTATACCCATCCAAATAATAATTATATATTGAATAACAATTACACCATGGCGTGGAGACGGTAATCCGTACGTACGCACGCATGGTGACATTTCATTCAAAGGATGGATAGAATAATGAATATGGATGTACCATATTTATAATAATATTACAGTATATATGAGATACTGGATTCATTATTTTAGAATGGTAATAACAAATAAAGAAGAAGTTGAAGAAGACATGAATTTGAAAAAGGGTGGTGAAAACATTACCTCTTCTTCGGGTTCTTCCTTTTTATTTGATCAAAAGGCTCCTTAGGTTGGATTTATGATCAAACTAAGGCCACTAGGTTGTAGTGAGGGAAGTTTAGAGAGTATTTGGGTAGAGGTTTGCCGAACCAAAAGGCTTTAAGTGTGTGAAGTAATGATAAGGGGGAGTTCCCTTTTATAATATGGGTGAGGGGCACCTTTGGAAAAGCTAGAAATATTATCTTATAATAAATTCATATTCAGTTTATAATGGCTCCAAAGTAGATTATTTAAAGGTTAAGGTGGGTATAGGTCGAAAACCATCGAACCCATATAATTTAGATAGGTTTGGGTCATCATATTAACCTTATCTTTATGTTTTAACTCTCAGTTATTTATTTTGACACTTACCATGTCACATTGTTTTTTTATATAATATAGTTAATAAACATACTATATACATCCAAGAGACCCCAAAGTTGTCCACTAATGATACAAATATTATGATATAAGTCTCTTGGCCGAAACTTAGATTTTTATGAATTTAATATCAATTAATAATATAATATTTTTTTTAAAAACTCTTTTATGTCATTTTTGACACTATTCAATAGTTGATTTTTGTAAAAAACATAACAGAATGATTACTTCGAAAAAATTCAATTAAATCAATCCTAATATGTCATATTAGTGTAAATCATTAAAATTATAAAATTATATTTATTTGGGTATTTATAATATCAATTATTTTAATTTTTCACTATTATGGTAATTACTGCATCATCATTAGGTCATAAATAAATTAAATTATTTAATGTCTAAAAATTATAAATAAAATATAATTATGTAGGAAATATTTTTATATTTCTAATGAATATTTTTAGTTGAAAATTAAACATATATAACCCTTTTTAAAAATTGTTTTTCTAAAAGATATATGCTTTTGTCATTTTTGTATTTATTTTATCTTAATTAAAATAATGTGTCCCTATCACCTACAAGTGGCTCCATGGGGTCCGAAAATCAACCCAAAGATGCCCATGGTCGGACATGTATCCACCAATAAGATTAGGACACATTTTAGGGTAGTTTATTATTATTATAATATTATTTTTTAACCCTTATTTACCGGATTTACACTTTAACCGTGCTAAATAAAATATTTACCGATGTAATTATTCAAAATGTGTAAGAATAATAGTTACCTATTTACCCAATTTGGAAATCCTGATTACAAATATGGAATCCATTTTTCCAAATTCAAAACATAGATGTGGCAGAAATTAATTTAAAATTAATTCCCGCCGTCAAAACAAAAAGCGTGTTTTTATGATATAATAACTATCAAAAGATTTGTACTTGTTTATGTCCGGTATAATTGTGAAATTATGTCCAATGACCAAAATTGTAATAAATGGAAAAAATGTATTCTAAATATACTTTAAAACCACTCAAATTCATAATTTATCATTATTAATTATTTTTATTAAAAAAGTTTTTTTTAAATAAAATTTAGTAATTTTCACTATTCATTAAAATATTAAAGTTATCCGAAAAGTACCAAAATTTCACCTTAGGCTAAATTCGATACTCCGAATCCAAAAATGAAGTCCACTTTGAGAGATAAAATTTCTAAAATTTTAAAAAGTAGGTATTACTGTTCATAACGGCTAGTTTGATCGGTTGTGGTGTGTGAGAGAACTCGATGTTGCGTACAACACACACTATTGCATTATTCAAAGGAAAATGTACCATAGAAACTTGGGGTGTTACAGGAGCGATCCCTGTGCAGGCTAGGACGATCCAAATCCTGGCCTATATGGGCTGGCCCCACCGGTTTAGGCCATGTCGGTTTAGACGCAGACCAGGTCATGTCAACCCAAACTGAGTCGGGTCATCCCAGGTTTGGGCGGGTTGGGTTGGTCAGAACTGGTCGGACTAGACCCATACCCTTTTCTGCCCAGATATGATTAAGAGGCCATATCTCACAAACCAGACATCTGTTTGATGAACCATCTAAGAAACTGGAATCCTGGGAATGAGACAGTCCAATTTAGATACTCCACCTAATTTTTGGAGAGAGTTGGAGTACGATCGGGTTGGATCAAACTCAAATCCATCTATACCCTCAGTATTAAATTGCTTATCACTCACAGACCGGGTTTCCAATTGACTCCCAGTTCGGCGTGTTGGTACCCTTACAACATGGTGGTCCATTAGGTTACTCTTTTTCGGATCATCATGGTAGTCTGTGAATGAATGATATCTTGAGTAACGGATACTATAGAACTGAATTACACCGGGTGCGTGGAATCCTGTTGATTCCTATTAATTGAAGAGTGACCTAGTGTGGATCAACATCATTATGACACCATGTGGATTAGAATTATAGAGAGCCTATGTGGATCAGCATCATATATACCATGTGTAGATCAGCATCATAGAGACCCTATGTAGATCAACATCCTAGAGACCTTGTGTGAATCAGCATCGTAGTGACCCTATGTTGATCATCATCTTAGAAAACCTGTGTGGATCATCATACTAGAAACCCTTTGTGGATCAGCAGTGCGCGACCTGATGAGGACCTTCCTTACTATGGCCCATCGATGATTAGTGACATACAACTCAGTGTGGATCGACAATGGAACAACTTATTCGTGGTTCATTTGTGGAAACATCCTAATAAAATAAAATGATGTAGATTAAGACTAATTATCTTTATTCTGAATCCCTGAGTTTTATACCTGGTTTGGGCTGATTAATTTTTCTTGTGCATTGTGATGGAGATCATGTTTTTTTGTTTTTACTTTGTGTAATTATAAGAGTCCTCCGGGGGTCTCAGGGTCCCTAATGGGTATTGTTATACTCTCCCCTTCACAGGCTTTGCCACACCTTTTTTTCCTATGCAGATGAAAAGTAGCTTGGATGAGGCATAGGGATCCCGGACCAGGCAGTACACGGAGGTGACTGGTTGACATGGAGAGCTACAGAGACGAGTTGTACCTACCCTTCAGGAAGGATCCATGGTGGATTATATCATAAGCTGTTATTTTCTGTAGTGGTATCATTTCAGTTGGGCTTGTATTCTGGCCCCTTTACTTTTAGTACACACATTTACTACTAGATTTTTACTTCTTGGTTTTAATCTTTTAGTGTTCTTGGCTTGTGTGTTTGCATGTTAAAAGGAATTTCCTTCCCACATTCTGGGATATGCCTTTACGGTGCTAGTCCCCAACCCCTAGCTGATGGAAGGCGGGATTATGGTGGTTACGGCAGAGGTCCCAGGGGACTGGTCATGACAATATATTCTGGATATTCTTTAATAAAAATGTAATACTTATTAAAAACAAGGGTATTCCATATTTTTCTTTTCGTAGATAAAATACTAAAAGACAAATAAAGTGATCCAAATGGATCTAAGGGACCATAAAATTCATTCAAAGATGATTTATAATGAAAATAACTCTTCCAATAAAATTATGGAATATGTTAGGGTAATTTTGTAATATTATTATATTATTTTTAGCCTTTATTACCTGATTAACCCTTAACCATTTTAAACAAAAAACACTAAATATATTATTCATATATTCAAAAAATAAATGGGATCTATTTAACTAATTTGGACCTTATTATTACAAATTTTTAATCAATTTTTCAAAATTCAAAACATATAATTGGATAAAATTAATATAAAGTTAATCTTGTTGATAGATCGAGAACACTTGTTTTTAATGTGAAAACAAACAAAATATTGAAATGATTTTAAATCCAAATTCAAGGTGAAATTTAATCAAATGGCCTAAATTCTATTAATATATAAATAATTATATAATTATACAATAAATAAAATTAAAAATTTAATTAAACTATATAAATAATTTTGACAAAAATACTATTTTCAATTAAAATGAAATATTTTATCACTATTCATCAATACATGAAACATATCAATAAATAACATAAAATTAATCCAAATACTTTTTTATGTTAATAAACAATATAAGAAGTTTATTTTTTCAAATAAACCTTTTAAAAGTTTCAAAACTAGATTCAAAACATGTTCTTTACCAAAAGGCGATAAAACTGTCTTTCTATAAAAATACATCTTTTATGTATAAAATTTGATTTGTTCATATATAATGTCTTGAAAACAAATAGGATGAATTGTATAAATTACATTTAATATATATATATATTTCATTAATACAATCCAAAAAAGTGTGGTTCGATTATTTTATTGGTATAATGAAAACAAGTGCTCAATTAAGATGTTTTTGTAAAAAAATTCCTTTATATTAAAGTGGTTTTAATATTTATTTCAAATTTATCGGTTACTAATGAAATTAATAATATATTTATGAAATTTTGTTAATCCTATTCATAATAACCAATTTAATGTCTAACAGATTATAGAATTCTAAATATTCATTTTAAATGTATATAATGGTTTGTTTAAGTAAGTTGTTGCATGAAACATAAGCTATTCAAGATATTAAATTTAAAAGGATACATACCATAAAATATTTTTGAGTTTCATTCATCATCAAGATTAAATATTTTATTTCGTTATCCACCTCATTAAATTATTTTTATATTATGATAATATAATAACCTCAATATGTTAAATATACAAGGATGATTTATGATAAATTCATGACCTAAATCAATCTCCATGTATATCAACTGGGTTACTAAATCATTATTCATGTGTATGATGGACTACCATCTCGTGAAACGATGTTATTCATTTTTTCATAACCAAATATAAAGGTTTGACATAATGAATGATATTTTTCATATATGATATATATGATATTATTCTACTTCTGGAATTAATCTATCACACATAAATTTATTAATTCAATTTTTTTTAATGCAATTCTGTTTCAAGTGTTTATAGCAGAGTATTGCCTCACCAAGTGATAGGATTCATTCACACTATATAAGGAATGTGACACTGTTAAAATTAATGATTATATGTGACATAAATGAAATAATACTAACATTAATGAAATATTTATTATTAATTATATATAATATATACCATTTTCTTTCATACCTATTCACTAGATGAAAAATAATAATGTCGGTCATGTATGTTTGGACTACCGCATTCATGAAATGATGTGACTATCTTTTTATCACCACACAACCTGATTAAAATGTATAAATAGATTTAAAGAAATAATAATTTTGTATGATATTATGATCATTATATAAGAATAGTATATTCCTTACCTCTATTCCACAATGACCATTGAAAAATGGAAATGTTTTTCATGATTTTGTACGACCTACCGTCTCAATGCTCGTAATGTACTTCATTTCTTTATTCCATCTTCCATGAATGGTCTTAAGAGTATGGTTGATTATAAATATAACAATTATTTATTTATTATTATTCTAGATATAATTTAACTGTGATAAATAAGACCAAGCATAACAAATAAAATTATTTATATAAAGACAATGTTATTACAATAAACATGAGTTGAACATGAAATTAACAATAAACCAGTCATAAAATTGAATAAGTAAATCATATATGTTATGAGATATATAATTATGGTTCTATTATATAAATATAATAATAATTTATTTATTATAAATGAGGATTAAATATTTACAATGGATGTCACAACATAAGGTATGTGATTTATGTCTAACTTTTATTTTCAATGAGACAAGTTTGGTATTACAAATTTGTTTCATTTATATTGTTTATATAATACACAAGAATGTGTTTTTTGGTTATTATAAATAAAATAATGGGTCATTATATATACAATAGAGGATATATCCTTGATGGGGTTTATGGTTAAAATGCTACTAAAATGGTAAGGGTTTTTTGTCTCAATTTGACTTAATCGAGACATTTGATTTTGTTATACACTAATATTCTTTTACAATGTGTATATACAACACCTTTTTAATTTTTATAATTAATTTATTTATACCAAGGATATTATAAGATCCAATTTATGTTATTACACCATGGGTCATATACTTCAATGAAAATAAATTGGTAATGATTTTATGTTACAATCTCACCGTTTATCATGAATATTTATGATTATGATTCTACCGATAAAATATTATGAAACATCTCACAAGAAACTTGAGAATTTTATTATTATATGGTTCTTCCTAATTATTTGAAAAAATAGTACCAATTTCCAAATCATTCATACTTAAAATAATATTATTTTTTATTAAAATATGTATTCATTTCTCTCTAGTCATAAATTAATTCTCTTTATAAACAATGTTTTATACAATTTATTTCAAAAAAAAATTTGTTATAGGGAATGTAATATTAGAAGAAATTTTAACCCATGTTTTAATTTTTACAACTTTTTTTATAGAATATTTATTTAATTTTCATAACAATACCCATCTAGATTTTACCAAAAATATTCTATGAATATTTATTTTCATAAAATGCACTATAAGAATAGTATTTCATGCTATCATGAATGCTTAAAAAATTCAATATTCCCTTATAATTATTAAATGTTATTTTCATTGAAATTTTATTCTTTAATATTTGGAAAAAAAATATAAGACATTAAATGAATAATTTTAATGAGAAAAGGATTTTGAAAATATTTAATGTTGTAAAAAAAATTTCATTAAGAATTATTGATATTTTCTTAAAAATATGTTTTAAATGAATTTTAAATCATCCTTTCTATGATTATTTTAAAAAATTATTTTCAAAATGTTTTAATTATTATAAATATTTATTCATAGAAAAATTTATTTTTCCTCATGTAATTTATCAATATATTCATAAAAAATTATTTTCTGTATAAGATAACATCTATAGAAGTTACCTATTCTTTACTAGAGATATAAACCAAGTATACTATTATTATTCTTTGTCTAACTATTTTATTACGAATATTTTTTTAAAAAACTCTCTCACTTCCACTGGTCATACCATGATATAATTATTATGAAACCTTATTTTTTCATTTGTTATTATATGATGAAATATTAAAATGATTATTAAACCTTTCTATTTTCCCCATGTTATGATATAATGAAATGTTTATGATACACATTACATTTTGTGGATTATTGTTTGATGGATGATTTATGATCTTTTGTAACATGTATGTATCATTTACATTATGATATAGTGGTTATGTTATAACTATTGATGGTGGAAGCATTATAATCAAGGGTCATTCTCATGTTATAATTAATGACATGAGAGACATATATATCCCCCCAATTAATTGGTTAACTATTTATACCGTAGGAGAATGATAGCATTGGATCTGATAGTGGTCCTGGTTGGGTAAGATAATCCTGGATTAAGGAGTGCACTTGGTTCTGTAAGGTTGGACTATAATGGGGAGTAAACAATGTTCTGAATGATAGGGCTAGAATACAGAGTGAACTTAGTTTAGAAATTGAATTTTACTATATGATGATTTTGGGATTGATCCATGATTTTTATTATGGTTTAGGGAGTGAACCCATTCCAATATTTTATACATGGTAGTGATACTTGGCTTATTTGGATATGGTTTTCATACCCTTAGGTGTATACCACAAATTTTTTTCTTATGATTTTCAGATGATATCATTTCTTATATTTTTTTATTCCCTTATGATTCATGCCATATGAACTAATGGTATTTATTCCATTAAACATGATTATGATCTATGAATGGGTGGGTATAAAATTTATATATTATGCTCACTATCATGTTCCATTATCCTTATCTTATGATTCTATATGATCATAGGTTGACAGTACCTATATTTACCATTACTGAGCATATGAAATCACAAATTATTATGTTTCCATTACCCATATTGTGAAATTAGGGTTTTATGTTGTGTATGCCGATAAAAACTACAATATTTTTAGATCATTTTTGGAAACATTGAAGATATATCACCAGATTAGAAGATTTTATTCCATGTTTCCAAATTCCCTAAACAGTTGCGGTACTCAGGTGGGTAAACGTGTATTGTAATTAATATTCACATAAAAATATGTAACATCGATGTATAAAAATCATGGGAAACTATAGTTGGTATCAGAGGAAAGGAATAATTAACCATTAGAAACTATGACATGAAATCATCAATGGCATCACTTTGAATATTTTTATGGATATATATAGTGATGTCTCTACGGATAAGTCTATGGATAAGTCAAAGTTTTTGAATCATTCATTGAATTTTGGTAAAGGATTTATAGAGTGGTTTCTATGAAATAATATCCCTATTTGAATAATAAATGGGTATGTGGCCTTGGTATAGATGTATTTTGGAGTAAAAACCCTTCAAATTCTATTTTGATATAGCGCCTATCAGAAACTAGGGAATGATAATGGGCTATAGTGGAAACACATATTGAATCTATAATGAGAAATCCTTTGAATATTAAAAACTATTTAAAAAACATCATGACGTATTTAAATTGTTTATGACTTTGAATGAACCTATATAAACCTAATTTGTCATAAATTAAACAGGTTCTATCTTGACATATACTAAATAAATGATTTTTTAGACTATCTTATTTTCTATTATGATTATCAATTCCCATAATATGATTTTTTTGACTTATTCAATGGTTGTATCTAGAAGTAACCATGTAAACATAGAATAAGATAGACCAAATTTTGATAAGAAATCAATTAGGATGGAAAATTGGGTAAATGAAATTATGTTTATGAATAAAAACTTTTCAAAAAGCATGAATAACAACGTGTACAGTAACCCTCTCTCAGACTCCCAAAAAAAGAGTTGGAAAGATTTCACTAATAATTCAGGTACTAGATACCATAGAAGAAAAAGATTCAATTTCTTATGTGTCAGGAATGTTGGATGAAACAACCTAGGGGATTTCATCATGGAATAATAAGATGTTTTTACTATAGAAAAAAAGTACACAAAGGGAGTAACTTCAACGGGAAAATAAAAAATTTAGGTCAGTCAATGGATGAGAATAAATCTATCCCTAATATATCATTAATTATTCAATTCATTAAATGTAAAATTTATGGGAAATATGAAAATTGAGGCCCTATGTGGAAAACTAAAAAAAATCATCGATAATTTTTGAGTAATGATTATATTACTAATGATTAGGAGACTAAAAATGAAATTTGAAATGAAAGAGTTATTAAGGAATAAGATGATGATGTATAGTGAATGTTTTGGAAAGGATATGGGGTGAATAAATAATATATTTATTGAAATTAAATGATTATGTTATATGTATCATCAAATATATAAGGATTGGTTTTTATAATATTTTAATTATGGATTTGAAAAAAAATGTTAAATGGTACAAATAGAGTAGAAATATTATTGAATATCATGGAAATATTTTGATTACAGGAAGGTAAACCTTAATATTTTTCTAATGTTGAGAAAACTGTGTCTATATTTGGCAAAGAGATGATTGATCTAGATAATGAAATTATAGAGTATTGATTACCTTAGAGAAGATATGGATTTTCCGAAAAAGTGGTTTATTATTTTCATTTATGGAGTTTACAATATTAGTAAATCTGTAATATATTCAATAATTTATGGTTTTATTCCAGGAATGAGTAAGAAAGGATGTTTTCATTGAGGTTTTATAGCTATTTAGGTTACAATATAATTCATGATGAAGGAATTCAAATTGTTGGTATGTGAAAATCAAGTGATTCATTATTATGTATGTGGGATTAATGAAGTTGATATTGTAAATTTAGTGAAATTATTTAAAAAAATTGTGATTATAATATTTTGGAAGGGTAATATGTTTAAAAAATAGGGAATTGTTTAACATGAATTTTTGATAAGGTTTTAACGATTAACATATTACTTCACAATAAGAATATTTATCCACATTGGATAATTCGTGTTATGTTTTTTATAACTAGATATATAAAGAATGGATAATAATTATATTATGGATCACAATATCCCTTAAGTAATTAGGGATAAAAAATTTCCTTTCATATCATTGAGTATAATATGAAGTATAAACTGTTCATGGGAAAACCAAAGTGTGAGATTGTGATTATAAAAGGGAATGAAATTAAGAAAGTATATATTCTCAAAAAAAATCATGAAATAATATATTGCCTCTTTATCATAATTTTTTATGATATAAAATAATTTCTTCACACCTATTTATATAATGGATTTATTTTAGTTCACCTTATCTATATCATACACTTTCTTGTGATCAATATTCTATATCACTCATCATTAGTATTTGGGTGGTAGTTTTCCCTTATATGTCAATGTTTTCAATTCACACCTTTGTTTTCCCATTTTTAAACCCAATAATTGTTATTCAAGAAGACTTAGTCACATAAAATTATCTTTTTTAATATTATTTTTTATTAAATGACTTTACGATGTCGGTTTATATAAATTAATATTCAAATGCTAAACCTACAATGATTGAGGTAAATTTCAAGGGATAAATTCATTTATACGAGGTGGAATGTAACACAATTAGATTTTTTGAAATATAATTTTAAAATTAATTTGATATTTTAAATTTTTTCATTACATAGAACACTATATTTATATTTAGTAACACACAAAACTAAGTTTTTCTTGTGTTACACACTACATCGATCTTATGCGGATTTACATACAACTATGAATTTAAATGAAACGCGATATATTATTAAAATATTATTATGTTAGTTTTAACCTACCAAATGGAATGGTGGATATGAATAATATTATATATATTATGAAAATATGGTTTAAATAGGTATATAAATCGAAATTTTTTGTGACCAATTAATTAAAATAAAACCATTTTGAAGATAAAAGAAAATATTTCTCTAAAAAACTATTATTTTCAAAAATTTGTGTCTGACGTTAATAAATTAAAAAAATAAATTTTGGTTAATTATTTAATTGAAATTTATATATTTTATAAATTTTAACTTATTATTAATATTCTCATCATGTTTCATCCTTACAAATAATAATAATAATAATAATTTTATGCTAAAAAACTATATTTTTATAAAAAGTAGTTTTCTCTCCATTTTGTGAACTTATGATAATATAAATTTTATAAAAAACTTATAAAAATATTTGATAAATTCAAATTCAATTTTGACATAATATTTACAAATTTATCTTATGGTGAATTTTTTTCTTTTTCTAGAATGATTCATTTTATGATGAATAGTGAAAATACTAAATTTTAATTGAAAACTAATTTTTATTTATAATTAATTTTAATATTAAATTAATTTATTAATTTATATTTAGTTACAATTTGTTAAATTTTATATGAATATCCTATTAAGGTAATTAGTATAATTTTCATATTTATCTTTTATATAAAAAAATTTCATACTTTTGAGTTTTTTCTCTTTAAAAACCCGCTTCCTCATCGTGTCTCTAGGATTAATTTTAAATTATAGTTTTCCAATTCTATAAATGGAATTGGTAAAAATCTATTCCATATTTGGAATTAGAATATTTAATAATATTAAATAATGAAAACATATTTTTTTAACATGTAAAATAGAAGATAATAATTATGGTATGGGATTTATGTCTCATTATTATTTTATTTGAGACAAATTCTATATTAACCACATGATTGTTTTATGTAGAGTACATCCTACCCATGAATGGATTTTATGACTATTTTTCATAAAATTCACGTTATTCCCATATTGATTGAGAAAATATTTTCGATTATTTTATTATAAATTTGAATGTTTTTAATCATACAAAATTGTTATTTCAAGTGAAGTAGTCACATTTTGTATTTTTGAATCATTTTTGAGCTATAATAGAAAAAGTGTACATTTTAGATTTTTACTTTTTTATTTTTATTCTAAATATTTTCCGTATCTTTTTATACAATGATTTAAATTGAAAAAATATTGTTTTTTATGATTTATTATAAGTTTATATTTATTTAATTATTATGGTCCCCAAGCCTAATCCACAACTTGACGGCCAAAATGATTCTAAGAAGTCTATCCTTGAAATTTGTGCACAAATACGGATTTTTTAATGATAGAACTATATCACAAATATGAAAAATTAATTTATGCTGAAATTAAACATCATGAAATTTGAAATCAACTGTAAAAACTATTATAATGTTACCCATGCCTTATTACCACTTTATCAAGGTAATAAATGTTGGGGAACTGGGTGTGTTGGAATAAAAATAATCTTCCTAGAGTAAATATATTCACACATAAATTAGGATATATCTCTCCCAAAAAATGTCAAATGAATATAAAATTATGTGTGTTAATATAGGATATATATATGATCAAAAAAGCATTACTTTTTCCAAATTCTAAAATTTAAGATGTCTACCACACAAACACATTCGGGGGATGTTTTAGAGACAAAAAATTCACCCCTCACACTATGAAATAATATTTCTTCTTCATTTCAAGTGTTTGGAAAAATAGGGGTATCATTTGTTGTCCATTTCATATAGTTTTATATTTTATTATATATTTTTATAATATTCTAAATTATTAGTATATTTAAATCTTCTTTTTCTTCACATTATCAAATTTTTATCTTTTGTGTGTTCCACGTACTTCTTTTCTTCATCACTATAAAATCTAATATTCATGATTATGAGTAGATGACCTAAGGATGTTCCCTATGGAGTAATACATAATTGGACCTAATTATTTCAACATTAATTATTAATTTTTATTATTTTCTTTGATTTATGCCCTGAGGGGTCTTATTGGACAGGGTGCCTTTGTGTCTCCACTTTCCACCAAGGATTAGATTTAACTTTTATAATATTTTCCCATGATGGTGGAGGTGGATGAGCTGTCTCTTAGAGATCCTTGATATAATCGTACATTCACAACCATATATAGAGGAGGATGTTCACAGATATCAAAGAGCATGTTCAATATGTAAATATGGTACCAATTATAAGACAACAATGATTTTATCTGGGTGATTCTCCCAGTAATAAATCATTTCATTCTAAAATTATTTTGTATACATTCATTATATATTAATTATGATTTTCATTTTAACTTTTTTTTATTTAATTATGATTTTTAAAGATGATTTTATTTTAGTTTTATTTCATAAATAATAAAAATGTGAATTAGATGTTTTGAGTGATAGACAATGAATAATCATCATGAGAATAACCTAAGATATCCACAATGCTCCACATAGTTATAAATAATTTTTACATTTTCCAAGATATCATTTTATCAAATTTGAACCATTTCTATGGTGAAAAGTAGAGTTCACTTCCTATATTTTCCACATTTTTTAAATAATTTCCTCTTTTGATTAGAAACACAATATAATAATAATTTTTTTTAAATTATTGGTGTTCATGATGTCTTTCAATTTAAATTATTATGCATTGAAAAACCAATATTAGGTAACAAAAAATGTTTACAAAGATCGGGATTCTTAGATTCAATGATTAATGATAAAATCCAACACCTGGAGATCAAAATAGAATGGATTTAAAAATACAAACAAGCATGTCTAGAAAAATATGACTTGGAAATAGAACTATAACTATATCTATGATGAGTGGTGGAAGAAATTTCACCATTCAATTTTTATATAAACTAATCTGAGGTGGGTGAGAATTATCTACTAATCAAATTAGTCACATCCTACTGAACTAAAATATACCTCAAGGAGTTCCTTAATGTACATAATCATGATGATGCATTTATATGACATCAATTGTTTTTGGAAGAATCCATGAATTGATTTATTGAAGATAACATGTAATAATATCTTCCTATCCTTGATAATGAAAAATCAACACCACTATTCCTATCTATTTAATTGGAAGATGATGAAAAAGATGAAAATACCATGATAGAGTTTCCAATTCTCATTCCCGAAGATATTAATTTCAATGCCTAATTATTTTAAAGGGAAGATTTATTAATTTATTCATCATGTTTTAATATTATTCAAGATAAATTGTTTTTTGAATTACCATTTTATGATAATTCTAACACAACACAAATTAATCAGGCCTTATATGTTAATGAAGATACCACTAAAGTGGTGGTTATAAAAAAAATGATAAATGAATAATCATATTGTAGAACTACCACCTCAACATTAACATGAATACCATATGGAGGAGGACACCACAAACGTAGGCATGGAGATCCCCTATTTTCTTTTCCCTCCCACTCTATAACTTAAATTATATCTTTATTATTTCTTGGGGGTTGGTAATTTTCATATGTTATTTAGGGTTTTATTTTGTTGGGGGTTTATTCATGGAAACAAGGAAAAGTAATATGTGGTAATTCATCTCAAAGAATCTATACCCACCTTTTGATTTGGGATAATCCACTGCAACTGTCTCACTAGAGGTAGTAAAAACTTATCACCCTCTTGGGGGTCTAAAATATTAAATATCTCTTTTATTTAGAATTTTAATTTTTCTTTTTAGTTATATTTATAATTTGTTTTCATTTCATTCATGTTGTTTTCATCCCTTTGTAGCTGGTATCATAACTCCTGCCTTCCATTGAAAAATAAATATAGTTGTGTATTTCATTTTATTTATTTTGTTTTCCTCAATGTCTAAATTCAAAATGAAAATGTACCATGATATTATTTGAAATAAAAAATATATTAATAAATATATTATTTGTGGTGGAGGGACTTCACCCTGTTTTAATGATTTTATTTTATTTCATTTTAATTTCGATGTCTTTTTTTTGTAATTTTTCATAAATTATTTTTCAATTTTTTTGAGAGTATTTTTTTATTAATGAGATGAATTGAATAATTTCAATAAATCTATCCATATATTTATTTTTTGAAAAATTCATTGATTAATGTTTTTTATGATTAAAAATATTTCTTAAAGTGTTTTTTTTTCTAATTTCTGATGTTTTCATTTGAGAAAGATTGATTGATTTTGAAACTCATATGCACTAATACTGTACAAATTGAATATCTTTCCCAACCAGAGTGGTTTCTAGAATTGTTTTACACCATCCTTGTTTTTTATTTTTCTTGAGATTCTTGATATAGGTATTATGATCCAGATCCTATTTCATTTCTGGTTTCTAAATCTCTTCGAGTTCATGGATTATGTTATGTATTACTGAGGAACCACTTTGAATGACCTTTTTTTATAGTCAACCCTATTTTGGCATATCTTTACATATGTCCTTTATTAATCCCCTATTATCCCTGAAATTATATGTTATCAAGACACATTAAAAACAATTTATCAATTTCTATCCAACTAATTATGTTATATACATGACTACTGTTTAACTCATGTTTGGGGGATGGAGAAGATGAGCTCAAATTTTCTATCATGAAGAATTTAATTTACCATAATTGAAAAAAGAGGTTCCATATGTATTAATAGTTTTTTGGAACAAATTTCAAGAAATGAAGTTGTATTGGTGACCCAAATATCATTACAAATATGGTATGTGTGTTCAATAATATCTGAATATCACAATATGCCTCTCTTTTCCTAAAAAAATGAAATTGATGAGAATCCCAGATATAAATACATGCAGAAACAATGAATCAAATTAGAAAAAATATGGAATAAATTTATCAATTTTTTGAAATTCAATGTTTTATCATCCCAAAGAAAGAGGTGTTCAGAGGTAATTCATTTCATAGCTTATCAAGGAGCACACCATTCCTGAGAAAAACAATTTTCAAGCATTTACTTCACTTTAGAGCTTATCTAACCTCATTTTTCTTAATAGGTTTTTAAATTTTAAACGGTCCATCTATCAACCTCAGAAGAAACCATGAAATGGAACTCATGATTGGATCTATATTTATCATATAAAGTGAATATTCTATGAGGATATAATGTCTATGAAAATCACAAATGCTCTCATGAATGAGAAAAACACCCCATTAAATATCATTGAGGGAAGAGAGAAATATTTTTCCAGGGAGGTTAGAACAACATTCAGGTAATGATTAAGATGAAAATGATTTATTCTTATGATTTTTGATTATGTAAGAAATATTTATCCACGTAGGAGTCATGATATTTAATTTTTTTAATGTATGGGGCTAAAGCCTCATTTATTATTATAGAAAAGAAAATACCACTTTAACTGGGTAGAGAGAGACCCAATACATTGCCCAAATGCCTAGTGGTCATTTATCCCATTACATAGCCCGTAGGCCCATATTATGGGCCCAAGGCCCATTCAGTGAATAGTACTACTACAGTACTAGCTGCTACAAAAACACCCAATACCTACCGTTAATACAGTGCTCTACCGCCGCTACTATGACCTACTATCGCTATAGTGACCTACAACTACTATAGTGCCCAATGATGCTATAGTGGCTGCCACTGCTACAGTAACTGTGCCCAATGGGTTTTGAGAAATGTTGTCATTTAAGCTTTGGGATGTTTGTTTTGACCATGGTATAAGATGATTTCCTAGAACATCAATGATTATGTGTGGGGGAATTCATAGAGAATATATTTTCAATAAAGTTATTCATAATTTCAATGCTTTTAATCACACCAATGATATATTTCAAGGTATTTAGTCACATTTTATAGTTTTTCATATATTTTTCAAACTAAATTAAAGAAATTGAAATTATTATATTATAAAAATTTTATTTTTATTATGTATTTTGGCCATAAAATTATTTACAGTGATTAAAATTGAAAATTTATTATTTTTTAGGATACTATATTCATTGTGATTTATTTATTTCTTCTCGAACCAAAGCCCAATCCCCTATTTAAAGTCCCAAATACATCTCACAAATATAGACATGAAATTTTTGAAAAGATTTAGATATTATTAATTATGGGAAAATATCTATTACACGGATGATTAATATAAGATAAAATTGAAAAAGGAGAAAGTCCAAATCAGTTGGAAAAATTGTCATTAAGTTATTGATGCCTTATTCTTGCGTAATCATGGTAAAAAAATCAAGTTAACTCGGTGCATTTGAATATGCACAGTCATCCTAAAAAGAATAAATTCCCACACAAATTTTTCAATATAAATCGCTACATGTGTGTAATGGTGGAACTATTTTTTTCCAGAGGCGATATTGGTGGAAAAAATTTGAGGATAAATATTTCCCAAATTTATATATTTAAGATGACTACCACGCCAATAGATTCATAAAATGATTTTTTGTAATGTCCCGAATCCGGGTGCCACACAACGGGTACCCCGAACACAGTTGGTCACATGACCTCATGAGCATTTCTCCAAACCCCAAAGTTTGTCGAATTGCAGTGAGGGAATACTTCTTATAGTGGGGAAACAATGCCCCTCATTTTTCAAAGTGTAGCGTAGCAGAAATAAATATAAACATACAAAAGAGGAAGCAGTAAAAAATTCTCAACTGAAATGGATTACAGTATAGAGGTAAAATATGACAACAATTATATATATATATGATGATTCAATATGTCCCAAAGTTTGAGAAAGCAGCCAAAACAAGATACACTGTAATCTAGAATAATCCAGTACAATGTACAAGTACAGCAAAGTAAAACAGAAAAGTGCAATAGGAACTCAGCATCATCGAAATCATAATCTTGACCCCATGCTCTCCCACCTCACTGTAAAAATCAAGTACCTATATAGGGACTCTTTCCCATATCAACACCTGCAACAATATAATCTGTTTAGGCCCAATACATGACCCAAATAGGGTGTGAGAAATGAATACTAGTAGGCAACCACCAAAGGCCCATTTCTAACTATCAGTGAAAATGTGCAACAGCAGTGTGCTATAATAATAGGCAGTAAACTTGGAAGTACTCAAAAGTAACTATCCCTACCAGTTAAATTTCCATTTTATTAATTATTTATCAATTAAATATAATTGAATTATATGGTCTTGACACTCATCCATAGCCGACAATCATCGATACAGTGCCGCAACATAAACCACAACAAGATATCTAACAAGTAGAAGGTAAAAAAATACCAAGAATGTGATTTAGCTTAGCAGGTATAAAAACCAATATAGTGAATGTTCAAATGTACTTTTCCCTCAGGGTAAACAGTACCTTGCCCTTAGTCTAATCAGAACCTTTCCCTTAGGAAAAACTAAAATGAAACTCTCAGGTATCTGCCATCAAGAATAAGGAGTATTTCCCTCAGGCGTATGAGATATTTCCCTCAGGTGTACGAGATATTTTCCTCAGGAATATAAACTACTTCCCTCAGGCATAAGAACGTTTCCCTCAGGCGAATAAAAACCTTCACCTTACGAGAATCAGTACCTTGTCGTCAGGATAAACAAAAACTACCCTCAGGCTAAGAAAACCAATGCCCTTAGGCTAAGAAAGTAACCGGGCAGAGCCCAACAAATAAGAAAGAAATTTATATAGAATTTCCCTCAATATAACCTAAGGCATGTTATAATCATGACACACCCTAGAGTATCCTGGCCAGACTTCTAAACAAGGGAAACACACACATGGGGTGCCCCTGGATCATGGAAATGATCGCAAAAAACATTTTATAATTATCAATAGACTATCTATGCAAATCTAGATATCAAAACAGTCATGGCCTTAGCCATAGGACACCCCAAACATGGGTGCGTAGAACAACGGTACACAAAATCACTCAATAGCTGGAATGAAACACCAGACCACCTACCTCAATCTCCACTGATCGATATACATGAATGAAACCTTCCGAAACGTCAAATAATTACATAGATCTTGGATAAAAATTCACCCATTGAAACCCAAATAACTTCCCATCAGGAAGGAATTTGAAGGAAACAATCTAGAAGTGAGAAGAAATCACCCGCGCAGTTCAAACGAGACCGTCCACGAAGGAATCTGAGTTCTGGTGTTCAGTTGGAAACTCTTCCAAGTTTCATCCATCTCTCCTAGGACTTCCAAATGTTCTAATCATCCTCTGTTGAAAGAGGATGCTACTGGAAGTTTATAACAAAATAACACAACTACACGGCATGTACTCTCAAGTGAACGGCGTGTACTTTTACTTTCTTTACTGTTCCTCTAGTTGCCACATTTATCCACCTCACTGTTCATCTATCGACTTGAATACATGGTGTATATTTCTATGTAAATGGAATGTACTATCTCTTCGCAGGTGGCTACTCCAACCGCCTCAATGTTCACCTGCCGACTGATTACACGGCGTGTATATACTAAATACACAGCGCGTAGTGAATTTTTTTACACCCTTTATCACCGATAGGCCTACATGAACTTTGTACTCATCCCACATGGCCAAAATACGTGGCATGTGGAAAAGTACATGGTGTGTACCCAAAAATTCTGGGATTTTTCCATATTTTCCTTATTTTCTCGAAAACACTTAAAGAAAAAGGAAAAGAAGAAACCTGTACCAAAAGAATAAGAACTAGTTTCATAAAAACTTCCCTCTTTAAAGAAATTAGTCCCCTAATTACCCTCCCATGGTTGGTGAAGATGAAGTTGAGAAAAACTCTAGACACTGAGCAGGTATGTCAGACTCCCACCCCCAGGTTTCATCCTACAATCGACCATGCTACCATAACACCCATACGAGAGGAACTGACCGGCCTTAGTAAACCTTCATGCTACTATCAACAATACGAATTAGATACTCCTCAAAGGATGAATCTTATTGAAGTTCATCCTCCTTGGTCTGAAAAACATGAGACGAGTCTAAGTGATATCGGCGTAGTTGAGAAACATGGAAGACGTCGTGCATGACCTAGTACCTCTGTGATAACTGCAACCGATAGGCAACCGACCCGAATATATCTAGAATCTCAAACGGCCCTACATACCTCGGTGAAAGTATACCCTGTCTCCTGATCTACCTGTGTCCCCACCTCAGTGAAACATGAACGAAATCTTGATCCCGACCACAAAATCCAATGGTTGTCTTCTGCGATCAGTATAATATTTCTGATGAGACTATGTTGTATCCATCCACTTCTAAATCAACTAGTCCTCCTTCAAACACTCATGGACGAGACGTGGTCCCAATAAAGCGACCTCACATGCCTCCAACTAGCCCAAGGGTGATTAGCATTGCCTACCATATAAAGCCTCGTAAGGATCCATCTCAATTGTTCCTTGAAAACTATTGTTCTAGGAAAAATCGACTAGGGGTATGTGGTTCTCCCAAGAGCCCCCATAGTCCAGGACGCATGCACGCAACATGTCCTCTAGCACCTGTATTGTACGCTCTGATTGGCCATCGGTCTGAGGGAGGTATGTTGTGCTTAGATGCACCTATGTACGCTGTTAGAACTAATAACTCTTCCAGAAACAAGATGTAAAACTGGCGCCCCTATATGAAATTATAGAACGAGGGACCCCATGAAGACATACTACCTCTCAGATATAAAACATCCCAAGATCATCAATAGAGAAGGTATCCTTGATCGGTAAAAAGTGTGCTACCTCTGTAAGTCTGCAAACAACAACCCACACAACATCATTTCCATGAGTTGACCTCAGCTACCTAGTCATAATGTTCATCACGACTTCACTCCATTTCCACTCCGGAATGGGTAACTGTTGTTACAGTCGGGCTTGCCTCTGATGCTCTATCTTCACCTGCTGATAGGTGGAACATCTCAAAACAAAAACAGCTACCTCCTTTTTCATAACCAGCCACCAATACTGACGTTTCAAGTAATGGTACATTTTGGTCACTCCAGGATGTACTACCCAAGATGAAGCATGAAACTCCCGTAACAACGCCTCAGGTATATCCCCTCTAACCCACGCTCATCCACGGATACGTAGTACCTCATCATCTCCTATCGTCCAACATGGAGGAAGGTCTTCACTTGCCACCGAATCCCATAGAACTAGCCCTTCATAATTTGATAGCTATCTCATCCTCACTCCATCCATGGGGGTAGAATTCATAGCTAAGGAAGAAAGATAAGTTTTCTATTGACTGTCGTGCACCTCCAAATGCATCTCAGAGAACAAAACCATGAGCAGTCACTCACCACTGGCCTCCTGCACTACCCTTAACTAAGTCCTCATACATAGTCTATCATCAACAGTGTTACCCTTACCAAGTGTATAGGGAAGCTCAAAGTTGAAGGACTAAAGGTATTCAACCCACGTTCGCTATCTTAGATTCAAGTCACACTGGGTAAAGATATATTTGAGACTTTTGTGGTCGGTAAACACCACAAAAGGTTCTCCCAAGATATAATTTCTCCAACAGCATAACACAAGAACAAGTGGAGCCATCACAAGATCATGTGTCGGGTAATTCATCTAATTTGGCCTCAATTGATGAGACCTATACACAACAACTCAATTGACCTGCATCAACACTACTCCCAGCCCGATACCTGATTCATCATAGTAAACTGTATAGCTATTCCCTTGGTCTGAAAGAATCAGAATTTTTAATGATGTCAACCTTCCCTTCAAATCTTGAAAGGCTATCTCACAAGATTCTGACCAAATGAACTTTACACCCTTCTTAGTCAAACCCATCAACAGTGCTGCTAAGAGTGCAAGTCATGTATAATGCTCCTGTAACAATTGGACATCCCCAAGAAACTTCTTATTTCAAACACGTTCATAGGCTGCTCCCAGGAAACTACTGCTCTCACTTTCACTGGGTCTACTGAAACTCCTACCTCTTAGATAATATGACCCGGGAAGTGAATCTAGTCCATCCAAAAGTGGCACATATAGATCATAGATTATAACTGATGCTCTATTAGTTTACTCTAATCATTCTCAAGATGTATGGTGTGATCGTGTCGACTGTGAGAGTACACAAATATATCGTCCACGAAGACTACCCCAAAAGATTCCAAATATGTATGGAACATGCGATACATCAAATCCATGAATACTACTGGAATGTTCGTGAGTCCAAATGGCATAACCGTGTACTCGTATAGACCATATCTACTCCGAAAATATTTAAGCGGTATGTGTGATGGTCTAACTCACAACTGATGATATCCGAATCTCAATTCATTTTTCGAGAATATTCGTTCTCCATGAAATTGATCAAAAAGATCATCAATTCTTGGTAAGGGATATCAGTTCTTAACTATCAACTATTTCAACATCCCGTAATCCATGCGGAGTCTGAGGGTACCGTCTACCTTATTCACAAACACGATAGGAGAACCCCAAGGAGAGGTAGTGGGTCAGATGAAACCATTTTCCTGTAACTCTTCTAACTACCTCTTGAGATCCTACAGTTTAATTGTAGCCATCTTATAAGGAGAAATGGAAACCAGTGTCAGTCTTGGCACAAGCTCAATAGTGAAATCCATCTATCTATCCGGAGGTAGACCTAAAAAGTGGTCGAGGAAGACATGCTTGGAATGATCAACAACTAGAGGGAAATCCTTCTAACATTTTCCAAAGTCATCTAGATATAAACTCGCAATCAAGGATGTCACACCAACTTGCCCATGATGCTCACGTCCTGCTGAGCTCGCCTAAACATCCCATTCGCCCTTGTATAGAAACATTGTTCGCGTTGGTGACGTGAAACTCACCATGTGACGATAGCAATCCAAAATGGATCCAAAGGGTACCAACCAGTCCATCCTGATAATTACGTCACAACTCTTCATCTCTAAGACATAGAGGTCCCAAAGAAAGTGACACCCACAAACCATTAAGGGGCACTCCCTGCACTTACGGAAACTTGATATTCTATTTCTCAATGGAGTTTCTAGCATCATAATACCATATGTAGAACAAACACAGAGTCCATTTCTCTCTACAACAGGCACATATATAAAGTAATGTGTAGTACCCATATCGAAAAGTATAGAAGATAAAATTGAAGCAACTAGAATAGCATCAGTGATAGTGGATGTTCCGATATCCTGCTCCTGTTGGGTTTGTTTCACTTCATATGCCTGTCCAGTGCCACGACCCTATGAAAAAATCTGGTTACCCAGAGTTAAACCACCATACTCTCCCTGAGACCCTAGTGTCTGGCTACTATGGACACGACCACCACCTCTGCCTGAACGTCCAGACGTATTCCAATTCCCTAACTGGTAAGAAGCTTCTAGTCCTATTCCTGCACACGGAGTCTGCACAGAACATCTCTAACTAGTCACTGGTGGAAAAACTCTGCAAAAATGATGCAGATGACCCATCTTGCCACAAGCTCGACACTCAACTTAGTCACGTGGACATTGAGTTCTCTTGTGCCCCTCTTTACCACATTGGTAGCACATAACCGGGCCACAGGTAGAATTATTCTGGCTAGTATTACCTTAGTGAGAAAAATCCATCTGCATTTTCCTCTTACCGGTATAAGTAGTACCCAAAACTGGTGTTGAACCGCCTTGGCCTGCACCATTAGCTTCCCGCTGGTTCCTCTTGGTAATTAATGCCTCGTTCATAATAGCATGCACTATAGGCCACCTGAAAACGTTTGCCAACACACCAATTTCATATCAAAGATGATCCTCAAATCTTCTATCCCTCAACGTCTCATAACCATCCAGAACAGGTGCAAAGCACTGTAGCTCGGTGAAGAGGGCATAATAATCCATCACTGACATGGTGACCTACTGTAGATTCATGAAATATCGAGCTCGATCTTCCCTCAGCGTCTCTGGAAAGAAAAAGTCATAGAAGACTGCCTGAAAATCATCCCACACCATGTCCTGGGGATTCTCGTTCTAGGTGGTAACATCCCACCATCTCTTGGCATAATCAAGCAGTATATAAGTAGTGAGTTTGACCCTCCTCCCTGGATGCATTTCATGATGCTCGAAGATAGTCTACATAGAACCCAGCCAAGGCTCCGTATCCAGTGGTCCACCATCCCTTGAAAACCTAGGGAGATGCTGATGTTGGAATATCTATGTCAGTTCTTCCATAGATGTGGCAGCCGATGGTGCTCCCTGGAGTGCCTTCATGAACCGCATGAAGCCTTCACAGAACTGCACATCAGCGCCTGTGTCTGATATAGCGGTTGATGCCACATCGGGCTCTGCTAGAAGATCTATTAGTAGCCCATGGGATACCATCTCTGGAGTATACTCGTTTCCACTCTCCTGGTGAACAACGTGTGGTCGTCTCGGTGGCATTACTCTATAAGTTCAAATACATGCCTTAGATTAATATTATCAAGGACCAAGAACTAGAAAATTAATAAGAGAAAAGGGAACGAAAAAAATTAATGTTTTACAAAATAGGACTACACGATGTCTATAATAACTACACATCGTGTCCTCATAAGCCTTTCTCATGGGTGTGTAACTCTTCCATAACTGGACGTGTAACACCCCAAACACAGGGTTTGTTTTCCATACACACGATGTGTACTTGAATTTTATTCCCCTACCCGAGTCGTTCTACACGGCTAAGCCACACAACTCTCTTTCAAATGAGACTACACGCCATGTATAAGGTCTACATGGCGTGTACTGGATGAGGTTCACCGAACCATGTTGTTCGTGACTTGGCAGGGAACACAACTCATGCTACACAACATGTTCCAAATCGACACGATGTGTATGGATTAGATTCCAATTGCCTGCATTGTTAGTGACACAACCAGCTACTCGGTCGTCACTACACGGCATGTTACACCCACACACAGAATGTACACCCCCAAGATTCCCCAACCACATGACCAAGTCCACATCACCTGTAACCGGTCATGACAACACGGAGTGTCCCATAGGTACACGACGTGTGAAAGAAGAGGTAACAGTGACCCATGTTTGTTTATTACATGATCGGATCTACAGGTTCCACTACACGACGTGTTCATCATTGAAATGATGTGTATATGATCAGATTTCTATACCCGTGTTGTTAGTTACATGGAGGTTACAGGTCCAACACAACACGGCGTGTACAATCAGAACACAACGTGTCCCCTCAAGGTTTCACTATCCCATGTTTCTGCCCACACAGCCTTTGAAATGGGTTGCAACTACACGACATGTACTTACAGTACATGACTTGTACTTAAATTGTTTCTCCACTTCTTCATGAGCAGAAGAGTACATGGAGTGTAGTCAAAACTACATGGCATGTATTCTGGGTTTTCTAGACAGTAAGCCATGGAAACATCTCCAGAGCCCATAATAACATTGAAACCAACACCAAAGTGCCAAATTCAGATCTATGAGGGCCCATAATCCCCACGAATCAATTCTTGGAATCATATACATGTTATAACAATTTAAACAGGTCAATGATCCACAAAATTAAGGTCAATGAGGGCCCATACTCCTCAATAACCAATGTTTGGCGTTCATTCTACAAAACCTCACATAACAATACCCTATTAAATAGTAGGTATTTTATCAAGGAATCTTTCACAAAAACATGAATTTACTAGCACAACATCTACCACAACAACCTGGAATTTCTAACGCACCTACATGGAATATAAACTATGCATGCCATGTGATTCTAACATGTTCCTAATTGATGCATGTGATGGAATACCCTCATCAAATTGGGTTTCAACTAAATAGAACTCAATTATAAAAATCTAACTGTACACAAGTGTGTCACCCAATGGTGAAATCATATGAACTGTTAAAGTGAAAAATCTAAAAAATTTCAACATGAGGTAAATTGGATTTTCCCTATAAACGGGTTAGCTACTCCCATGCAATGATTATTACCATATACCTATTCTTTCCTATCCCTGGATACAGGTAACAAAATATACGTCAAGAGAAAAGAAACCCTCTGATACCACTTCGTAACATCCCAGCTCTGGGTGCCACACAATGGGTTCCTTGAACCCGATTGGTCAGATGACGTCAAGCGCATTTCCCCAACTACCGGAGTCTGCCGAATAGAAGCTAGGTCCTATGTATAATCGTGGGGAAACTATGTCCTCATATTTCAAAGTGTATAAAATTAGAAATAATTATAAACATACAAAAGTAGAAGTAGTAAATATTCCCAACTGAAATGGATAATAGTAAAGACGAAAAAAGATGATAGAATTCACATATATATAGGATGATTCAATATGTCCCTAAGACTGAGAATGCATACAAAATAGGATACACTGCAATCTTGAACAATCTCGTACAGATTAAAAGTACATCAATGGAAAAAAACAGTGCAGCAGTAACTCAACAGCATCGCAATCCTAAGCTCAGTCCCATGTTCTCACACTCCTGTTTAATAATCACGTACATATATAGGGACTCTGGCCCTTATAAAAACCTACAAAAATATAATCTATTTGGGCCCAAGACATGAACCAAACCTAGTGTAAAAAAATGAATCCCAGTAGGCAACCACCAATGGATCGTGCCCAACTTTCAATGAAAATGTGAAAACAATAGTGTGCTATAAAAAAATTTATTACACTAGGAAGTACTCAAAAGTAACTATCTCTACCAGTTACATTTCCATGATATTAATTATTTATCAATTCAATATAATTGAATTATATGTTCCCGGGACTCAGCCTCAACTGAAAATCACTTATATAGTGCCGCAAAAAAAAACCAAAACAAGCTATCTATCATGTTGAAGGAAAAACAATACCAAGCATGTGCTTTATCTTGGCTCGTATAACAAGCAGTACCTTGAATATTCAAATATACATTGCCCTCAGGCTAAAAAGTACCTTTCCCTCAGGCTAATCAGAACATTTCCCTCAGGCCAAATTGAATCGAAACCCTCAGGTATCTACCATCATTCATAACTATTATTTCCCTCAGGAATCCGAGATATTTCCCTAAGGAACAAATGATACTTCACTTAGTTATAAGAATGTTTCCCTCTGGAGAATCAATACCTTTCCCACAGGAGAATCAGTACCTTTCCCTCAAGCTAAAAAAACACTACCCATAGGCTAAGAAAATCAATTTCCTAGAGCTAAAAAAGTAACCGGGATGAACACAACATATAAGCAATAAATTTATATTCATTTTCTCTAAAGAAAACTCAAATAATGCAATAATCACGGAATACCCTCGGGTATCCTGGTCAAACAACTAAACAAGGGAAACACACCCATGGGGTGGACCTAGATCATGGAAACAATCCCAAAAAACATTTAATAATTATCATTAGATTATCTATGTAGTTATATATATCTAAACAGTCAAGGCCTTAGCCATATGACACCCCAAACATGGGCGCATAGCACAACAGTAAAAAAAATCCCTCAACATTTGGAATAAAACACCAGACCACCTACCTCGATCTCCACTGATCGATATATGTGAACGACACCTATAGAAATGTCCGATAATGACATTGATATGGGATAAATGTTGATCCATTCAAACCCAAATAACATCCACTTAGGAAGGAATTGGAAGTAAAAACACTTTAAGAGAGAAGAACTCACCCGCATAGTTCGAACGAGATCATCCGTGAAGGAATTAGAGTTCCGGTGTTCGGTTGGGAACTCTCCCAAGGATCGGCCATCTCTCCCACATATTCCCAACATTCTAAGATTCCTATGTTGAAAGTGGATGCTAATTCTAGTTTCTATCCAAAAAACACTACTACAGGCATGTAATCTCATGTACATGACATGTACTTTTCATTTTTTAACTGTTCCTCTAGAGACCACTTTCCACCGCCTCACAGTTCCTCTGTTGACATGATTACACGATGTGTATTTTTAAGTACATGACGTGTACTATCGCTCCACTAGCGGCTACTCCAATTTCCTCATTGTTCACCTACTGACTTAGTACACGGTGTGTATATACTACGTACAAGGCGTGTAGTAAGTTTTTTACACCATTAATCACCGACAGGCCAACACGCCCTGTGTACTAATCCCACATGGCCAAAGTACATGGATTGTGGAAAAGTACATGGTTTTTACCAACAAATTTTAGGATTTTTCACCATTTTCCTTATTTTCTAAAAAAAACTTATGGAAAAAGGAAAATAAGAAACCCGTAACTCAGGAATAAGAACCATGTTGTTACATTTTGGATCCAAAATTTCACCCCTATCTATATAAAGGAATATTTATTCTTCATTACAAGTTCTTAGAAACATATGTGTAGCCTCTGTTGGTTTTTTTGTAAGTTTTTATTTTATTTTCTATTTTTGTAATATTAAAAATTATTATTATCTATTTGTCAGATTCTTCCAAACTCTCTCATATTTTTAACTTTTGTGATTTCCACTGTTATTTTCTTCATCACTGTAAACACTTTTAATAATGATTATGAGTAGCTAAAAGGAAGAAGTTCAAGTGGGATTAATATAATGATAATCCCATGTCTCTCATAATTCAATCATAATGTTTCTTTTTTTTTTATTCCAAGTGGGATCTTAGTGGAATATGAGACTTTCTATCTCCACTTTCCTCGCGAGGCTTATATTTTACTTCTGAAATATTTTCCCTTGATCGTGGAAGTGGATGTGCAGTCTATTAGAGATCATAGATAGATCTATATATTCAAAAACATATAAATAGGAGTATTCTCAAACATATGATGGAGTTTGTTCATTATGATAATCTGAATCTAATAATTGGAAAATGAAGAATCAATCTGGGTGATTGTCCTCAGAATATCTCCATTCTTTCTAATTACATTTTTCCTGCATTCATAATATAAACATTATGAGTTGAAAGTTTAGTTTTATTTATCTTGAATCATAATTTACCAAACCTGAATATCTTTTATATTTATTAAATAAAAAAAATAAGAAAGTGAATTCGAAGTATTGAGTGATTGACTGTGATAGAAACTCAACGGAATGACCTAGGCCAGGCATTATGCTGGACATAGTTATAATATTTTTGAGAGCATGAACGAAAATGATTTGTCAAATATAAATTTTATGATATCTATTTCAAGGTGATTATGATTATTATTATAGAAAAATATTATGGTATGTTTTTCGAATTTCACTATTTTGAGACATTTGATTTTTTTATACTACAATATTTTTCTAAAAGGTATATATACATAAACTTTTACATTTAATATAATTAATTTATTAATCCTAGGTATTTTTAAGTTACATTAAATTTTATTCCTTCACGTGTCTTATGATTCAAATATACTTAACTGGTAATGATTTGATGTTACAACCAAATCTTTTATTGGGATTATTTAGGATTATGATTTTGATAAAAAATATTACAAACCATCTTTTAAGAAACTCATTCTTTTTATTCTTATCTAGATGTTCATGATTATTCCAAGTATTAGTACCATTTTCCACCCATTGGAACATAACATTATTGAGATTTTTTTTTGAAAATCTAGCTTTTTTCTCTCTTCAATACGAAAACTGTTTTCTTCCATAAAATGATTTTAAAAAATGATTTGAAAAATGTTTATTATTCATATATGATTTTTAAGAAATATTTATAACCATGATTTATTTTTATATAAAAAAATTGAAATGGATATTCAGGTCATTTTATTAATATTTCCCATTTTTATTTTTCAAAAAACAGAGAAATAATATTTGGTTTCATAACATCCACAATATGAAAAATATTTCCTGCTATTATTACCTCTCAATTATTTCGAGCTTCCTCTAAAATATATCAATGTTATTTTCAATGAATATTTTTTTCTTAAAATTTTAGAATAGTTTTTATAATTTACATGAATTTATTAAATGTTATGAAGATATTAAAAGTATCTTATTTTTTAAAAAGTTTATTTAAAAAAAGAAATCTTTTTTTGAAGAAATATTTTAAATTTTATTTTAAAACATCCTTTATAATTTTTAATATTTATTTTCAAATAAAATTATTTTAAAATTTTTTAATTTTTAAAATTTTAATTTTAATGAAAATATTTATACCTCATTAAATTTCCAAAGTAATCCCTAGAAATTATTTTTTGTAGAAAATTAAACCATTGATTTAAAAATGATTTAATAGGGATACGAACCAAGGAAAATATTATTTTTATTTGTTTTAGAGTTGTTTTATGATATATTTTTTATGAAAACTATCTCTGTTTCATGAGTATATAATGATTAAATTTTTATGAAACACAATTTTTTTCATGGGATATGCTATTATGAAATGATGATATAATTATTAAACCTATCTCTTTAAAAAAGGATATTATATGATTAATTTTTTATGAAACCCATTTCTTTTCCTGGGTTATGATGCGATGAATTTTTATGATCTAATGACACATGTATGATTGATTTTAAATATTCGTTTGATTTTTACATTATATCCAAGGGTAGTAGTTTCTTAGTAACTAAGGAGGGTGGTTATACAATAACCAAATATAGGTGGGACCTATATCTCCCTCAAATTAATTAGGTTTAGATTTATATCTAATGAGTAAGAAAGGACTAGATCTTGGAGTGAACCTCATTTAATAAAAAGTATTGGACTGAGATGTGAAACTAGTTCGATAAGATAAGACTCTAATGGGTATTTAACTGAGATCAACGAGACTAGGATGGAATGGGTAGTGAAAATAGTTATATAAGATAATTTTTCTTCTATTATAGTCTTGTAAGCGAACCTTGACTACTATGATGGTTTGGGGGAGTTAACCCACTCCACAATGATAGAATTTGTAGTGAGACATGAAAATTTGGAAATTGTTTTTCTATTATTATGTGAATTCAACAAATCTATTTCTTGTTCCAGTGTTATGATATCATTTCTAATGTTATTTGATTCCCTTATCATTCATGTATTATGAACTAATTCTCTTTATACAGTGAATCGTGCTTATGATCTTGGAATGGTTGGGCATGAACATCAAAAGTTATCTTCATTTTCACATACCCTTAGTCTTATGTTTTTCTAGTATATAATCATTGATTGATATCTACTATGCTTACCCCTATTGAGAATATTATCACACCATTTCTTATGATACCTTTCCCTATGTCATTAAGAAGGGGTTTATATCGGGATGTCTATAAAAAGTACAAAATGGATTGATCTTTTTTGGAATAATTGAAGAACTATCACTAGATTATTATATTGTGTTACAAATATTCAAATGAACTAAATTACTATATACATATGTCATGAGTTTTTATAATATAATAAACATTCATTTAAAAATATGCAATAACCATTTTTGTAAAGCCCAAATCACTATACCTCCAACCACACCAGAACCCAATTAGTTAAATATAAAATCAATAAAATCCACTTATCATCATCCATAGACACCATCAATATGTTATGTTCTTAACAAAAGACTATCCCTAGATGTCCTAACCCTATTTTCAAATTATATAATTCATGATGTGAGGTAAGAATATTTCTAATAATTCTTTTATAATTTCAATTTACTTAAATTCACATATTATAACAATAATTATAGTAATCCAAAATGTTTTTATGTTATTAAAATTTGTGTGTAAGGATTAACCATTTCAAAAATTTATGAAAAATTAAAGCATTAATCATGCATACGTATTGACTAACCCCTTAATGAATAAATGTATTTTCCATTTCAACCCCAATCAGGTTGGTCTAGAGAGATCATAAAATAGAAATTCAATAAATATATATTTCTTATTTAAGTACTTTAATTGATAACCTATGTTTCTTATTTGTTCCTCCATTTTAAAAATTCAATCATCATCTATTGGTACGTGCAAACTACCACATCCGTAGAAAGAAGCATTTTATTTTTCAATACCACCAACACATAGGGATTTATTTTATACATGATGAATATATGTGATATATATAATTAATATATATCTTTAATTTTTTTCATTATGTATCATAAAATAATTAATTTTTATTATAATTAAATCCATCAATTTTGGTAAAAAACCAAAAACCATTAAAACCCTTGTTTCATATTTACAAAACAAGACAAAAATCCTTGGTGATTGAATTATATAAAAAATGTAACAATTAAAAATCAATTAAAATATATTAAAGTTATTATAAATGATGAAAGTTAGTTGAAAAATGAATATTGGCATTACTTTTATGCACCAAGTTCCTGTTGATCATGATTATCAATGCCGGATGTTGAAGAAAGATTATAAAAAAATAATACATAAAGGGATTTTTCTATAATGAGGAGTGTTGTTTGGATTAGAAAACTGAGGTGGGTGTTAATTGAGATTACAACATCGATTTCTCATTAAAACCAATTTAGACACAAAATCCACCAATTATTTTTAAAAAAATCACCTAGTTAACAAAAGTAGTTGATTTAAATAGTTTGATATTTTGTAATGGTTCTGAAAAGATCAATTATATCTCTATTGAAATACTTTATAATGTAATTCAACATTTTATGTAAATAAAATTGAATCAAACCAAGTATATAATAAAAATTTTATGTTAAAAATCATATTTTGGTATTATCTAATAGTTTTAGAAAACTGAAATATGTTTTATATAATTTTAAAAAAATTGATATTGATCAGTAAAAACACTATATCAAATATTAAAAAATGTAAATTACCAAGGGGTTTAGTCTCATGATGATAATTAATTACCTCAACTAGTAAATCATCAATTTACATATATTTTATTGTAATATAAACTGATCCACAACCTATATTGGGTTTCACAAACAACAGCTCCAAAGTATTTCCAGGAAGAAATCAACTTCAACACTTATTTATGGGGTAAAAGAATTACATGTCACAAAACACAACCTTCAAAATATTTTGTGGGAATGAATATAAATATTAATATGATATAATTTTCAATAATTATCTAGATTAGTACATAGGACATGGTTTGAAGAATAGATAGAGTAATGTTAAAAATATCACAAAATTAAATAATGAAGAGACAGATAAAAGATTAGAGATGGTAACATGTGGGGTAGAATAATATGAATGGGATGGGTTTGTCAAGAGTCTATGAAACCCTTTATGAGAAGATTTCGTAATGTTTTAATTGAATGTGCAGTGAAGCTTAGTGTCACAGACATTTTAGAAAAAAATACATTTTTTCCTTTATGGCCCTTTTAATTTTTTACATATTCACCATACACATAACTACTCTCTTAATCATGAATTATGGTTCTCTTCAGATTATATATAATTCCATGAGATCAAATCCTCCATTAAAAATAATTTTAAAATAACATAAATCCACATATTGAAAATAAAATCTTGAAATAATGACATTATCTTGAATTCTTTATTGTAGTTGTTTGAAAAATAATAATTTTTTCATCCATGTTTTTCTTATTAAAATTAAACACATTAACTAGTCAGTGGATAATTATTTCTGAAAATAATTTTAGATAGCCATGGTTTCTCCATGGTGATAGTTTCCTTATTAGAAGAATAGTGTACTAGTGGTTGTTGTAGCACATCTTGGAGATAACGCCATTCAACTGTTTCAGTAGCTATAGAGTTTCTATGATAGTTTCATAAAGAAGCGGTAGAAGATACTTTTGGTAGTATCATTTGATATTAGCAATATCTGATAGTTGCATTATCAAAAAATAAAAATTACCATGTCTTGGATAAACTTGTGATAGATATTTTGAATTTATATTAATTCAAAATTTAGGAAAATTTTCTCAATTTGGCTATCGTATGACTTAGAATCAAAATACAATAAACATTTTAGATTGATAAAAAACATGTTTAGTGTTCATTAAAATATGTAGGTTCTCAACAATCTATACCTCTCTAATGACAAAAAATCATTGTATTTATAAAACATATTTAATTAATTGATAGAAAATAACAACTAGAAATGATTATTGTTCATAACATTTCATGTATATATCTGATACACTCAGTTACCCAATAAGATATCTATTTATATATCAATATGAAATACCATTTCAGTAATCCCCATTTTTAGATTATAAAAAAAGATAAAAATAACTAGAAATTCAACAAAAAATAACCAATGAATGAATAAAAATAGAGTATATGCATTAATCATCATTAGGTATATAGTACATTATAGAAAAGATAAATAAAAAATTTATACCCTATAAAATACTAGTATAATTCCAAGGAACCATCCTTTTTTTGAATGGAAAGATACATTATAACCATTCCTATACCAGTGACATAAGTAACTGAAGGGGAGGCAACTAGATCTGGATGTGTATGTGTGAGAAAGATAATTATAAGAGCTTCTGAAGGTCTATGATATCTCATAGCTTCAATATGAGTGTGGATAAAGGGAATTACTATAATAAATGTTGCATGGATAAATACATAATGAATATATAAAAACATCCATATAAATGAATATCATGATAAGGGTATGTAGGGGTTATCGCTGCTATCTTGGTAATATACAGAAGAAGTTCCATCAATTTTATAAACTAAGTGAAAATTATTCCATCATTATAAATTGTTATGGTGAAATATACCTTCTAATCTATAATGATCATGAGTAGAGGTGCCAGATATTCTAAATTGCACACATGCTCCTTGAAGGCCTTGGTCATAAGAGGCATTCTTAGGTTCTCATAAAAAACATAAAAGATTATTAAGTCAATTATTTGTGAAAATTCTGTATACGAAATGCATTATATCCTTAGTTATAGTTTCTCTATCACTAAAAGAATAATTTATTAATACTCTATATAATTTATAAATATTCTCACCATGTGACTTAATCTAAACAAGTTTATCTTGATGGGAAGAACAAGAATCACCCATAGAAAACATAAATATCTTCTCCCAGAATGGTTTTAATCAAATAAACATTAACTATGTAAGGAGAAAGAGTAGGAGCATAATAAATAGAAGCACCAACTATATGTAATGACTTTAATCTCTATAGAGGAGATATACCTCACTCATCAAATATTCCTCTCAATTCATTCATGATGGATTAAACATAGTCCATATGGTCAGAAAACCTATTATTATATATATACATCTCATTTAAATTTAATCATTATCTTTTGTTGGATATGATAGAGAGACAAAGAGAATAAAAAATATGTATCATATTCACTATGTTTGTCTTCATGAGGAGGGACAAATTTGAGCAACCCACAATGATCATTCAACAATATTTACTTAAAAGAATGTTAATATTATTTATTAACATAACTATTCGGTGGAGTAGGGAATTCTGTGTGACATCAAATCCTCACATTGATATGCAGGGAAGCCTCCTATTATATATTATCCTCACCATAATCACTAGAAATAATGACATAAAACTATTCTTCCAGATCAATCCATTCAATCAAATATATCTTAGGATATTTATATTCAATAGGGATGAAAACTAAAACTTTATTTGGTGTACTCCCCTTAATTTCACCGTTACCATTTTTATTATCTTTAGACTTATATTCTGTATTATAACTAGTGTATGGAATACCTTTCATATTAAAATATTCATATTGATCCTCCCTAGATGATGCCTAGTATTCAAATTTGTTTGATGTAACTTGATCAATATGAATTCTTGAGGACATAACCACTAAATTATTTTGTTAGTCCACATCACTATATTCATGATATGATGATGTTTGTTGACTACAACACAAACATTCTAAACTAGTGGTATCACCTGATTTGGCTCCACTATGAGTAGTTTTAGATTGATTTTTTTATCTCCATCGTTTTCACAATAAAATCCATCTAACACCTAAACCACTTCTTTATAAGACTCAGAATAAATCATATCTAACAAAGATATATTTTATACATTATATTCTTTAGTGTTTTCAGCATCATTAATAAATATTTCTCTATTAGGATGATAAAGATGAGGTGTGGATGATCTACAAGAAACATTGCTACATTTTCCCACATCAGTTTAACATTCAATTAAACTAAAACCTGATAAGACTACTCTCCAACATCCTTATATTACATAGTAGTAACACGCTCAACTAATTCAGTAGTGTATTACGCCACCACTTCATCTAGATATACTCCAAGGTCAACAACATCTCTTATACTAGAAGGTTGATCAATTTGGTTGAATCCTTTACAATACATGGCATTATCCTCCACCCATTTACTGAACCAAAGATTCCTATATAACTTATTTATTTTATAGGTTTCTCTAATAAAGAAAAAACCACCAAAAATGGTTATTTTATTTTCACCTATAATAACAATACATTTTTCTTCTATCAATGAAAAATATCAGGTTACGATATTCTATGGAATTTGACCATGAAGATGGTTTTCAAAGATCCATAATTTGTACTATTATATTTCTACACAAGTTAATAATATTTCATATTTTCAAAATAAATAAGAAAAATATATATAGATACCAAATAATTCTAGTTACTCTTTATTAGAATAAACCATATGATAGATAAAATTAAACAGAAAATGACATTTCACTTCTAAGTCCGTAGAAACTGGTCTTCACATTAAAATGTTCATATTTAACTCTATAAGTACATCTTCAATTAACAAATAATCGTGAATTGTAAATGAACCATGATAATAATCATATATACCCTGGTGAGGAACGTTCATGCATTTGGATAACTAATATGACCAAAAAACATTGTTCCATCTATTACTACCTTAATCAGGAATTTCTTTTCTCCGAAGTCATACTCAGTAAACAAATAAGAGTCATAAAAAAACTAGGATAGAATGGTTTTTTGTTACTAGAGAAACATTAGATCCATACTTATTATTGTATCACTTTCATCATGACCAACTTACAGGACACTAACCATTCAACCTCTATATCCTTTTCAACAAAAAGAACATGCAACATAAGATTTAGATTATTTAGATCTATAAGATTGACTAGAATATCATAATAATTAAATCAATGGAAATATATAATTGGGTGAAACAGTATGATTTAAAAAAATATTTTAAAAATGAATATAGTGTTTAAGGATTAATGAATAGAAGTTCAAGATAGAAATGGAAAAGGTAACATGTTTTAATGAAGGCTCACATGAGAAAGATATCCTCAGACTCTTATTGAAATTTATATATCATTTAGGGATTTGAAATATTGAAAATATATTTTAAATAAACTTATGAATAGTACTATAGAAATAATAATTTTAATTTATTGTTTGTATATTTTGGAAAATATAGTTTCACATGGGACAGTAGGATCCAAAGGTAGTTCTCATGGAATCATGCAACCACAGATACCAATAATCACATAATAATGGTAGAATTTCTATGTTATAATACCTATGGTTGTAAAAAATATTCTCATAACTAATGGTATATTATTACTGTACTGAGAGTCATGGAAACATAGCTGATGGTACATAGCTAATGGTTTCCTAGATAGTAGTATCACGTGATTGTACTATGTCAATGTTGGCATGACCACAATAGTTTTTCAATGGTAGATCATAATGGTCAATCAAATAACTTTTGATACTAAAGGAATACTATCCATTGTAGTACTATTATAGATAATTTTATACAATCTATAAAATAAATTTAAAAACAAAACACAAATCATGATATATCATTCCATGTTCATCTCTAATATAGCTTATCCTATGAAGGATTAATGTCTTGGTGAATAAGTCAGCAAGATTTTTCTCAGTTCCAATGAATTAAAGTTTTATATGTATTTTTTTTGTAAAATATCATCTAGAAAGGGATTTATTATATCAATATATTTGGGACTAGAATGAGACATAGGGTTCTTGGATATTTAAATAGCACTAGTTTTATCAAAATTTAGAGATATATGTTGAAATTGATTTCCAAAGTCTAGTAAAGTGTTTCTAATCCATTTAAGTTGTGATAAAAAATAGCCTAAATATTTTAATTGAGATTTATAAGTGGATAATGACATAGATATATTTTTTTAGGACACCATGAAACTGGAGAGTTTTTTGAAAAGGGAAATATTCCATAGGTGATTTTTCATTATCATATATAGAAAGAAAAATTTGCATCTGAATAACTCACTAAATAAAGTGATTATAATCTAAAATAAAATATTCATATGGTGATTGAATTTTTATGTTATAAAAACTACATTTAATGAAATGAAAGTGTGATTCTTTTGTATTTTCATAAAAATATACACACATACACACACTAAACATTATATCTTTTTATCTTGTAGTTAAGTGTAGTAAGATTCCCGTCATACCTCAGTTAGTTGTTTGGTCAATTTATTTTCCCTTTCCATCAAGATCGAGTAAGAAGATAGTACTCACCGGGGATCACTTATATTAGTACAATCCACGCTAATAATTTTTAAATGATACTTAGTGTAATTTTTATGATATAAAATAATTCTTCTTTATTTTGAAAAATCGAAAAATCAATAAAGAATTTCTATTATCCTACTAAACACATTTCAAATAGTGTTTTCACATTATTTGAATACACTGTACAAAAATTATTTCTTGAAGATCCAAAAATAATATCATCAATATAAATTTTTACTACTAAGAAAACCTTTTTATTTTATTTTTAAAAATAATGTAGGGTAATAAATTGTTCTAAAATAAATTTATGAAATTAAAAATGATTTTATCATATCATAACAAACTATTAGATCTTATTTGAAATTTAATAAATCTTTTTTACATTTAAAAACATGAATTGGATGTTTTGGGTTTTAAAATCCGGGGTGTTTTTCGACCAAAACATACCAAATAATATATCCATTTATGAATTCAATCTTGATATCCATTTTATATTGTTTGAAATTAAAATTTTATTAATAGGAAATAATCATTCTAATGGATTCAATTATATATTTTAGTGAAATGGATTCCTTATATTCATTACCTCCTTATATACTATAGCCTTGTGAAACCATTTTCGATTTGTTTCTATTTATATTTCTTGAATCATCAACCTTATATATAATCATGGACTTATTTTCAATGGTCAGATAGTCTTTTTTTCATTCAACTAATTCCTAGAATCTATTTATTTAAAACTAATTGATCTCTACATGAATTTCCATTAACCAGAATTCATTATATTGGTCATGTGTAATGTTCACTGGTTCAAACTATGAAATAAAGTCTTTATATTCAATCTGATTTCTAAGAGAATATCAAGAATTTGTTCATTTATTTAGGTCACCTAAAACAACATATAAGGTATTATATCAGTTTTTTATAATAGATTTATGGGGATAACTAATTGGTACTTCATTATCTTTTATATTCCTAGGTTCAAATTATTCACTAGGCCTGAAAATTTTTTCTTCAGGTTTGTAAAGATTCTCAATAAGTTTTTCATCGATATCTAAAATTGATAGGTCATACTATATATATTCAATAGAGGTCTTATTATCATGTCAATCTGTCTTATCATACATAGAATGTAATTATTCTTCCACAATCATACCCATTTTTTTAAACATTGTGTTTGATTTTCTGGTTGTACTATATCTTTGAAAAGTTCCTTCACTTCTGGAATAAAACCTATTTAATTATCTTTTAGGTTGAGTAAAAAGTCTTTACCAACAATAAGAATAACATAATAATCCATTAGTTTTCTAGAATTACATAGTTTATAAGGGGTATTCTATGAATGTGGATAAATTAAAACACATTTAATTATAAAAAATGATATATTTATCCCTTCATTCTAAAAATTAAATTGTAAATCACACTCATTGTGAATTTGCTGTGAAATTTTGTAAAGGTTTATATAGCTTATCTCTACAAAACCATTTAGTTGTGGGTTCCATGGAGAAGAAATGTTATGACTATAACATTGTTTTGAGTATAACATTTCAGTATTTTGACTATCAAACACACAACCATGATCACTTCATATATATAGTATTTTAGGTCAACTTAATGCACTCTAAAAATATAGCATATTTGGGAAAAAAATGATCTTCACAGTTACAAGAATGGAAAAAAACCCATTTATATATTTAATAATCATCCACTATAACATATGTAGAATTTTTTCCATCAAAACTAAAAACTCTAGATGGTCAAAAAAATCCATGTGGACCAACTATGAAGGATTCAAAGTTGAATCTTATTATATTGGTTTAAATTATATTTTATGATACATTCCCTTTTAAAATGGATGAATAAAATTTTCAATTGGTAATTCTATTTTCCGTATATCATTAAAAAACCATTCCATGTTATCTTTTTATTCGAGTTAATATTGAAATGACCTAGACATTAATGCTAAAGAAAATATTCATTATTAAATTCACGTAAACAATAGACCTTTTAATAAAATAAAAAATTTAAATCTATAATATAAATGGGTTAATTTCTCATTGTGGGAAAAAATTAAATCATTTTTGGCATTAAAAACATTACAATAATTATTTTCAAACATAGCATGAAAAATATTATAACAAAATATTGAAATTCGGAGAATATTATAAACAATTTCATATATAAGAAATACTATAAATTAAAATAGTATTATAGTAATTGATTTGATCGAGAATAATTATTTTACTTTTAGAATTATCACTAGATGGGACATGTCTTCCATCTACTTTGATTAAAATCAGGAATTGTGAGTAATCCAAAGTAATATGTATAGTTCATCTGCTGTCGAGGCACTATAAGTGTTTACTGGATCCTTCTAAGCATGTTTCCAACCAAAAAGATTTAAACCAGAAATGACTTTCGTACCCAAATATCATTGTGTCTAGATATTTTAGTAATAAGATATTTATGAATTAATAAATGTTTAACTAATTTTGTATAAGAAAATCATATACATTCATAAATATAAACCTTATTAGGTCCCCTTTTAATAATAAGTACTAACATTATTAGTATTACTAGATCTTGGGAATCATTTACTATTATAAATTAATTTACTTCTAGGTTGATATGCAATTCTAGTGGTATACTTATGTTATGTTTCTTCACATGATTTTTGGGGAATTTTTTTCCTTCCATTAGTTAAATTATCTAGATCTTTCTTCAATTACACATTTAGTAATTTCCACATATTATTTTCATTACGAACATAAGAATTCATATCTATATTTATTACAAGAATGCTTTTAAAATGATCAGATAGAGCATTATATGTACATTTTTAAATTTTATATATACCGTTTAATTCATTACATTTTTCTTACAGCATGTAAATGTATTTGAATAATTATTCCCTAATCATATTTTCTTCAATATTTCTATTATCAAAAATATTGGAATGAATATCCAAAGATTCCATAAAATTATTTAATACCTAAAATTTGTTAGTTGTGACAAACATGTTTTCTCTATCATTTCTACCTTCTTCAATTGGTTCTATGTCACTAGAGCTATGCTAGTAGGCACTCCATGTCTACATTATAACTTTTTTATATTTCTTTATTTGTCCTCAAACATTTTTTTTAAATTTTATCTTGGGATTGTTTACATTATTGTTTCTTATTATTCCAAAATCATACCAGATTACTTTAATTGATGAATAATTCATTCTCTGATATTATTTCCAATTTCCTATATTATTATTTTTACCATAGTAATTGTATTTTTTGAAAATATATTCTTTTAGTAAAACATCTTGAAATATTTTTCCAAGTGATACATATCTTCATCAGATTCAATTGATGATTCATAATCACTACAAGTTTAAACCTTTTTCTTTTCATTTGAATTTGAATCTGAAGTCATGGAGACTACTATAATTTTATTGGGTTCATCACATTCTTCATTATTAACTCTATGTTCCTCCCCACACATCATGATTTTTTCAATAATATCATTAAATAGTTACATACATAAGTCACATTATTTCTTTATTAAATTAGATGTTAATGTCAATATATTTATAAAACATATATGATGTCTCATTACAAGAGATTTACTATCAATGACCTTCTTAATTAAATTCATTATGTTTATAATCTCATTGAACATGATGATGTATACAAAATAGGCACATCATGTTTCATCTTAAAAAATCATATATGATAATATTATAATTCAAAATCATTTATTTAATTTTTTTTAAATACTTCTAGAGAAAAATCCATTGTATCCCAAATTTCAATTAATGTAGTGAAAGAGTATATTATTTTAAATTAATCATCTCATAAGGAACAATATAAATCATTTATATCGTTATAGTAACAATCATTTTCTTTCTTAGAATCCTTATTAAAATCTCTTATATGAGTTTTAAATAATCTATATTTATTCTCAATAATACTACACATATCACACAACATGAACTATATATGAATATACATCTTATTCATCCATTGTAAATATTTAGTTCCATTAAAATAATTAATTCGATTAGTTTCGTTTTCTTCTTGTTAACTTTTATCAAAAAAAATTACATATAGATAAAATAGAAATTTAAGCTCTTTAAATAAATAGATCATTATAAAAATATTTTTGAACGAATATGATACAAAATTTTGTCCAGAGTAGAAAACACAAGATTGGGGTGAATTATGTTTCCAAAAAAAATCTTTTTAATACCAATTTAAACACTATATTATGTAATTTAATAAAGTCACCTAGTTACCAAATATTGTATACATATCTAATTTCAAAATTTTAAATAGTTCTCCAAAGCTCTGTCATAGCCTGGTAAAAATATATTTCATATACAATAAAATTTAAAACTCACATACTTATATTAAACACAATATATAAAAAAAGTTTACTATTAGAGGTTATCTATGTATAAAAAATTAAAAATAGAAACATGTTTGATTTAAGGAGAAAAAAATAGATAATGATCAATAAAAAAGTTACAAATAATACAACACAACCGAAATTAACAAGGGTATGAATCTAGATTTGCGACTAAATATACTCTACATGGAAATTACATACTGCCAAGATGATTATTGTAAAATAAATTGATCCAAAACATGGATCATGTTTTACAAATAGCATTTCACAATTATTTCAACGGAAAAACATATTTTTCACATAAACATGGGATAAATAATGTATTGGTTACATAATAACTCCTCAATAGTTTTTCATTAGAATACAAATGATGAATATTGAGAGAGAGTGTAAAAAAATATCAATTTTTTAATATGAAGATGTTTTAAAAAAATATACAGTGTAATCATAAACACATATCAAAAGGGAAGTATTAATAAGATGCGGAAATATTATAGATTATAAAATGTGGTTAAATTTAATCTGAATGTTTTCAGATTATCCATATTCTCTGATAATCTACATGATAATCATATATAATGTTTTCGTAGAACATGAAATGAAATAAAGTATCAAAAAAATTATAGAAAATACATTATAATTTTGATGTAATTTTTATCATTAATCTCAGTAACATTTTTCACAATTTAACCATTAATTAAATCAGTCCCACTATCTTGCTTAAGTGGGATATTTGGAATATATTGAATTTTAGGATATCCAATTTTTTTGCAAAGTAATTGTAAAATAATAATGATTCTAAAACTGAGAAACAATTATGGAAAAACTATAGTTTTAATTAAGTCTTCAATGGAGTTTTTTTAGAATAGAAATTCATAGTTACAAATTATTTTTTTATAATTAAATAAATAGAATATCAATTGGAGAATTAATTTTTAAATTAGTTCTATAAATCCATGGTAGATCTACACATAATAGATTTCATGTAAATATTATTTTTAACTAGTGGTAGTGGTAGTAAAACCTGGAAGTAGAATAATTCAACTTTATTAGTAAAAAAATCATTTCCTTGATGTTAGAATTAGGTTACATTAAAAAATACTAGTGATAAGAGTGTATGATAGTACAATTTTCTTATAGTTATGGTAGAAAATAATCCCATATACTATGCATTCATAGTAGTTCTTGATGGAACCACCATTGTACTAATCGTAGAAATGATATATGGTGACACAAACTAGAGGTGGTTTTTTTCAATTAACTTTAGGTCTATATTTAGCTAAATTTAATTAATGTTTCTATAATATGATTAAATATGGTAAACATTAAACTTTTTTGAAATAAAAAATTATTTAGGATCATTAAAATAAGTATGTGATCAAAAAAGAGTTCAAAAATATACTTATAATAACAAGGTTGTGAAATGAGTAATTATTATTTTTATTTTTAGGGAATATGAGGTTTTAGAAAATCTTGAAAAATAATGGGAAAATTTAATGGACTTGGTAACTCAGACTCATTTATTTGAGTCACACAATTTTTAATTTAATTATTATCTTTCAATACCTTATTTTTAAATGATGTTTTCTATTATATTACTATGTAAAATTTTTCATCTAAATAAATATCCACGAATAGTTTTTATTTCATTTCATTAAAAAACAAAGCAATCTTTTTGAAAAGATCCTCAGAACCATATATTTTACATCATTATATTAAAACTGATTTCAAGAAATATCTTTTTAGGATTTTCTATTTAATTTTTTCTCTATATTTAATATAATCTACCTCATATAGAGTTATGTTTCATGCTTCATACTAATGTTTTCATTTATTATTTGAATATTTTTGTGATCATTTTTTGGTATCAGATGATTTAGTTCATGATATTATTTTACACCATTTGGAAATTTTAAGAAATCTTTTTTATTTAAGATGGTTATTTATGAATATTGAAGTATTTTCGATTGAATATTTTATGAATAATATTTTTTTTCCAATATATATTTATATGAATTGAATTATTACCATTTGGAAGTTTTAGGAATCCCATTTAATTTCTACAAGTACTTTGTGATATGAAAATTTATTGATTTTTAGTTGGAAAATGTAACAATGAATTGATGATATCTGGGACCATATATCACCATTAAATGTATTGGTCATGAATTTATATTTCATTATATAAGTATTAATGAGTACAATTACGTTAATCATAATCATGATAACTTATAGTTTGGCTCATGGAAGTAATATTTCTCATTGCTATTTTTAAGCCATTGTTAAAAGATGTTATTTATTATGATATTATGATCTCATGATTCCCATGTAATGTTAAATGTTTTAAGACATGTTGTGGATATATTGTTTATTATTTTGACATTTTATGTTTTATTTCTCATTCCCTATCCTTTTAGGATCATTTATGTATTATGATTATATCCAATGATGTTATGATATTTCACTTATCCTCATTTTTATACATATTCTTATAAAATAATCATTGATATACTATTTATTTATCCCTTAATTATATTTTCATCTCACCTATTTCTTATGTTTTCACTCCCTATGTTTTGAGTATTATTAACACTAATGTGAATTCAAAGAAGATGATATTGTATGATGTAATTAATTAGAAATGTTCTAAAGTGTTATAAAATAAAATAATAATGAAACTATTTCCAAAAGACGATGAACATATCAGTTCATGTGATATTTTTTGATCAATTTTAATGTATTAAAGCATGTAAAATAATGCAATTATTATCCTGGGTAACTACATATATATAATTTATAAATAATTCAATTGGAATTAATTTACATGATGATATTTATATTCATAAATGCGTTAGGATACATATAGTACATAAACCTAGAAATTATTTACTAAACCATAATGTATAAATTCTATAACTATGTTTCACAAGGAATGGTTAAAATTTATTCAATGGATCTAAAATTGTAAATATATTCCTACAATGTGGAATTCAAATTTTAATAAATAATATTATTATTTTCTTTAGGGCTCAATGAATCTTTTTAATCATTTGTGTTGTTCTTAAAAATATCGTACTGAGAATATTTATGAAAATGGGGATGAATTCATCCATATAAAAAGTATTTATATTGAGTAATGTTATTTTAAAGAGATTCACAATATGTTTCCTTTAGGTTAGTGCATTTTTTATAAATGTATGATTTAACAAAAATTGTTAACTATATTTTTATGAAACCGGAAACCCTTATTATATGGCTTGATATTTTAGGTAATCCATGTTTGTTTTTTATGAAATAAAATTTTTAAGTATTATTTTATTATCTATTGGTTGATGAAAAGGTTGAAATAATGAAATATTTTTCAATTTTATCATGTGTAATTTGTTATATTAACATCATCATTAGATGTACAGTCAAAATTTCATTTGTTATAAGAAAAAAATTCCTGGGTTTATATGTGGCCTAATTCATTCTCCATTTAAAATATTTAAAAAATTTGTTTTTTTTATCATTTTATGCTCTAAATGGTCTCATGTGTTCTTATTATAAAATAATTTTATATAATTACCATAATATATTTCTCAATGGAAAATATTTTTTGAAAAATTACAATAATAAAAGATTGAGAATAACTGGATTCATAATATTAGTGAATATTAATTGCATACATTTAAATAAATGTGTTTCTTGAAATATGTTTTTAATACATTTTATCAAATACTCAAACTCTAAATGGTATATTTAAATAATTTATAAATGAAGTTTAAATTATTTCAAGACCATATTTCATGAAAACTCAATTTCCATGTTCTTCACAAGAAGTATATTTTTTCTTATTGGGGAAAGGATTCAAATTAGATCAGTATTTTATGATGACTACTTTCCTTTTATGATAGTTTTTGGTTATAAACTATATAGAAAATATTTAAGGATATTTAGTTATGTTATAAACATTATAATAGATTTACAAAATTGATAAAAGGTGACCTTAAACGAGGTAAGGTATTTATATTGGATTTGAATCTCCCTGACTTATAATGTGTCTTGAAAAAATGAAAGTAGATATACTTACCTCTTGATTTATTGATTTTTATTTAAATTATAATATGTTTCGTATATTAAAGATGGAAAATATATTTTCCTAAAATGAAATATTAAATAAAACGAAAAAATTATTATATAATGTTCATTGAAAAAATATTTCAATACTAGAACATTAAACTTTTATCAAATTAATAAAATTATAAATTTAATATCCATATACATTCTACGATTATATTTTTTTGATATTTATATATTCATACAATAAATACACTATCGATACAAGATATCTCTAAAATAAATTTAATAGTTCTATAAAAAATTCTTCAAAACATTTCGAGAAATTTTCCTGAATAGTTTATTCAAATTGTGTAATTTTTTATAAATGTAACTGTAAAAAAAATTTCTACATTAAATAAATAATTAAAATAAAAAAAAATGTACATTTACAATATTTATATTTCATTAAGAAGTAAATGTGCCTCAATTAAATGACCATGATAATGAAAAAATTTCAATAAATTTTTTTAAAATTTAATGATATTTGAACTGTGTGAAGTCAATTATTGAAGATATTTATAATTAAAGTTTCCCATTGATACTATCAATACTGATTATAATCTTGAATTATTTTCGGAATATATTTATATAAAAATTTAATATATATTAAAAAATTTTAATTTTATAATAATTGGAATCACTTTCTATGAATAATGTGTTTCATTTGATTATTAAATCCCTAAGAGGGATTAATCTAATTAAATATAAATGGATATCTATGAGAAAGAGAAATGTAAATAGTTAAGGCATGAGATATATGTAATTATTAGTTGTCTAGTAATTCTGAAAATATACCTTTGATTTATTATGATGAAATATATTCGCCAGTAATGGATGATATAAAATTTTGATATCTCTTGGATCCAGTTAATCATGAAAATTTTGAATTACACCTGATAAATATTATGAATAAAAAATTCATGGTTACATTTATAATGATAGTTATATGAAAATAATTAAAAGATTTAAAATTTATGAAGCAGGTTATGGATCCAATGATCATTAATCCATTAAATTGATTAAATAATTAATTGTATTAATGTAGGTGAGTAATACATAATATCACATTATGTTTTTGTTTCTAATGAATGAAAGCTATAAACATTAACCAATTTTCTATGTTATTTATTATTGAGAAATTGATTTAAATTTCATATAATTATATGGTATGTTAATTATTTGAATATTTATATTAACACATGAGAATAATTCAAATGTAGAACAATATGTAAATAAAAAACTTGAAATAATAGAATTTGGAAAGGAAAAAATCATACATTAAATTTAAAACTAAACCTCTATATGTTGTGTTTTTATCTATCATGTAATAATAAAAACATACTAAAATGTTTTTATATGGGAAAAAGAAAACCATTAGGAAAACTATATATTATATGATCTATTGATTTTGATAAAGATTTATTTTTAAAATTGAAGGATAAAGAAACCCTTCTTGGTCTAGGATTACAATATCTCTATTTTAAGGGAGAAATAATGTACCATCAAAATAATATACGTCCAAATATTTTATTATATATTTATTCATTAACTATGAATAATTTTTATCCTATATAAAGGCATTTTATTTAGTTTCAAACATATAGGGTGTAGCTTTTATTTATTTAAACAACATAAATTACTAAATTATAAAAACTCATTATCAAAATTGGCTGGCGATCATAATACTGGATATTTTTTTTAATCTATATAAATATAGAATAATAATATGATATTTTTTCACCTAATGTGGGGTGACCATGTCATTTTCAATGATTTATTTCTAATTATGAATGATAATTGTAATTCATGAGGCAAGTAAATAATGTTACTTATGGAAAATAGGTGTAATCTAATTAAAAACTATTGTGGATAAAATATAAATAGTTTCCCCAAAAAATTATATAATGATAATGTGAATTTTATAAATAAAAATAAATTCAGGTATATAAAACATGTTAGAGAAAGGAATATCACAACAATTTTAATTTTTACATATGAACCACATATGAATTAAGTGGTATATATCCATTAAAATAGTTTATTTAATTTTCATAATTTATTTTTGAAAATGTGCATATGAACACAAAATTTTAAGACTTTTATTTACAAATTTGGGATGTAATGACAAAAAATAATAAAATAAATTAGTTAAGGTGTTTGTTGATTTTTTTACACTCTTTCACATCATCTGGATTCTTCCATTTCGGTTTCCTAACAATGTTTTAAAGATGTTAAAAAACGTATAGTTGTTTTTTATTATTTTTACTAATTTTTTTTTCTCCCAGTGTGATTATTTATTTTTATAATATATAATATTACATGAAATAAATGACCATCAAGGGGTCTATTTCAAAATAATATTATTGTTATATATATTTTTCAATTTCAATTGGGTTTAGTTCCCTTGGGATCCAACCCCATAGATAGTAATTCATATGTCCATCAATCTCATGAGCCCAATCACGCATCTATAATCATAACCCTTGGATTACACATATATAATATTGATCAATCATAATCTTTGACAATATTTATATTATCATAATATATATCCTTAATATATTTGAGTGATGAGTTTTTTTATATATCTCATGATTTTTAATCTCTATATAATTTAACTTTATATTATGAATGTATGCATAAATTCATTCATGTATAATTTTGACTGTGATTTCCATCATAATATATATATATATTAAAAATAATGACTATTAATTATTTTCAATATTTTTTATTCTAATTGTTACATCTATAATATTAATAAAACTATTTTTAGTATTATATAAACTATGATAAAATGGCTAATATATTTGGGAAAGCCATGTTTTTTGTTTTGATCATTGAAATAATGGTTTAAACCTTTAAAAAAATTGGTAAAATACTATTTCTCTACGATTCTTGATTTAGAATATCCTATATGAACAAGTTACTACAGTGAGAACATCATGGTAAATAATAATGCTTTTACACAAGACTATTACCAAGAAATAATTTTTCTACTCCATCTCTTACATGATGATAAGAATAATAAATACCCTATGATGAAGTATCCCCATGTTTTATGGAATAATATCAATGTAAATTTAGGATAACTAAATTCTAGTTATATCACGAGGAGAATTATATGAATCAATTTATTTTTTATTCTAGGCTTCTATGTTTGTATGTGAATATAACCCAATAGTGGTTATTATTGAATTTCAATTAAAATTTTGTAGAGAAAATATTTTTAACATTCATATGATAGAAAATATATTATGAAAATTTCATTCATAAAATATTATTTTCCAAAAAAATAATAATAAAGGATGTGAAATTTATTTTTAATAAATCTCTTTATTTATTTTGTGGAACAAAATAATGAAATCCTAATGAGAAATTTGGAATACAATCTATCTTTTTAACTACATTACCCTAAATTGATTTTTAATTTCATAATAATTCCCCATGAAATAGTCGAAATTTTTAAGGTTGTGGTAAATTATTTATTCCATTTTTTAATTTAAATATGGGGTTTCAATCAAAAATCCATACATAATAAGAGAAAAATATTATACAAAGAATTAAAACTATATTCAAAATTGTGATATTTCAATTTCATGGAATGTATGCATAATATGAAAATATTGTGAATTCACTTAAAGGAATGTATGATGCAAATGATACATTAATTCCCAAATGTTTTTTATTAAATGTTAAAAATTACTATGAATCTCAATATTTCATATTATGTCCAATAATTAATTATTATACATGATAAATTTAATTTTAATAACTTATAAAAAAATGATGCAGGTAACTAATAACAAGTTAAGTAATTATAAATTTTATAATATTTTACATTTTCTAATTTTATTATTCTTATGATCTTAGTTTTATAATTATTTTAATAATACATCAATCTTGATATTATTCACATTACTGATATTTCATGTAAATAATGATGTCCCATATAATTCTTATATCAATCACTTATATATAAATTATTTATTCAATATGGGAAAATTTCATAATTGAATAATATATCGACATTGGAATGATGGTTTCATTGATGGATAATAAAATTTATCTATTATTAATTATTATTTACTTGAAATTTTTTTTCATTCTAACTTAAAAATTCTACCTATAACATTTTTATATTAATCAATTCATTATTTATTAATTGATATTACTAAGGTATTTCAAAACACATTTCATTTTGTATTTTCCATTAAGTCCTAAAATATGATAATTTATTAAGTTCTTTATATTAGATATTAATCCACATGTATTATATTCGATGGTGGATCAGCTCGATGATCATTTATGGATTGAGTCATTGGTTCAAACAATGTTTTCATTGATAAAAAATGTTTTAATATAGATTAAAGGCCTCCCATTTAATTGGGACCTAAATGTATTAACATTTATGTATTTAACCATATTCTCTAAAAGCATTAATTTGATCTATTATAATTTAGTATCACTCAGAAAACATACTTAATTGAGGTACTCACTTAAGAGTGACAAAAATTTAATTATAAAAATACTCTTATCGAATATCGAAGTTAGATAACTATTTTTTATTCTAGTTATAACCCCCAATACATTTTTTAAAATTTGATATAAAAATTTAAAATAATAGAAATAGACTCTATATATATATATCATATTTAAATATCATTTACTCGTCATCTAAGATTGACTTTATTGAAAAATTGTAATTTCACAGATAATTTTTTAGAGATTCAATAATGTATGAAAAAATAATAAAATTTTATAACAATATAAATGGTTATAAATGATGTTGTGACATATTTTATAACTTATTAATAAATTATTTATAAATTGATATTTTAGATAGTAACGGTTATAACAAGTATTAACTTAGGAAGATTACTTAAAAGTTTATAACTAATTTATCAAAGTAATTTTCTATCTCTCTTCATACCTATCACTCAACTCATGTAACATTTTATATCACTCTAAATATGTCTTCTCACTAAACTCTGGAGTCATTTACACCATATTCAAATACTTGTAATCCTCCTTCTATATAGGTAAATTCATTCCCCATCATCCAAATATGATCAACTACTATCACACACAATCCCTTTAATGGGGTTTTTTAACCTCTACTAATATACTTCATTCCAACCATTATTAAGTCATATTAACAAATTTGATTTTCCTCCAAATGTATTAAATAGTTTCTCTTTATTCATTATTAATTTAATTGGTGGGATTTTATGTGGCATTTTATATTTTGATGATTTTCCTTCATATTAATTTAATATTTAATTCATGGGATCATTATTCTCAAAAGATAATCTTTCATTATATATTAAATTTCCATGAAATGCGAGAGATTTTTCAATTTTTGTTTCATTTATTGAGAAATTTAATATATCATTAATGTACATAATTTTTATATATTTATATATTAGATATATATACTAGTACAAAAAAATTGTAATTCTAATTAATTTCAAGTCTACCTTATTGAAACATGAAATAATACATTCATTTTTTTTTGTTCGATTCAAAGTGAAATATGGAATTATATAGTAACATCCAAATGTTATCTGATCATCCTAACCTAAAAAAATATAATAAGGCCTCATGTATGTATCCATTTTAACAAATTTTGACAATTAAATATAACTAAATTAATAAATATATAGACGTATTATCTATATATATTTTGGATAAGATTTTGGATTATAAATATATATCGAAATTTTACATGAATTTCTTATATATTAGACAATCCTTATTGTGAAAAAAATAAATCACAGTAAAAAATTGTGACATCACACAACCATGAAATTAAATGATACAATGTATGAAAAATAGATACTCATTGTGTCAATAATTATAATAAAATATAATGCCCAAATAAATAAATAAGATCCTAAATTCAAGACATTTTCCAACAAAAATAAAATTCAATATTCTATTACCTAAATGTCATAGCTTTATGTTATTACTTATCATTAATGAATGTTCTCATTATGGTTCAATAAAATAGATCATGAATTATTACCTAGAAATGTAAATGTAATAAAGTCTTCCCATACAAAAAACAAGTATACACAATAAACAGATTAGGGTACTTCCACAAAATAGTGGGATATCTAAAATAAACTCAACTCCTTACCATAAGAGTGGTAAATTTTAATCTGGGAAAATGTACCTATGGAATGTATTAATTGTAAAAACCCCAATTGTGTATTTATTTTGATGATATTAGAAGTATAATTCCATTCAGTTTATCAAAAATAACTGTAATTATAACGCAAGGATGAATAATAACACAAATTAATTAATTAATTAATTAATTAATATATTTTATCTCCCACAACAAGGTTTAAATATTTTCTATTAATAATGGTAATAATTTCATAAATAATTACATGAAACAATATTTGGTGTTCAATGTTAATGGTAGTATATTTACTCATAAGGTTATATTATAAAAGGAACATTATAATAGGGGGTGAATTTCATAACCACTACCCAAAACATATATAATTAATAAGAATAAATCATATAATGTGAGGTTTCTTTTTCAAAGGATTCTAAAAAATCTCATCATTATCATAAACATAATGATCATAATTTGAGCGGTTTATTAAATTGGTTCCACTTGAACCCACCTACCGTATACAAATAAATAACACAAGGGGAAGAGTTTATTTTATTATAACTAATCACTACCCATGTATAGAATGAAAATGAATCACACTTGTTGAGGAGTATGTTTATTAATATCCATGTAATTTATATCGATAGAATCTACATAAATAACACATTTTTTGGAGTGGTTTTCATAGGTTCTATCCACATTGAACCTCATTAAATGCCAATATTCATGTCCAATACAAAGAAGATAATTTAAGTGTTTTCTACGATCTTATCATGTTATATCCCCTTATATACCTATCAAAACCCTTTCTCATAAATTTCTACATGGGGTGAGTAAATAATAATAACCCACAACCAATATGTTATCAATATATACTCATTTATATAAATAAATCCAAAATCCAAATACAGAACACAACATGAAAAATAATATATGGTCCCCCTATAACTTTAAAAATGAAAAAATTAATAGTAGATTCCAAGAGGACAGACCACAAAATATCTATGATTAATTATCCATTAAAAAACAGTTCCCTTCTAAAACAAAATCATATATTATTTTGGATCAATTCCCTTATTAAAATGTATATGGTGCCTGATTCCTAATAAAATCATTTGTATTTTTTTGTGGCCTAGAGGTTTCAAGTGGTTACACAAATAATTTTTCGCATTGAAATTATATGTATTCTCTCATGGACACTTGAATGAAATTGTATTGTACGATTTTTCTAATCTAAACTTATTCCATCATGTGGTTACTCAGTTTGGCCTTGTTATTTATTAGCTCTATTGTGCATTTGACTAGTTGTTATTCTAGTCATTGTTTAACATCATGTGGTCAAATTGTTTATTCGTATAGTTTATCCTTTATTTTCATGGTTTTTGTTGTCTCATGAATCCATTTTGAGTTGAATCCATTCATTTGATCACTTCAATAGTTTTCCAAATCCAATATCTCTAAAATGTACTCATATTTCTGGAAGGAATACAAAATAATCTCTAATGTAAAATATGTAATTTAATATTTAAATAAATTATATTAAATCTATCATATTAGGATGAAATTTTTCCTTATAATTTTTCATGATTTATTATTTTAAATGATTTATCGCCATGATTTTATTGGAAACTAAAATACAGAAAAAAAAAATTTGACTGTATAATTCTTAGATATATTTGGGGAAATGTATCTAAAAATAAAGATAATAAATTACATATTATTAAATCCTTTCAAATTTATTTTCAATAATCGTTATGCAAAAACATGTTTTTACATCTTAATTTTCTACTTCCATTGACCCGAACCCTTCCAGCTTGTGATTTCCACAGATGTTCACTGACCACCTTCTCCCTTGATTTCTCTGAAAGCATATGGTGTTTATAGTAGGAGTTCATATAAGTCTCATATTATTTATATCCATATTTTTTTAATATTTAACCATACCATCACTGTTATTTAATTTTTTTTGAATTCATATCTCTCTTCCCTATATTTTTTAAACAATTTGAATTTGGGATTCAATCTAACTTGGGGATCTGAGATAACTACTCTTTTATTAATATTATAATTAAGATGAATTTTTTTAGATTCAGTATATGGTATTGATTAAATAATGATTCTAATGGAATATTAAAAAATTAATTTTAGGAGATAGGGTGTATTATTATATTATTTATAATCAAATTATTATTGATATTGATGATCTGAACCATAACCATGAAAGTTGTTATTATATGTTGTTTGTCCAAAACATGATTCCTTTTTAGTTTTTATTGATTAAAAAAATATTTTATAAGTTATTAATAATGAATATTTATCTACGAATCGATTTTTCATGTCATTCTATACAATATGTGTAAATACCAATGCAATAGATAGTGAAAAATGTTGAAATCAAAATATAATTGAATTGTTCGGTATTTAAAAGAATTGTAATGTTGTTGTTATGTTCTACTAGTGTGTCTGATATTGTTGTTATGGTTCTGTTGAATTTATGAAGTTTTCAAAATGATATCGATTAACAGTATAGATGATGGATGAATTGGAGGATATAAGCATGGTGGTTGATATGTAGTTATTTTTTTGAAGTATTTTTGTTTTAGGGATGCCTTTGGTAGATGTTGTTCTGGTTTTTATTGTGAAGGGAATGGGTTGGGAGTGGGAGTTTTTATAGTTTCCTAGTATTAATGGAATGAATCTATTAATGATAAATTAAAAAGTCATAGGCCAAATATTAATTGTTTTTGGGCTTGAAATTAATATATTTGAATTGAATTAATGAACTGAATGTAATGTAATGATTTGTACTAAAATGGGAATTTATATGGGCGATGAATAGAGTGTAATATGCTTAAATATGGGATTAAATGGATTATTATTTGAATTTGGGATTATAATAAGACAATTACGGAAATAATTGAGTACATAAATGAATGAAAGGAACCATTGGTTGTGTGTGATAGTTTATGGATTCAGTTTCATACAGAGGTGGAAGTGTGTGGTAAAAATAGTGTGCTATTAATGGAGAATAGTAATGATGTGATAATGATGTGAATAAATTATTTTGAGACTATTTGTGTGGATATATTAATATATATATATATATCAAGTTCCATGTGATTTATAAAATCACCTCACTTGTTTCATGTACTATGTACCGACACTAAAATGTTTGGGGGTATTTTCCCCTACTTCCACGATGGTGAGGGGAAAAATAACTGATTGCATCATCCTTAACCACTCTTCCATCACTAGTGGTAAGTGATAGTGGTACCTAGTTGGTTGTTAGTATCGACTAAGGATGTCATTGTTAGTGGCGATGGTCGATGATGAGAGTTTGTGATATATGGTGGTGTCATGAATGGTAGGAGGAGAGAACAATGCAGATGTCTTTCATGTTAATGAAACTCTATTTCCCTAATTATAATGTTATGGTTTGATTTTAGAATAAAGGAATGATTCTATAGAAGTGAAATGTTTTATATGCATATTTACTAATGATCGAATAGGATGTCAGGCCCTAGAGTTGGATGAAGTATGAAGGGTTGTTACTTGAACATAATTAGACCAACATTATTCAAAATATATCGTATAAATAAGGGATAAGTGTACATTAAATTTTATGTAGGGTAATAATAGTGTAATATCAATATGTAATTGGATTTGGGGTGTCCTTATCTATGTTATCTTGATATTATTTTAAATACATGGATGAATTATGTGGCGACTAAGCCTCTGTGAGACTGGAATGATAAATTGACATGTTTAGGTGTGTGTTGGTTCTACTATATGTTCATCGAATCATTAGTATATTATATTCAAATTTCCATGATATATATTGGGTATGATCCTACTAATTATATGTGTAATTCCTACCCTATATATATATTTGAGTATTCTTGTATAGTTTCATATAACATGTTGGACATTTCTTTCTTTGAGGTTAATGAGTTTACACAGTTTCTTATTTAATATTTATTTTTTGTATTTATTTTTTGGGAAATTTATTTTTCTTACATGACATTAATTATGCGACATTAGTTATATTATATTATGTTGTTGTGTTTTTTTGGTTCATTATATTATCTCTTGATACTTTTAAATATGTTTTTCATAATTCCTGATATTCAATGGATTTACACCCACTATAGTATTTTCTCACCAAGGTCCTACTAGAGGTGGTACTCATGGGTCAGTCTTGCACTGACCATATTCTATGAAAGAGTACCTATAAAGGGGGTGGGTGGGTTTTGATATATTGTTATCGGGGTTTAGAGTTGAGAGATAGAATACATATATTCTTTATAGATTGTTAATTATTGCATGAGTAGTTATGGAAACAATGTTAGTTGTACTTAGTGTGAATATAATTCAATACATTCTAGTAAATATAGGAATGGGGATATATTTGATCCCACAAAAGTACTTTAAACATAATAAACAAACTAAGTGGAAAATAGTGATTAAGATGTAAAATATTTGGAATTGTACAATAATGACAATTTTTTTTTCATTTGCGATTAAATGTGGTGATTTGGAGAAATTAAGATGAATTTAAATAAATAAATAATGAAAAATTCCATGTTATCATAAATTTTAGGACATCTAGATATGTTTGTTGGGGACATGGTCATTGTCAAGATCAGTTCCTGATTAATCAATGAGGCCAGTTAGGTTTGGTAAATCATACAACTTTTCAACCTTCATAGCAATAGATTCCATTCATATAAAATCAAAAGTAGAGCCCTTTTACATTTCTTCAGTTTCAGTGTTAATAAAACTATATAGTCATGGAGTTATAGTTATGGTAGAGTTAATCCTTGTGATATTCCTCTTCCTCGGAGACATAAACTAGGAATGAGTTATTGAGGTCAATAGTAATATCGTAAAAAAGAAAAGAATTTGTGGATTCATGATCTGTAGGATCTTGTGACGGAGAATCCAGTGGTAGTTTGAGGAAAGATCAATTTATCATCTCCTATAGTTTATAATTTTTTAGTTCTATAGATTCAAACGATTTTGTTTCACCAACTATTGTATGTTTTTTAGTATTGAATTTGTTGAGCCGTCACGTTTCCCAAGTGTTAACTATGACAAATGGGGTCCAGGATAGATTGTTTGATTTGTTTCATGGACTTATATTGATGATATGGAAACATCAACTAATTTATTTTTTCATATTATTAAACATGTGGAATGTTGATTTCATGAATTGTATATATTGGTATTTTTATAAGTGAAAAGATACTGATTTTATAAATAAGATAGTCACATTTTGTGGTACATATAGAAAATAATAATTTTTTGTTGCTGAATGATGTTATTACTGTGGGATTTGTAACAAACGTCCTATTCAATCTCATTATGTAGATTTTTAAATTGTGGATCAGGTGATGGAGGATCCTAATGTTGTTTAGGATTTTTACAATTCCTTACCAAATGAGGTTTTGTTACTACCTCAATATCATTATTTTGAGTGTGGATAGTTTTATAACATAGAACCTCTTTGATTTTGATGGATCATAATTTATAGAACCAATAAATATGCATTTGTTGAGACTAGACATCTATGATTTTCATAAAAATTGATTCATCTATCCCAATTTATATTTATGGGGTTATCAAGTGTTATTAACCAAGATGGAGGACAACAATATGAGAATATGTGTGGACTATAGAATGTTAAATCAGGTGATATTAAATTACTGTTAACACATTCATGAGGATATAAATTCTATTTGACTAAAATAATTTTGGGATTATAGGTTTCCAAATATCAATTTTTGGTATGGATAACTATAAATTAGGGTGAAGGATGTGTATTTCTAAAATATTACCATCGTTTTCAAGTACAGACACATTAGGTTTGTGGTCAAGTCATTTAGTGTCACTCACCTACCCAATGTTTTAATGGGTATCAAAAACATTGTGGTTCAGGATATTTTTGGACTATTTCATAGTCATATTTTTTTGAAATTTTTAAATACTCAATTTCAAAGGTAGATAATGTTCAACGTCTTAAAATATTCATGTAGATTTATAAACAAAATAAAATCTCTCAGAAGCTATCTATGTACATGATTAGGACAAGGTATGTTAATTTACTTGGACATGTGGTGTCTCAATTGGTTTTTTACATATACCCATCAATGATAGAAATAGTTTTTTATTAAGAAGTTAAATACTAAAAGAGGGTTTTGTATGAATTATATCATATTGGATCCCTATAAATATTTATTAATACTAATTCCCAAAACAATAATCTTGATTTATTAGTCTTAAATTGATTTTTAAAACATAGTGGAGTGATTTTTTAGTAACATGGTATTTCTATTTCTTCAATTTGCGATGATGTTAATGTTTTTTTTAATACACCTCCTATCTATTTTTGTTTTGTATTATTGAATAAAATAGAATTTATCACTTAAGGTTACAAACATTTATCACCCCAATCATGTAACTATTAAAATAATGATTTATAGTTTGAATCATTGGTATTTTCCAAAAATTTTTGGAGACATTACCTCATCAATCAATGATTTTTATTGTATTTATGGACCACAAAAGATTTTATAATGATTTGTCTCATTATTTTATATGGTTTCATCATTAAAGGTTGAAATTTTTTCTATGATTAAGAAATTGATATATGCTACACTCAAGAAAAAGGTAATGTGGTTTCTAATTTATTGAGTCAGATGTTATGGGGATATTTTGTTTATGAGTCCGTTGTCAGTTAGAATCTAATGTTATTTCAATGGAGACTATTTATTCTATTTTCCATGCTTTTGGGTGTCCTGAGTTATTTTAAAATCTCACACATAGTGTAAATTTGGGTATTTCTATAATATTAATGGATTTAGGAGGAATATTTGGTTCTTGGAATAAATCATTTGGTGTTAGAGTTTATTGGACGATGTTTGGTTTGTTGGTTGTAAAATGTAGTGTTGCATATTTATAGATGTTATTTTCATCCTTCATGTGAACTTGAGTGTGTGTAAGAGGAAATAATAATGGATTTCATCACCTTGTCACCCTGAGAAAAGGGAGGTTTTGATGTTTTTAGGTTATCTTTGACCGATTAATGACATATATTAATTTTATGGCACTCGTAGAGTTGAGTATCAGAGATTATTTAGAAAGGAAATATGTCGATGAAGTCATGAGACACCAAGAGGTATCATAGACCAATATATCTAATCATGCGTCTTATTTAACCTAATGTGTCTAGTGGTGATTAAATTATTCTTTTGGATCAAAATTTTTCTGTAGAATTGATTTACACCACTAGACATACATGTAGATAGTGTGGATAATGTAGTTGTTGGAGGATAACTTTTAGGCTTGCATTATGGATTTTAGTGGATCATTTCTGAAGAAAATATTATTGGTTGAGTTTTAATATAATAATATCTACCACCGATGCATAAATATGGCCCCATTTGAGGTATTGAATATGGGATTCTTGCAATTTCATATTTTTATACTAATATTTTGTGTGAGTAGTCATAGGAAAAATTAATTGTAGATAATGATAGAGATGATTAAGATGGTTAATGAGTAGATGAAGGATGTTCATGACCAACAGAATCCAAATACAGATCACAGGTAGAGGCCCTTATAATTTGAGTTCATAGAGAATGTGTTCGTAATGGTTTTCCCTCAATGGGGTTAATACAGGTTTAGTCATGTGAGTAAGATTTATCCTAGTTCCATCAAGAAATAATATTTATTGTAGAGCATTTGTGAGGTTTTGTATTAGTTTTCACTCCCTCCATGTTGGAAAATATTCAAAGTATCATTCAGTTGTCCCATATTAATTGATACCTTCCTAATGACACTTATTTCATTTTATAGAGAGATTTGGACATCGATTATCACATGATTTTTATGGGATTAACCATTGTGATCAATTATTTTTGAGAAAATTTATTTTATGAATGATTTATCACCTTTTTTTGGTGGTGTCATGGTGGTTTGCAAAAGGTAACCCAAGTGTGGGAGTCGAAAATGAACACTAAAAAATAAGGATGTTTGATGGTTGTTTATTCTTATTTTGAGACATTATTTTTTTCTTTATGTTTAGATGATATTTGAGGCCTTATAATATTATATGAGTTAGAATATCCCCTTTATTAATGATGTTTGGTTGTCCTATTATTCCTTTCTAGATTTTTTTGTTTTGTTCATTTATAGGGAGATCCATGGGAGGATTCTCATGAGGTGCATCTTTGGTTTCCTTACTCTTTTTTTGTTTTTTTAATTCATATGGAGGATAATTATTTGAAAGGCCTATGATGTAAGGTTATTGATTTCTAAAAAAATATCTATTGTGTCTTCCAAATGGTTAATGGTGTCAAAATATTGTTTATATCCATTTTAATTTATAATAACATTTTTTTATGTTCATTTACCATTTATTAAACATGAAAAATTAGTTTTTTCACATGGTATATTAATCCTTTATGTTGTTAGTTAGTTTGTTGTTATGGTAAGTGAGTTCTTTCATGTGGAAAAATAATCATTCATATGGTCGATCATTCCAAATATGTGTTTGATCAATTTATACAAGATTTCAATGCTTCATATATTCTGTTTGTGAAGTTTCATAACTTCTTCATGTGATAAATATCCTCATTGAGTCACTACAATAGTTTTCAAAATATGAAATTTTCCAATATACTAATATTTTCCCAGAATGACATGAAATTATTTTTTAATGTACAATAGTTTATTTAGGGCTTCAAAAATTATTTTCATTTTTTATACATGGTTTGAATTTTATCTTTTATATCCTTAATTATTGATATCCTAAAAGACTATACTCTATGAATTTAATGAAATGAAAATTAAAAATAAGTTGTAAGTAAATATTATAATGTTATTATTGGATATATTTAGAGATATGTATCTGGTATTTTTAATATCACATTTCAAATTATTTTAGTATTTCATTTTTACATTGATTCTTAGTGACCAAAAAAATGTTCTTGAGTCTTATTGTTCTTCTACCATTGATGAAAACCCTTCCTATCTGTAATTTACAATTGCGTTCATTGGCCACTTTCGCCCACTAATATTACAGTCATATGTAGAATTGGATGTAGGATATTATTTCTATATATATATATATCGCAATATATATATATCTCTATCTCTAAATATACATATATATCGCAAATTATTCATCTTTTTAACATTTAAAACAATCAAAATAACACATACAATATAATTTCAGGAATGGGACCTCATCTCCCACATACCTCTGTTTTAGGTGTACTATAATTTAATTATTATCACCATGTGGGAGATCTGTGTTCTCTCAAAATTAGTCCATCTCGGTAAATAGAATGGTTTTTATTTCCTCTTTTTATGTAACACATTAAATAATTAATTAATTTGATATAAAAAACATTATTTGACATGTATTAGGGTGTATTTGAATTAGTTTATTGGTTTTTCTGATATTTTTATCAATGATCGTAACATTTAGTTTTAATGTTTCTCATATTTTTTTTACTTCAAATAGATAACCCAAACTGTGTATGAATAGTGGAAATCAAATTTCATTAAGAATAATACCGAATTTTTGTCTATTAATTTATTTTGTGCGAAAATATAGACTATGTGAAAAAATACTTTTGACAGAGATGATGAAAAATTAAAAAATACATCCTTAAATTAATTTCTGTTAATTGAAATTATCTATAATCTCATTTATTAATTTTTACTAGTGTGGTTTCTATTATTCTTGTTATTGAGTGGGATTTTCGCAGTTTGTAAAAGTATTTTAAGGACTAGTTTTTATGTTGGATGTGTTAATGATTAGAAGCATAGTGGTTGACATATGGTTGTAGTTATAAAATGTTTGAGATGTATTAATGGTTTAGAGAGAATATGTGATGGTTATTATAGAATTATGAATGGGTTGTAAGGTGAATTTATTAAAATTTCCTGTTAACTATGGAATGAAACTGTTAATGATGAAATTTAAAAGGAATAGACTTGAAATTGAATTAATATAAGATGGAAACTCATATGTGGTTACATAATTAATTAATTCAATGTTAATGAATGGGTTTAAATTATATATTAATTTACGTGGATGTTTCCTATGGTTGTTTGTCATTAAATTTGGGAATACTTGGATTATAAATTGAATAATGGTTTATAATTTGAGAATACATGAAATAGACAAATATATGAATGAAATAAATAAACTATATTCTTCCTGTGGTAGTATTTTTAGTGGGATTATGATCATGGGGAAGTGTGTCATAATAGTACTATTGTATTGATGGTGGATTGTGATCATGTAGCACTAATGTGAATCCCTTTATCTAGGACTGTTTGTAGATATGTTTATATATATGTTGTATTTTCCTTTCGATTTATGTATCCACCCCACCAAAAACAAGTAAAACATACCAAAACCAAAATTTTAAGGGGGTTCTATCGATAGATTAATGGATGCTGATCGAATGGATTACTAATTTCCAATTCATCACTACTCCTCCTTCAATATAGGTATATGAAGATGGTACCCATTTTGGGATTAGTACTAACTAAGGATGATATAGTTCATGACAATGACTAGTGATGAGAGGATGTAATTTGTGGTGGGGGTCATGTATGGCATGAGTACATAATGAGGTTGATTTCCTTCATCTTCATGACATTATATTGGTATGGTTATGGGGATTTAATTTGATATGAGTTTAGAAACTTGATTATATGGGCATGTAGAGTTTTTTGTGGATATTGACTAATTCTAGAATAATAAGGTCGGCCATTTTGGATGTAGGAGTGCCTTGGTTTAAAACATGACCCCCAAAAGACCAACGTGATACAAGATTAAAATAGCATATGAAAATGATGTGATCACAATATGTTTTATATTTTTTTGTGATAGTAGAAACATAGTGGGGAAATGGGTGCATTGAGCCTTTATCTATGTTCTCCTGATATTATCTTACTACCATAGAGGTGATATTTGGTAAGTGATCCTTAGTGAGGCGGTGATGGTTAGTTATCCTATTTAGTTGTCTGTTATTCTATTATTTCTTAACTATTTTATTCGTACAATATTTTCATATTATAATGAAAATACAACCTTATGATCCTACTGAGTGTACTTATTATGCTCATGCTCGAATTGTACTTTTATTTCTTGGTTTCTTGGAGGGTTTTGATAATCTAGAAAGACATTTCTAGCTTAGTGGATGAAGATTTTATGATGTTTATACCTTTGGTTTTCTTTTTTGGTATGTTATTTTAGAGACTTTTTCGTGATAAGTATTAGGGGTTTTATGTTATTTGATATTATGTGATGGAGTTTTTTTGTGGATGTTTATCTGAATTTTAATCCATTTTAATAAATTGGGGGTAATTCATCACATTGGAATCATTTAAACCATCAGTTTTAGAAACCAAAATGGAGCCTACTGGTGGTGGGACTCAAATGTCACCACTTATCTTCACTAACTACCCAAGAGGTGTACTATTTTCAAGGATTTATGGAAAACCCCATAGCCAAATAAAAAGTGAATAATGGTCTAATAAATAAGGAAAATATGGGAAATCAAATGGAGGATAAAAAATTCCAAAAATATATAGAATAATGGATGAAACTTTTAAATCATATGGGGTACCAAATATAAAAATTATTTGATAATCAGAATCCATCAAATCCTAAACCTAGATTGATTACTTTTTTATAATTGGAAAATCATATTTATCTCTCATACTTTTAGATGAGTCTTTAGGTAAAATAATACACATTCTAAAAAACACAACCATTTGGTCAAAAAATTTACTCTTGGAATAAAATTTGAATCTTACAGCCTATTAGATTTCTCACATACCCATTTTCCATAAAATATTTCAACAATAGTGATCATAAGATACTCACCATAGTTATAAATGTGGCATACGAATTCAAAATATAAGAACACAATTGACACATATAGTCACATACAATGATCATTCTTCCTATAATAGAGTAAAAATATTAATATTAACATAATTAAATAAACTAGGAAAGTATAATAAATTTATTAATATCCTCTCATATTGAAAGGGTAACAATCCACAAACAAAAACCCCTAAACATGGGTTAATTGATTGCTTATATCTATGAAAACCCTATGATCCCTTTATATTAATCAAAATCTATATAAATTTAATTATCATTTGTTACAAATGAAAATATCACCAAGTGTTTTTACTAAATCCACAAGAATATTTGTTTTCCTACAACTAAATAAAGTAAAATTAATTAAATACATATCATTTACAATATTTAATCTCAGTGTTTAATAATTACCAACAACCCCATATGATATTAAAATAACAAAAAAAAACACTAATTTATTTGAAAAAATAATTTTAAATAACACATTGAATCATTCATAAACTAAATATAACACAATTATTAAAATAAAAAAATTGAATGAAAATGAAATGAAACAAATATGTGTTGTTCTAAATAGTGAACCCTTCATTGAAAAAAGTTACAATGAATAATTTTTTAAATCAAAAAATCTCATTTCCCAAAATACCAAAATAGGTCCATGTAATAAATAATTTTAAGAGAAAAGGTAATTAAATCAAAAAATTTACCACTAATATAATATCAAATAAAACATTTTAACATTCATAGATCAAGGAAAATAAGGGTATGGTAAAGAAAGAAAGATGAGGGTATCTTTTTCTAAATATATTAATCATACAATCATATATTTTTTGTCAAAATAACGAATATGACTATATAATTCCCCTTATAAAAACGGATTTGGTACCACATTAATATAGATTAACCCCATGAGAGTTATTATAAGGAATTAATTTTTTTTTGGTCTACCAGTAGGTATTCTTTGATAGAGGAGGTTTTTCCCCCTCTTCCAATAACACTAGTAATTTTTTGGGAACCACCAATGTTTTGTTCATAGCGAAAAATTTCCAAAAAATACCTTTCTTAATGTCGTCAACACTTATCAATCATTTGATTGAAAACAATTATCTCTTGAGCTATACCCTTAATTTTCACTCCAAAAATTCTAAATACATGGGAATACATGAAAAAAATAATATTTATATCATTTTTTCTCAACCAATATGTAATGTCCAAAAATTCAATCAATGAAAATTTCACGTCATATGTCTATTTCATATAGTTTGAATCATATATAACCACGCAGAGAATAGAATAAAATCGTTAAAAGATAATAATAAAAGAAATAAAAGGTATTTCTAGACATTAAGGAACGAATAGTAATGAAGTTGTAACTATCCATTAGGAATAGTAATCAGAACGTTCTGAATTGTCAATATACCTAATGAATAGTAACCTAAACCATGAGTGTATAACTAAAAAAGTAGTATCTTATAAGTGAATGTATGATATAGTTATGTCATAGTAAAATTAAATAAATATTTTTTATAATTAATATATATGCGTTGTTATTTTTATATGTAATAAATATTTAATTAAATTATTAAAAGTAATAAATTATTTGAAAATAAAATTAATTTTCAAATAATATATTCATAAATAAATATTGTTTTTGTATTATGATTGTAAGATAATTTTATGATACCTTAGATAATTTTTTAAAGTGTTATAAAATCAGTTTTAAATTTAAAATCTGCATTTTTTTAGTAAATAGAGATTTTATATAAAATTCAAATTTCACATATTTTGACAATTAATTTGTCAAAATAGGGTCCATTTTATAATTCAACACATCAATAAACTATTATGGTGAATTTTTGGGGTAATTTTAAAAAACATGAATTATTAGTAAATAGTAAAATGCATTAATTTATATTATAAATAAATTATAATCTAACTACACTATTACATGTGCCGTGGATTATATAAGAACCCTTGGTTCGAACTCACATGCACATATTACTATATTTATTCAGAATAATCAATACTATTGGTTTTCTGGAGATAAATAAATAAATAATGAATTGATTAATGAGAAATCACCTCTCTCCTCCACTATGAAAATCATCCCCTCTTCTCTTGACTCCTCTAACCCTTAAATCATGTTAATGTTCAGCCCATTCCCTCTTACCTAGTCTCTCCCCACTTCTAGGTTCTATTTTTGATTCCAAAATACCAAAACACCATTCCCAAAGGAGGTTGTCAAGGAGATTAATTCTAGATGTAAACCCTCTTCCATATTATTTTAAATTCATTTCGTATTTAAATTATTTTCTTATATTCTACTGGAATCTTATTTAACAATGAAAACAGTAACTCCAGTATCATATATATAATAGAATTATATCATGTTAATGGAATATCATTCTTTAAAATACTCACTCTCTCTTTCTCTCTTGTTTTTTAAAATTATATCATTGTTTGGGAGGTTCCGATTTACTACCTTATTGGACGACGAACCTTCATTCTTAAATAACTACTTCAAGGATGGTAATGAAACCAATTTAATATTTTAACCAAATTATAAAATTCTTATTACATATCAGGTAATTTTTTGGAACTAGTATATATACATAATCCCAATTCAAGTGATAATACTTGTTCATTTTTTATCAAAATACCGTTGTAATAATATATACAATTGTCAATAAACTTTTTTCTAATAACTAATACTCATAACATATATCCAAATATTATATAAGAATTTATTTTTTTTATATTCATTAGCATCGTATATGTTTCATTCTAGATTATTATATACATTCCACATGAACATCCATACACATATACATGTGTACCAATCATGAAACAAAGGGAATTAACTCACTTGAGCGATAAATTTTCATCTAATATAACATAAAAAAATACATAAATTACACTTATAAAATTATAACATAAAAAATATATATTAAAAGTTCTTAATAAGTTAATTAATATATATAATTTTAATATCCAGGTCATTAAGGTGAAGTGAAACATAAATTTGAACATAATGTAAGCTTTTCTATGAAAACCCCATGTTTAATTCAGGTTACTCTTTTTAACAATTTTCCCAAATGAAATTCATAATTATTCTTATGTGCTCCTAAAACATTATGTGTGATTAATCTAAAAATATGTACCAATCAGAATACATCATTATTTTATTGTCATTTACATATTTTATATGATTTTTTTCAAATTCGTCCTTATAAACAAGACTGATTCAAGAGAACATCTTGAATTCATACCTATTTTAAAGTGCACTCTATAATCATTTTTATTCCCCCATTAATTTTTTAAAATCACAAATTTAATTATGAAAAGTTTACATTTGTTCCCTTCTGGTTTTATTAAAATAATTTTCGAAAATTTCTTTTTTTGAAAAGTAAAATGTAAATTCTATTAATAATTACTCGATGATTGTATAGAAGCATTTTTATCTATTTCAATACTCCTATTGAATATTATGTTGAATCAGAATTATTATTTTATTAATTTATCTACCATTTTTTAGTCAATGGATGATGATTAGTTCGACTGTGGATCTTCTATCTAGATAACATTAACCATATTAATCTGAATGGAAAGTATTTATGATTAATGATTAGGTAAATTTATTTATATTTCCAATGTTATTTTCAATATTAATGTATATATTGATTAGTTTTTACCTCTTTCATATGAGGAATGGATTGGATTTATTAAGTATTTGGTGGGGCTTGCTTTATCCCCTCGGTGCATCGGTAGGACTTGTGAGAAAAACTATTTTTAGTTTTTAGATATATATATATATATGGTCTTGGCGTGAGGCCTTGATAGTATGGTTATATTGTCTTACAATTTTTATTCCCCTGTTATAAAACTAGTACTTGAAATTCCATGTCATTATTTTAATAGTTGTGTGTACATATTTCTTTATTATGGAATTAATTATTCACCTGTTATCCTGGTCATATTATTCACAGGTTTATGTTTAAATTTCATGTATACTTTTATTTATTCAACATGACTTATTATTTATGCTTTCAATGTGTTATATACCCATAATCAGCATCTAATATTACCCCTTTCTTATCTTTTATATTCATTATAGATGCGAATAATTATATTATGTATGATTTTTAGGGATAATCTAGGAGTTATGGATGATTTCAATATAAATTAACATATAGTATTTCCTTTCTTGTTCAAAAATTGAACTTATGTATGTATGTTGTTTTGAAAATATAATAAACTATATTGTTCAATGGGATAAAAATTCCTTATAATATTACCAATTAATTGACGTAAGGCACCATCTCTGGGAAAATGTGGTCAGGGTCTTTATTGTTTGTATCAGAGAATGTTTAGTAGAATACATGGAAAACAGATTTAGATAATATAGATTATCAAAAAGAACCCTATGATATACATTGAGGATTAGCATACATGTTCATCTTAGAATTTGGGTATGTTATATATTATATGGATATTATTAGAAATATAAACCATTCAGGATACTAGAAGTGGACGTAGTTATAGCACAAATGTACCTTGGAGAAACAACCACGGCAATGTGTTTAAATCATAACGTGGGGTTACTATGTAGATGAAAATAGTCTTTAATGTGCATCTGGTTTGACACTCCTGAGGGATATGCATTGGATAACTTTCATTTTCATTACCTATAATTATGAAGGATTTGATAATAAATATATCCATAAAGAAACCATACTTATGATTATGAAATTAAACATGCATAATATTTCAATTTATTTTAAATATTTTACTAGTTTGGAATTATTGACTATGATTCAGAACTGAATTCAATGTATTTTATTATTTAAAAATGGATTTTATTGGACATAATGGAAATCACATGATCATGTGTATTCATTGTTGTGATTTACCTCCAATTCAAGATAATTATGTTGGTTATGGAGCTATGATTGGTGTTGAGAAACATGTAACTATACAGAGATAACTGACTCAGGTTATGAAGAGTAACTAAACCTATATGGAAAATATTGAAAGATAGTGTGGAGGGTAATGTTAGACCGATTTATAGGACAATGACCCCACAATTTAATGGGATTATAAACCCATTCACAGTGGTGTAGTGGATATGTTCTTTAGAGATGATATTCCTTTCATTGGGATGTAACAAAAGGAAGATGGTTTTTAGGTCTGTGTATCATCTATCTAGAGATGTTGATTAATGGTGGTCATTGATTGAAAACACAAAGGAGGAGGTATAGATTACAAATATTGAATTGATGGATTTTAATGTAATTTTCCAAGATTTTTTGCCTCTTGAATAGAGAACTTATGTGGAGAGGAAATTATCGAGTCAAATAATGGAAGAGGGTCGAAATATTTTGATGTATGAAGCAATCATTATAAGGTTATAATGGAATATTGTATACTACATATGAAATCCATTGAGGAATATTGATCAATTCATTGATGGATTAAAACTATACCTCTTAAGGAAACCAGTCTATGAGAATTTCTCATCATATGGGGATATTGCCTTACGGGCTATAAAGAGAGAAAATAATTCTCTATGTCATATTACATCAAAGATGTAATAGAAGAAGAGGGAAGATGATCACTCTGGAAAAGTAAATATAGAAATGGGAAATAATTAAAGAGTTGACATAACACCCTATATTAATTATGGGATGAGACACCCTGGTACATTCTTGAATGGAATGGGTGTTTGTTACATGTGCAGAGGAAAATACCACCAATATCATGATTCCATTGGAAATAATGAAGCTTCAAATCATAAATGATAAAATTGTAATGATATGGGACATTATTCACAATAATTTCTTAGGTGTCATGTAATCCTTCCCAAATAAGGCCAAAGGAGAAAGGCCAAGCTTATATGGTCAAATCTTGTCAGGTTGAAGTTACTAATGATGTGGTGGAAAGTATATTAGTTGTTTCCTAAATAATATCCAGTACATTATTTCAATCTAGATCATCACATTTCTTCACATCTTCCATGTTTTCCATTGAAATAAGTCATTTCCAAATTAATTTAATAATGGATATGTAAGTAAAAAATCATATGGGAAGTATCACAGAAACAAAGACGTGTAAATCAATCCCACTTATGATGGATAAATGTGATTTAGTTTCTGACCTTATCAGCATACACCAGATTGACCATGATATAATTCTTTGTATTAATTGGCTTTCAAATTATGATGTGAAGATATATTTCAATAACAATGATTTTAATTTATTTTCTAATGATGTAGATACACTTATCTTTAGATAAAAAACCAGCCAATAAAATTCTTATATAGATCCACCCTCTATAGTCCTAATAAATTCAATTCTTAGGGAGGAATAGGATGAAATATATATGGGTGAAGAAATAAATGATCAACTTTTGGATGTAACTATTATTAAAGAATACATTGAACTATTCCCAGATGAATTAACTAGACATCATCCAGATTGGGAGATTGAGTTTTATATTGACTTAATTTCATGTTCAGGGAATATGTCAATGAATCCCTATATAATTGACATACACAAATTTGTGAAACTAAGGAAAAAAACTATATGAGTTGAGTACTAAGGGGTTTATTCTCCCAATTATTTCTCTATGGTTATATCATGTTCTTTTCTTTAAGAGTAATGATGGATCTATGAGGGTGTGCATTGACTACTAGATGATCAATGATTTTATGATAAAGAACTGGTATCCTCTTCCTTGGATTGTTGATATATTCAAAAAACTTCATTGATCCCAATTTTTTTTAAAGATGCCCTTTGATCTAGATAACATCAATTGCATGTGAGGAAGAATGATATTCCAAAAACAGTGTTCAGAACAAGGTATCGTCATTATGATTTTATGTTAATTCCATTTGGAATGTCTAATTAAACATCTTTATTCATGGATCTAATTAATAGAGTTTTCAAGGAATATCATGATGACTTATTTGGTGATATATATTGATGATATCATTGTATACTCAGAAATCTATAAAGATCCTGAGAACAACATTCACATTATTCTGAAAACTCTTAGAGTAAAAGAGATATATGGGATGTTTAGAATGTTTGAATTTTGGTTTCAAACATTTTATTTTGTTTTCAATATTGTATCTAGGGATGAAATCTTATATTATTTTGGTGAAGAAAAAGATAGATCATGAATGTCCTACACCAATAATTAAAACTAAGGTATATGGATTTATTAGTTTACTAGATTATTATCATCATTTCATTTAGAAACATCTCATGATTAACTAAGCCATTAACCTATATTACATATAAAGAAGTTATGTTTGTATGGACAAAATAATGTGAATAATGTTTTCATGAATTGAAGAAACTTATAGTGAATTATAAAATCTTGACACTACCATTGGTAAATTGTGGATTTTTTATTTATAGTGATGTATCAAAGTGTGGTTTCCTTATGAAAAAATAGTGTTATTCTTTAAGCATCAAGGCAGTAAAAAATCATGAACAGAACTATCCAAATAATGATCTTGAGTTAGGAATTGTAATATTTTCCCTGAATATATTTATACGTTTTCTTTATGGTGAATTATGTGATATATATATATAATGAGAGAATTAAATATATATTCTCATAAAAATAAATAATTATAAGTAAAAGTAAATGGCTCAAACTACCCATGGATTATTATTATTCAATTTAGTGTCACCCCAGGAATGGAAAATAAGGTAACTAAGAAGGAAGGATAATGGAGTTCATAAAAAATGAGGATTCAAAGGGAACATGTGTACTTGAATCTAGAGAATATTCAAATAGAAATTATCAACATAGATGAATCATCGTTACCTTTTCAATTGATTTCCAAACTGTCTTTATTGGAATGGATTGATTGTACTTAGTTTTATGATGAGAATATTCAAAAAATATAATTGGTGTAAATGATAGGAAGTCTAATGACTTCTTGTACGAGGATGGAAATTGGAAATTTGGTAAGAGGACTTCTGTTACCTATATACCCAAGGTAAAAATAGATTTATTAGATGATGTTCATAACTCAAATTTATCTGTACACCGTAGTATCACTACGATTTATTGGGATTCAAGGAAACATTTCAAGGGGATAAAATAACGAGAGAAATTAATAATTATGTATCAAGAAGTTTAGTTTGTCAATAAGAGAATTCTGAAAGAATACATCCTAGAGGACTCATGCATCCTCTTCCTATTCCTACTTATAAATGGGATGAAATAACTATGGATTTGTTCATAGGATTACAAGTATCTTTAAGATGTAATGATGAAATATGGGTGATTATTGGTCTACTTTCCACATATGCACATTCCCGATATAAGGTAGGATATTCCACTATAGATCCATGAAATGATCTATATAAATGAAGTTTTATCACTTCATGGAGCACCAATCTCAATTTTTTCAAATATTGATCCATGATATACATCAAAATTATGGAAAATTCTTCATAAATTATTTGATACTAAGATTCATTTATGTACTTCATACCGCCCTCAAACTGATAGGCATTCAGAGAATATGATCCACACATTAGAAGACATGTTGAGATAATTATCACGGGATTGTCTAGGAATGTTTGATTAGTATTTACGTTGTGTAGTTTTTTCTAAAAATAATTGCATCCATTATTGTATTCAAATGCAAAAATATCAAGTTTTGTATGGAAAAAGATGACGTACACCAAAATTTTTGGATGAAGTTTGTGAAAGAAAGCTTGTAGGACTAGACCATGTGGGGGAAACGCTAGTGAAGGAAATAATTGTTAAATCAAATATCAATGAATATCAAATAATGAACAAATATATTTCAATAATTGATGAAATTATTTTGAATTTCGAGTAGGAGATTATGTTTTTTATATATACCCATGGAAGGGTAATCTGTGATTTCGAATGAAAAGGAATCTATACCCCATGTACAATAGACCTTTTTAAAATCTAGAGAGACCTGGTGCTATAATTTATCATTTAGAAATTACACATATCCTTTATAATGTAAAAAATGTGTTCCCCATGTCATTTTTTATAATTTACACGCCATGACCAACACATGTGCTCACTTGTGAAGATATCAAATTTGAAACTGACTTATCATATAATGAATAGCCTATCCAGATTATGGAAAGTAAAGAACATGTGTTGATGAATCAGAAAACTCAATTGGTTTAGGCACTTTGGAAAAATTATAAAATTGAAGAGCCAGCATGGGATCTTATGGAGAATATGTTGAGGAACTACCCAAAACATTTCCTGAGGAGACATTTTGGAAATTTCAAGGAAGAAATATTTATAGAATGAAGAATGTAACAACCAAAAATTTTATCAATGAAATTAAAATTATAATTTTTAATTTATTAGGTATGAGTCATATAAAACCACATAGAGAACAAAATAAAATCATAATAAATGAATAATAAAATAAATAAGAGTTTTTCATAGACGTTGTTGAACCCATACCAATTTAATAGCAACATTTCCTTATGATTAGTAATATGACACTATTGAATATTAAGTTGGCCTAATAAATAGTAACTCAACCCATGAAAGTAAAAAAATTCGGTATCTCATAAGTGAATGTATGATATAATTATATCATAATAAATATAAGATAAAATTTCAGATAATTTAAATTAATGTGTTTTTTTATAAGTCATAAATATTTCATTCCAATTTTATAATTAATAAATTTATTTAAAGAAAAATTAATTTAAAAAAAGATTCAAAAATCAATATTTCGATGTATTGTTATTTCAATATAATTTTATGCGACCTTAGTTAATTTTTGAACGTGTTATAAAATCAGTTTTAAATATAAAATCAGTATTTTCCATGTAAATAATGATTTTATTCTAACATTAAAAATCTCATATTTAGAAAATTATTTTACATAAAATTCATTCCATTTCTTTATTATAAAATTTCAAAAATGATTGTGGTTAATTTTTGGGATTTCTCTAAATGACAATATTTTTTAATGAAAACTAAAATTTGATAATTTACAGTATAAATACTTTATAAGATAAATACACAATTCCTTGAGTCATGGATGATTTATGTTCCACTTGTTCATACTTAAATGCAATTATTACTTTATTTATTCAAATTAATCAATTTTATTGGTTTTCTAGAGCAAAATAATTAAATAATTAATTGAATAGTGAGATATCACCCCTCTCATCCCCTATAAAATTCACCCTATATTCTCTTGACACCTATAATCCTTGAAGCCTACCATAGTTTTGATCCAATCCACTTCCCTATTCTATCCCAATCCAAGGAGATATTTTGTTTTCCAAATACCAAAACTCCTTTCCCTAAGGAGGTTCAAAAAAGATGTTATTTCAAGAGGTAAAACTCTAGTACTTTTTTATTTAATTTTATTTTCAATTTACATTATTTTGTTATCATCTAATGAAATCATATATATAAATGATCACGATAACTATAGATTCATATATATATATATATATATATATTGTAATGAAATCATTTTATTGTAAAATAATTTCTCAATCTACTCTCTATCTCTCTATTTTATTTTTTAAAAAGAAATCATCATTCTGGAGGTGCCGATTAACAACCTTTGTGGATGGCGAACCTTCGATATTCAATTTATTATCAAGTATGGTCATGAAACCATTTTTATAGATAAAACTAATTAAAAATTAAGTATTATATCTAATTTCATGTTATAGAACTATTTTATATACATAATACTAATTAATAAGATAAAAAAAATTTCATGATGCTCAAAATACCGCTGTAATAGTCTAAACGATTATCCTTAATGTTTTATATATTAAATCAACCATATAACATATAATGAAATTAATTATATAACCATTAAATAAAAAATATGCTAATTACTATCATATAAATTCTATTCTTAATAATTATATCCATTCCACATGATCTTCCATGCTCATATTTTTTTACTGAACAATGAAAACAACAAAAACGAACATTCCTGGGCGATAAATTTTCACCTTTTAAACCAAAAAATTGCTATAAATGAACATAATAATATTATAATAAATAAAATAAATTCAAAAAGTTATTAGTTAGTTAATTATTTAATTTAATTTTATTATTCATGATATTAAGGTTATGTTCAAAATGCATTCAGACATATGGTATGGATTTCAACACAATCCTCCATTTTGTTTCAGGTTACTATTTTTTTTATTTACCCACATTAAATTTCTAATTATTTTTATCTTTACCAAATTAATTATTTTTTAATGATCTAAATATATATACCAGTCATAATATGTCTTTATTTTATGGTGATTTACATGTTTAAAAATGTTCTATTTCAAATTCATCCCGATAAACAAGTTCGGTTCAAGGTAACTTCTGGAATTATTACCTATATTGAAGTTCACTGTATAAAATATGTTATCCCCCATTATTTTTCTAAAATATGTAATTTATTATGAAAAAATATCTTAGATCACCTCATGTTTTATAAAGTTATCTTTCCAAATGAATATTTCTTTTCAAAGTAAATATGTATTTCTCTCAATAATTTCTCAATGATTTTATAAGAGAATTTCATCTATTTAAATTTTTTTTAATTATTATGACTACATGTGGCTAATATTTTATGATATAATATGCCATATTTTATAGAATGTTTTATGATTAGTTTGGCTATGGATGTGATATCTTGATACCATTCACCATATTTCTCTGAATGGTTAGTGTTTATGTTTAATGATTGGGGAATGTAATATATATTTCATATGTTAGTTTAAATATTAATTTATATGTTGATAATGTTTCACCCATTTCATATGAAGAATGAATTGAACATAATAATTGGTATGTGGGACCCACTACTTCCCCTATGTTCATAGGTAGTTCTCACGAGACAAACTTGTTTGGGTTTTATCCCATTTATATAGGGTCATAGTATAAGGCCTTGACATTATGGTTTTGATGATCCACATAATGATTTCATCATTATGTACTAGTAATTTATATTCCATGTGATTATTCTACATGACTAGTATCCATGGTTATGTTTTATTTTTTAATTTTTTAACTATCTTTTATTTATTCCATACTATGCTCATGTTTATGTTTTATTGGAATGGGTAGTTTTATTTATTCAATATGCCTTATTACATACGATACCTTTTTGTTATATACCATTACTATGAGTCTAATGTCACCCCATTATTATGTTTTATTTTTTCCCATGATGTGAAAAATTATATTATGAATGACTTGTTGGTAAAATCATTTAGTTATGGATGTTTACAATGTAATTTATCTATTTTATTTCCATTAAGGTTGTATTATTAAACTTATGTATGTAAATATTTATATAATGCTACTAAACTATTCAGTCCTTTGGGATACTAATTCCTTGTTATTATACAAACCAATTTATTTAAGTCACTATTTATCGACAACTAACGTTGGGTTCCTTATCCAATGATTGAAAAATTTACAAATGCATATAATGGTATGTACCATACACCTAGTTACTATATAGGAATAATGGTGGTGGAGGTGTCTGGGGGAGGTCCGGATGGGTTGGATAGTATAGGAGAGGTTGTATCTAGAAAGTAGGGTTTTGCGGAGTCCTATGATGTGGATTTGTAGGTTACTCAACTGGGAAGTCATACTCTGTGTGGAGGAACAGGCTATGGTGTAGGGTGCTTAGGGAAGTTGTTTGGATCTATAGCCAATTTGGGAGGTGACAAACCAATGGTGGATTAGATATGGAATAGGCCTTTCTCGGAAGGTGAGGTTTGTAGTATGGAGACCCCATTTATGGAGAAGAGTCTCAAATGTCAGGTTCTAGTGCTTCTTCCAAAATTTGAATTGTTGTTTTAAGGGGTAGGGCGTTGGTGTAGACTACACTTCGGTTGCTGAGGGTATATGGTCTACTATCCTAGGATTCATTGTGGTATCTACTCCTTTTTTAGATCAACAGTGTGATTATATTTTTGTTTATAATTGTTTGTTTGGACCGTATAATCTATGGGATGGTCCCTCCAATTGATTCATAACCTCTCCCATTTTCAATAAATCTAGAACATAGTGTGTGAGGCTATGTAATTGTATTATTTTTTAAAACACCACAAATAAATTCTAAAATCTCCAAAAAACATATCTTTTATTTAAATTTTCTCACAATTATTGGGAAACCCATGTTCATAATAAGGATCAATTTCAAAATTCATTCAAATAATTAAAACCATGAACCTTGGAGATATATTTGTGGTTGTTTTGGGTGAGCCCCCTTTTGCCCTAATCCTCTAATCTTTCTAGTTATTCATCTAGTAAGGGCTAATGACTATAGAAATAACTAGTTTATGGGTTGTTTTAGGTGAGAATTATGTGGTTATTGGTTTCTATAGTGTTAAGGGTGGTTTTTTGGGTTCTTATGGTTGCCTCCCTATTTCTCCAACATTGCACAGTTGATCAGAAAGCATCATTGAGGTGGATACCTTTTATTTATTATATAGTTATATCATGTGTTTGGGGTTCAAGCCATCATTATATTTTTGGATGATGGTATTCACTAGCTTAATAATGAAAATGAAATGGTAATCTGAAAATTATATGGGGATGGATAATTGGACAATTTCTTTAAATTAATAATAATTATTTTATATTTTAATTGGATGGGGTTTGAGCCTTTAAAAAAATCATGGCCATTGGGAGATTTTATAATATTATGATTTTTTGGATTATGGAAACCATTATATGTTTTATTTTTTACCACTAAAAATAGAAATTATATAACAATATATATACAAATAATTAAATGGTTTCACATATAATTTTGGTTTGTGTGATAATAACAATAAAAATAATGTGTGGAGAGATAAAACCCCTTCAATGAATCTAGAAAATGTATCGTGAATATGTAGTGTGTGGTTGATATTTGAATGATCTAAATAGTGATGTAAATATATCGGTTCTGTTGTGATGTGTGGTGGGGATTTGTCTACTAGTATTCATGTGTTTGTGGTGGTTATATGAGTTATTCTATTCAGTTATTGTGATGTGTGGGGTAGAAGTTGTGATATGAGGTTTGTTGAGTGGTTGTGGTTGTGAATGGTAGAAATGTGGTGTTGTTGGCATGTGAAGATGGATTGATGTGTTTTTTAATTTTTTTTTGGTAGCTTCTCTATAGTGATGGAACAATTACCTAATGATGAAATATAAATAACATGATTCGGCATAACATAAATTAAAATAGACTTTGTGGATAAATTTGGTCGATGTTTATTGTGAAATTGAATGGATTAAATAGTAAAATGAATGTTATGGGAAATGATTTTTTTTAATTAATGAAAATGCATGATTGTATGAATTATAAAATTTTTGTTAATTTCAACAGAAATATAGACAATTTTATAGTATCTTATTTTGTGTTTCTATGAATTTAAAGGTTGTAGAAAATGATATGGGTTTTTTTCACATAGTAATGTTGTGGTGAGATGGTTTTTAACTCCTATTGTTAACCCATTAGTTAGTATATTGTGTTTCTATATGTATATATATAGTATATTCATTTTGTTTTAAATAATAACCCCACCCATGTTTGTGAAACTTATGGTGATTACTAAATATTGTGGGGGTGTTTTTCCTAACATCCTGAGGGTGATGATCAATGGATGTCTACCATATCTCAATATTAGGTGAGTTATATATTCATGGGATATGATTTCTAGAAATCAAAATATCACTATAGGTGATTTAGATACAAATTGGATGCAACAGGGAAAATTAAAAATTTCACTAGTGCTATTTGGTTGATGACATGATTTGATAGAATATAGTGAGGCTTGTGATTGGTAGGAGGAGGAAACGAGATTGTTTTCTTTCATATTCATGAAATCCTTTGACACTGGTTTAAAAATGTGATGTCATATGATGGCCTATATTTATATGATAAATAGGTGATATTATTTCCCATGTGTTTACCAGTGAGATATGTGACGTGATGGTGCAGGTGTCTAGGGGTGAGATTTGATGTGACATGTTTCTATACAGATGATATGGAGCACAAAGATGAATGAAATTGGGGATTGAATGTGAAAAAAAGTTGGAATGTTTTTTAGAGAGACTCTTATTTATATGATTCCCATTATGTTATTAAACATGGATACTTTATTTAGTGAGGGATATCTGGTGGGTATGGGTTGGGTTCGTTGACCTATTCTAGTGCTATTTATTCTATTATTTATTCATTGGTGTATAAGTATGCATCTCCAACATATCCATGAGAGACTTAGGGTATCCAACTAAGTATACATGTATGATCACCCCATGTATGAAAAAACAATATTTTTTGGTTTCTTGGAGGAAAAAGTCAACTGTTCATAACATTACTAACTTTGACCATTGGATATATTTTTTTTTCATATCTTTTCTTTTGGGTATTTTCTTGGATACTTTTTTATATATCTGTTTTACCTATAAATGCTTCGTGAAATATATATTTTTGTTGTTATTATCTTATGTTATGTCATGTAGTTTCTTAATTATCTATATATTATCTCTTAATCATATATTAAAGTGGATATTGACTCTAATTTGGGATATTTTTATACCCCAAGATCTTGTCGCAAACCCAAGAACTACTGGAGGTGGGACTTATGGCTCATTATTTTTCTTCCATTATTGTCATCCCTCTGGGTTACATTTTGAGGGAGGGTTTCATAAAAATAAAAATTCTCATTATTTTGGGTTTATATAGATTATTACATATTGTTATCTATTTTTATTATCCCCTCCTTCAAAACACCCAAATTTAAAATAAAATATAATGACTCGATAAATAATACAACTTATACAATAAAAAAATTGATAAAAAGTTGTTGATTTATTGAATATAAAAAATAATTTCTATAAATTACTGAATATTCCTAAGGAGAACACATCCAAATATTATTATTGTATTAGGAGTTATTTTAAAATTTTACTTTTATAAATTGTTTTACATTAATATAATAATAATAATAATAAATCTTAGGTTTCAAAATATCAACTTTGGATGGATATATGAAATCATTAATTTTAAATTTTATTATTGAATTATAATATTAAATGCTTATAATTATAAAAAATAATCATTATATGTTGTAAAATATTCATTTATATAAATGATAAATATCCCACTTTTAAATAATTTTTATTTAACATTAGGATTTTTAGTATATTTTCAGATAAATTATAATAGAACTTGAATATTTTTTTACTTAACTAAATATTATCTTCAGTTTCAAATAATAATAAAATAAATATCGTATTTTTTTAATGTAATATTCCATTCATTTTGAAATAATTAATTTATATTATATTATTTTAATTAAATATAAAATTATATTTTTACTATAAAATAATATAAAAAAACTTATTTTTCAGTTAATATTTCTTGGTGTCATGTAACAACAACCAATATTTAAGGGAATTATAGTTTTTATTTTTTAAAATTATGATTATATTAAATTTATGTGGATTAAATTTAGAAATATTTTAGTGAAGAAGGGGGAGTGGGAAAGAGTCATTATCTCAGAAAAATACAAGTGGGGGTACCACCAAGAACATGATATTTGTATATTGGGTCCCCATTAGAAGAGGCAATGGGATTGTAGTTATCTAGGCATGTTAATGAGTGAATATTTGTGTTTCCCCAAGTGTCTTATAGTGAGTGGGTGTATGATTACTATACCATGGGATCCTTGTAGGGTATAACTATCCTCTCATTAAATGGTGGAATATTTTTAAATATTTTGCCTTTTTCTCTTAAGAATGTAATCACATTTACTAATTACTAAATCCATCCTTTTTAGTGCATTTCTATATAAACTGCATTTCTATCCTCCTAGAGTGATTTCTATATTTATTCTTGATTAAATATTGATTTATTGGTTATTTTTCACTCATAATGGAAATTTGATTATAAGCCCTAAAATTTTGTTTCAATGATTCATCTTTTATTGACTGTTAACATTTAGTTTTAATTTATTATTATATAATGATTATTTTTTGAATTCATATAGGTTATAGAGAAAATAATCCTTTAATTTTCTTTTTATTCGTTAATAAAAAATTATTTAGGTTACCATTATCACTTATTTATCTTTTAATTATGTATTTATTTATGAATATTGAAGTAACAACATTGTATAACACGATGTGTTTTCTTAATGTTTTTAGAATTAATTTTAGCGACATGAGAATAATTTTATATGATTTATTATACATTATGTATTTATTTTTGATTCATGGATAATGTTATCAATTAATACTAGGAAAAATGATAAATAATTGCAAGATTAATTTAATACTAATATTGGCGGGATATTATAATTCTTAAAGGAATTAATAATGAGATTTCTAGGTGGAAAACTATTAATTTTATATCATATTGTTTTAATATTGTTTCATATTGTTATATAATTTAATTTGTTTTCTTCAACTTGGTTTAAATATTTAGAATGATATGCGATAAAACTAATTAATGTTTTATGTTCTTATTGAAATTTTATGGTGTTTAATTTTTTTCCATCTCAACTCGAATGAATGTTTTTTATTTAGGTTTAAGAGTTTTAAATCCACAAACCTGAGTTTAAAGATCTTTATAAGATCACATGTAGCTTATATACTCTTAGAGCATTATAATTATACCATTTGGATCTATGGAATGTAATTCAGATGATTCTATAGTGTTAATTAATCGAAAGGAAGTCCCTTTAATTTAATATTAATAGGTTTTTCAGTTGGGTTGGTTTAATGTTTTATCAAACCGAAGAAGTTGAATATCTCATAATGATGAATATATAATTGAATATTAAAATATTAATATTTGTGATTTTATTTCAACGTAATAACCATGGGAATAAAGAAGAAATAATTTTAATGTTGATGGATGATAAAACATGATTTGTTATTTCTACCTGTTAAAAATATTTTTTGATGACACCATAAGATAATGTGAGAATTATGTTGATGATATATAGGCCATTATTTGATTTTATTATAGGGAAATGTATAGTCCACCATAAGAACTATGAAAAATAATTTTTTTCATCATGATATATCTACACATGAATAATACTAAGAAGTTGTATGTATCGTTTCTAGAAGACAATGAGATTTTTCCATCATAAAAATAATACAAACACAATATGAATCATGAATCATATTTTTTGGTGTATCTAAAATAATACTTGAATACTGATGGAGTTTATATAATGGTTCATGAAAAATTCAGTATTAGAAGGATTATATTCCTGAATTCATGAAAATATTCATCATATAATAGATTAGTGTTGTAGAGGAAGATTTAATATGAATAATTAAATTCACACAAGTAATCTTGATAAATATTTTCTATTTTAGGTGAATAATATTCGGGTTTTAAATGAAAGAGATTATTGTGTGTGAGGATTATATTTATCAAAATTGGATACTACCTGAAGAAGGTCAATCATGGTGTCAGTGGAATGATTTTCGACCACCATATGTATAGAATCCTCAAAATTATTCCATGTACTTAAAATTGATGAATGATGTTCTAAGTTGTAGATAAATTTTAATAAGAATAACATTTACCAAAAGTTCATCCATTAGATGTATATTACACAAAATATTTTGAATGACTTCATATGAAATTTGAGAAATAGAAAATGTTAACATGATGATGAGTTATATGATAATTTTTCATTATTTATGGAGTAAAATTATTAATTCAATCTGTTTTTTATAAAAATATAAAAGAATATTGATGATGATTTTTTTAGAAATTTCATTGAGTAAAATCATAATATTTATGATGATATTTATGGAGGATAATTTAATAGTTTAGATGGAGATTATATTATATTGAATTTTTCATGCTCCCCATATTTATCAAAGCCTAAATTATTATATAGAGAGGAAAGGATGTTTTAGAAAAGGGATTCATTCATTTTATTAGAATATACTATGAATGGGTGAGTAAAAAATATCCCCAAGTGTCTGATCTATAATTATTATATGATATAGTGTGGATTATCTTGGTCACTGAGTTTATATAACAAAAAAAACTGAATAACTAGAAGGTTGGTGTTTGGGGAGATAAAAGTCATGATGTTGAAATTTGTGACCAGAAGATACTTTTCTAGTCAACATTCTTAGAGGATAGCCCCAACATTATTAACTAAGGAGAACCCTTTCATTCATTTCATAGGGATTTTTTGGGAAGGATTCATGGTTGGATAAGGGGTGATCCCTTACCATTCAACTATTATTATTTATTATCATAATGGAAAATATATATTTGTCAAAAATTATCAGTTAAACATCAAGTAGGGATCCTTATTGGTTATGAGCCATATAAAAATTGGTGGGAAATAATGTTTTCCTACATTATTTTGTATTATGAGTGTAAGATTTATTTCATAAAAGAATCGAACAAATTAAAAATTTGGATAAGTTATCATCAAGATAAATAAAATTTGAAATGGTAAAACACTAATTAAACCCCCACTTCATAGTGATTGTAAACATTCCTTGGTATTAGTAGGTTTATCTTTGTGAGTACTATCTTTTGGAATAGTTATTTAGTAATATATAATTTAAACATCATTAATAGTTATGATATTCTAAAATTTGATTTAAAAAACTTCTTTTATGGAAAAAATGATTCCCCATCTCTTTTCTCTTTCCTTATAAATGACGGATGATTCCAAAATAGGTTTTCCAATGGGAGAAATGAATTCAACTGTGACTTTTTCAAACAATGGGAACATGGATGTTTATGATCAGGAATAAGATACAATTCTCAAGTCTTTATCTGTTAATATTTACACAAAGGTAATGGTTCTTCAATCAGTTATGGAAACCTGAGATAATATTGAAACTATCATAGAAGTTAATTTGTATTTAAGAAATTAAAACAAATAAAATAAAGATAAGGCATTTTTAAGACATCAATATGGGTAATAAAAACAATAGGATAACATTTAGTTATATTAAATGAACTTTTTTGTAATATTAGGTTTTTGGTGACACAATGTTAGACTCAACCATTGAAAAAATGGAAAATTTAATGAAATATGTTGTCCAAATATCTCAACTGTGGATGTTAGAGATGATTTATCACATGATAAAGATCAAAATGTTCTCATGAAATATAGATTGAGTATGGATCCATCATTTTGCAAAATAGTTATGAATATATGGATTATCAAGACATAAGGAAACTCAAATTCAGTGTACAAGAAATTGAATATTCTAATGAAATTGACGTATAATGAAATGATGATAAAAATAATAATTAGTTAATTACCCTTATAAGTTTAAATGTTTGAAAGGGAATTGATAATTACATAGATAATCTTCCTTTTAAATCCATTTAGTGTGGAAGAGTTAGGAACTTTTATATCCACTCCATAAAGAATAAAAATAACTACTGTAAATAAGGTTATATTAGTGACATGTATTGGATTATAAAGGTGAATAGGTAAACAAATAATTATAGGAAACTAGTGGAATGAAAAATGCATGTTTTCACAGAAGAAGAGAAGAATATTTATTTGAAAATAATAAAAATGGGAATCATTAAAATATGTATTGGTTTATGAATAAAGTCTTGGTAAACTCATAAAAATCATTGGTTGTGATAAAACTAATTAAATTTATATTTAATAGGAACAATAAGGTGAAGTAACAATCTTGAATATGATAATGAAAACCGGAATCACATCTTGACCAAAATACTAAACTCAAAAAAGGGATTCAAATATTTTAAAGGAAAATAGATAATAAGATTCACATAAAATGGAGAATTCATACATTGATGAAACTAACATCCCCAAGATAATGCTAGACAAATAAGAAAAAATATTGGATAAAAGTGAGATTATTATAATAATAGAAGATGAACTACGAAATAGACAATCTATATGTACTAATTTAGAAGGAAAATTGATTATGTGTAAATATTATTTCAATAAGGATAAAAAAGATAAATTAAAAACATCACTACCAATTGAGAAAATATGTATTAAAAAATAATAGAATAGTGATCATACTGAATATGAATATAGTTCTATTTATAGAGGAAATGTATGTTTTTCAACAAAAAATAAGGAATCTTCAATTAGTAAGAAAAATGAATATTTTTTCCATTTAATCAAGAAAACATAGGAATAATTATTGAATGGAAGTGTCTCCATCTCAATGTAAAAATGATGTATTATCTGCCAATGAACAATCATCAATGTAATTTAACTATATCTTTTATCAATCAATAATTTATATGATTAAATGATACTATTGGGGATAAAAAAAATTAATTATAACAAATCATAAAATGATTGGTACAATATGTATATACCCGATAGATAGTATGGGTTTTTTGGGATAAACTCTCAAAGGATATAGTCTATCAATCAAAATTAAAGAGGATATTTCTCATGAATGGAAGAATTGGATGTTTAGAAATCATTAACAAGATACCACTTGGGATTAATTAAAGAAACATGAGAAATATGTTATAAGACTTTCCAATATGTATAATAATGCATGAATACTCTTCTAGTATAGGAACAACACATCATAATACAAAAGCATTAAAGAAAACTACTGATTATTGAAATTTAACTAATATTCAAAGCCTACATTAAAGGTACCATGAAAGAGAAACCATCAATAATTGATATTATATTATCTTCACATATTATATGTTATGTTAAAAGTTTGAGAAATGTTGATGAATTCAATGGAGTGGTTGTCACCTTTGGGAACGGTAGTCCCATAAAAGATAAAGGTAGTGGAAAAAATGTCACAAATGATTAGAAGTTAAAATATAAGAAGTTATGTTTATTTATAAACAAAATCAAAACATAGTAAGTGTATGTTAGTAGTGTGATTATGGAAATGAAGTAATATTATAATGAATTCTTTGTATCATTTTATTTATGAATGATAAAAAAATCAGAATGAGTAAAAAATAATATAAATTTTTTTTAATTTGGAGATTGATTTTAATCATCTTACCATAGTGAGAAGGATGGTAACCACTTGTGGTGTTGGGGGTCTGTTCATCTTGGACAACAAAATCGAAGAAATATCTCAATGTAAGAATCTATAAGATATTTATCACTATTAAAAAGTGAAATAACCATTGTCTTTAAACATTTTTCGAAAGGGAATATGGATGAAGGGAAACATGGAAGAGAGGATGTTCAATATATTAAACCTATTGATTTTATAAATTGTAATTTTTCAAAAAAAATGAGGCATCCATCAATAAAAGATTATTTTTATTTTGTTACATATTTTAATGACATAACCAGGATGTTGGGCATTATTTTTATAAACAATAAATTTGATTTCATAGAAATTTTTATGATTTATTTGAATGAGTATGATAATAAAATTTTGGAACATATTTGGATGATTAAAATGGGTAATGTAGTTTTTTTACATATTAATCTGTTAAAATAAACATTTCAATGCATGAAATAAAACACATGTTTATAGACCCTCACAATTTTTCAAAAATAGGGTTCTAGTGGAGAAAAAAAATAAGTTTTGTTGAAATTTAAAGTACTATGGTAACTAAAAACAAAATTTCTATGTTCTTAGGGAGGTAATACATATGTTTTACCAAACATGTTCATAATATATGTCTACTTAAATTGAAAATTGTAATCACCCCTCATTGATGTGGTATAAGATGAAACGAATGGTGAAATATATTAAAGTGTCTAGATGTTTATTCCTTATGTTGATCAATAATATAAATTTCAGTGAATTTGATGTAAAATTTTTAGAATGGATTTCCATGGGTCAGACAACCAATGGAAGGAGAAATAGGTGTTAAAACAAATGAATACACAAAATTGTGGAATCATGTGATGTTAAAGAGATAAAAATGAAGCTAAATCAATATTAGTTAATAGGTGTGAATCTAATGAACCAATAAAAGAAGTCAGTTAATATTATAGAATATTATGTGAAGAAGAAAGAATTCATAATGTTAATATCGAACAAACATGTTCTGATGATCTAGTGATGAAAAAGGTTCCTCTAAAAGAATCATTAAATTTTTTACATTATAGAAAAATGTTAAAATAAGTAATAACATCAATATTATTGATTTTATATTTTATATAAGGGGATATATGAGAATGGAGAATCAGAAAAATTTTATTTATCAAGTTAAACCTTAGAATGTATCAAAATAATCTGCACCAAAGGAATAGTATAAGTCTAGTAATGAATATATGGGTTAAATTTAAAAGAATTACAATTGTGAAATTATCTTCAAAACATAAGGAGTGAACAATACAATAACTAAATGGGTGTAAAAGAATAATATTAATGATAAATATTATGTTTCATTTAACAATTCAATTATGGTTTTCATGATATATTTATAGGTTGATGGGGATTATTTTTCATAGACTTTTTCCTTTTTGTGATAATTGACACCATGAATGTGTTTTTTAAATATTTCTTCTCATTTTTAGTACATGGTTTGTCATATACAAAAATATTCATTGTTCCTGAATGTATAATATGAATAATAAGTTTAGATTTAGCAGCTAGAGGGATTCATACATGATGGGGATGACAATGTGGTTTTTAAACTCAAGAAATATATATATAGATTGGAGAAAACCCCATATATATAGTATACAAATTTAAGAGCTACTAAAATCTATTGAACCTATATAATCAAAAATATTAAAGCTACTTATATGTGAAGGGTAATGATTTAGATCTTTATATTGATTGTATACATTGTTGAAATAACTTTTTCTGGTGATATTGATAATTAAATTATGGATTTATTAGATAAAATGATTGAATTATTTGAAATGTCAATTCTGGTGAATGTGAATTTGTTTCTCAAGCTATATGTTAAAAATATTGTTAATTATATCTTTTAAAAATATTAGATCAGGATTTCTAACATAATAATAGAATCATTACAACCCAAACATTTTGAGGACTACTATCATTGGAATACTATGTTCATAGTACATCACATTGAGACTAAAAATAAAATATAGATATTTGTTCTCAATAATGATATCCAAAATCCATTTGAATACATGAAAATGAATTAGATAACAAGGGGAATACAAAGAAATGATAGGTGATATCAAATGACCAGTAAGGGAACAAACTTGATAAAGAAACATAACATTTATGTCAATGGTATAAAAGGATATGATGAATTAGAAGGCTTATAAGTATTCAAAGAGAAGAATAATATAAATATCATGTTATCGTAATGTCATGGGATAATAGAAAATGTTGAACCAACATACAAAATGACATAAGTATGATTCATGGATATCTTCCAAGGCATTATCACATGGTGAAGAATGTATCCTAATAGATTAGGTTTACTCCCAAATCCCATACATGATGACTCAGGAGAATAAAACACTACCCAATTCATTAGAGGGATACATTATTCCAGGCCCTCCAATCACGTGAATTTCATGTATATGCGTATTTTCTCCTTATATGAAATCAATAATAAGGTATAAACATAAAAATTACTCATGGAAGGAAATGTGTTTCATAATCATCTCTCATATCATAATCAAGGGTAATTTCATAATGAATGTATTTGAGAGATTTAGATAAGGCATGTATTACACCATCAAAGTAAATTATAATGATAATGGTATATAAATAATAGTCATATTTATAGTATGTAAAAGCATTCAATAATATTAAATATTTTTACATGGATGAATAGAAATACTTTTAAAAATATTAAACATATTTTTGTGTAAAATGGCCATTCAACTTTGGAAAAAAACTTTTGAAAACAAAAGAAAACACAAAAGATTAGAGAGATACATTTAATTGAAAATAATATTGGAAAATTTAAAATAATCATAAAAGAAATTAACCTTTATGAAGGAATGTAATTCAATACATTCCATATTGGATAAAATTATAATTACTTTTACATTTTCATTAAATTATTTAGAAGAACCACAATTGTGAAACAATAAGATGATTCATTTTAAACTATTTTTTAAATGGTAAAAATGGAAAAAAAAAATCAATAAAAATAATATCATAATATTATAACATTTGTTGACATCATTTTAAAGGAAACAAGTACACAGAAAAGAAGAGGGTTTATACCAAATAGTGAAATAATGTTGGTTTTCATTAAAAAAAATATCTAAATAATTTTAATTAATTGAGAGAGTAAAATTTTATTATTACATGAAAATATTATTAATAAAATATTGTAATATATTTAAATAGTTTTAATATACAATTATCACATTATTTCCTTCAATGTTAATTTATGCATAAACAATCCAAATTAAAATGTGAATAAAGAATAAACCCTTACAACGTTTGTAACCCTTGAATCATAACATTGATGATTGAGGTATGTGAATTGTAAAATAATAAATCCTGAATTATTATGTTTTCATGATATAATATTTAAAGGGTTTTTATTTACACTATATAAAAGAAAGTTTGTTTATAATAGAACATGTATCTCAAATAAGGATGTTTTGAGATAGAATTCCTTACCTTGAGTCTAGGTTTTATCATGTTTTCCTTTTACCTCCTGTATAATTAAAATATATCAATTATTTTTATTCTTAATGATATTTTACAGGTTGAATCTCCTATAATTAAACCATTAACTTAAATTTTTTTAATGACGTGTTTAATTAAATAATTAGTTATGTCCATGTTGTGTGTTTTGAGGATGCTTGTTCATAATTTCAAAATGGAATTGGTGTGTTGATAATGGTCAAAGGGGTCCTTTTTCAATAATCTAAAAAACAATAATAATTTCATAGACATCATTTTTATACATAAATTAATCTTTTACAAATAACCATAAAATGTGTTTTTGGAAAATGTAAAATGTTACAATAATTGAGATAGTGGACTATATGTATGTATGCGTGATATTCCCATTTTAAAACATTCATCATAGAAAAGGTAAGTGTTATTTTATAATTAAATAATTATAATAATATAATAAATATCATATTATTTTAATAAATTCACTTAAATATACAATCAATGTGATCTGGTAACAGAAAAATGAATCTCATCGCTTCACGAGGCGGAAGTCTTCCATATACACAAATGACGTTATCATTTTACTATTGATGGTAATGTCAGAAATAGTATGGAATGTCAATTTTAAATATATAATAATATTTCATCAATATCATATATAAGTATTAAATCAATCATTACGATCATCCGTGATAGGAAATTATGGATATTTAATTATATTGGTTCAGAAGTCCGTAGTCTACAATACACATAAAGGATCATTTAATTTCCCATTTGACGGAAGGGGAGACAGATGAATATAATAACAAAAACAAATGAAAATATAAGTATATATGATATGACGTAGTTATTATATTTTAATTTTTAATACATAATTGAATGTTAAAAAATATGAATGGAAAATAAAGAGCTTGGTAAAGATGATTGCCTACACGTAGAAGAAAATATTTTTGATATCATATTGAGTACCCTAAGGTTAGTATTTTTAGAAGAACATAAGATAATTAATGTGGGTTATTATTTTTGGGAGATATTTTGATATGTATTGTTCAATAAAAATGGATTCAAATTTTTCAATAAGTGAGGGTATGTGGTTCCCTTCCTTAATTGATGTGGTGTGGAGTACTTTTATATACACCAACTATTCAACAATAGAAAGTCGGACTCTTGAGAAGTTACTAAAAGATATAAAAATAAAGTATTTCATGTCATATAATACTGGAAAATAATTATAAAATTCAATAAGAATCATTTTTTAAAAATATTATTCCAATTATCTCTAAGGATACACAATTTAACCACATTAATTTTCACACTATTGTAACCATTATTTATTATTTTAAAATTAATTATGAAAAAAATTAAGATGAAATTATTATATAATAAAACGTAATCATAAATAAAATATTTAATTAATTTTATAAAATTAATTTTAAATAAGTGGGGTAATTTAATATAAAATATAACCCAAAGTGGTGTCCAAAAATATGATTTTCTAGAACGGCATTTTTCAGGAATAAGATGATCATATAATAACTATTTTAAGTATAATAATAATTAAATAAATTTAAATTCATATTCATATATATATATATATATATATTATTAACTTATATTAATTAATTCCCCATTACAGGTTTTCTTAGTTAATGAAAAAGGAGAAACATTATGCAATTATAAAGATTTTTCTGGAAAAAACAATGTCAACAAAAAATATAAACCTACATTAAAAAAATTATATGAATGAAATAAATGTAATTAATTGGATTAAATATAAATAAACAATACTTAATATTACATTAATGTAAATCATAATTATAGTTTTACTTTTAAATTAATTAAATTATTAAAATAGATGATAATTGTTCAAAAAGCTGTATTTCCCACTATTCATTCAAAAATCATTTTTTAGAAAAATAACAATTTGTAATCAAATTTTAATATTGATAATGTTATTTAAATTATTATTATGATATTTTTATATAAAAATATATAAGGAAAAAAATAATTATATTATTTTATCACAAAATAAATAAAAATTAGGTTTGTAGGAAAAACATCTTTTTGTTAATTAAAGATTATTTTTTAAAGTTATGTTCTAATTTATTTATAATATTTTATAAAAAATTAATTTTGTAGTACCATAATATATATATTTTATGAATCAATTAATAAAAATTTTTCCCTCTAATTTAATAGATATATTATATTAGTCATGGTTAAATAATAATATATTAATATATTATTTTGACCCGTTTATACTCAATATTGTATGTTAAATATGATATCGAGAATATTTTTATTTTAAAAGATAAATTGTGATACATTCTACATATTAAATTAATTTCTTCCTAAAAATATATAATTTTTCTTAGTATTCAATGGGTTGACATTCGAAAATTACATTATGGAATTATAAAATCATAAAAAGGGTTAACAAAAACCCTATTAAAAGTGAAATAAGTAAATATGAAGGTCATGTAGAATAACATGTAAATAGGTTTCCAAGTAGGATAACATTGGTGGGAATTTAAAATTTGGATATAGAAAAAAGTGTAAATAATTTTAGATATATATATGTGTCATTAATCAATATAATATTAATGATCAATAAAATGATTACAATCAAAAAACCATAAATATATGATTAATTAAACAACCATTTATTAATTAGATATGTTGTTAATATGATATATTTTTTGTTTAAATATGTATTTTCTAGATTTGAGGTATTCTGTTACTATCTATTTATAAAACACTAAGAAATAGACATACTTGATATCATTTTATTTAATAAATGCAATTTAATCCTTTCACTGTGCTTCGATCAATTTCAACTTCTCATTTTACTCCAAGGAATTTATATCCAATATATATGTTTTTATGACTTATTCACTAAATTTAACATTTAATGGATCATCAAATTCATAAAATAGTAACAAGTTATTCTTTCAATTTTATAGAAAAAATTATCAGTGTAATCTAATATAGGACCCCAAACAAATATGAATATATTAATATCCAAAAGACAAAAAAACAAATGATTTACATTTTTCATTCGTTAAATAAATATTCTTACTTCCTAAATGACCTGATTTAATATAAAATGGAAAAAGAATTTATCCTAAAATGTTATCACATACCCGTCATGTTACATATCTAGAAACATAATAGCATTATTCCCAAATAACTCATTATGTTAAATTGAATGGTTATATATATCTCAACAGAATAAATTTTTTACCAAAATATCATGAATCACTTAAAAATCATAAAAATTCAAAAATAATCTATCTTTTAATATGATTCCCAAAATCAATATAATATTTAAAAACAATTCCTTTAAGTAAAAAACAATGTTATACTAATTAGTACATCAGAGAAGATAACAATAGAAATTATACCATTATCGCCCTTTAGTTTTCATTTCAAGCACCACATCCATTCCATATATTATGGGCTATACCTTAGACTATGGTTTATCTGTTATCTAAAACTATATTAATATAGTTCAAATAACATTCCCATAGATATTATGAACATCCAAAAAATAACATTAATCATTAGAATGATTTTTATCCACAAATTTGATCTATACATATTATTTTTATTCAAAATCAAATAATATTAATTGAATTTTAATACATTGACATCTACAATAGGAAAATGAATAAAGTATTCCAATTCGTTAAAATGAATGTCCACAAAATATAGAGGCATTCACCATGAAATAGTTTCTACAAAAAACCAACACTGAACTCAATGGTAATATTACAAAAAATGACTCCAAAAATAGAAAACAGAATCTTCTTAAACATAAAAAACATAAAAAATAAAGGGGTCATTTATTCATAAAAAATTATTACCAACCGTCAAATTATCAACCCCATACACCTTTTGTTTTAAATAAGCCATCCATGATTATCATATATTCAACTCCATCATGATTGTTAATAAAGAGTCTATGAATTTAAAAAATATATCCCCCGTGAGTGTCAAACCATATGTGTTATAGGTATATTTATCATGAACTAGGTAATGATTGAGTATAGCTCACTTCACCATTGTTAGAGTTATTACAACTGTTCCCCATCTATTCTAGAGTCACATCTTCTTTTAATATCCACATATGAATGTCTTTTCTTCAAACCCTCTCACTCAATCCTTTATGTAAATTTTAGGATACTTTTTTATAATTATTATTATTGTAACAATTAACCTTTGACTTATCCTTAAGGTTATCACTAATTTTTCACAACCTATATTCCAATGGAAAACTAAACCTTTTCTCAAGTACCAACTATATAAATCCACTCCTTTGACATATATTTATAAATTATTATAATATACTTATCTATTAATTACTTCCCAACGATCATGTTTCCATGTTTATTTCTAAGACATGTTTCATGGTACATTATATTGTGAATAATAATAGGACCTATATCTTTTTTATCACCAGATTGAGCTGATAAATCTTTTATGGATCCTATAAATGTGTAGGAGAACCTATAAAATACATTGAAAAAAGGGTGATCTAAATAGGACACTATGGTAATCATCATGATAGAGAAATATAATATTTGGGTCAATGGTATAACATGATATCATAAAATAAATGGTACATGAGTAATCAAAATGAAGCCTAAAATAAAAATCCTGGTATAATAATATCATGGTATTAGAGAAAATGGAGCATTAATATAAAACATGACATAAAGAAGAGTCAGTGATTATAGCCTAAACAACATGAAATGGAAAAAAAATCCCATAATGGATATGTTTTACCCCCAAATAGAATAAATAATCCATCACAAGTCTAAAATATTACCCAATTTATTTAAGGGATATATAATTTAGGCCGGCCCATCACATTCATTTTATGTATATTCATATGAATCCCACATAAGAAGTCAATCATGATGTGCCATATCAGGTAATGATAGAATTATAATTTTGATATTTATTAATAATTGGGAATTTAATATTAATTTTTTTAATATTGATGCTACTTCTCTAAGCATAAACGTCTCAAAATAATGAGTTTCTCTGAAATCATACATTCTATGCATTACTGTGTTATAAAAAAACTAATATATTTCTATTTTAATTGGTAGTTATCACCTATCCAATCCATCAGTAGGAATGAATAGTAATAACTATATTATTTTTACATATATCTGTTAAATTTTATTACATTCAAACAACAACTATGATCGGATTAAAATAATAATAAATCAAATTTTAAGCACAAAAATATCTATATTTTTTAAATTTGGTTTTATGACTTTTAATAGAAAACCCATTTTAAATATAATTTTTGAAACTTTTATAATTTTTTATAAAAAAAATAAACTTAATTTTGGAAATATGAAAATCAAAATATACATTTGGTTATTTTGTTTTATTTTTCTTTGAACAATCACATTTTGATTAATAATGTATAATACTAAATTTTATTACAAAACTAAATTTTAATCCAATTTTATATGTAGATATATTATATATTATTTTTTTCAAAGTAGAATTATATCAAATTTATATCACTTAACCTGATTTAGGTCAGTAGAATCAATTTCTCTTTGAATTTATTTATAAAACCGTAGAATAAATTTGAAATATTTTACTTTATAAACATGCTCTATCATCACATTTTCAAGATTAAATATAAATTATTCTCTAACAATTATCTAATTGGGATTCGGAAAAATGAATTCTATTTTTGAGCAATAATAATTTATAATTTCTAATATGATTAAATTGGTTTTTACTAAAAAAATTATTGAATGTAATTTAAATTAATTACAATGATTAAGAGGAAAATATTTTTATAATGGGCTAAACCATAATCTTAAGAGCCATAATGACATAAAACATTGTCTAAAATCAATTTTATGTTTAAATTTATACCCTGTAATAAATTATCTAGAATTTGGACAATTATGGGACCTATATGATATGGGGAAAAGGTTGGTGGAATTCTATTCAAAAAAAATTACCAGAAAGACACAACCCCAACACTATAAAAAGGCTACCACCCTTCTAATTTCATGAAACCACTTAAATCGCATTGTCTCATAATAATACTCCCCAAATATGCTCCCAAAATATATCCCCTCATTATAGAGACCAAAAAATGTGAATAAAGATAAACAAGATATCCCTTAGTGCAATCCAGAATGAGTTACCTGGAAAAAGAGGTAACATTCATCAATATAAATTTAGGTTTTATCTCTTTATCCATCCATTAATTTGGTAATATTCCATTATTATATAATCACATAATTATTATAAATATACTTTTATATTTTTATATTAATCATTGAACCTAAACCTATACACACTTTCAACAAAGCCGTAATGACATTACCATTTCTGTAGGGTGAACTACCCACTCATGTAACGAAGTCATTCATTTTTCCTTTACCACCTATCATGTATGGTAATTATGATTTAAACATATGTTTATATGATATATATATATATATATGATATTTGTGATGTATTATTACTTCTGGATTTTTTATATACCCATACCTTCATGTTTTACATTTTATGTAATTTGATAATGTCGTTTCTGGACGTTTCAACTACCACATCCTCAAACTGATGTGATACATTCCCACATTACATGCAATGTAATAAGGATGAGCTTAATTAAACACATGTGGATAAAATATCACAAATATTATATTCTTGATATAAACACCATTCTTTATATATAATATATTATTTTCATTATTACACATTCACACACACAAAATGTGATAATGTCGTTCATTGATGTTTGGGATACCACCTCCTCAACACGATGCAATTCCTTTTATATAAAATTAATTATATATATAATTATATATGATTAAAAAATATGGAAGATTTTATATAATTATCATTCTTTAAAGATAAATTTCTCTTAGCTTCTTTCTATAATGATCATTGAAAAATGGGAACCATACTCATGTGTATGTACAACCTACTTTCTTCGTGATAGTAACTTTGTTTCATATTACATAACCATATTTCATGACTAATTTTAAAATTATAATTTATTTTTAAATATAATCATCACATCATGATTACTATTATATATATGCTTTTATAATGACCCATTTGACCGTAGTTTACCTACCATTTTTTCCACATAATCCAATTATGGTTAAAACACCTAGAGAAACAGAATTATTTATGTAATTTTTTATAACATTGTAATAATTGAAACAAAATAAATTATAAAAATTAAAAATATTATATGTAAATTGAATAATTAACCTATGTTATTATTAATAAGGATAAATACACACTTAACAATTCAAACACAAGGTAATGGATTTCATCTCTATATCCTTTCATTGAGGCATTTCATGATGATATGCACCTCAATTATTTAATAAGTTTTTTATATTACCTCTTTGAGATTATATAACCATATTTTATCTTTTATGATGTTATTTAATGTTTTTTAGATGTTATTCTATAATAGTTATTATTATTTAAATGATCAAAGTTTTATAGGACGATTGGAATGTTCAATGATTTATATTTCCAATCCTTTTATCCATGTAAATATTCATGACATAGTATATTTTTTTATTTGTATAATGGTATTATAAATGATTTTTTTTCATTTTTTTTAAAATAATTAAATATTTTTCAAAGTGGATTCTTATTATCTGTTTTAAATATAATGTTTTTAAAAAAGTAATGTTCTATTCATAAACAACACCGAGATAATGAATTTTTCACCACTATGGCCATTGATTTATTTTGGGATACCTTTGGAAGATTTAAATTTTTTTGGAGTAACAAACATTCTATCCCTTTTCTGGTTATTTTTGTATTGATAATGTTTTTTCAAAATAAATGTGTATTTTGTATTGAAATTTGATTTTTTTAATTTAAAAGGAATTTTAATATATGAAAGTGATATTCATAAGAGTTAGAAATTGTTTTTCAAATGATGTAGTTTTTTATTAATGTTGTTGTTATTGGATAATATAAATAATTGGTGCACTCAGATAGTGTTGGGTGTGACCTTTATAACATAAACGATGGCTGAACCTAGATTTTTTCTCCAATTTATTGGGTAATGATTTTTGTCATGAACCAAACCGGGTCACCATCCGACAGGGAACCTGACCCGGTCCACAACATGTCCTGGAGGACATTCTTGATCCCTATGGGATGGCACAATTTCCAGGTTATCAAAACTAACACATGTGAACAATTTACTCGAAATTGTAAATAAAAAACAACTGATAAGAAAAATAAACTAAAAATGAAATGAAACAACCAAACAAGAATTTAAACTAAAATCAAATTTAATTGTTTACTACTTGAACCATCATCCTGAAAGTAACGACAACAATAGAAACTTAAACAATAACTCAAATCTCCATGATAAAAGGGAGCTGTTACATCCCCAAGCCACAAACAACAACTTGGATGAGAAGACCATCGACAACCCTATCCACCATCACTGAGCATGATGCTTCATCCTCAATTAAACAATGAATATGGTCTACATACACCCAATGGTGTGTGTAGCGTGTGATCCAAGAGCCCCGTAGGATGTCACCCAATAAAAAGTTTCCATGCATAATTATAAAATGACATATACATTTGAAATTTTAACTAAATAAAAGAAGTAAAATCTTGGATAGTTTTAATGAAAACATGATTAAAGGAATCATTTTCAAATAGATTGACCTAAATTAAAACACAGACACTAAATTTATTTATAATAACCAACCTAACCCACTGATGAGTTTAAGGTATCCAATGAGCACTAATATGGGAGATTCCTCATGGGTGTTAGCTAACATGAGTCCCTATATCATCGTGTCTTAGTGAATCATGGCTGAGAAACCATGACCCTCAGAAAATGTGGCTTAGAAACCATGACCATCCGAAATCGTGTCCTATAAACCCCGACCCATAGTCATTCATATGTTTAGATAGTGTTGTAATCATCAAACCTCCTATGTGAAAAGGGGCCAAAGCCACCCCTAGATCACTATCCCACTAGCCTAGTCCACCCTCTATGTTTCTCGGGCTTCCCGCTTGGTGCTCAAACAAGTTTCAAGTTCATGTCACATGTCACACTTAAGCATAAAAGCCAAAAATGGTACTTACACTTGAAAAATCTCTATTTTCACACCCAACCCGACTTTTAAAACCATAAGCATACCAAAAATAATTTAAAAACATAATCTGCATATGTTACATACTCAATTAAACCATCTATACAGTTTATAGTCACTTATCATTAATCAAACCACCACTAACACACATAAATACCCTTTATAAATAAGATGCACACTATAAAATTTTTCAATCATGTTTCAAACCTGTGACATAATTTAATAAACCATTAAAAAATTATAAATCAATACTAAAAGAATGTAACATGGATTTAAAAAAAACTATAGTATTAATTTATAAATTCAAATTCATTTCCACACCACATGCACTCGAATACAATATTAAAGGGTGACATGAACCACACAAATGGTTTGATGGAAAACCTTGCACCATATGTGAAACACATTTTCACAAACCAAAAAATTTAATCAGCCAAAATTAAAAGATTATATTTTTTTGAAATAATAACTGGGCTTTACCCATTAAACTCACACAAACCTTATTTTATGTCCAAATGCACATGAAGATATGTCAAAAATACAGTTCACACCATTGGCACAAATTAATAAGATAACCGAACAATTTAGAAATCACTAACAGTGTTCTCAGTAGAAAACACACATATTATATTAACAAACTACTAAACAATTTCAATAAAAATCAAAAATAAAAAAATTTAAAATAAAAAAATTAATTAAATAATATGCAAAAAATTATTCTTGAAAATTATTTCATAAAATATAATAAGATGAGGAACCACCTACCTCAGTGTTGGAAAACTCTAAAAATTCAGTGCGCATCTCCAAAAGCACACCAAATGCACCACACCGAATCCAAAATGAAACTAATAAAAGACAACATATCTGAAAAAGAATTAATATCGAACCAAATTCATCGCAAGTTTCACCCCAAGATACATGAAGCTCCATCCCAAAACTCTACCAAAAGTAATATCAACTGATCTAAATAGAATGCACATGCCGTAGATATATTAGAGGCTTTCCAAGCATGTCAGAGAGGTGTCGGAGGTACATCGTTGTGAAAAATTTATCCACGAAGGGATGTGTAGACAAGGGGCAATGCATTAGATTTTTGTGTGGTAGATAGGGGAGAAACATGCGGATTTATGGTGAGGTGAAGTGCATGGATCCATGTGGGGGGGGGGGGGGTAGGGCAATGGCTGGGTGGAAAGCAGAAAGTGGTCAGCCATTGGGGTGGCAGAACGGGTGTCCTGGAGGGCGACGATATGTCGGAGGATGGATGAGGAGGGGGAGGGTGGTCCGGAAGCTTGCCCTAGGTTTCGAATGATGGGATGTGTCCAAGGGATTGGCCAAACGGCAGATCCAGAGGGGAGCCATGTGGCATGCTGTCTAGGATTTCGGGGTGGCGGTGCAAGCCAGAGCAGCACGGGGATCACCAGACAGAAGGAGAGGCAGGGAACGAGTGGTTCAAGAGGGAAATAGGGAGAATTCTTTCAATATGTAGGGTAGGGGGATCATGCAGGTGCAGTGAAAAGGAGGCCTAGTGGGTACTCAAAACCATACAAAAAAACAAACAAAAAATATAATAAAAAAATGAACAATGTAAATAAATAATAACAATAAGAACAACAAGAACAACAACAATAATAATAATTATAACAATAATAATCTAAATTGAGTATAATAATCATAAATAAAGTAACCTAATTATCATAAATCATATAAACAATAATAATACTCATTAATAATTAATAATACCATCAAATAATTTTAGTAATATTATTAGTAAAAAATTCATGAAATTTTTTTCCGACATTTCACATTTAATTTTATTTTTATTTTATGACTCATTTAATTTTATTTCATCATTATTAATTTATTTCATTTAATTTTTTGAACATCGTTAGATCACCCAGTGTACCAAGTGAAGCCGCATGGTTTCTAAATCATTCATTTCTCGAGTCATGCCTCACTAGAGGCCATGTGGTCTCAATTTTCATTGTATTCTAATTTTATTATTCATCCCATATTTTTCATATGCCTTGTGAATTAGGCAGGACGGTCAGTGAAGCAGATGAGGTTGTACGTGGTGACCCAGGCGAAGTTGTGCGGTTTCGACCTTGCCCTTCCCTTTCACTGAACACTGTCATGGAAAAAACAAGCATTTTTAAATATGAACTCAAAAATTAAGTTGGGATTCAATCCAAACTATATGATTCCAAGAAAATTTAATAAAATAAAATAAATTTTAAAATGGAAAATGTGAAAATTCTCCCCACCATAAAGCTTTCTGTCCCTAGAAATACACAACTATGGTTGAGACTCAAAACAGAAAACAATGCCCCCTTAGGGTTGAAAGAGGATCCATATGAAAACAAGAAAAAAAAGGAAAACACATCATGCTTAGAGAAAATGACTTAAATAAAAAACACAAGAAATTCGTAAAAAGATATTCTCATATGTGTTCCGACCCCAAAGATGTAGAACACCTCTAGTTGATTAATCCAGGATAGGAACTCTCTCTCCCACGAGAACCAACATCACAAACTGAAACACCTCATGCACCAATGAATGAAAACCATGTCTTTTGACTGGAATGAACAAATAAGACCAACTACATCGAAGGACAACTCTTATCACTAATCACATAATCATATCGAGGAACATAACTAAAAGCTCAACATGGGGAAGACCTAGGGGATCCCCACCATTAAAAACCTACCAAATTTCAAGACGAGACTGTAAAACCAACATGGGGAGGTCCAGGAAATGCCCCACCATTAAATGAAAGGCCAACACCGATTCATTCTAGAGAAATTTTTATGAGAACCACCATGGTTATAACCACCACTATAAATGATAGAAGATATATAACATTGAAAATTTTCCAATGGTGACTAAACACCCCACCACAAGGGGCAGGGTGGGAGGGTCCCAACTCTCGGTTCTTCAAAAGCATTTCCCAAGACAAACCAGCTTTTCCATATTCCTAGATGATAACCATACAACTGTGTGACCAATTTTCCCAAATAGACCCCATAAGGACCGCTAAAAGATATTACATCTGCTTGGATGAAACCCCCAAGAATATAGGGTAACGAGATGACCATGCTTGCTCATAGCCTTGGGAAACCTCACACACCCAGATAGATTATTCTAGAATGAACAACTATAGTAAACAATTTAAACTATCTCCGCCTCCCACACCGATGACAGAAATATGGCCAGGGTACCATTCACGTTCGGGGATACTGTCCAGGAACCAACTTCACTCCAAGGCCTATGACTAGAGCCATGTTGTATGAGGCATCTCCCACCTTGCAGTCAGGCATGGAAGACTCCCAAACTGAGCTTCTCTCTTTGGTCTCAAACTCTACCACACTACATCTGAGACAACACCAACAAACAAAACACACAATGACATACAACTACTCCCTCATGGCACATCTACCAAAATAGAGGTTTAGATGATTCACATTCATCACCTATTCACCTAAACCATGAAACATAAGAAAGAATGATGAATGAAAAATACCCCACTTTGAACTTATAAAAATAAATCTCCCCAAGAGGACATATTACAATGAAAATAGGGATTCCAAAAAGATCCTAGGAAATCCACCCTTTCCCATCAAAGAGATATCACACTGCAAGACATCACCAACAATTACCATTGGGGTCAATGAAATCAAAACAATACTTTCAAGACACCGGTCAGCACCGATAACTCCGAACCGCCTTCACCCTTCGCCACTGGAATTCCATTAACTGTTTCCAAGGGGACATTCAAACGTAACAATATCAAACATCACACACGACGACTATGAAAACTAAATGAGACCAAAGCTCCCTTAAACTCCTATTGAATCTGTCATCCCACTGTGAGAGGATCTGCATAACCATAAATGATAAGGTAAAAACATAGTACTATTACTAAAAATGGAGAATCCTTACTTTAATGAGCTGGAGGGTTGGCCAAAGACGAATTACCCATGGCCACACATCAATCACATGTTATCACTTTATGGGGGGCATGGACTAGTTAAGAAATAAAACCATGGACCCAATCAAACTGTTCTAATGACCTAGACATTCCTCCGGAGAACATGAAACCTGCAGGGGGAACCACTGCAAGGGCTTCCTAAAGCTCTTTTAAAAACAATTCACTAACCATGCGCTTGCACATGAACTTATAAAAAAAATTCAAACTCAAGAAAAAAATTAGTCAAATGTTATTCTTTCCTTGAAATTCCTCCCATCCAACACTTCCCAAAACACAAGGAGTCATCACAGAATCAATATACATTAAAACACCAATTTTATCTTCTTAACCAAACTTTTGGAAAATAATCAAAGCTGGTGGGTTGCACAAACACCAATGGTATCTAATGGGCTCACACATGAATTTACCCATGCCATAGTAACACCCACCTCATGTGCATCTAGGAACTCATCCACTTGTGTCATTAACCATTTCTCTTTCCATATACACTTATGAATGTGGTCGCCCATGGGAACAACAACAGTAAGAAATGGACCTTTCCATTTTTCAATACCAAACATTCAACCCACACTTCTCAAACCTTACAGATAATTTTATATTTAAAGATCTTCATTTCGAAAAAAAATTCAAGTAAAGATAATCTTTACATAAAACCAGTTTTTCATGAATCAAAAACCAAGATACGAGGAATGATGAAAGTTGGAACTAGTGTCAGTGGGTGACATGGAAATATGGTTGGCCACCATAAGCCAGTCATGCCACCACCACAAAGGGTATTCTAGTATAGAGTCCCTAGCTCCACATGGCATGATAGACCCTACAAGCTCACCAGGACCTTACTCATATCTAGAACATCGAGTTCGGACACCCTTAACTTTTTTATACCTTGAATCCATCTCAAAATAACAAGACCAAAGAGAACAAACTCCTCGCATACCATTTTGTCACGAATCAGGCCAGATCGTCATTCGACCTAATGCCCGACCCAATCCGCGACATGGACTGAAAGGCCTTCCAGATCCCCACGGTAGGCACAGGTTCCCTAGAATCAAAAATAATTCATGGGATTGATTTAGATGAATTAGTAAATGAAAAAAAACTGATAAGAAAAATAAATTAAAACTGCAAATAGACAACCAAACAGGGCCTTAATCTAAAATCAAATTTTGAGGTTTACAACTTGAACCAACATCTCAAATGTAAAAAAACAAATGAAACTAAAACTTTAACTGAAACATCCATGCTACAAGGGAGGTGTGACATCCATAATCCACAAACTCTAATTGGAATGAGAAGACCATTAACAACCCGAACCACCATCACTGAGAATTATGCCTCTACCTGGAATACACAACGAATAAGGTCTATATTCACCCAAAGGTGTATGTACGGTGTGAGAAAGAGCCTTGTAAGACGTCACCCAATAAAAAGGTTCCATGAATAATTATTAAAGGAAAAATACATTTTAAATTTTAATTAATGAAAAAAGTAAATGCTTGATCAATTTTAAAGAAAACAAGATTAATGAAAATAGATTCAAATGGAACTACCTAAATTAAAACAAAAACACACTTAAATTTGTTTAAAAATAACCAAAGTGTCACAACAATGATCGTAAGGTCACCAATGATAACTAATATGGGAGAGGCCTGCTGAGTGTTATCCAGCTTGGGTCCCTAGATCATCGTGTCTCGGTGAAGCATGTCTTAGAAATGACAACCCTTAGAAAACATGGATTTGAAAGCACGACCCATTGAAAACATGGATTAGAAACCACGACCCTTATTCATTCATATGTTTAGTTAGTGTTTCAATCGTTAATCCTACTAAGTGAAACAAGGCAAAAGCCACCCCCAGATCACCAGCCCACTAGTCTAGTCAACCTTCCTAGATACCCACGCTTCCCGCTTTATGCTAAAACATGTTTCATGTTTTTGTTACTCGTCTTACATATGTATAAAATCCAAACATGGTACGTACATATGCAAGATCACCATTTTCACACCCAAAATCTATTTTATAACCATATTCACACAAAAAAATATTTTAAAAATTTTATTTTCATAGGTTACATAATCAATTAAAGAATTTTCACAGTTTAAAGTCCCTTATCATTAAACAAACAACCAGTTACACAAATAAATACCCTTTTGAAATATGAAGCACACTAAAAACAATTTCAAACATGTTTCACTCTAGTAAAATATTTTAATAAACCCTAAATAAATTATAAATAAATAGTAAAAGAATTTCCCATGGATTTAAAAACACAATGTTAACAATATATACATTCAAATGCATTCCAACATTGCATGCACATGAATACAATTTTAATGTGTGACATGAACCACAAAAATAGTTTGATGGAAAACCATGCACCCTATGTAAAACAAATTTTCATAAGACACATAATTTAATAATCCTAAATTAAAATCTTATAAGACAATTTAAAATAATAACTAGGCATTACCCTCTAAACTCACAGTAGTATTCTTTTACGACCAAACACACACAACACCCGGACAAAAATAAAGTTCGCACCCCAAGCACAAATTAACAAGCTAATCAAAGAAATTAGAAATCACTAACAGAATTCATAGTGTAAAATAAACATATTATATAAACCACATACTATAAAATTTCAATGCAAATCAAACTTAAAAAAACAAATTTCGAAATACATAAATTAATTAAATAACAATATAAACAAATTAAGCTTGCAAATTAATTCATGAATTATTAATAATACATGGAACCACCAACCTCAGTGTTGTAAAACTCTAAAAATTAAATTTTTGACTCCAAAAACACACCAAACACACAAAAATGAATTTTAAATGAACCATAAATGAAAATATATCAGAAAAATCATTACGAGAAAATGAGAGGCGTGGCACTAGGGGAGCATGTTGGAGAGGTGTTGGAGGTATGCCGCGTAGGAAAAATCAATCCATGAAGGGATGTGATAATATGTTGCTATACATGATGATTTTGTGTGTGAGATAAGGGAGAATCATGTGTCTATTTGGAGAGGTGAAAAGAGCGGGTAAGAGTGGGGGAGGTAGGGCGTTGGCCGAGTGGAATGAGGAAAAAGGTCAGCCAAAGGGTAGTGCAATGAGTGTGATAGAGGGAGACAACAAGTCCAAGGCTGGATGAGGAGGGGGTGGGTGATCCGGAGGCTGGCCCTAGGTGCGGCGTGACAGGGTGTCTCTGCAAGGGAGTCCAGATGGCAGAGTTAGAGGGAGATGTGCGATGGGCTGGATGGGAGGTCGAGTGGTCTTGGAAGACAGTGTGACATAGGGACCGTCAGACCAAAGGAGAGGCGTGGCACAAGGGGTTCAAGGGGGAAGGAGGGTGGTGGCCATCAGTGCGTAGGGTAGGGGAGCCCGTAGGTGCGGCACAAAGGAGGCCCAGGGGGGTAACACAAACCCTAAGGAAAAAAATAAAAATGTATATAAATAATATCTACAACTACAATAATAATAATATTCTAAAATTAGAGTAATAATAATAAATAATGTAACTTAATTATCATCACTTATATAAATAATAATAATACTCATTAATAATTTATAATATCCTCAAATAATAATAATCATAAAATCAGTAAAACAATTCATTAAACTATTATTCGACTCTTCTTATTTGAATTTATTTTTATTTAACAACTCATTTAATTTTATTTCTTCTTTATTAATTCATTTCATATCATTAATTAATCTTTAGCAGGTCACCCAGTGGACCTGGAAAGGCCGTGCAATTTGAAAATCGTGCTAAGCCTGAGTGATTCCTCACTTGGTGCCACACGTTCAAAATATTTATTGTATTCCCATATTATTATTCTTCACATAATTTTCATCGGCCATGAACATTGAGCAAGCCATGCGGTGAACTAGATGAGGTCCCATGTGGGGACCCAGGTGAAGTCCTGTGGTTTCGACCTCACCCTTCTCGGGTGTTGAACCCTATCAAACTAAAAAATTTGTTTTTAAATAGGGACTCAAAAATGTAGTCGAGCTTCATCCCAAACATCCCGATCCCATGAAAAAATAATAAAATAAAATAAATTTGAAAATAGTGGGTGTGAAACTTATCTTCCCTAGAGAAATATTTTATAATTTGGAATTATGGTAATTATTATCTATAAGGGTTCTGTAATTATTCATGGTGAATATGTCCTAATGTACCTACTTTAATTTTGGATGTTTTCTATTGAGTTTTTATGAAATCTTTTTTTTTGAAAAGTTATGATAAACGATATTTATTAAAGATTGATATTTTATATTTTTGTGTAAAATGATATTTTTTTAAGAATGGGGTTTTCATGAGTTTAAATGTTTATTAATTGATAGTTTGTTTCTATCTTTTTATATACCTTAATTAGATATTTATGCTCATAAAACATTTTTTTTTCACTAGATTTTCTGCACTGTATATTATGGTTTTTTGTGTATGATTTTTAGAATAATTCTTTAAAACATTAATCCTGAAATGGTTCTCAATGTTAATGAAATAAATTTATTTACTAAAACACCAGATTATATAATGTGTTTGTTTGGGGCCAAAGAGATGGTATCCAAGATTGGTTTAGATAACATTGGTGGTTGGGGTAATAATATTACATTCCCTTGAAGTAATTTACTTATTGACAAATTTACAGTTTTATCATTTCATGATTAACATGTTTCAATGTTTAAGATGTGTATATTATGATTTCATTTATTCTGAGGAAATAAGAAAGAAATAGTGGGAAGAAATCTAGAGGAAGATATCCTTATAAATTGGCATCTCCAGATGGATGGAGATGGAATAGAATAGTTTGCTATAGTAATGGATTACTTTACTCCATTGATAAATGGTAATGGTATCCATGATATTGGTGAACCCATACTACCTGAATGGAACATAGATTTATAGTGAATTTTATGGGGCGACATCCCCCATCATTCAATGGATCATATAACCCAGTCATAATAGGATGACGGGATAATGTTCTGGAAAGATATTTGATATCATTGGATTTTTGGAACATCCAAATGCGACCCTGTTTGTTTATCATTTTGAAGGTGAAGATGAATTATGGTTTTCTTTTGTTAATAATACTAGAGAGAAATATGATCTTGATTCCATGGAATGTGAAATGTTAACAGAATTTATTCATAATAAGTATTTTTTAATATTTTTTCTACTCTAAATGGAGAAACAATTCCTTGAATTAAATAAAATGTTTTATATTTCATATTTTTATATGAAGTAAACATCACAAGATTATCGGGTTATGTTCCCTATTTTATTCGGGACATTGTGTGAAAAATTAATCGGATTAATTCAGGATTGAAACCATGTTAAATAATATCATTGGATTCATGCGAATTTAAAATCTTGGAGAATATTTTCCTATAACTACCAAAACATTTGAATAATATTTGTTTCCTAAATTTCATTGTTATTTAATTTGGTTCTCAACAAAACTATTTCCATATTTTAAATGAAGTGTGTATAATTAAAATAATTCCATTAGACTTTGACTGTTATATAACTATTAGACAATATGATGGTTGGAAACTATACAATTAATGTTAGTATTGTTGTTCATAAATACAAATTATCATTGTTAATTAATACAGAAAGTTGAGTCTATGGCCTCATCCAGTAGACTCTTGTTGTACAAATCCCATCTATTAGAGCTTGTGAAGGAGGTAGCATCATTGGGATTTTCTCTGGACAATGCCCATTCAAATATTCAACATCTTATGTTTGAAGGTAATCTCTTATGAGATAAGTTCAAGATGATATAAATCACAACTCGAGGAATGGGTTCTGAGCTTCCACATGATTCTATCTCATTTTCACACCATAATTTTAGGTCCAATGTAGATGTTATAAGGGGATATGTAAAGAGGCCTTAGTTACTTTGTTTAAACCATCTGTTTAAACAAAATTATTAATTCTTATTGTGGTAAAATTTGTGAATTTAAAATATCAAGATATATATATGATGAATTATAGAAGTTATATATTATTGATGAATATTGGAATAAAGTTATTTTAAAATGTTTTTTATACATTATTTAATAAATAATGTTAAATTATTTTCAAAAAAATGGTCTTCTGTAGTTCTGATAAGTAAGAAATTTAGATTCTAATAAGATCAACATAATTTTTATTGAATAGTAAATTATGAGTAGTAATATTTCCCTCATGAATAGTAATGTGATAAATATAATAGTAACCTCACATAATAAAGTATAAATATAATATGTGAATCTTCAATAGTAATGTGATTTAATTTCATATGTAAATAACTGTTTCAGAAATTATTACTTAAGAATTAGTATTTTTTGGGTAAAGAGTGATTTTACATAAAAATTAAATATCTCTTATTTAGAAAATTATTTTTATTAAATGGATTTCATTAATGATTTGAGAACATCCATATTCGGTTAGGGTGAATTTGTGTGTTTTTTATAAAATTAATTGTTTGTTAGTGAATAGTAAAAATATAGTTTCGAGTTTCGGTGTGTTTAATTTCATCATTAATAATGTACTAATGATGTAATAACTCTGGTCAAATTTTTTATAAATAAATTTGTCCTTAGGTGTCCCATGTGACCAATAACATGGGAAAACCCATGGTTTTTCAAATACCACTAATGAGTTGTCCCTTGGAAGTTAATAAAATATTCCCTGACTTTTTCTATAAATACCAACACATTCTTTCATTACATTAATTCTAAATTCCTCCTCAATTAAGGTATATTATTTTTACCTCTCGAGGATTTCTCCCAAGGTTCATTCAATCCCCCAAGGTCTCAACATTGGATTTTTTTATGTTACTCATCAAGGTAAGGGAACCTTTCGCCCTCTTATTTTAGTCAATAATTCCTTAATGTTATGTCTACTTGTTTCCATTTTATTATGATGGGTATGTTTTTCTATATCCTTATTTTTTCCCATTTAATGTCCTAATTATTAGAGACCCTTTACACTCTCATCAAATTATTATTTTTTAATCGTTGTAGTTAATCCACTAAATTTTTGTAATGGAATTTTGAACATCTCTTTTTTCAATTCAACTACTCTTTTAGGAGGTATGGCATTCAAGTTTCAATACCATGTGTTTATTTTCATGTTATTTTTTCCCTATGATTTATTATGATTCATTTATTTATGGTATACCCTTTACCTTCTCTTTTTATGGTTTTCTAAAACCACATTGTATGGCCATTATGCTGTATAATTTTTGCCTAAAAAACTCCTCCTTTTCTCAAGAAATTCACTTATTTTCTTTATATAAATAACCAAACCTATATCATTTCTAGGGGTATTAATAAATACATAAATTGTTTATATTTTATTCAATAATTGACATACATAAAACCCAAATTCCTTTTCCAGGTGTTATAAATGACCTGATGATCTTATTTTTAAGCACTGTTTAAAACGTTGCGATTTTGATATGGAACCCTTTTCTTTTGTTCACATTGGGTCATTTATGAAATGATATATTTTTATCTATGTGGATAACAAGAAAATAAATACATATTAAGGTTTCACCTTAATATAACTCCATTTCATTGGGTAATAAAATTAATCTTTATAGGTGACAAGTTTTACAATACCATGGTGAATAACATTTTTAATTTTTATGACACCTCAGGGATGGACCTTGGTTATATTTTTATGAATGTCTTAATTAAATGCTATAAACTAATCATCAAGTTGTGATTCATGTTATTATTTCTATGATATGCCTTTTTATCAGTCTATTTTGAAATACCTCATCTTCTTATTGATATCACTCAAGTTAACATGTAGACTATTTCACTAGATGTCCTTACTAGGCCTTTTGCTCACCCTTTCTGTTGATGTATTTCTACAGGTTAAGATATTTGGTAAATATAATTAGGATTAACCTATTATGAATCCTTATGAGTTTATTAGAATAAATTTCTATGTTTATAGGTTTTATGTTCCTGATATCGAAGACACTAGACTTTAAAGATCATATGTTTGTAAAATGTAACAGAAATTCCGATAACAATAAGGTGGGATGAAATAGTTGGTATCAAAGGATAGATTAGTTATTTGAGGAAATTAGGCTATGAAAACATTAATAATAACCTTTTAAAAAAATTAATTATTAGAAAACATCCTTGTATTTTGGAGAAATATTAAGTATGTGGTTTCTGAAAAAATAAATCATTGTGTTGATATGAAAAAGTGGATGTTTCTCTAGTGTAGACAATCCTAAGAGTGCATGCTCTGATATGGAGTTTCGGCATTTACTCAGGGTATCCAGGTATAAGAAAATTGGCCTTACTTCACTCCGAGTTTAACACTCCCAGGGGATATTTATGGTTAATCACAAGCTTTTTATGAATCATTATAAAGGATTTATAAATTAATGTAATTGTTTATTCCTGATGCGTTGAGACCTAAAATAAATTATTGTTAAAATATCTAGAAATAAAATAAGATTTTCACTAGGTATTTATTATTTTAGAAAGTGGCGGGAAATAGGAGGAACTATACAAATGGGGAATACAATGGACCATGGGATAACAACCCTCCAATAGTAGTCGAAATGGAAAATTTCTTGATAATGATGAACCAAATGATTAATGTTATGGGAAATAAGTTGAATCAAGATAGAAGACAGATCTCACCACGAAGGGAACGACATTATCTTGAGTCTTTTATGCGTCAATGACTACCAACTATTAGTGGATCTACTGATCAATTTATTGATCAATAGTGGATCAACTCTATTGAGAATATATTTTATGTGATCCTATGTTATGAACAAGAGAAGGTCACACTGGATGTTTACTACATTGAGGGTGAAGGTGATCTGTGGTGGGACCTGATTAGAAACCCAAGGAATTTAGTGTAGGTTGAAGCTATGGAGTAGGAAGATATCATAATATATTATTCAATTATTATTTCCCTTGTTTGATTAGAAGAAAACGGAGAAAGAGTATATCGAGCTGAAGTAGAAGGAGAATGAATCTGTTGGAAGCTATGTGATGAACATCACAATTGATTCATGTTATTGCTCATGCTTTTTCATGGATTCTAATGAGAAAGTTGTTATTATTATTGGTGTATTGAGACCTTATCTATGGAAGAATCTATCCAATTGAGACTATGATCACTATAAGGAGAATGTGTGAAGATCTATTAAAGTCAAACTATTGATCGGTGAGATGATGTGGTCTCATAAATCCAATGAAATTTAGAGATTTATGGATCCAAGATTAGAGAGGATCATTGATCAGGGAAGAGGAAGAAAACAAGTGCAACGCCCCATGTGTAATTATCATGGGATGAAGTATTCGGGGATCTACTGGCTCATGATAAGGAAGTGATACAAGTGTAAAAGAGATGGCCATGTCGATCAGAATTGTCAATGTGAGGTGACACCTTAACATCCAAACAATAACTACAATTGGAATAACGTACAAGCCCTACCTGAAGTCCAATTTTTTATGTCCGTACATCTTGGGCACTTATCCAATCACTCTAAAAATATGAGGGCGGTGGAGGGAAATTATCATCATCTTCACAAAAGGCCAAGAGAACATGGTCATGATGACCCAATCAATATGGATGATGTTTAAGAGGAAAATGATTTGGTGGAAGGTAATATTATTGTTATTTCAATGCTAGAAATTACATTTATTGATTCTGATTCTTTTATTCCTTCATTTCCTCTATGTTTTTAAGGAATTTAGAATCACCCCCTGAATTGCTAAACATAGAGTTATCGTTCAAGTCCCCTAGTGGGATATCCAAGCATCATAAGTGTTTAATAACACAAGTATTTAATTTATTGGGAAAAATATTATCACAAATCTATTAGTCGTTCAAATTCAATAATTTTAAATTATTCTAGGGATCGATTATCTATCAATGTATAATGAAATGATCAAATGAAAAAGTAAGGAAATCTCTATATTCATGAATGGAGAACCTATAGTTGATTTTCCCTGGAGAGATATGTCAACACGGTCGTTTTCTAGAGGAACCTCATATGAACATATTTTTAGAGTTGATCAATTAAAAAGAATAAGTAAATGAGGGATTAAGGATGGAAAATTTCCCCATCATCCAATAATACATTGATGTATTTCCTGAGGAGTCACCCTAACCATCCACTTATATAGAGATTGAATTATCAATTGAACTCATAATTAGATCTCATCCAATATTAAGGACCCCGTACAAAATGTAAAATAATGTGCTGGATGAATTAATGAAGAAACTCCATGATATTTGGGAGATGGGATACATTTGACTGAGTTTATCTCTATGGGTAGTAGATGGTCTCCCTGTGAAGAAGAAGGTTGGATCAACATGGCTATGCATTGATTACAGAGAACTAAAAGGGGACACAATGAAGGAAAAAAATACACTCTTCAATGAATTTATGACATATTTTACCAACTTCAGAGAGCTCAGTTCTTCTCCAAGATTGAACTTCTATTTGGTTATCATCAATTCATAGTAAATAAGGAAGATATTCCAAAAATACATTCTTCTGATCAAGATATGGGCATTGTGAGTTTCCTGTTATTCCCATCAGACTAACTGATGCACCTGTAATTTTTATGAATTTGATTATTAGAGTCTTTAAGAACTATCATGATTACATCATTGTAGTTTTTATTTAAGATATTATGATATATTACAAAAGTAATGAGGGGCATGAGGTTCATTTAATGTTTATTTTTCAAACACTAAAATGGAGAGGATTTTTTGAAATATCGTAAAATATAAATTTTGGTTACAAGTAGTATCTTTATTGCAGCACATTGTAACAAATGAAAGAATCACAATTGACATTATGATGAAAATGTTTTTATAGGTGTGGCCACAACATACAACAATAACTAATATTCATAGATTTCATTGATTTTAAGAATATAATTAGAGGTTTGTGAATAAAATTTCTTGAGTTTCTAATCCATTAAAAAAGTTAACTCGAAAATGGGTGAAGTTCATATGGAAAAAGGAGTGTGAGGAATGTTTCCCAGAGCTAATGAAGATATTGGTTACTTTACCCATGTTAACTCTTCCCACAAGTGGAGAAGGATTCTTTATTTTTGGAGATGCATCTCTAATAGGGCTCTAGTGCATCCTCATGAAAAATGGAAAACTCATTGCTTATGCATCTCAACAGTTTAAGAATCATGAGATGAACTATCCTATGCATGATTTAGATATGAATGTGGTTATTTTTATGTTGTTATGGATGAATTTTCCGTAAGGGTAGAAATGTGATATATACACAAAACATCAAATATTAGGGTATATTTTCACACAAAAGGAACTAAACATGAGACATAAGAGATGGTTGGAACTTCTTATTGACTATGATTGGTTAATTCATTATCATCCTAGAAGAGAAAACAAAGTCGCTGATGCATTATTCTGGAAAGACCAAATTGTTCTGTCTATAATGATAATTAAATGAGACACTTTGATCAATGACCTAGTAAAGCTTGACATGGGAATTATAAGTGAAGTAAAATCATTAAACCTATCGCAAATGATTTCTCAATCGTACTTACTAGAGAAGATTATGAAATATCATAAATAATATGCTTTGTTACAATAGAATATTGGGGATATGGAGGATAGGACGTTTCCCATGTTCAATGTTCATCAAGAAGGTGTTCTGAAATTTCATACTAGATTTTGTGTTCTATCTGTTCAAAAAATAACGAAGCATCTGAGGGATGACGCTAATAACTCTACATTATCTATACATCATGGAATCAATAAAAATAAATAGGGACATTCATGATAATTATTGGTGGGATAATAAGAAAGGGAGATTATTGACAACACTATTAGGTTCTTGGTATGTCACCAATTGAATGAAGAGTGGAAAATTACTTAAGAGGTATTACTACCTCAACCCATACTCGCATAGAAGTGGGAAAAATCACTATTCACTTTGTCACTAGTCTTCCAACAACCTCCAAAGGAAACAATGTGATATGGGTTATGGTAGATTGTCTCAACAAGCCTTCAAATTTTATCTCTATTTGGGATGATTTCTATCTTGATCAACTTGCAAGGATTTATGTGAAGGAAAGGAGGCATGGAGTTCCACTTTCTATCGTATCAGATCATGATCCAGGTTTCACATAAAAATTCTGGAGAATTGTTCCAAAATCTCTGAGTACCAAATTAATTTTCAGTATGACCAATCACCCCCAAACTAATGTCCAATCTAAAAGAACTATTAAAAACATGAGTTCATACAGTGAAAATTCTCAATGTAATTTAATGGTGAATGGAATCAACATCTCCCATTAGTTGAGTTCTCTTACAATAATTGTTTCCACTCGAGCATTCAAATGGAACCATATGAAGCCTTATATGGGAGGATATGTATATCTCATAGTTGTGAGGATTAATCTAGAGAGAGAAAGATTCTTGGGACAGAAATTGTGCATGAGATGACAGAAAAAGTCCATGCCATCCAGTAACAAATTAAGGATGCTCAGAGTCAATAAAAGAATTATGCCAACAACTATAAATGGGACTTGGAGTTTGATGTTGGTGACAAATTCATCATTTGAATCTCTCCCTGGAAGAGAGTCATGAGTTTTGGGAATAAAAGGGATGATCATCCCTAGGTTCATTGACCCCTATAAAACCCATGATCACATAGGAGTTTTGGCCTATTGGATTGCACTTTCAGCAAATCTAGCACAGGTACATGATTTTTTCCACATATCCCTCTGGAGGAAGTATATACCAGACTCGTAAAATGTAAAAAATATAGATTAGGTCCAATTGTAACATGACCTATTTTAAGGGGAGTATTTATTAGAGACAATGGATCGTAGAGACATGGTTATACATAACAAGACTACCCAACTTGTTATGGTGTTGTGGAGGAACCACAAGTGTGAAGAGTCCATGTGGGAACTAGAGGAGTCTTTGAGCCATAAGTACCCACATATTTTCGATTCAGAGAGTATGAGTTTATATTTCAGGGATTAAAGTTCTTAATGGGGTGTTAATGAAATGACCCAAACGTTTGAATAGGATTTGTTTCCAAAATTTGTGGGTTATTTTATTTTTTTCTAGAAACATATATTCTTTTTTGAATAACATGATTATAATTAAAATAAAACCACAAGAGTTTTACAATTATATGATTGTTGGTCAATATGAACTTTTCAAACTATACTCTTAATGATATGATTATTTTTTACAAATGAAAATGATCTTGGTTAATTAATACTGAAACAAGAGTTGATGTCCTCATCCGGTAGACTCGACCTGTATGAAGCCCATCTATCGGAGCATGGGAAGGAGGTAGTATCACTGGGCATTGCTCTGGACCAAGACCAATTTGAGCTTCAACATGTAATGCATGAATGTAATCACCTGTGTGAGAAGTTCATGATGGTAGAAATCACCACTGAGGCAATGTTTTCTGGACCAACTCAAGATTCTATAACCATTTCTCACCTTACTCTTAGGTCCAATGTAGGTGTTATAAGGGGCTATGTAATCAGGCCTTAGTTACATTGTGTAATACTATTATATAAATAAAATTTTTATTTCTTATTATGCTACATTTATTGAATTTCAAATATCAAGATAAATATAGGATGAATTTATAGATGTTCCGTATTATTGAGGATTATTGGAAAAAAATGAATTTTAAAATATTTTTTATAATTAAAATAATTAATAATGTGAACTGGTTTTTAAAAATGGTCTTCTACGGTTTTGATCAGTAATTAATTTAGATTATAATAAGATCAACATAAATTTTAGTGAATAATGAATTATGAAATGTAATATTACCCTAATGAATATTAATTTGACCAATACGATTGTAACCTCACCTAATTAAGTATAAATATAATTTAGGAATCATGAATGGTAATGTGATATAATAACATTACTAAATGTATATTTCAGAAATTATTAGTAAAGTGTTTGTATTTTTTCAAATAAATAGTGATTTTACATATAAATTAAATATCTGTTATTTAGGAAATTATTATCCTAAAATGGAGTAAATTATTTATTTCAGAACATTTATATTAGGTTAGTTTGAATTTATGAGATTTTTATAAAATTATTTGTTTTTCAATGAATAGTAAAAAATTGTTCGGAGTGTCGGTGTGTATAATGACATCATTAATGAAGTTACAATGATGTTATATTTCTGTTCGACATGTGTTTAGTGAAATATGTTATGCATTGTCCCAAGTGGCCAATACTATGGGTAAGCCCATGGATTTTCAAATAGTACTAATGAGGTGTCCCATGGGAATTTATAAAATATTCCCTCACTTTTACTATAAAAACCAACCCCATATTTCATTACAATGATTTAAAATTACCCCTCAATTAATATCTATTTTTTTACCTCACAAGAAGTCCACAAAAGGTTTATTCAATCCCCGAAGGTCCCAAAAATTGAGCTATTAATGTTACTCCTCAATTTAAGGGAACCTTTCACCCTCCTCTTTTAGTTAAGACTTTTTTTATGTTTTGTCTTCAAGTTTCCATTTTATTAGGTTGGTGTATATTCGTATATATATTTTTTTCCATTTTGTGTTAAAATTATTAGATATCTATTCCACTCTCATCAAAATACTTTCTGAATTTTAAGCGATGTGGTTGGGCTTCATAATGTTCATAAGGGAATTTTGAACATCTCTTTTTTCCATTCATGTTTCTTTTATGTTGTATAGCATTCTGGTTTTGATACCATGTTCTTACTTATATTTTATTATGTCACTATATGATATTATAATTCATTTATGGATGGGAGACCACTTTTCCCTCTCTTTTTAATGTTTTCTAAAACCATGTTGTATAGTTGTTATGTTGCATGTTTTTTTTCCTCAAAATCACTATCTTTTTTACAAGAAATTATCTTATATTATTTATGGGAATAACAAAAACTATTTAATTTCAAGAGGTACTCATAAAGAAAAAAAAATGATATAATTATTTTTTGGAATTAACATAAATAAAACCATTATTTTTCGTCCATTGGTTATAAATGACAAGATTATATTGTTTTAAGCCCTTTTTAAAACATCACAATTTTGATACAAAACCCATTTCATTAATTATATTTGTTTTATTTATGAAATTTTTCATTATGATATATGTGGATAACACGCAAATAAATACATATTAATGGTTCACCCTATAATCTCTCAAATTAATTAGGTATTTAATTTAATCTTTATAGGTGATAGGTTTTACAATACCTTGGTGAATAACATTTGTAATTTCTTGGCCACCTTGGCAGTGGACCTTAGTGATATGATTATGAATGCAAAAATTAAATGTTGTAGCTAAATTTTAAATTTGTGATTCATGTTAATACTTCTACGATATGCATCCTTATCATTCCATGAAAATATTTCTCATGTTCTTATTGATATCGCTCATGTTCACATGTATATTGTTTCACTGGTTTTCTTTACTAGGCCTACTTCTCAACCTTTCAATTGATGTATGTATATAGGTTATGATATGGAGTAATTTTACTTAGGATGAACCTATTATGAATCTTTAAAAGTTTATTAGAATAATTTTCTATGTTTTTTGGTTTTAAGTTCATGATTTCCAAGACACTAGTTTAAATATTTTATATTTGTAAAATGTAATTAAAAGTTCGGTAATAATAAGGCGGGATTCCAAATTTCCATTCTTCTAAGTAGGATATGATGGATTATTCATAAACTTATGTTCCTTGTGATGTTGAATTTATGATGAATTAAAAATTCAAGGTGATATAGGAACATGAAATATATAAATTTGGATGTAAGAAAATAATGTTCCAATATTTTAGTAAGTGTGGTAAAGAACACCATGGAGAATTTTGTACAATTATAGGGAGAATTTTCCAATGTGGAACTTTTGGCCACATGTAACATAGATAAAAGAAAAAAATCATGAGGAATTATGGAATGTGGAAACTATTTTCCATTTGACATTATGTTGTTTAGCTGCAATGAGAACGGACATTATTATGATACATGACTGAAGTTAGGTGTAAAGGATGTAAATGAACATGGAAAAAAATTAAATGGTGTAGAGAGGACATTAGATAGTACTAGAGTTGAGGTTGGGACATCAGATGAAGTGGTGACAGGTCTGTTACAAGTATTTCTGAGTAACCCAATACCCTGTTTGATTTTGGATCATCAAATTATTTCATTTCTGAGAAACATGCTTGAATATTTGGAATATTATTTAATGAAAGTATGTAATAATATTTGGTAAAAAGTAATGGGGAATGTATTAAAGAAAAAAATATTTATATAAATCATCATTTTTTAATCTCTAGGATTTTATTTCCAGAAAATGTTTTTGAATTTTTCATAGTTGAGTTTGATAGGATTCTTGGTATGGATTGGTTTTTAGTTTACAACACTAAGACATATTGAAGTGCTGTGAAAGTGGTGATAAATGATTCCAATCCTTTGATAACATACTAATAAGTTGCGAAATTTATAAGAGATGAAAATTAATCTTACCTCAAACATTGTTTTGAAAATAAATATTTTGATCACATTATTGACGTTCTTGTATTAAATGAATACATGGATGATTTTTTGAACAACACGTCATGTGTTATTATTGATATAAAATGTAACATCTCAGATATTTATAGAAAAATAACTTTTAATATCTATTAGTATTTTGGAATTTAAAATTAATCTTATATTAATAGAGACAATATTAACAATAGCATGCCCGACATGCAACAACGAGTTTCTCTAAAAACTTATGTTGCACGTAACATTGAGTTATAACTAAAAATAATACAACAAGAAATTTATAATTTTAAATGGTAGTTAACCCCTCATATTTCTATTAGAAATAATGAAAATAATTAGCAATATCGTAATTATAATTTTTTTTCATTTTTTTTCATTTATCCAATGAATTTTAGAGGATTAAAATTATAATGAATCCAATTTGAAGTATAAAAAACTCTGATATTTTAAAAAGTTTATTTTACCGTCTTTTGATTACGAACCCTTTTTAAGTATTTGTTTCGAAACATTTCTATGATCTATTTGACAAAATAAAATTATTCTATACAATAGGGACACCAAATTTACTTTGGATAAATGTTTTTAATTTTTATGATAAAAATCATTATTAAATGAATAATGAAAATTACTACATTTTATGTCAACATTCCTTTTCATCTAATTTATTTATTTAGTTTGATTATATTTTTTATTAGATTTAATGTGTTTTTGTATCATTGTTTTTTCACTGCACTTAAACATGTCCTAATGATATTTTATGAGTCATGGGAGACCAAAAAAGTCCATATACTGATCTTTTGGCATTTGGGAGCCACTTGGGTGTGAAAATGACATGTTAAAATAATTAATTTAAAGTAATGATAAATATAACAAAAACATGTATATGTTTATTTAATCAATTTCATGGTGGGGTTATATACGTGATCCATTCAACTATAAACTGTTATTATAAAGTTAAATCAATTTCCTACGTCATGGAATTTTATTTATAATATTTTGATATTAAATATATAAATTTTCTTATGACACAATGATGATGTTGTTATCGCTTCATTAATAAAAGATTCAAATAAATGATAATATATATTAAAATAAAAATTATTCGACATAATTTTTGACATAACTAAATTTTCAAGATGCATATGACAATATATTATACTATTAAATGTTTTTTTGATGTAATATCTCTATTTATATTTCATTTAAATTTGAATTAACTGAATAGTGTAAGAACTTACAATGTTGATGTTTTATAAAAAAAATAATTTATAAAATAATTTAAAAATAATAATAATATATTAAAATAACCATGTGATTGTGATATGGTCTAAAAGATAATTAAGTTTCCAATTATGAGAAATTTAACCAATATAAGAAAAATTAAATGATTCTTAACAATTAAAATATTGTTTCTACTATTAAAATTAAAAGAGAATAATTAAGGGTTAACCGAAAAGATAAGGATTAAAATAAAGTCAATACATGAATAAAAAATATTTTATGAGAGGATTTAAATATATCCTCATCTTATATTCTCTATATCTCATTGTGTAACCCCTTGGATGAAAAAATAATTTATATAAATTTAATATTTTAATACTTTCAAAAGGCGCCCCTCCCCTCTCCTATAAAAAGGTACACACCACTATCTATTAAACCCACGTACAATGAATTTTAGTTCATAAAACATCCATATGAAACTCTTCTTATAATACCTTCCTACATTTTTGAAGCATTATTTTAGATAGAACACCCTTTTTGGGTTGTTCAAGTGTTTTTTCAAAGGCGATCAACTAAAGAAGAGGTATCGTTCTCTTTAAGTGTATCTATTTAGTTTCATCTTCCACTACCTCTAATTTAATAACAACATTATGAGATAATAATATAAAATACTCAATATTATGAGAATTTATTGTGTCAATATCATCCCATAAATCCATATTTTCTTCCATCAAATTGGAAGTGAATTAATAGTTCATGCGTACAGGTCAGTTATCACATCAACAAACCGATTTTTTTCATTTTCGATTACCTTCTTTTAAGATTGGTTATAATGTTGGAAATAATCTTCATATGTGATAATTATATCATATTAATCATTAAAAGATAATAAAATATCAATTAAATTTTTACTTCCATATGCATAATAATGATAACTCCCTTTGTGCGTACGTGTGAACTATCACCTCCATGAAGCGGTGTAAGTCATTTTTATTCATTATATCACTAGTATGATATATATATATAAGTATATGAAAAATAGTATGACTATTTTAATAATATCATGATCATCTGTAAAGATAAAAATATAAATACCTTTATTTTCATAATGATCAATGAATTATGGAAATGATACACATGCGTACATACGACCTACCATATTGAGGATTATAATGTTGTCCATTTTTCATATCCATATTTAATGGTGTAAATTAAAAATTATGAGTTATGTGTTATAGTGGTAAATATTTCAGGAATACTACTCTATAGATGATGGACCTATGACCACATGGACTAGTGACATCATACCATGGTCATTTTCTACGTAAGAACAGATTATTGACAAAACATCTTACATGAATTCAAATAATTAACTAATTATTATAACATGTTCATATGTGATGTAATGAGAATATGAAAAATGAAAAAGTTTTTGATGAAATTATAAAATAACCTAATATTATTATTTAGGAATATGAAGAATGAACGAGGCATGTTGAACAAAAGCTAAGATACATTGTCTCAGTCTTCCTTCATTGAGGCATATTTTGATTCATAAACAACCTTATTTTATACGACGCATAATAAAAAACTTTTGATTTTAATTTTATTCAATGGTTTTAAAAATGGATTCTTTTTTACGAAGTTTTTTACTAAATGAAAAATGTATTTTTTTTTTTATGTGCCGAGAATGAACATTCTATCGATGTAGGCATTATTTTACATTCAGATTCCACTACAAGTCATAATGTTTTTAAAAAGAAATGTCAATACAATATTCATTTTTATATATTTTTTATTGAAAATGATTTTTAGAATGGATTTATTATTTCAATATGATGAAATGATTCCTTATTATTGTAATGTGGAAATTTTATTTTTTCTTTTATGATTTTTCATTTGTTATGATTAGGTTATGGTTATTGGTCATTAATTATGTATACAAGTGGTTCCATGAAAATCCATGGGAGGGTGAGTTCGTAATAGGTCTCTAATGCATTGGGTAACATGAAAAAGGTAAATGTAATGGTTTCTCCTAATAGATTTATGAAATATACTGTGATGGGTATTATAAATGTAACAATAAAGGTTACTCCTTATATACCTATGAAGGATAAAATGTATGAAATTTATGGATTCGACAAGTTACCAATATCATTTATGATTTTTATCTTTTTTTCATAAATATTATGATTTCATGAGGTATGTTAAATAGTTTATGTTTTATGAGCGAAAATTGTGATTTCAATGAAATTTATGTATTCATGGACTAATGTTTTCATTACATATTTTTTAACCATTAATAAGCTTTTTTATTATGATTCCATGCTTTTGAAAATTAATCCACATGGTTAATGGATGGATAAGAGAAAAGAATAATTCAACAATTTTTTTATCAAGATAAGAATTCATGTTTTATTTATGGGGTTTTATTATGGTGAAAAAATTGGATTTATTTGAACTGTTTAATTTGTAATATTTGAGATGTAATGTATAAATAATGACTAATATATTTAAAACCCTAAACCTAAAAAGATAATCATTGTGAATTATTGTCATATTATTGACATATCTCAAGATTATGTAATTTTTTAAGCCTATGGCCTTATATTTGGTATCATAGTTTGGTTTAGAAAAAATTAAGGGTTAGGATATTATTATTAGAAAATGCATAAATTATTTTTAATTTATAGTCAAATTGAAATTACCTTTTAGGATTACCATTTTGGTTTGTCCAAGAGAAGTTTATTCATAATGGTTTTCCGTAGAGGAAAGAGGGATCCTATTATAGGATGACATCTAGATGAAAAAACCTTCCAAATCGGCAACCTAAGATGTTCAGAATCAGAATTGAACGACTTATTGTAGTGATATCAAAGTTGAATCAGGATATAAATGGAGGGGGTATCTATATGCGAGATCATCCATATCAACTACATAGTAACATGTTGGTACATGAGCATTTCATGAGGCAACATACGCCATCATTCATTAGATCATCTGACCATGTGCTAGCTAATGGGTGGATAAAATCATTGGAAATGATTTTCGATGTGATGGCGCGTTCAAAACAGAAAAAGTTTTTCTTACTGTTTACCGTTTTGAATATGAAGCTGATCAGTGGTGGTCAATGTTTAAGAATATAAGGGAAAGTGAGGATATTGATGCTCATGATGGGGTTGAATTAAAATGTATGTTTCTTGAGGAATATTTTCAATATTATGTTTGAGTAAGAATGGGAAAAATATTGGAATTTATGTATAAGGATGACCCAATGGATACATATAAAGTATAATTCACTCAATAGGAGAGGTATGATCTAAATTTCATAAGGGGTCATGATTGTAAAATCAATCATTTATTACTCATTATTAAAGCAAATGTACTGAAGGAAATTATCATCTCTTGAGATAAAAAGTTTTGATAAACTGTTTTTGTGTGCGGGGAATGTGGAAATGGAGTTTGAAAATGATTAGGTGATGTTAGAAAAACAATATAATAAGAGGTTGAGGTGGTAGAAAAAAGGAAAGAACTCTTTAGAAAATTCTGATGGTAAGAAACTTAAGTTTATAGTTTCTATAATATTTGGTAAAAAACACACTGGGGAATTCATTTTTAATTCTGGTAAGTGCTTCCGATATTGTGTAATTGGACATAATGATTGTAATTTCACTGAAAAATATCAGTGTAGTAGTAAGACAACATTTTATTTGTAGTTATTAAATTTTTTTAAGTGCAATTAGATGGTTCATTCTGCAAATGGGTGTCTGATGAAGAACTCAAATTATAGAAAGCAACTGGATTACAAGAATAAAGGGGTGTGGAGATCCATTGCATCTACTTCAGAATATGTTAGTCCATACAATAAAGTTGTATCAAAAAAATTATTTTTTTTTTCAGATTATTCCAATATGTATTTTGATTATGGATATACACATTCATTATTTATGAGAAATTTTCTATAATATTGGTAACTTCATCTCAATAAATTAATCCTGAACATGTGGTAAATACACCTAGGAAATTGTTCGTATCAAAATAAATTATAAAAATCTTCCTATCCTTATATTCTGAATGAATTTATATGAAAACCTTATTGTTTTTCCTCCTGTAGAGTTTGGTGTTATTTTGGGTATAGATTGGATTTCTATTTACCATGATAATATTGACTATAATGATAAAGAGGTTTCTTTTTAGAAAGAAGTTAACTTTGTTTACAATAATGAACCCTTACTAATGATAACATATAAGGAAGATGAGAAACTAGTAAAATATGAAAATTATTGTTACCATGCACAAATTTCTGAAAATAAAGTAACTATTCATATTAATGACTTTCCCATGGTAAATGTGTATCTTGATGTTTTTACTGATGAGTTTCCTGGTATAATACCTGACCGAGATGTAGAATTTACTTTTATCTTGGTTCTTGAGGCTAAAACAATACCAAAACCCCCTTATCGAATGACTCAAATTGAACTTTGGGAGTTAATGAAGATATTGAAAGAGTTATTAGATAATGGTGTCATTCGACCTAGAATATCACCATGGGGTGATCCTATCTTATTTGTTAAAAAAAATATGGTTCAATGATGCATTTCATTGATTGTAGATACTGTAATAATATCACTGTTAAGAACAAGTATCCAATGACTCATATCGATGATTTTTTTGATCATCTTCAAGGACCTCAACATTTATCAATGATTGACAGGAGGTTGGGGTAACATAAGTGGAATTTAAAGGAAGCAAACATTCTAAATACCATGTTTTTTACTAGATATGGACATTATTAAATTATATTTATACCTTTTGGGTTAACCAATGAACATGTTATATTCATGGATACTGTGAATCTACTTTACAGTGATATCATGGATAAGTTTTTGGTAGTGATTTTTGATGATATTTTGTTATATTCTAATAGTAAATAGGACCATGAATGTCATTTAAGGGATGTATTTCTAACCATAAGATAAAAGAAACTATATAGGAAATTCAGTTGGTTGGAGTTTTCGTTTCCACAAATTTCATTCCTTGGTCATATTGTTTCTAATAATGGCATAGATATTTATACTGTTAGAAAAATGATGTTGAATAATGGAAAATACCCAGAAATATTATTTATATTTTTAGTTTTCTTGGGTTTTAAGAATATTACAGGATGTTTTTTAAAACAATTTCCAATGTTAACACTAAAATTAGTTGTGTTCTTGTACACAAAAGAATGTGATGAATGTTTTCATGAATTGAAATAATGATTGGTGAATGCTCCAGTTTTGGCACTTCCTTCTTGAAATGGTGAATTTTTTATCTACAATAATGCTTCATTGAATGGAATTGGTTGTTTCCTAATACAAAATGATCTTGTAATTTCTTATGCTTCACATTAGTTGAAAACTAATGAGATAAATTATGTTAAACATGATTTTGGATGAGCTTCTTTTGTTTTTTTCTTTCAAAATATAGAGACATCATCTGTAAGGGGTAAAATGTGAAATATATACTGATCATAAAAGTTATATATATATATATATTCTCTTAAAGAATTAAACATGAGATAGAGAAGACAGATGGAATTAATCATGTATAATTCTTCCATGATTTATTTCTATCCAGGAATGGCAATCAAAGTAGATGAATAATTAAATATGAAATGTAATTCTACATTAACTAGGTTGCATTTGGAACATGAACATATGATTAATGATTTTATGTTCTTTGGAATAGAAGTTGTTAGTGCTAGAAATTTTTCTATTTTATTTTACGTTTTAGTGTAATCGTCTCTCGGTGATAGAATAATGAAAGCGGAGAAGTAGGACAATGAGTTACATGGAAAGGTTGAATTTGATCAAAAGGGTTTTTTTCTAGAATATAACATTAATAAAGAATGTGTTTTAAGGTTTTGAAAGAGATTATGTATGCCTTGTGATTTATAATTAAAGAAAGAGTTATTGTGTGAAGATCATAGTTCTCCGTTTTCAGATCATCCTAGCAGTACTAAGATATACAAAGATATTCGACACTATTATTGGTGGGATTGAATGAAATGATATATTTGATAAATTCACTATGAAGTGTTTGACTTTTCTGTAGGTGAATGTAGAAGTAAAATTACCAATAGGGATCTTTCAGCCTTTGGTAGTACCATAGTGGAAATGAGAAAATATATCCATGGACTTCATTATGGAATTACCAAAGACTTATTGAGGAAATAATGAAATCTATGTTATTTGTGGATTTACTGACTAAATATTATAATTCTATTCATACTCAGGATACACAGTCAATAGATCAACTTTCATGATCATATATTAAAGTGATATTCAGGTTACATGGAGTTCCCCTCTCCATTTGTTTCAAATTGTGATCCTAGAATTGCTTCTAAATATTTATATGGACTTTACTTGTCATTGGTTACTGAATTAAATTTTAATATATCTTTTATTCAACAATTAGATAGGATGTATGAATGAAAAATTCAAACCGTAGAGGATATTCTACGTGCTTGTTCAATGGATTACCAGGAATGTTGGGATCAACATATTTTTTTGTTAAGTTTTCCTATAATAATAGTTATCATGCCATTATACATATGATACCATTTGAAGCATTATATAAAAAAGGGGTGTTGATCTCCAAGTTTTTTTGGATGAAGTAGGTGAAAGGATGTTGACAGGACCAGAATTGGTATGAGGGAGAGAAGAAAAAGTTCTATTGATTCAGAAGCACATCAGGACAGATCATAGAAGGGAAGAAATTATGTGGATAAATAGAGAAATGATCATTCTCTTGAGGTAGGTGATCATGTCTTCCTCAATGTTTGTCTATGGAAATGTGTGATGCATTTTTCTATGAATGGGAAGCTGAGTCTGTAGTTCATTTGACCCTATTAAATTCAAGAGAATGTTAGATTAGTTACCTATAGAGTCTCTTTACCTACAAATTTATTATAGGGACATAATTTTTTCATGTTTCGATATTATCAAAGTATTTTTTTTGATCTATCTCATATATTGAGAATAGAGGTAGTTTAGATGGAATATAATCTTTCTTATGAGGAACTACCTATCTAGACACTTGACCATAGAGAGAAAGGGTTTCATAATATAGTGATTCATTAGTTTATAGTATTTTGAAAAACCCATATAGTTGAATAGGACACATGTGGAAAAAAATTCTATGGGGGATAAATACCCCCACTTTTTTTATAAGTGAATTCAAATACGAGGATTTAATTTTCAAAATGGGAGAATGATTTATCATCCTACATATTTATAAAATAATACCTTTCCATATCTGTTAATATTTTAGAAAATAATATTAATTTTAGTTTAAAGGGGACACAATGTACAATAGAATAACCAACATGCAACAAAGAGTTTCTCAGAAATCTTACATAACACACAACACTGAGTTATACCGAAAATAATACAGCTATAATAATATTATTTTTAATGGTAGATAATCCATAGACGGTTTATTAGAAAGAATGAAAATAACTAACTCTATTATGATTTTACATATTTGTTAAATGTTTTTACATTTACTTAATTATTTTCAGAGGCTTAAATGGAAAATGAATCCAATTTTAACCATAACTTTCTCAAATATTTTTAAAAGTTTATTTTACCACCTTTTTATTGGGATCAATTTTTAAATATAGTTTAACCAATTTTATATGTTATATTTGACAAATTAAACATCTTAGATAAAATAAAGTCATCAAAAGTTACCTTTGATTAATTTTTTGCAATATTAGGATAAAGTACATTTTTTATGAAGAGTGAAAAATATCACATTTTAAGTCCAAACAACCTTTTCATCTAATTTATTATGTAGTTAAATTATATCATTTATTGGTTTTAATGTGTAATTTTATTGTTTTTTCATCATTGAATCAAATTTTGGTCATTATATGTAATTTTACATTTAAAATGAACATAAACATATGTCGATCATTGGATAGCTTTTATTACATAAATACACGCTTTATTGTTTTCAAAACTAGAATTTATATTAAATTCATTAATGAAATTTATGTTTTTTGAATTTGGGAAAAAGGATTCCATATTTGGAAAAATAAGTTAAAAATTATGTAAATAGGTAAATTTGATTTTTGGATATTATGAAATGTAACTTCTGTAATTATTATTATTTACAACATTTTAAGGGTGAATTAGGTAAATAAGGGTAAAAGAACATTATAAAAACATAAAGCTACACTAACATGTGTCATAAGTTTATGGGATAGGTAATTATCACCCAAAAAATTAATATATGGATCTTTTTTCATTTAAGAGCCACCTAGGTGTGAAAATGACAGATTATAATAATTAATTTAATGTAATGAAAAATATGACATAAACAAGTATCTTTTTACATAAAATATTTTATGTAGGGATTATATAAGTGATATATTGAACTATAAATATTAATTATAAGGATAAAAATATATCCAACAACATTATTTTTTATTTATAATTTTTGGATATTTAATTAATAACTTTAATTTTGACACAATAATAATGATGTTATTGCTTCATTAATAAAGGATTCAAATAAATGATATAATAAGTAATAAAATAAAAAATAATTGACATAATATATGTTGTAAACATATTTTATTGATTAATATGTCTTGTTATTAGACTATTCAAGAGTTTTGTTCAAGTTTATCTCTCTATTTAAATTTTATTTAAATTTAATAATCTAACTAGTATAAAAATTGACATAATTAATGTTTTATAAAAATAAAAATTTATTAAATTATTTAAAAATCCTAAAAATATTTTAAAATAACAATAATATTATTATCTGGTCTAAAATATCCTTCAGTGTCTAATTATGGTAAATTGACCCCATATAAGTATAATTAATAGATTCTTGACAATTTCAATATTGTTTCCACTTTTTAAATTAAAAGAGAATAATTAATGGTAAAATGAATAGATTAGGATTCAATTAAACTCAATAAATTTTTGAAAACTATGGGAAGATAGTATATAGATTTATATTCATCTTATCTTTACTTTATCTCATGTTTGATCTACTTGTTTTAATAAAACATTTATACCAATTGAATATTTTTATGCATTCCAAGGGTGCCCCTCCCCTCTCCTATAAAAAGGAACCCATCCCTCTCTGTTAATCACACATCAAAAGCCTTTTAGATCACCTAAAATCTATCCAAGACTCTTCCAATAATACCTACACACATTCTCGATGCCTTATTTTAGGTAGAACACTTTTCATAGTGGGGTTGAGGTGTTCTTCAAAGGCGTTCAACATAGGTTGTGGTATCATTTTCATTATGTGTTTCTATTTTATTTCTTCTTCCACTACCTCAAATACCGTCCCAACATGAAGAGATAAAAAATCTAGAATCATCAATATTCGGTGATTTTTTTGATTTACTATCATCCACTAAATCTATCTTTACTTCAATAAAATCGTAAAATAATTAATATTTCGTCTGTACGTGTGAATTATCAACTCCACAAACTGATATTGTTCCTTTTCAATTACCATATATTAAAATTGGTTATGATTATAAAATTAATATTCATATGTGATAATAATGACATATAATTAATTATAATACAATAATATATCTATCTAATTTTTATATCCAAGTGTATAAAATGTATAACTCTGTTCATGCATACATGTGATCAATCACCTCCACGAAGTAGTGTGACTCATTTTAATTCAGTTCATAACTTGTATGATATTTATAAGTATATGTAAATGATTTTTATGATTTTAATAATTTCATGATCATTATAGAAATATAAAATGATAATTACCTTTTTTCCATAATGATCAATCAAAATATGAAAATGTTACTCATGCGTACATACGACATACTGTCTCCATGATTATAATATTTTTCATTTTTAGTAACCATATTAAATGGTTTAAATTAAAAAATATTATTTATGTGAAAAAGTGATGAATATGTCTTGAATACTTTTTTTAGATGATGGACTTATGTACACATGGACTAGTGACATCATACCATGTTCATTTTTGACTGAAGAACCCATTATTGACAAATCATCCAATATAAACTCCAATAATTAACTAATTGTTATAACATGGTCATAAATGATGTAATAAGAATAATAAAAATGAAAGAATCTTGGATGAAATTATAAATTAACACATGTATTTTATTCAAGAAGATAATGAATGAACATGAAAATTCAGTCTCAATGTAAGGGACTTCATCTAAATTTCCTTTCTTTGAGGCATATTAGGATTTATAGGCAACCCTGTTTTAATAGGTTTATAATCAATGACATTGAATTCTATTTTCATTCAATGGTTTTTAATAGATAAACTTTTTTTAAGAATCGTTTTAATAAATGACAAAATAATTGTATCTTTTTAACTTTTACGGAAACATAGACCTTTCTGCCACTGTGATCATTATTAGATATATGTCTTCCTATACAAGACCAAATGTTTTTAAAGATAAAAGTAAATACCATATTAAATTTGTTGGTATTTTTGTATTTGAAATTTATTTGAAAATGGATTGATTAAATCAATATCATGAAATGATTTCTTATGATTGTAATGTGGAAACATTATTTCTCATGTAAGCTTGTTCATGTGTTTTGATTATGTTATGGTTCTTGGGAATTGATTTTGTACCTAGGTGGTAACGAGATAAATCGAGGGCGGGTGAGACTGTGATAGCTGTCCAATAAATTCAGTAATGTGATAGTGGTAAACGTTATGGTTTCTCCAATGTGATTTAGAGAATATGATGTTATGGGTATTCGAAATGTATCCAAAATGGTTTCACCCAAGGAAGTTATGAAATGTACAATGTAAGTATGATATGGATGTAAAAAGATACCTTTATTATTTATGGTTTCTATGATTTATTCATAAATCTTTTAATTTTATAATGTATGTCAAAAATATTACATTTCATTAATGAAAAGTATGATTTCATTGATTTGTATGTATTCATGGAATAATGATTTATTTCATTATTTTTTAACCCTTTATGATTTTTTATGCTCATGTCAATTTATTGAAATGTTTTTCATAGGGTATAAGGAAGGTTAAGAGAAAGGAAAAATTCCAGAATAATCTCAACATGAATTTAATTCTTGTTTTATTTATTGTGCTTTATTACTGTGAAAAATATTAGTTAGAGTAGAAGTGTATAAAAAGTAATATTTGAGATGTAATGTATTAATAATAGCCAAATTCATTAAAACTGTAAAACTAAAAAGATCCTTGATGTCAATTAATATCAAATTATTGACCTCTCTCAATATTTTTTAATGTTTTAATGCTGATTGCTTATAGAAAGGTTGAGATTATTATTTATTTAGTACCTGATGGTATGCCTCTTCCTTAACCTGCAAATCAAATGGATCAATTCGAACATTTTGAGTTGAAAAAGAAATTGAAGGATTTAATATAAAAATGTTTCACTTGACTTTGAACTTCAATAAGGGGTGTTCAATTTGTTTTTATTAGATTGAATGATGGATCAAATAGTACTTGAATTGATTATAGATCCCAGATTAACATCAATTTATAGAACATGAATCCTTTTACTCATATCAATAAATTTTTCATCCTCTCTGGGAAGCATAATATTTTTTTAATGTTAAACTGAGATTGGGGTAACATTAGTTGTCATTAAAGAAATTTATCATAGCAAAGACTTTGTTTCGAACTAGATATGACCACTATGAATTTTTTTATTCTATTTGGGTTATCTAATTCACAAAATATTTTCATTGATATTATACATAAAATTTTCCTAATGTTATTGGATAAGGTTTTGGTAGTGTTCATTGATAAAATTATATTATTTTCTAAAATTCAATAAGAACATGAAAGGATTTTTAGGATTGTTTTTCAGAACTTAATTGAAAATAACCAATATAGGAATTTTAGAATGTTTTAATTGCATTTCTAAAATATTTCATTCTATTTTCAGATTATTTCTCAAGATGGTAATTATTTTTATCTTGTCAAAATAATTTTTTTTAATAATGGCCATGTCCAAAAAATACCATCAAGATTCGTAGTTTTCTTTTATTAGTGTATTACTAACCACAGACTTTTGAAATAATTTCTTAGTTATCTATCCCATTGATATTGTTAACTCAAAACAGAGTTATGTTTATGTAGACCATATAATGTGATGATTTTTTTCTAGAACTGAAAATTTGATTGGGGAATTCTAGAAGTTTACCCTTTCCTTCCAGAAATAGTGAATTTGTCATCTATAGTGGTATTTCATTTAATAGAATTGGTTGTGTCCTAGTAAATAATGACTCAGAAATTGATTATGCTTCACATAAATTAAAAAATAATGAGTTAAATTACACTACACATTATTTGGAATTACCTAATGTTTTTTTTCATTTAAATTTTAGAGGCATAATTTTTATAGTGTAAAGTGTGAATGACATATAGATCAAAAAATTTGAAAGTATGCATTCCCTAATAAATAATGGAACATAAGACAAAAGAAAAGGATGAAACTATTAATGGATTATTATTTGATGATTCATTATCATCCTGGAAATGAAATCATGGTGGTCAATGATTTGAGTAAAAAAAATCTTGATTAACGATTTTTTGTTTCGAACATGACCCTTAGGTTAATGATATAACATATTTTGGCCTATAATTTGTTGATGTAGGTATGTCCATTGCTTTTTTAGGTTTTAGTGATGTCTAATTTATCAGAAATAATTAAGAGGGTGTAGAAGGTGGATCAATCATTTCATGAAAATTTTGATTATGTAATGAATGGTGAGTTTCTTAATTTTAATCTTGATGAAGAATGAATTTTATTAGTTTGAAAACTACTATGAGTTCTTTGTGATCCACAATTGAGGAATGATTTGTTGAAATAGGCTCATAGTTCAACAATTTCCATTCATCTGGGAAGCACTATGATGTACATAGACTTTCATGATTATTATTGGTGTGGTGGAACAATAATATATATTTCTAAATTTATTATGATGTGATTTAATTAAAACAAGGTTAATGAAGGGAGATAGATACTGAAGGAGTTGTTTAACTATTCCTAGTGCTAGGGTGTAATTGAGAAAAAAAATTAATAGATTCTTAGATGGGATTACCAAAGAAATAACAAGATAATAATGAAATTAGGTTTATTGTTTATATATTAACTAAATCTAAACATTTTTTTACCATTAGAGATATAATGTATCTAGATAGTTTTTCTAGAATGTATCTAAAATATATTTATAGTTTACAAGGAGTGCCATTATCCATTGTACCTCACCACTATTCTGGGTCCACCTATAATTTTAGGAAGTGACTTTAGAAGTCATTGGGTAATGAATTAAATTTTAGGATAGCTTGTCATCCGCAATATGATGGATATTCTGAGTACAAGATTCATACTATGGAATATTTTCATCAATTTTTCTTTATATATCGCCAAGGATGTTAAGATATATATCACTATTTGGATGAGTTTTCTTGTAAAAATAATTTTCATTCCAGTATATATATGGAACCTTTAGAGGTATTATATTGTAATAGTTTTTAGACAGTAGGTTTTGTGGGATGAGTTATGATAAATTATGTTAATGGGACTAGAGTTGTTAGAGGAAACAATAGATAAAGATCAGTTGATTCAACTACACATGAGGTTATTTCAAAGAAGGAAAAAAGATTTATGTAGATAACCAGAGGAATTATTTATAATTTTAGGAATGTGATCATGAATTTTTAAAATTTTATCCATGAAAAAGATTGATGTGTTTTACTAATAAATGGAATATGAGTCTACAGTTCATTATTCCATATGAGATCCAAGAGATAGTTGGATTAGTATCATATAAAGTGGCCTTACATCTGTGTTTATCCCATGTATCAAACATTTTATTATATAAATAAATTATGTTTTTAATTAGTTTTAAATTATAGTTAATTCAATTTTTCATTATTTATAAAAATTGTTTTATTCTGAAAAAAATTATATGTGAATTTAGATATAAAAACATATAAAACTATTAAATATTTTTTATTTCAAAATCTGCATCGTCAAACTCTCTACAGGATTAAATAAAAAATATTTTTTATCACTTCTTTGATTTGAGATTGAAAAAAATTATAATATATTTTTGAGAATAATAATTTACAATTTCCAATAATTTTATTAGTTTTTTAGCATGAATATTAGGGAATTAAATTTAAATTGATTTTAGAAATTGAGAGGAAAATTAGCATAACAATACAAAAATAATTAATCTTAAGAGTCAAAATACTGAATATATTTGTCCGAAATCCATTGGCTAGTAATATTTTGACAATATCCTCCCTTGGAAATAATTTTACCTCTATTTAATCAACTTTACATGGGGGAAACGTGTGTGGAATTCTATTTTAATAAATTTACAAGAATGCCCCACACCATGAAATATAAAAAGGCACTCATTCATCCAATTTTATCATATTAATAAAACCCATTTGGTGTGGTAAAATAATACCAAAAATTATCTTGAATAATATCTCCCTTCCCAATATAGTCCTCACATAGAGAATAAAAACAACAAAGATGTAGATTGGGGCAGACCAAAAAAAGTTACCCCAAAAATATGTATCATTATTCAATATGTGTTTATGTTTTATTTGTTTTGACACCCATTATTATTTTATTACAAGAATATAATGTAAAAACCATATCATTAATATACTGGGATATTTTTATTTTAAGTGTTCAACCTACTCAGATGCACACTTCCATTGAATGGGTTATAAAATTAACATTCATGTGTGGAAAACTACTACCACATTTAATAATGTCGTTCGTTATTACTATACCACCAATCATAGTTTGGAATTAGGATGGAAATAATATTTATTATGATATATATATATATATATTATTTGGGATGTATTTATTATTTTTTAATGGTTATACACACATATCACCACTCTTTCCATTTTGTGTAAATACGATCACGTCATTTGTGGACATGTAGACTACCGTCTCCTAAAATCGATATGATATGATCAAATATTACATGAATTTTATTATATAATGGTGTAATTAAATATATTTCACAAAACAATCACTAACATATTCATGGCCTAGTTAACTTTAAGAAAATATGTAATTTCATTTTCTTTATTACACTTTCACAGACATAATAAGTGATAATGTCATTCCTAGATTTGTGGACAATTGCCTCCTCAACACGATGTGATTATTATTAAATATAAATATGAAAATATTATATAGATATATTTAATACCAATTTCAGTTTCCTTCTTTCCATAACGATCGTTGAAAAATTTTTACGTTACTTATTCTTACGTAGGGCCTACAATCTCCATGATTATAGCATTGGTTAATTTTTCATAACCATATTTCTTGATTTCTATTAAAATTATAATTGATGTAAAAATATGGTATTTATTAAATGTTATTTCTAAGTTTTATATAATGACATTGTTGACCATATTTTACCTACCAATGTAATTTCTTGCATATAAACTGAATATTGTAAAAACACACAACGTAAAAATAATTGTTCAAGTAGTCAATTAAAAAATGGAAATAGGTTAAATAATAGAAATTATAAGCATGAATAAGGTAATTAAAAAATGTAGATAATTAACCTATGTTTTTTATTTACGAATATAAAGTAACAAGTGGTAAGTTGGCCTTAAGGTAAGGGATTTCATCTCAATCTCTTATCATTGAGGAATTTTGTGATGACATGCAACTATAAAATTTTATTATGTGTTTATAAAACCCCTTTGACATTATATATCCATATTTTATCTACTATCATGTTATATAAGGTTATGATAAACTTTATTCTTTCATGGAACTTATAGGTTAAATGTTCAAAGTGGTATGAGAATCTTTGAATGTTTAAAGATTTAATTTTCAATATTTTACTCCATGTAAATATTATTGATATTATAAAATATGCTTCTTTTTATAAATTAATAGTAAAGGATATATTAGTTCAATTTTTAATTTTGTTAAAAAAAATTCAAAAAAGAGTATTTCTATGTGATTTATACAAAATGTCTTAACAAACAACAAAAGGAGTGTTCTCTTATTAACAATCATGGTGAAAATAAAATTTCCATCACTATGGCCATTGTTTTAGATTTGGATTAATTTTAATGATTTCATGATTCCTTAAATTAAAAAAAATCATTTTTTTGTATTTTGTTTTAAAATGGGGTTTTAGAAGAAATCTTTATTTTTTTGAAAATGGGGGTTTTTAAAGGAAGTTGATATTTAATATAAAAATGTTGTTTTAATATGAGTTTAAAAGTGTTTTTCAAATGATTAAATGTTTCATTATTGTTTTGATTCTTCAAAAATATAAATTAATGGTGTGCCCAGATAATTTTGGGTGATCCCGTTAAAGATTAAATGATTGGGGCACCTAGAGAGCTCTCTAATGCATGGGTAGTGGTTATATTCTCTGTAGAATTATATTGGATGTAAGTGGTATGGTTATTTCAATCTTTATGGGTTGTAAAAGGGTTCAATTTGATTATTAGATAAGCTAAAAACATGAAATATCTATGTTTTATAGTGATTTTTAATGAGATACTTTTTTAAAATGGCAAAATAAATTATATTTATTAAATAGTGATATTTTAATTTTGACATAAAATGTAATGTTTTTAAGAAAGTTATTTTCATGTCTTTTATTTATTAATAATGGACTAATATATTATTTATTTTTATATCCCTCACTTGGATTTTTTTTGGCCATATCATGTTATGAATTTTTTCACATGATTTAAAGATGACTAAGGGATTGAAAGAATTCAAGTTGAAATCCATGAAGCATTTTCATAAAAGTGATCAACGTTTGTTTATAAAAGTTTCATATAGTATAAGAAATGAATACTTATTATAAATATCCTTTTATATTTTATTTTTTCTTATGTATGACTTATTACCAAATTATCTAAAACTCTAAAACAGAAAATATCCTCAATGTGAGAAAATTAATTTCTTAACTAAAACTCATGATTATTTAATGTTTATGTATCTGCCTCTAACATAAGGAATAAACATAATAATTATTGATTAAAAATAAATTCGTTTCATAATCTTCTCTCATATCATTATCAATTAAAATATCATCATGAAATAATTTGAGATATCGGCATAAAAAAGTATTTAATAATTAAATTAATGGAGAGTGAGAAATGTATTTATTTAAGAGAAATATAGACATTATTTAGAATCATTACATAACATTAAATGTTTTCATTATTGATGAATATAAATGCAATTAAAAATATGAAAATATTATTGTTTAAAATAACATTATAACTATCAAAATAATATTTGAAAAACCAACAAATTCAAAAAACAAATTAAGTAAAAAAGTTAATATGAAGATAACAATAGAAAATTTTGACATTATCTTCAACTAATATAAATTTTATGATTGTGGGTAATTGTGTACATTTTTTATAAATTAAAATGAAAATTTGTTTTACATGATTAGTAAAAGTAAAAAAATACATCATTTGGAAGAAGAAAAAAATATTCCTTTCCAACAATTTTGAAAAAAATAAAAAATGATTGAATATTAATTTAATCATGAATTATATAATATTTAAACCTTTTTAGAAAAAATTTATATAAAAATTTATATGGAAGATAAACGATCTTTGAATGTTTTGATTAAAATCATATTATCAATCATTTTAAGCACCAAAAAGAGGGAAACAGAAATATTACATGAATATATCATGAATGAAAATATTATAATAAAATTAAATTATTTGAATATAAAATTATCGAATAATTTCCTCCAATGAAAATTTAGGCATAAACAATTGCGATTAAAATGAGATTCAATAAAAAATCCCTTACAGACAGGGTAACTGTTGAATCATTACCCCCATGAATGAATTAAGTTAATTGAAAATTATAATATCTAGAATTATGAATTATACAGTATATAATATGTATATCTAAAGTATATACATAATATAATGGAAATTAGTTTTAAAAAAACATGTTTCTCAAAGAAAGAAGTTTCGAGATCAAAACCCTATCTTGCAGTCCATATTTTGTCATGTATTCCATTCATATCATATACAATAAGATTATATAATTTATAAATTTTCCATATAAAATTCTATAGATTTAATCCCTTACTATTAAACCATTTTCTTTAATTATTTTAATAACATGTATAATCACATAACCAATTCTATCCACATCATATGTTTTCTTTATACATGGTTCATAATTGAAAAATGACGTCATTGTGTTGAGGGTGATAAAATAGATTATCATTTCATCATATCAATAATCAAAATTCTAAAATATTTATAATTTTTATAGATAAATTCTAATTAAAAAATTAACTATAATTTATGATTCTGAAAAATAAAATATGTTATAATTAGGGAGACGGTAGGTCGTACCTACTCATGTGTAATGTCTCCATTTTTCAATGATCTTGAAGGAAATAAGTTAAGTGTTATCGTAAATTTCAATAATGATTACAATATAATAAATGTAATATTATTTATTTAAATTAACATTAATATAACATCCAATTGATGTAACAATAAAAAAAATCACATCACTTCATTAGGCGATAGTCTGTTATGCATATGAATGACATTACCATTTTATGAAGAATGTTAATGTTACATGTTTAATGAGATATTGATTTTAAATAATTAATTAATATTTAAATTATATCATATATAAATTTAAAACCAATCACCATGAACAATCGTGAGAGGCGATGAATGAAAACAAATTTCAAATAATCCCAATGCAGTAGAACAGTATACATATGATTGATGTTATAATTTGGAATTTTATAAAATAGGAGATGGATGAATATTATTACATAAAAATAATAAAATCCTAATATATATGATATAAGAGTTTTATTATATTTTGTATTTTAAAATATAATTAAGGGTGGAAAAAAGATGAATTAAAATGAAGGAGCTCAGTGAAGATGATTACCTTCACTTATAAGATCATACTTTTTATCTGTTATTAAGAATCCAAGTAGTGGTATTTTGGGAATACTAATTGCAGTACAATGTATCTAATTATTTTATAGAAATATTTTGGTATGATTTGATAGAGAAAAATTGATTTATAGGTGTGAAGAAGTTATCATAGAGAGTACCTTTTTATATTTGTGGAGAAGTGTGATTCATGTAAATACCCAAAAATCGTTAATTATAAGATTAAACTCCCCAAACATTTTACTCGAATATAGAAAAATAAATGAGTGGATAATATATGTGTTAGGTAAAAATTTGTACTATTCAATATAAAAAAGTTTTAAATGATATATTTCTTTTACCTATAAGGTTGCTCAATTTTTACATTTTAATTATTTTACCCTAGTATCTATTGTATTACTGTTTTTACTATTCATTATGTGAAAATTAAATTAAAATTATTATAAAATATAAATGAATTTAATTCATAAAATGATTTAATTTTATTAAATTCAATTCAAATATGTTGGAGGATATAATATGATATAAAACCTATAAACGAGTTGAAAAAAAGGGTTTTCAAGAAAAGCATTTTTTCAAGCACAAGGTGATCTAATAATAACTATATTAAAAATAATCATAATTAAATTATTTTAAATTAATATATATATATATATATAACATATATATATATATATATATAACATATATATTTTATTTAAACAATTACACATTATAGATAATTTTAATTAATTATAGTAGAGGAACATTATGAACATTAAAACATTTTTCAAAAAACTGTATTTTTAAGAATAAAAATAAAATTATACTAGAATCCATTATAAAGATGATTTAAATTTAATTAATTGAATTAAATTTAAAAAAAATAATATTTTATTTCACATAATATAAATACTAAATAATAATTATAATTTTTAATTATATAATATATTAAATGAAATGGCAATATAACAGAAATGGTATTCATTACTATTCATAGAAATGTTATGATTTTAAAACAAATGAAAAATTATACAATAATTTAACATATATCATTATTGATTTTAAAAATTATTTTAATTTTATAAAATAAAATTTATAAAATATAAAAAAATTATTTATAATACTTGCTCACAAAATCATTAATTTTTTTAAAAGAAACCCAATTTTTTATAGAGTTAAATATATTTATTAATTTCAGTTGCTTATTTCCTAAGAATCAAAAATAAAATTATATTGATTTGGAAATTTATATATATTTTATAATGTAGTTAATAAAATTTATACCTTCTAATTTCACATATAGGTTGTATCTATCTTATTTAAATAATAAAACATTAATATTATATTATGGTTTCCTTAAAATAATTGTTTTGTGTTGAATATGATTTTGAGCATAGTGTTCTTTTAAAATAAAAGGCTATTACATGAAATATTTAATATATAACATCCATTGATAGTAATATTGTGTTACATATCTCCTAAGGATGTGTAAAATGGGAGATTCTAAGGAATTTTCTACTTCTATCTCAGTTGTGGTAATGTTGAGAAAAGTTAAATCCATTAAAATTTCTAGTCAAACATATTTAAAAATATTCATAGAGAATTAATCATTATAACTATATATTAAATATAAATTTTTTATTTATTCATTTGGTAAGACATATATTTAAGTGATTTGAAACATTCACACAAAATTAATTCTAAAATTACTTATATGTACGCCAATGTAACATTAAGCATTATCTTGACGTATTAGAAACATGACAAGTTAAAATTATTATTCTTTATAAATATATATTGTGTTTTTGATTCCAATGAACATTAATCAACATCTGGATTTACATAATTTTTGGGAGAACATTGTTTTCTCCATCATATTATAAATGAAAATCAATGAATATGATTACACAGAAATCGTATTAGGTTCCTAACACCCATGATTACACTTAAAAGATGTGGTTGACTGATCAATTGGAAGACTTTAAAATAAATTTTGAGTATCCATTAAATATTATTGTGACAATTATTGTTAAATTTATGTCCCCAATATCATGTTTAAACAATCAATATTCAAACATATTAACATAAGGTTCTATTTATTAAGGACAAAGTTGTTCCAAGGAATGTTAATCTTGGATGCATATTGAAAAATGATCAAATTTATGATATTTTTACTAATGTCCTGTTAAGGGAATTGTTTGAGGAACTAAGGATGATAATTTATTTTCATAATATTCATTAGAGAAAATATATATTTGGTAGATCCCCCCAAAAAACAATGTCCATGATTATGTTGACTAAGGAGGAGAGAAGTGTAACTCGTTTTCACATATACAATGTAAAAAAGTATCTATATTTTATAGATAAGAGGATGGGGTTCTCATAAATATGTGATATAAAAACTAATGTAGGTGAATTTATGGGGATGAGATATTGGTTAAATGTTGATCCATTCCAACACAACTATAATTATTGATTAGACATACTATAAAATATGTAACCCAAAACATCACGTGAAACAGAGACTGTTATCCCCCATTGGGATGAACCTTGTAGAAATATGTGTGAATTATACTCTTGACTACTTCATCACATATTGTTTGAGTGCAATTTATTTCATGAGTGGATAATAACATTAAAATTTTATAGATTATATCATTATAATTATGAAATAGTTCAAACATGAACCACTAATTAAACCTCCGCTTATGGTTCAACCCATTCATGGGAATCAAGAGTGGTGTTAGAGATAATTCCATGTGAGGGATCTATTTTTTTAACAGAGAATATAAAATCTATTAATAGCTGCATTATTCTAAAAATTTTATGGTTAAAAAGTTTATGGATAAAGAAATAAAATGATACACTTTCTCTTATATATTATCTTAGATGTGGTGGATACCACTACAATTGTATTTTCACTAAGAGAAAAAGATAAACCATTGAATTTTGATAGAAAAAATTCAACATTTAAGTTGATGTTAAGGCATGAAATACAGTTATCATGTATTTTTTAAAGAATGATTACTCCAAAGTAATGGGTATTCAATTATCCAAGGAAACATCGGATAATGAAGAATGTTACATTAAAGGTGATAAAAATTTAAAATATGAAAATCATTAAAATATTCATAGGAATGTTTAATTACATGAATATGGGTAATGAATAATCTATAGATGAATATTTAACAACACTCAATGAAAATGTTAATAATATGAGGTGGTTTGGAGACACACTATCAAACTGAATCAATGTAAAAATAAAAATGATAAATTTATTTGATAAATTTAATCCATGATATATATAATTAGAATATAGATATGGTTTATCCCATTATGAACTTAAAAATAGAATCATGGAATATATAATGAGTATGAATTCAACATTTAATAATACGGTTAATAAAGAAATTTATTTTTATATAATAGTGAAAAAAATAAAATGTCTCAGAATGTGAATCCAGCATGGAAACAAATGAATAAGGAAAATAGGATATGAATCCCATGAGGATAATGTCCCTTATCACTTAAAATATCATTAATTATAAATGGGATTAGAATGGATTTATTTATTTTATAATTAATCTATGTACAAGAGTTGGAAACATTGCTGTCAAATTCCCCAAGAAGAAAGATAATTGAATTGGATTGTATTCTAATGTATTGATATTTCTAAAAAATGATAGAAATGTTACAAGATAATGGGACACAGTACACATGAAATATTTTTGTTCTAAACCAGGAAAAACAATTTAAAAAGTGTATGGTTCCTTGGTATTATATCATTGAATTTTATTGAAGAATGTGTTTTTAGATATTATTACAACTCTAATTTAGTGTCTCTAATGGTATATTTTTAAATATTTTTGGAACACAAATGAAATATATATCTGTATATATATATGTGAACGTGTTTAATTAGTGATTTTATATTTGTTAAATAACAATGATATTAATATAATATTTATCATTTCTTTGAATAATTCATTAAAAATTGATTGAATTGATTTAGTGGAATGAATATCATGATGATATGTGATTGTCTTTATTTGACTAATTTACTAGTTTTTTTTAAATCTTGGGGATGAAGCCTCAATTTATTCTTAAAGCAAAGACCTCTTTAGACTGGGTAGTGGGTGACCCATTACATAGCCCGAAGGCCCAAGGCCAAGTGGCCTACATACAAGGCTAGAAAGCCCATTTTTTGGCCCAAAGGACCACTCGGTGAACAGTACTTCTACAGTGCCCGAACTACTACAGTAACTACTACCGTACCACAACCACTATAGTACCTACAATAGTCTCTCCGCTGCTATAGTGCTTCCACTGATACAGTCCTCCACTACTATAATACTGCTACAGTGCCCAACTACAATGCCCTACTACAGAAACTCGGGAATTCTCCCCTGCCTAAATTTGATCCTAGGTATTTTGGATGCCAAGCAGGGGCCTGAACCACTAGGGTACATGATCGTTGGCATTTTACTAATTTACTAGAGAATAGATATAGGATGTTATAATTTATGTGTATGTTTGAGGGAATTTTAATGATAATTAATAGGTAGTGTGTTTATTTTTTATATAATCATGGAACTAAATAAGTTAATTAGTGAGTATTTTTGGGAAGAGGTACTGGGGGAGTTATCTTATGAATAAAAAATTAAGAGATAAGAATATTATGTTCCTTTAGTCGGAGAACCCAAGACTCAGGTTAGGAAGAATATCATCGAATGTTTACTCAAAGAGACTCGTAACATAAAGGGATGATCATTAGAGTAGGTGGAAATTACTACTATTGTTGTTCATGATTTTTGAAAACATAACCTACTATCAATAGATGATTTATTGGACTTAAATATAATGAATTATGTTTATAGATTATAGATTCAATATTTTACATAATTCATATTCCAAATGAAGAATGCAGTGTCCTTCAGTATTCAGGATAGAAGAGCTTATGTCACACTTGTTTGAAAAAAAATTCATGTGAACGGGTCCAAATGATTTTCATGGGATTATTCATAGTATCTATTATTATTTATCAATAGTCCTTGATACTGAGCCATGGTAAATAATTTTTAAATATAATGAATGGTTACTACCAAATCATAGGTCATTTTCAACTCTTTATATTTGATGGAATCCCATAAAAAATATATATTTAATACAATATTACATTAAAAATTATAATGAATAAAATAAAATCATAAATAATAGTATTTTTTATAGAACATAAATAATATTCTATGAATTAATATCTCTAAGATGAAAATAATTATCCATTACAATTAAAATTAATAAATTATTTGTGATGGATGCCATAATTATTTTTTAAAATAATAGTTGTGATTGGAATTTCATCCATTGAAAATATTATCCAATAAGTATTATTTAATTGATATAATGACACACCATAAATATAGTTCATTATTGAATAGTAATTATACAACAAAGTAGTTAAATCATGGAAAATTATAAATTAAAAATTAAAAAAATTATTCATACTAAAAATAAAAAATATTTAATATATTAATAAGTCATTAAAAAACTATATGATTTCACGGGGTTATGGGGATTATTTCTATAAGTACCTTTGGTTGAACCACTCTACCTTTATTTTATAATAAAATCATGTCATGTTTAATTACTATTCTTATGGTTTTATCAATCAATAAATGAATTTACATCTCTATTCACCTCTTTTCTAATATTGATTTCACAAAGGCCTCAGAATATGAAGGGCATGTCTATAATGGAAAGTTGTTTGCAATCCTTCGATGGACCTGGTAATTACATTGGGGTGAAAAATCCTCCATGCTTTAAATTTGGATTATCAATTCCTTAATTCCTCTTATTTTATATAACACGTCCATACATAAAAGAATTTGGACTATTTTAGACATTTTTTATATAATGATGAAGCCCCCTTATGATTGGAATTCTCTACATATGTGCACATCTTCATCCCATTAGCACTTGAGATCCATATCCCTTTATAGAGACCCATGAATCATATTCATGTATATTACATAATCTGGATGACTATCAATTACATTAAATAAATACATGATTGAGGAACAAAATAGTTTAGTTCCTTAAGAAACATGGAACACAATCTACTATCGTACAGAATGATCTTAAATGTTTCCCAAAAATATATTCCCATCTAGTAATCCTACTCAATACCTTTCATTATAACCTATGTATAGGTAACATAAGAAAGGGTGATCTTAGATGCTCAGTTAGGTTAAATTAAGGATATCCATAATTATAACATAAACATAATATTATCATAAAATGATAATTACATGTGAAAAACATACCCTAAATACCAATGAACATACTTAGGATTCATAGGAAAAATATTAGCAGTTCATCAGTAATGAATCATAAGGGCCCAAAATAACCAGAACCATGATATCATAATAGTGGAATATAAAATGAATTCATTGAATACACATGAATATATGAAATATTGTGTTACGTCTACCCACCAAGACATTCAAAACATGTTATTCATGGGATGATTACCCTTGTACCTACTTTGGGAATGGGTTGAGCACTAGTTTACCTTCCTCTAAGAGCTTGGGATGACCACCATTGTACCATCCATTATGAGCATTAGATGACCACCCACGTACCCTATGAACTAATATAACATTTACTATGACCCAATTCATTGGATGTATATATATTTACCACCCTTCAAATAATTAAATCATATAAATTTTTTCCATTAGATAATAAAACATTTATCATATCATTACCAATAAAAAGTTACGGATTTCATAAAAAACATATATTAACCAATGAAATTTAATTGTCGTCATAAATATTTCTTCACACTATAATCTATGGGTTAGGTTAGGTTTTATAATCATTTAATCATATACTAAAATGTGAGAAGAAGCAGGTTTTATAAGTATTTGATCAAGGTATAACCCATGGAAGAGAAACTACCTTCACTAAAAACTTATCAAATTAAGCATAAAACATTTAAATAATGACTAATAATGGTTTTCTTTGATCATATCCAAAATAATTAATTTTCTATATCAATTGATGTCATTTATATGAAGATTTATTTTCGAATATCACTTTATAATTTCTTAAAAAAATTCATTATTTGTAAATAATTTTTAAGATTCAAAAAATTTTAAAATAATTATATTTAAAATAAATATTAAATTATAATTTAATTTTTTTGGAAAAAATGGTTTTTAATAAAACTTATTCATAACCAAAGTAAGAAATAATTATGGATTTGATTAAAAATATTTTCCTAATTATATTAAGTAAAAAAAATTAAAATAATGGTACTATTATCATAATTTATAAAAAATAAATAGATTATAATAAAATTAATGACAATTCTAGAGATATTAATCATAATATGTCATAAATGTTAGAATAATCATAAATAATCATGATAAATTATGTGATAATAGAAATAATCACTTTCTTCTTTGGTAATGTTGAATCAAAATCCCCATCAAATTATGAAATTAAATGAAGATTAAAATATCTAAAAAATAACTATATTCATCATATAAAATTTAAATTTTAGATTATATACACCTTTTAATAGAATATAGATGAATAAAATAACTAGTTTTTCAAAGAAATAAAATTTAGATCAAATTCTATTACCGCATTGGTAACCTAGAAACTGTAACCCCAAGAAAGAGATCTCCTAGAATGGGAGTGTAAATAAAAAAAATTATCTATAAGAAAACTATTCTATATTCATGGATAATATATAGGCCAAATAAAAGAATGTGGTGGGGAATATATATTGTGTCTCAAAAAAAGTACAAAGTCATACAATTATTTCATACCTTAAGTATTGACTCCCATCGTAACCATTCATAAAAAATTTTATAAAAACTATATGTTTATTATGTGAATATTATATAAACATATTATTATATTTAATATAACATTTTATTTTATTATGACTTTATATTAACCATTTAATAACAATTTTTTGTTTATGTTATGATTCTTGTAACATCCAGTTCATTTTTTATTCAGGTTTTGACTTCATATTCTTGGTCCCCTTACATAGATTATGATTTAATAATTTAATAAATATAAAACATGATATAAATAACATATATATTCATTATATATTAATTTATAATAATAAAAAAAATATAAGAATTTGAAATGAAAAACATCATCCAGGGAGATAGTAGGTCGTATGTACGCATGAACGCTGTGTCCAATTTCTTATAATTTTGAAAGAATAAATTAATTGTTATATAGAGGTATAAAAAAATTAAAGAATAATACCTGTTTAGTATATATAAAATATGACTATTAAAACCCTACTAAATAAATTCTATGTAAAATGTGAATGAGTAGCATTACATTGTGAGATGGTAATTTGTTGTACACCCAAATGACATTATTATATTTTAAAAAAATTGAACTAAAGATTTTCTGTGTTTTATAATAAATAATTAATCAGAAATACAACATAAATATCATATATATATAATATTTGACAAACATTTCCAACTTTATTTCTTACCGTAATATGTGGTAATAAAAAAACGAACGATATCGTTTCACGAGGCGATTCTATATTGTACACCCAAACAATGATTGGAAAACCCATTTTATGGATTTTTGTGTCGTTATTGGAATTAACATTAACCTAAAATAAAATAATAATACTGAATATAGTAATTAAATTATATAATAATGATATAAAAATAAATTCAGGGTTTTAAAGAAGAAATAAAAAAATGTTTCTAGATGAATGTTACCACTTCATCAAGTATATCCTATTGGTTTCCACCAAATCACTTCCTTGGATACATTTGTTTAATAATTAAGTCTTTTGTTATTATAGGTGATAATAGATTAATTTATTTAGGTTGATATTGGTCATGCCAAATGGATTTAGTGGTTTGTAAAACGGGGGGAGTGAGTGTCCTTTTATAGTCAGAGAGGACTGTCACTCTAGTATATGTGATAAGTATTTTGTATTTATAGGTATCCCTTACCCCATGTAGCTTCAAAATAGGATATATTAAATTGATAAACATTATGTAATTTATTCCCACATATTATATATTTTTTTTCCAATTTATAAAATAAAAATCCTATATTTTTTGGAAATTAACATTAACAATAGCACATGTATTGCGGAAAAATGCCTCATAAACCTCAGCCATGCTAAATGAGTTTTTACTATTTAGGGGTTAATGTGTTCATTATAAATGGTCAATTGGTCCATTAAGGGACTATATTTTATATTTATTAACTATTAAAAATATATTATAAGAGGATATGTTTTTAGTAATTTCAAATCAATTAATAAAATATCATTTATTATAAAATAACATAATGTCCATTTTAAAATTATTCATTCAATTTGAATATAAAAAATACCAAAATATGTTTTAATTTTAATATATTATTTTAAAACATATATATGATAATATATTTATCTAATAAATAATGTAACACCATATTTCATTTAATTTACATCACTTTTAATGTATCTGGTATCATTTAATTTATTTAATTATTAACTAAATCATTCCAGCATTGGGGATTCTAAATGATTTATTTTAAATTTATAGTCTCAAAAAACTAATTATATTATCATGATTAAAAAAACACATTTTTTGAACCAAAATAATATTTATTTCTTAACCAATGCAGCTTTTTACCTATTCCAAATCAAGATAGAAATTAAAATGAAAAAAGTTACGTTATTTGTTATTTTCATTACATTAATTATTATATGTTACGTATTCATGGAAATGTGTCCCAATGTTCTATATAATTCAAATATAATGTTTAGAGGGTCGAAATATGTCCATAAAATGGGTTTTTATAAGTGTTGTGTTGTTATTAAACTTTATCTTATAAGTTCTACCACTATGTAATTCTATTTTTACCTTATTCACTGTAATTAATTTTAATTTCATTTACTAATTAATTTGGTAAAAAAACATTAAGAAATTAGACATAAAATATATTTTTATTTTTAATATTAAATTTATTTAACTAAATTAAATTCAAATATGTGGCAGATAATAATTAAAAACTAAGCCTGCAGTCATAATGAGATTGTGATTTTTCAAATTGAAAATAGTCTAAACATTGAAATTATATTATATCTAATTTTAATGTAAAATTAATTCGAATTAAATTCATTAGATTAATAAATGTATAATTTATATAATTATACTTTAAAACAAATTTTTATATATAATTTATCTATATAAATAAATTTAAGAAAAATACATTTTTAGATTAAAATTCAGCATTTTTCAGTATTCAAAAAAATTAATCCTATCAGAAAAAATGACAAAAATTATCCTAATATGTTGTTGAAATTATATTTTCAAAAATAAAGTTTATTTATTCTACTAATATTTATAAAAGCTTTAAAAATTATTTTTAAAATAAGTACTCCATTAAAAATCTCTAAAAATACCTGTCAGAAAAATAAATCATTTTATGTATAAATTTAGATTTATTAGTTTCTCTTGTCCATAAAAAACATAAGATGAATGTAAATTTTTTTATTCAAAATATAATATATAAATTTCATTAAAATAATTCACATAAATTTGTTTTGTTGGACTTTTTTTAGATAAAACATGTCTTTTCATAGGGAAATAATATTTAAGAAAATGAATTTATTTATTTCCAAATTGTTATTACATTCATTAATAGATAATTGGTTACTAAAAAATAAATTTTATAAACATCAATAAAACATATTTTCATAATTTATTTAGTAATTTTTATACAATCCATTTAAATGGATATGGGATAATTATAAATGTATTTTAAAAATAACTAATGTCTTGTTTAAAATTATTATTATGTGTAACATAATATATTCTCGGTGTCGCGTGTATCACAATATAAAGATGGTATTGTGTGTAACAGAATCCAAACACTATCTATCATGTATCTAAATATAAAATCAATTTTTTGTGTAATAAATTATTTATTTGGTGTCTTATACAAAGAATTATTAACATGGTGTCACGTTCAATTAAAGAAATCAATAACCTTTCAATTTATCTGAAAACATAATACCAAAAAAACACATGGTGTTACATTCGATCCCCTTTAAAATGAATTTCTCCATCAAATGTGTTCTCGGCCATCAATATTATAATACATTAATGGTGTTTTTATATAAACCACAATGTATAAATCAATACTAAATCGTCTATTAAAAATGGAATGATGGAATTATAATTGTTATCCAAAGTAACTCGTAACTAGGTTTCCATAAAGGATAACATAGGTGGAAAGTGAAGACATAGACTTGGAAGAAAATAAAAACTAACATAAGAGAGTTATATTGATAACTAACAACATTAATTTTAGGGAGACAGATAATTTTAATGATAAAAACCATAAATCCATGATGATCTAAGGGACCATTTGATTCATAGGATATAAATTTACTAGGATATTGTTTTCAGTATCCATTTCCTTATGTTTATGAATTTTTATAATAATTTAAACTTTATATTATTCTATTTCATAAGAACAATATCACCCTCAGTTTGTGCCTTGAACAATTTACACTTCTTCACTTCCTACTAGAAATGAAGGTGGGTTAATTATGTATGACAAAAAAACCATAATATGCATGGAATTATATTTTAATACATCTATAATTTGTTATCCTTAATGAGAAATTTTTTATCATAGTTTATCCAATATGAATAAATATTTATATGGCGAAATAAAACATTAATCTCTAAAATCAAATTCAAAATAAAACATGAACCATTTCATAAAAGGTTAGTCTTGGGAAACTTTAAAAATATTAAAATCCAGAACCTGAGAAATAAGGTGAATACATTTCTCACAATAATATTAATATTAATCACCTATATATCATTATTTAGTTGTTTGTTATCACATACCAAACATATGAATACCTTTATCATATAATCTATTCAAACATGGTAATAACCATAATTAAAATAGAACCTTAATTAAAACAATAATTTTTCCTCATTCCATGAATAAAATAAAATTATAGAATATATTCCTTATATCTTATAACTTTTTCTTCGTAATTAATGATATCATAAACTACATTACCAGAAAATCCCTTATCAGTTCTACGGTCATAGACACTATCCAATTTAATTTATATAAATAAATCATATTTTAATGAAAAATAATCTTAATTTTCTCAACATTTTAAAGATACGATGTGTTTATTTACCTTAATCGTTTTCCCCATAAAAATGAAATTTCTAATAAATAATTGTTTTCTCCATTCCACTGATACCATTTAAAATATTCTTGAAAATAATTAATACAGTGAATCTATTATCATTCTAGATATATGATTAATGATTCATATACCATAATCCATGAATTTATATACATTAATATATTGAATATTATGTATCTTAATTAATATATTAACTAGGTTTAATAATTTTATTCTTTAACAGCCATTTTATCTCATAATTCATTTGAAAACACTTCAACATTAGTGACAAAACTATTACTCAATCAAACATTCTGATTCTATTCATGAACATTCCACATCAGATTTTGATTTTCATAATTACCGCACTTTCCACATTTAAAGAATTCTAATATCACTGATATCTTAAGTGTTCAATTATGATAATATTTAAATTAACTGAAATTTTCATTTTCCATTTGTAGTTACATTCATTATTTCATTCTATTCCGCTGTAAAAACATCATAGTATTCCTCTAAGACATCTATATGGGTGTTTCTTCCCACATTCTCATCAAAACAAAAATTTAATATCCTTTCCTATATGGTCTCCACCACAAAGATTATCAAAGAACTCTTTCATTCCCTTCTTTGGTGATTCTAAGAGTTTATTAACGTACACATTGTTAATCATGTTCTGTGAAAAAAGATTGGGCATGATCACAACATCCTTCACTCTATTGATCACCCAATTTTAATCTCATCAGAAAAGATTCATTGAATAAAAAATAATATTTTATTGTGGAAGAAAACACTTTTAAGGGATTGAGTGAGAACCTGGACACCAAACATCCACAAAAAATAAGTAATGCTTTAAATGACATCACCACTTTCTTCCATATAAGATAATGTAAATAGTCACATTCACCCTATGAAGTAGATAATCATACATTCGTTGAAGACACCAATCATGATTTGGTCTTCGGGAACATTGAAGCACACAATTGAATTATCCTCTCATTCAACTCCTTGTGTAAAAAGGATTATCCTAGTTCACATGCACTATCGTTCCATCTTGAACCTTTGGAAAGAGGGGAGGGAAATTTGAGATATTTGGATTAAGGTAGTAAAGTGGAGGTCGCACCTCATATCTAGAATAGGATTTCAATGTGGAACGGCCACCTTACTCCTGAGTTTTAGATACCATCATGGGAAAATCCAGGATGACACTTCATTCACTGCTTTCCATGCACTCAATTTGTTCCTCTTTCTATCCTTTCATCACCGGAAAAGTCTCCTTGTTACCACTAAGGCCTCCCTCCACCACATTGAGATTACCAAATGAAATGATACTTAAACCACGATCCTTACAAGACATTTTAGTTTCCCTATTAATAACCTTATCAGATGGCAAAGTGAGATAGAAAAGTTTATTCACATTCAATATTATCGAAGTTTGTTCGGATTCCTACAATTGAGTAAATCCATAAATCATAGTGTGAGAAAATAGTTTTCAAAAGAGAAAACCTCATAATCTTGAAAACCCTCTTATATGATGTCTAAATCATGACACCTTTTTTAAGTCTACCACAACCAATAAATATCATATCTCATTCATTTTAATATTCTATTTAATTCATTATTTATGGTTCATAATGAGTTTTTTAATTTCCAATGAATATCCCCTGGGAGTGTCAGACCACATGTGTAACAGGGCCCATTAATTTTCACCACTTCCTGATAAAGTCCAACTAAATACCACATTTTTACATTTTTTACCCCTAGTTACATCTTTTCTAGTGTGACATCCACATGTATTATATTGATAGGGATTTATTTCTTGGAAAACACATATTATATCTTTTACTAAAATTCCAAGCCATTTAACTATACATTAGATAATTCATAGAATTATCGATAGAGAAATCACTTGAACTATCCTGAGAAATACCCTGAGGGGTCTTGCTTAATTTTCCACATCCTAATTTCCAATGGATAAATAAAAATTTTCTTTTACTCCAACTATAGAAACCCATGATTAACTTACAATGATATGACATATTTTTAGAGGAATATTCAATACATTTCCCAAAAATAAGACTAATGACCATAATATTTTAGTTCTTTTAGAAATATGGAATACAATCTTCATTTTTTGAATGATCATAAATTTTTCCAAAAAATATATTCCTATTTAGTAATTCATTAAAAAAAATTATTTTATAAAAAGTGATAGGAAACATAATATATGGTGAGCTAGTATGCAATGTATGGGTAAATAAAGGAGATATAGAAGCATAACATGAAAATAATGGTAGGATAAAATAAGAAAAACATATAATGAATATACCCTATATATCAAATATTATATTCATGAGTAATGGAATAAGGATTGACTATTTCTATAACTTGAATCATATGGTAATAAATGAACATGAGCTATGATACCATGAAATTGGAATAAGATATGATTTTTTTCATACTCATAAACATATAAAATATTATGTCAATAATACCCACCGTGAAATTCATATCATTCTATGATTTGGTTGACCACCTGTGTACCTACATAGGGCTTAGGATGACCACTCGTGTACCCTCCATTATGGACTTGGGCTAACCACCCATGTTCTACCCTTTTGGGTGTTGGGATGACCACCCGTGTACCCTCTAATATTATATGACATTTATCATTACCAAATGCATTAGGTGGAGATATATGTTCCACCCATCACATAATGTAATAATACATATGTTTTCTATCTTATAATAAATCATTTATCATATCATTTCCCAATAAAAGAGATGGGTTTCATAAACATAATATCATAACCTCTGATATGAAATGGAAATCATAAATATTTCGTGAAATTATAACCCATGTAAAAAAGATTGGATTCATAGCCATTTCATCATAGATAAACTCATGAAAGGAAGCGGGTTTCAAAATTATTAAATCGTGGTATAACCCAAGGAAGCAAATTAGGTTACAAAAAAAATTTCATATTAAACATAAACAATTCAGTGAAAAATTATGAATTTTTTATTTGAACAAATCCCCATTAAATAATAAACTATATCAAAGGATGGAATTATAGATAGAGAATTATTTTCAATGATCACTTGGTGGATTTCTTGTGGAAAGTAACATTTCACTGAAAATAATTTTTTAATACATAATAAATTTTCAAAATACCTTTAATTTAAAATTACCTTTAAATATACTTAAATTTTTTAAACCTGGTTTTCAAATAAAACCTATTCTTTATTGAAGTCAGAAATAATGTCATATTTTCCTAGAAACATTTTCATTGTTATCATAAGTACCAAAGAGTTTAATATGTTAAAATTACCTAAATATATCATTAAAAACCAAATGATAATGAAATTATTGAAAATTATGGAGATATGTAACATAAAATTTCATCAATGGAAGCATAATCATAAAAAACTAAAAAATATTGAAATTGTAGCAATAATCTCATAATAATTTGTTAACATTAAAAAAATAACCATTACATAATAAAATTACATGAAACATAAAATATTGTTAAAATGATCCTATTAATTATATAAATCCTCAAACAAGAAATATATACACATCGTAATGGAATATAGGTGCATAACATAACATGAGTCTCAAATAAGGAAAATTTAAACAATATTATCTTACCACTTTGGTAACATCAAAATAGAATCCCCATGATAGAGTGATCCTCAAATGACTGTCTAAATAAAGATAAAAAAAATTAATTATAATAATCTTAATGTACATTATGGAGTAGAATATACACCACATAGAAGAAACTGATGGTGAATATAATACATATCTACCAAAAGTAAAAAGTTAGTCATAAATCCCTTTCCTTATGTCTTGAATTCTATCATAGTCATTAAAATATCATTTATAATAAATATATATTTTTTATTAAAATATTATAGAGCATTATTCATATATATAATATAATATATTATTTACACATGGCTTTATATTACTCGATTCTCAACAAGTCTATTTTTAATTTTTGTTTGAGGTAATAACTGCTTTATTTTTCAAACTTGTTTTGAATTTTTATTCTTGGTCCTCTTACTCAGATCATTATTTAATAATTTTAATAATCTAACCCATGATATATATATCATATATATTCATTACATCTGTGTTTATGATAATATTTACAACATAGATAAAGGTAATGAAATTAATATTTCTTGGAGACGATAAGTTGTACGTACATTGAAACAGAATTTTCATTTTTATTCCATATTAAAAGAATGAAATGTAAATGATATATATATATATATATATATTCAATAAATTATTAATATTATTTAATTTATATCAGATATTACTATTAAACCCATATATAATGCATTCCATGTAAAAGGTGAAATAATCGCATCTCTCTATAAGGAGATAATTTTTCATACACATTAGTGATGTTATTATATACTCACATAATGGAAATCTGGAATTTATATGTTATATAATAATTAATGAATAATAAAGAGATCAAAAATTTAATATATACAATATGTAAATATAATTACCATCATTATGGCCAACCAAAAGAGGTGGTGATAGAAAAACGAACAACATCGATTTGTGAGGTGGTAGTCTGTCGTAAACACAAATGATGATTTCATAAACCATTTGATGAATGCTTTTATTTTTTAGGATTTTACCTTATCGTAAAAACATATCATTACATTTATTCTACTAATATAATTACATTATCATGACATAAAAACAAATTAAAGGGTTTGATGAATAATTAAAAAAACATTCTTTGATGAACATTACCTCTTCTTTGAGTATCTCATTTTGGTTTTCAGAAAAAGGACATCCATGGATGTATTTATAAAAAAATTAAGGGTTGTATGATCATAGGAGAGAATTATTTAGGTTATTTATTAATATATTTGTTGAGCCAAATGTCATGATAGTTTTGGAGAATGGGGGAGAGTGAGTTCCCTATTATATTTCTAGAGTACTGCCACCCTTGTAAATACTCTGATGTATTTAATATTGGTTGGTATAGCTTGAATCCTATAGATATAAAATTAAATTATTTAAAAGGTATGGATTATTTGATCTAGGAACACCTTAACCACATAAAAATAAATTGATTTTTATAATTTAATTTCTTAACTTATATGTTTCCAAATTCTTACAACATTGGTTTACATTAAGGTATCCAATTTTCAAACAAAGGTAATTTTTCCATTATGACAATATTAATGAGATAATTATAAAAAAATATAAAACTTATAAAAAAATGTGACATGTATTTGATGAAATAAAAATATAATTTTTTTAGAAATTAACATTAACATGTGTGCATGTAACACAAAAAAACACCTCTTAAACCCTAACCATGATAGCCATGTTTTAAATATTTAGGGTAAATGTTTTAATTAAAAAGGTTATATTGGTCCACAAAAGGACCATATTTTATTTTTATTATAATTTAAAATTCACTTGGTAAAGGAGAGTATTTCTCGTAATGTTAAATAATTTAATAAAATATCATTTATAGTAAAATAACATTAATATTAATTTGAACATTATTAATTTAATTTAAATTTCAAGAATATCAATAAAATGATTTAATTTGAATATATTATTTTAAAAACTATTGAGAATTTTATATTTATCTAATAAAATTTAACATAATTACTCATTAAATTTACTTTACTTTTAATTATGTTAGTACCATTAGATTTATTTAGTTACTCACGAAATAATTTTAAAATTTGCTCTTCTAAATCCTTTAATTTAATTATATGATGAAAAAAATAAATTATTTATCCATATAAATAAACTAATTTATATTCAATAATATTATTAATAAAAAAACAAATGTAGTTTTTCCCCTATTCAAAATTATGATATAAATTAAAAGAAAAAAAGGTACAACATTTTGTATTTTTATTTACAAAAATTGAAAAATGGTTATCTTCCATGAAAAAGTGTTTAAAGACATATTTAATTATATACTATGGTATAAAAGGTTTAAATATGTCCCAAAAATATGTTTTTACATGTTTTGGATCACTCATACACCTGATATTCTTTCCTTAACTACAAATTAATCTCATTTTTACCTTAATCACTATAATTAATTTTAATTTATTCTACTACATTATTTTGAAAAAATTATGTTGGGATTATATTACATTGAAAATTATAATTTTTCCAAATATGGAATCCATTTTACAAAATAATGTTATTAGAAATGGTATAAATTAATTTAAAATTAATCCCTTAGTTGTGACGAGATGCAAATTTTTAATGTGAAAATGTTAAAAAGAATAAAAGGGTTTTATATAAAATTTTAATGTTAAATTGATTCTAATGAAATTAATTTTATAAATATATATATAATAGATCTCCTTTTACTATAAAACTTTTTTTAAAAACTTATTTATCTACATAAATAAATTAAATGAAAAGGAAGTTTTCAATTAATATTTAGTATTTTTCATTATTCATCACAAATTCATCCATTCATAAAAAAATTAAAGTCCCTCTAAGATAATTTTTTTGTTCCATTTTTAAAAAATAAGTATATTATCTCAAATATAATTTATAAATGTTTTTGAAATTAGTATTAAAATAATTTATCCACATAATAATGGTAAAACTAGCTATTACCGAATTACATCTCTTTGTGTGAAAATTTGGATTAATTCTCATCTCATGACTATTAAACAGTTAATTTGAATGCTAAATAACTAATGTTTTATATAATACATCAATATAATTAAAATTACTCATAAAAAGTTACTTTAATTTTCTGAGAGGGTACAATTTTTTTCATAAATAACTTGTATTTTTTAAAGGAATTTATTTATTTTTATATAGTTTTTAATTAAATTTAAAACTAATTGATTACAAATTAATTTATTTTATATATATGAATAAACCATATTTAATTAATTTTTTTATTCTTTTTCAAACATTCCATTTTAATTTCTAGGTTAAATCAATAAAAAAATTATAATATATCACATTTCTTTTTAAATGAGTTTTTCATGTAGCTCAATCCGAGCTCGGTGGCTCTTTCATGTTAATCTTTTCATTGAATTTTTTTTGAAACAAGACAAACTCGGTGTTTTAATAACCACAAGGGAAACTTTATTTTGTGTGTAGTGAAATATCTACTTGGTGTTTCATATGAAAGAATCATAACTTGGTGTACAGTGCAATGCATGCCATCAATGAATTTTTAATTCATCCGTAAATATTAATTCATCAAAAATAAGGGTCTTACGTCCTTAGTCTATTTCACTTTTCCACACTAGTATCACTTTCTTGTTTATTTATTATTTAATTTATGTCCTCTTTCTATTCCTCCCTTTTCCACATCCATCGTCTCTATGCACTTACATGTCAAAATAGGGGTAATATTGGATCATTATGAGGTTCAGTCTTACACAATACAATGGTTGTTATCAAGAGTACTGTCTAACACCCCATCCTATATCACATTAAACTATAACCATGAAACAATCCCTTGTGGTCTCATGAAAGACTCCCCATATTTCGGAGGCTTCTAACTAACAGTGGAGGTGTAATGAGGTATTATTTAGAAACTGTACTCCTTATATCACGGTGAAAAATAATTAATGAAATAATAAAATACAATACAGAAACTATAACCCTCCAAATACACACAAAATGATAAGTTATAAGCAGCAAGTGATTATAAAAGAAGTACTGATATAAAATTATATATGAAGGGTATAACACTCATCTGACAACATTTATAGAGTACAAAATAAAATAAAATGAAAAAAATGAAGGATGCTCCACTAACACCCTAGATCCTAACCACTTCCGGATCACTGAATAGACTATGGGATTCTCCATATCAACCATGAAATCCAATGTCTCATCCCAACTTATATATTCAATTACCATATGAGATCTTCTTAGGTACCCAAGTTTAGGTGAAGGTTGATCAGGGTGTGAGTATATTTCTTAATAGGGAACAACCAGTGCAATATTGTTCTATACCTACAATGTTGTGATATATTCATCTATCATTCCATGAATAAATAAATTAACTAATAATATAAATTAATATAAAAATCTAAAATATATTCTCTATATTGATGTTGGAGTTTCATTAATTGTGATATGTGGGCCATGAAAACCACTGTGTCACCACCACGCAAAGGGAATACACAAATATCTTAGGCGAATCCTAATAAAAATCATCCATCCTTATGTCTAGGACCTTAATCAACTATACATACTTCATCCATTACCAACATGTCTCAAATCTTGAAAATCACCTCATGGGACCTCAATCTTCGCTCTAGAGATCTCATGTTCATACATACATTAAAGTGTAGTAGATCATGGGGTATCACCATGAGCCCCTCATCCCCAAAAACTCTAGACGAGCCCTGTGGTAGTACATGATAATTTTAAATTTTAGGTTGGAATCCGATTTCATTTATTATAAGGTCATGGGAAATAATGATTCCCAGAAAACTGAGGGAATTAAAGGGAGTACAATTCCATGAACCTGTGATCAATTTCATAGGAACACAATATCTCATTTTTTCTCAACTAAACCATTACTATTATATCCATGTGATCGGATGGGTTATCTGATGCATTAATTAAGGTTTTGAAACAATCACCATTGGTATTTAAAATATTATTGTCCATGAATATAATAACAGTCAACAAATCATATTTCCATTTAAATAATGGAAATAATTGATATTCACAAGGGACCAATGGAATCAACATTTAAATTTTTCGGCTTCCTGATCATTTAGAATTTTACTCACTATAAATAGATAAATAAGAGGAATTCTGGTCATTCATGCATGTACTTAGTAAAATAATATAATGTTGGATTATAGAAACTGCCACTAGATATCCATTACCGCATCCACCATGATCGATTATAGAAAAACTTGGAATCCACCCCTAAAATACAACGAGACTGGATCCAAAAAATTTCAAAATCATGGGGTCTCAGCCATCTTAGTTGGTGATTCCCAAATAACCCCATACAATCATAATAATTATTGTCCTGATGGTTGGTTCACAGACATCCTAGGATATCACACATCGTATCAATAAAATATAATAGAATTACTAAAATTCCCAATCCCAATACAATTTTCATAACTCAACATTATTACATGTTTTATTGAAGTTCAATGTGACACATTCAACCATCACAACCAAAATTCACACTCTATAGTCAAATTTGTCAGTGTTGAACTCATCGGGGTACCCTAGATCAATACAAGGAATAAACATCCTACGTAGGATACTTGGGTATAGAATAATATCTTTGGCTATCACCTGGTCCTTATAGGGATTCTCATCCATCAACGTCATAAAATTCATCTCACTCATAAGAATCAGTGATAGTGAACCTTAGAGAAAGACTCGGGGGATGTGTTATGTCCAATCTCTATGTTAAGGGCAATTCTAGGCCAATCAGCACTCCCAACTACTTTAAATTTAGTTTATGGTCTCTCTAAAAAACCCAAACTCATCTTAGGGGTCCTCACCCGACTTACTAGGGTCATCCATCTGATGTCCCATCACACCCACCACCTTAATAGTTGTCCATATATTAGCGTCACCTTGACTTCTATACGTCATCCAAAGATTACTATAGTGTTAGGCTAGTATATAAGGTCCTATGTGTACTTGGAAATTTACTCACTTAATCGCATGAAGATTACATTAGTTTTGAATTTTAAAATTAAAAAATTAATTATTTTAAATTTAAAATAAAATTTAAAAAAATTTGGTCTAGTTATTTGAATTAGTTTTCACACAAAATTCCTTGACTAAAAATTTTATAAATCATAAATAAAATACAATAATTCTATATTGAATGCATTGAGGACCACATACCTTACTTGAAGCTTTTCCAACATTTAGCACAACACGACACTTTACAATCTGGGATCACCCAAGCGACCATCTCTTCCAATAATCTATGCCCACACCCCAAGGATCCTATATTATTCCATTTCATTAACATTTTTTATTTGATTTTTTTTTTTGAAAAAAGTAAAAAGTTTCTTCAAAAGTTTAATAAAACCCAAAAAACACACAGGGCTCTCCCATCACCGAAGAACAATACCCAAAACACTCTAAGGACTTATTAGATACCATTAGAATCCCCTTATGTAAAATCATCATCACAAATGACAATTTAAAATGTTATATTATTTAATTTATCCAAAAACTATAATTAAAATTTTCCAAACGTTTAGCCTTTGTTGAATCAATGAACAATGGTACTTGGGTGTTGTCTCGGGAAAACCACTATGAGAGATGAATAAAATCTCTATCATCAAAATCCAATTACAATATGTTCTAGGAAAAAAAACTCTAATAAAATAATATAAAATTTTAACTATGGGAATAATGGACCAATAGAGTTCAATAATGGTTAATTTATCTCCATAATATGTTGTAAAAATAACACTAAATGAAAACCTTGGTAAAGGTGGGGAGGAATAGGAAGGGGCATCAACACCTATTAAGTTTGAGCATGATATGGGGAGATAATAGGTGTATAACAATCTTATAATAATTGTATAATGAAATTATCACACATTTAAGTAGATCATCTAGCCCGTGGTTCCCTCGTGGGAAGCAAAACACCTCTACTCTAGCAACAAGGTGATAGGTGTAGAGTGACATGATGTTGGGTGGAAACATTAGGGATGTTAGTGGTACTATCAAACCACTAAAAATGTTATGTATCCCAATAAACATTGATATAGGAAATTTAATGACACCTTTCTTACTACAGGAGATACATTGAAGGAAAATAGAAAGCTGGTAGACTTCGTTTTGCTAGTCATTGTCTGCAGGCGATAATGCTGGCCACCCTTGGCCTTCCTCAAAAAAAATCCCAAGAAGATTAAATCATATACATGACGTATTATATCTATAAAATACCTATATTTATGGATTTAAAACATAAAAATATAATTCTATATTGTGGATAAAATTTCATCTTCTCAACTAATTGAAAATTTGAATACCTTTTTGAATTTCCAACCCATTAATACACATAGGTTTTTAGAGGCACCATATAATAATCCCAAATAAGAAATTACTGTATAGTATATTGGTAATATAATAAAACTATATTCAACGAATACTGGTTTTATGGAAGGATGGTATGATTAGGTAGTCACTCATTCTTCTGGTTATACTCTGACCACCTCAAAAACTGATGTTTTGTCGGTGCATCTCACATTAGACATAGATCTCCTTCATGCCATGCATTTTATTCCTCCAAATGTTCCTTTTCAATAATTCTCAAAACATAAAAAATCTATTAATTAAATATATGAATATGATGTTTATTTAACTCATCCTTGTATAGACTGGGTTGAGGATTTGGAAATTATGCCTAATGGTGACCAAGATCTTGAGTATTAAAGAAATTAGTCCGCCATCCCAAATGCCTATGGTTGGGGAAATTTCGTGGATTCGTATATTTTTCTAGTTCATTAGTCTCGTATACCTTCTTTTTAAGTTATTCTTTGGGTATCATGATCTTTATAACTACCTCTGAGGAATGTACATTAGTTTTCCCCCACTCTTCTTATAATAATCCTTTTATACGCCCAACTATATCGATGTTTTTGAGATGATTTTTGAATATAATCCTATACATGTATCAAACTAATGTCTTCAAAATGTGAATAATTCTAGTTCCTAGATTCTGTATGTCTTGGAAGAATTATAAATATTATGATCCATGAAGGATATGTTCTCTACCCAAGGGCAAGGATACTCAGACTTCCAGGATTTCCCCACCATCTATTCATGATATCCACTCATATCTGGAATTATTGGGGTATTGGTTCCCTATAATAATTTGTATACCACATTGAAAATATTTAAATAAACCCCATTTGTGAACTATAAATTTGGGAACTGATACTAAAGGACTCTTCTATCAATTTCTATTAAACTCCATTAGTCTACAATGTACAGGTGAGTCTTATCCATCTTTATATCTAGATTTATTACTCTAACAAAAATCAGGTGGAGATCATAGATGGTTCATATAAACATATCAAGATCAATGATAGTAATATCTATACATTAAAAATTATGAATATCATTTTTGAAAAATGTGTTGTTGGTCAAAGAGTAATGTTATTTAAAATGATCCCAAATTTTAACCTAGCCTCCTTAACTTGGAATATTTTATGTGAAATTAACACTATACTTGAATATGTATAAAATAAGGGAGGGTATTATATTTGAAAAAATATATGGATTATTATCAATACTTTTTTCACATAATATTATCAAGAAGCTGTGATTCTCTAGTATTTAAGGTGAATTGATCATAAATTCATAAATATTACAACATATTTCATTAATATTCAAAACATGTAATAATAATACACACATGGGGAACATAATGTTTTAGTTTCCTTAGATAAAACATAAATAATCATATTATTTCAAGAATTATCTTCATCATCACCGATTAAGTTATTCTCACATATAATAAATCATAGATATACCATATTTAAAAGCACACATCATTTCTAGGGGAATGAAAACATATGAAATAGTGAGCTTATATGCTTAGTGTGTTTAAACATAAGGGATATCAATAAATCATCAAATGCAAGCATAAGATAATAATAAATGAATGATAAAATGATCAAAACATACGAAAATTATACATAATCATTCCAAGATCATATATAATAAATCATGTAATAACGATATCTCATAGGAGAGTACACAAGTCATATGTTTGTGGAATCATCAATAATCAATCATGATATAAGAGAATATATCATTAGTATGAGAAATAATTTTTTTTTCTATACGAATTTTTTTATAAAATCATTTAAATAGTTACTTATCACATCCATGACTAACATAGCGAATTTGGTTCACTTTCCATTCCATCATTTCCTTAGAGAAGGTTCACTACCAAGAATAAATTATTAAATAGAGTCTCATGCTGAACATGGTTCACTCCCTTTTTCGGAATTTATTATCTCATGATATATCCATATTTACAAACTACATCAAAGGTTTATATAATTATAACCCCAAACATTATATAATTAAAACCATATATATTGATTCCACAATATCATAAATAATTTATTGTATCATAAAATCATATCTTGTCGAATGAAATCAGATTTCTTAAATATTTCATCATTTAATAAATGAAATATCCATGAGAAAGAAACTAGTTTAATAGAATAATATTAAATCATCATTTACATATCACATATTGAGAAGAAAATTGGATGATATTATACGTTTATATCTTTGGTAATGCATGAAAATCCTTATAGGATGTTGATTAATATGAAAATACCTTTATAATAACACTTGATATTTTATTTGATAACATGAGAAAAATATCAATTAATTTACATAAAAATTTATCTAAAAATTACTATATTATTGGGGAAATTATTTTCATTGATAATAACCATATATAACATTAAAGGAAATAGTAATGTATAGAATAGGTATAATGGTATGAAAATCCATTCATACCAAATATGTTAAAAAATAACATTCTTTTCACAACATAGTAAAATATAAAAAATGAATTATTTAAAAAGAGATTATTTGAAATTATTCTTTTTAATTTTTTTAAAATAATGTATTAAATTAATGAAAATAAAATTCAAAAAATACTACATGTATTGGAAAAACTACCAGAAAGAAATTTGGATGATATTGGAGATGAAATAAATTTTTTATCAACAACTGATTTAATGTGGTTTAATTTTATATAAAAATAATTTATCATTTGCTTTAAGAAAAAAAATGATGAAAATATTTATAATATTATTAAATTATAGGAAAAATGATTATAATAAAATTTATGGGTTTTATAGGATAAGATCTACATAAATGTCCTCATCAAAAATTGAGAATGGATAATCATAAAAGGAAATGAGCTTGTAAAATAGACACTCACCTTATATCATTTCATGCTTCATACATGATCAAAGATAATATATAATTAATATATATTAACCAAAAATATAATATATAAAATTATAATTACACAAATTACATTGTATTATTCCATTTATAATTTCCAATCACCCTTCATTTAACATTTTTTTCATTAAGATGAACATTCATGTAAAAAGTAGCCCAATTTTAAGGCATAATTAGATTTGATGGTTTCAGAACATTCAACTCCGTCAGGGTATCAGCATCCCTATAATATTGATCCGTAAATAGGTATAATACATATTTATAATATATAATTTTATATTCATTCATATAAACTAGAAATAAAAAAATCATTAAAATTACATCATGGAAAAGGTAGTCCATACGTTCACAAGTGTGATGTTTCTAATTTATGATTGATTGAATAAAATAAATTTAAATAAAAAAAATATAAAAAATAAATATTATACAATTAATATAATATATACTCATCAAATACATCATTATTACCATCCATGTAAGGAATAAATAAAAAATGAATCACATCAGATTGTGGAGGTGGCAGTCCATACACACGCACAAGCAATTTTTTTTCATTCAAATAGATAGAAGATGAGAAGGTGGAAAATATATTATAATTAAATATTAATAATTACATTTCAAATATTGTTTATAAACATTATATTCATCATAATAACTATCAAATAACAATGGTGTTGAAAATTAAATATGTCACTTTGCAAGGCATTCCACCCTGAAATAATATCATCTATATATGTGAGATATATATATTTTATTTTATCACATTTTTTATCATGGAATTTATGGATTTATAAGAATAAATAAATTCAAAACACTTTGTTTATAACTTTACCTCTTTATTGGAAAACTCTCTTTGTGTTTTATATAATGTATTACTATGATGGTATTATGATAAAAATTGGAAATATATGACAATGATTGGAATTTTATGAAATTGTTATTGTAGTTAATGGTAAAGATAAGAGGATATTATTGTGTGAATAAGTGACATTAGGTAGTGTCCTTTTATAAGTGATGGAGAGGACACCATTGGTATTTGTTAAAAGATTATAATTTATTAATGCCTTACTAAATTCAAATGGATAAATAATGACTCATAAACAAATATGAGAGCATTTACAATAAAACTATTACTATTAAATAATATTAATCAATTTTTTGGTCATTTTAACCATTTTCATTTTAGTTTAACCACTCGTTTACCCCTTTTACCCTTTACAATATTAATGATTTTTAACATTGTTTCATTCATAATGACCAAAATTTTTGTTGAATATATTAAATAATATAAATTTATATGATTCTGAATTTTGATTCCATTTGATAAAAATAACTATTTATAATTGGTATAAATTCATTTAAAAATAAGTTCAGAAAAATAAATAAAACCTTTCTTTTTTGTAAAAATGTATTTTTAGCAATAAAAAAATTTAACTTCATTCTATGCCATTTAAGAAATATTAGATAATATTTAAAAATTAATGAATATATAATCTATAAATTTAATTAAAATAAATTATAAATATTAATTTGTTTAATTTATTTACAAAAGAAAACTCATTGAGTGCATTGAAAAAGTTTTTCCAGAAAAAATATATCTTATTACCAAAAAATGATTTTATTTTCATTCCCATAAAATTATATACAATTCAGTTAATTTTATATATGAGTAAAAAATATATTTTTATAATATAATTAATATTATTCATACCTTCAAAAAAAATTCAATAATAGATCTATCAAATTAAATAGTAATTAGTGAATAGTGTCTTAGAGTTCATTTAAACTCGATATTCTATGTAAGCAATTATTTAAAATAACATATATTTATTTAAAGAGATATATATCATAAAATATCATTTTCTTAAATTTTACACCTTATAATAATTTGTCCCTCAATATTTCATTGCTCTGATACATAAAATTGGGGATACAAAAGGCTTATTACATCTTCATGTCCCCATATTCCACACTATAATTTAGGATTCCCCCAAATAATACCATCCATGTGTATTGTCAATTTTTGTTGAAAATTATATCTATGATACTATACATTAAATGGTTATTTTTTATATGAAATACCATCATCCAATGGTATGACCTTTTATTTTAGTAAATGTGAAAGATCATGTATGTACTGCCTATGACTAGATACCTGAAAAAAAATCATGATGATATGAGAGATTCCGAGAAAGTGTAAAATGATGAAACCCATCATAATACGATTAATAATTTTTATGGGGCATATATATCTAGGGCCAACATTTACCTTTATTCTATATACTATAACCTTCTTCAATGGATTTATTCATTAGAATGCATTATCGCCATCATTGAACGGCGAATCTCACTGACATTTTCCCCATGAATTTCTATCTACCATGAGATGCCCTGATGTGATGAAAAACGGATCAAACCTTTGCAGACATTTTCTAAGATTTATCAGGTCCCAATAGATTTCATTCTCAAACATCATCCTATCATTTTATAGTTCTACTCATCCATTCATATACGGATTAATAATAATCCATATTAATTCTAGGGTGAAAGATATGGTTTTAAGAAAAATATATTAGGGGAAGGGTCATGATCTCCATAACCATTGAAATGTTTATAACATGATCTCAAAATATCTTTAAGGGTTTTAATATTCCATTAAAAAAACCATCTCACTTATGATGACATACACAACTAATTTTCAACTCGAAATTCAATACTAAAGGAAGTCTTCATCAAAAATTTGAGGTAAACCACATCTCGTAATAATGTATAAAAGAATGACATACTCGATTCAATATTACCATTTATTTGATATACATACTGTAAAAATATACAAGAGATAATTCTTCTATGATATCAATTATTTTTTATGAGTTTATAAGGCGGTTGACTATAAACAAAATAGAATTTCACCCTTACGATGTTTTGTGGAGTCCAATGATGAAATCCCTAGTAAAGTTTTCATATTTTCATTAATTTTTGGGTAATAGTTTTATCATACATTTAAAAGTATATTTATAATACTTAACATATAGATATACTAGGTATCAATATACATACTCTACAATATCCCTTTATATGATATCCACCTAAAAAAATAATTTCAGATCTCTATACATCTTCACATTTCCATAAAGAATAGAGAGGGAATAACAATGAACTGAACCCAACTATTACTTATTCCAATATGGTTTTGATTGGAAACATACCGAGTTACTAATTCATTTCATTCTATCACCATCAAGTCAAAGTCATAAAAATTTCTACCCTTCTTCTATAATTCAAAATCCACTTACTACACCTAATTAATCACATTATAGAGAGATGGTTGAACATTCATTTGATAATGAAATGATATATACCCTTTTCTTATGATTTCAAGATCCAAATTAAAAAATCCATAAATATTAGATCTCATTAAATCCTAATCATGGACAATTAATAACGATCTTTCATACTTGGATAGTTATCCACCTTGTTCACCTTCATATCATGGTAGTGTATTGGGTAGTCATAATCATTAATCAAATCTAACCATTTCATTTGGTGCATATTAAATTATTTTTTAGTGAACATGGACTTCATGATTTTATAATCCATATATAAATAAATATATATCTATATATCCCAATTTCACTATAGTTATAATTACTCCATATTTTCTATGAAAAGATTAATTTTTCAAACTCTAAATAATTAGTTGGGAACATTTTACCATTAATTTTAAAATAGCACATATAATAAGATATATCTATATCATTATACTTGAGGATGAATCTATGTACCTTCATTACTGAATCATGATATATCACAATCCCTTATTCATTATAGGATTGTGTAAGAAAATGTGTCCATTCAATATTCTTTTCTACTCCTTGAATATTTATTCACCTTAATTTTTCTGGAGAAACATGGATCCCTTCTAAGACAACATGGTTATTATATTAGAAATCCATGATAAATACATCTAAATGCAGTGATAGTTTTTTGATAACCCAGGTAAACTATAGTTCTTTATTATCATGGTTGGTTTCAACCATTTCTCAACAACTTCTCTCTTTTTAATTATCTATTGATATGAACTTGAATGAGATTATATGATTCAAAAATGATACATTTTATTTAAAATGTTCATAATTGTTAAAAAAATTGCCAACATCTACTTCATAAGATTATTTAGATAAATCCTGCATTAATTGGGATTCAGTTCATTACTCTTAGAGTATATAAGAATATTATCTATAACGACAACCATAAACTGATCAAGGTAATAACTAAATAATTGATTCATTAATTATATGAAGATAGAAGGGGAATTGGTAAATCAAATTATTTTCATTATAAATTCATAATTTTCATACCTCATATATATGGTCATATTGGGTATAACCAATTTATTGACCATCAATTAATGATATATAGAATAATATACAATCATGAAAAAGTATCTAGCACATAATAGTTTTTCCAACAAGTATTAAATATGGGTTAGAGGATATTTTCTCTTGATAGTGATCTTGTTATGTTCTTGATAATCAGTGAAAAGATACATTGACATATATTTCTTCTTAATAAGAAGTTTAGGTTCACCCTATGAAGACATAATAGGGAATAATAATCCCTTATAAATATTCTCAAGTAGTTAATTCATCATTTTCTAAAACTCAGTTGAGGCAATTCTATATGTATTATTTGATATAGGTCCGGCACTTGGCTTGTGTTCTCTTGAAAACTCTATATTAAGATTTCGGGGAAAGCATATAATGTCTTCAAAAATACCTCAGCATAATCTCAATCAATGGTTATATCTTTTATGTACAATTCTTCAGCAATTATTTGAGATAAATATTTCTTATGAATATGTAGCAAGACATATAAAAAAAATTATATTCATATTTTATATTAATTTTCTCAAAAAAGGACTATCATGTGTTGATTTTGTTGTCAAACATTACTTCCCTTCCTTGGAGATTGACATGGGATCCCAATATAGAGAGAAAATATGTGCATAAAAAACAAAAAAAACAATTAGAGGTGGAATTAAAATATTTTTATAAATCAAAATACCACAAACATCTATCAAAGAGAATGTATATATAAAAGATATGATAATCATAAATTTATTAGTTTTTGATATTGTCTCAATATCTAATAATTTAATTAGTGACTTGATACTCTTAATAAATTCATTAGATATAATGGAGCTGGTAGATCCAAACTCAAATAAAAAATTTACAGTTCCAAAGTGGATGGTAAGTTTGAATTTCAACAAATTGTTGTCATTACCCACTTTAGAAGTTGTGATCACATGATTCTTCATTTTTCTCGATGCTTAAGAGGTCACTAATGTTGATTTACAATTTTAAACCATATATTCTTAAACTGATTGATAATTTCAATACTCCTTGAAATCATATCATTAGAGTGTGGTTGGAATATTTGGTTAATCTCTCTCACTCTTTATTTCATTGACTAGAATCTCCATAACACAACCACCTTTTTTTATTTATGGACTTATTTCCCTCATAAAATTTTTTCCATACCCCATAATGGTATTTCATCCATGATTCCTTCCACACTTATAAAATTGAGTAAGATTAATTTTATTTATTATTTGGGTTTCATTGATATATTTTTTTGAAATTCCATCAATCATTTTTTTAAAATCCATGAGAATACTGAGTGTCTCTAATTTCCATTTATATCATGAATGAATATCAAATGATCTTAGAATAGATATCAAAGACTCCTATAAAATATTCCTCTTGTATATGTATTCATATTTCACTAAATAATTGGTAATAATTTCTCTGAGTATTGATGATAATGTCAAGTGAAATTTTCTTCATAATTACTTCTAGTTTCATCTTCTTCCTTTGTAAATTATAGTATCAAGTTTATATTTTTTGGGAATATTTCTAAGAAATTACTTACTGAATACTAATTTCATGTTTTCATAAAATGTGAGGGGATTAATTTACTCATCATTCAATGTATTCTACAGAGGATTATATCATTGATCATCTTATTCTTTGAAATGATTCAAGAACAAAATAACCTTCTTAGGATCTACAAAATTGATAATAGAGAATAAATTTTCAAATTAATTGAAATATTTATAAATTATAATGGGATAAATTGAGCCACTAAACAAAGGTGGAGATTTCCCCATAAATACTATCAATAGTTAGTTGTTCTTTCCATTTATTATTTGAATGTTCAACATGATTCATGTTTCAATTCATAGTTTTAGAGAGTTGAATGAGAATGTATGAATGATTTTTCTTCCAAAAAACAACTTCATTTGGTTTCTCTTCTGAAAAATCAATTCATTTTTTCTTGCATTCAATTTTCACTAGATTAATACTTATTCCATGTATTAAATAAAAAATATTATTTTAAAAAATTAAAAATAGTGGGTAATTTATTAGTCATTTAAATAATTCATCATATATGTAAATATGAACACCTTAGATTCAATATATGAATCTTTAGGTTTGTCCTAGGAAATTAATGGTCATCATTTATTATAATCAAACATAATGGTTTATAAATAAAATTTCAATTACATAATGAATATCCCATTGGATTTTTAAGGTGAGTGCTTATTATTAGGCTCACACATAATGCACTGGTGATGAGTGAGTTAACACAAAATATACTATTTATAAAGTCATTGACCCTTGGTGAATATGTGAAACTTCAAAATGAACATTTTATTATCCATACAATAATTAATTTTAATGGAAAACCGAAAAATATCTAGATTACCATATCATTAGGATGTTATCTTGAAATTATAATTATCCAAATATTGTTTGTTAAAAAGTTTAAAAATCATATTCTACAAAATAATTATTCCCTAATATGAAACAATCTGAGGCAACCTGAGAAACAAATATATAAATATTTCTGCATTTTAGATGAATATTCAACAAATATAATAATAATACATAAATGAGGACCATAAATATTATTTGTGTTTGGATAATATATATACAATAATCTTTTTTCTTGAAATACATTCAACATCTCCCATAAATATTTTCCAACATTGAAGACTTATTATACATACATAAGTTAAAACATTTATTGATAAAAATGGGAAAGTAAAATAAGATCGGGTGAGCTCAGATGCACAGTAAGGGTAAACATAAGAGATATTAATAAATGATTATAAATGTGAATAATATAAGTATAAGTGTATTAGAACATTGTCACATCTTATGAAAATCATACCAAATAAACAAAATATCATTTGTAATAAATCATTACATATGGAATTTTTATAACATTAGACATAATTCATAAGTGTGAATAATCACAAATAATCAATCACGATCAATGAGAACATATCATAATCATAAGAAATATTATTTTATTATAATAATAAGGAAATCAAATAATTTCCTTATTCAAGGATCATAGACACGACTACCATATTAGATTTGGTTTACTCCTCATTGTATCATTTATAAAGTCAAGGTTCACTCCCTGAAATATCTTATTGGATCGAGTCCCTTACTAAACTGGTTGCGCTCTTCATTCCATTCGATATTATTTCATGAGAAATCCAGATTTGCCCAATGAATTTGAGGGATATATAATTTTTTGACCACACATCACATTGAGAAACTAATGAATATGTTTTTCCAAATACTATAAAATATTCTTAAAATCATCAAATTATAACCCCATGACGGAAAAAAAATCTCATATAAATTTGATGACTTCATGATAGCATAACCCATGGGAACCAAATGAGTCTCCTAGAATCAAATTAATTAATTACAATTATAATACAAGAATATATTGAAATTTAAAGGTATCATAATATCATTTCCCTACTAATTCATAATAATCTATAAATCATTCTAATATAGATTTAAATACCTTTAAAATATCATTTTATCTTTTCTTTGAAAACATGAGAAAAATAATTTTTGTTGGTAACATATTTACTAAATGTTAAACAAATTTTGAGAAGATTATTCTCTTTGAAAATAACCATTTAAAATTTAAAGGGAATTGTAATGGAAATGAATGATCAAGGTAGTTATAAAATTCATTGATATAATATTTGTTTAAAAAGAATATTCTTTTAACACATTCATAAAAAGTCAAAAAATCACTTTCCCATAAGACATTTATTTAAAAATAATAATCTGAAAATATTTTAAGTTAATAAAAAATAAATTAAAATTAACTTTTTAATAAATTTCATAAATAGTAATGAACTCCCATTATTTAATTTTTATGATCGTGAACAATAAAGAAAAATTTAATCAACCAAAAAGAAAAAATGTCAGTTTTTTGTTGAAAACATTTCTTAGAAATTATGAATATTATATAGTGGATAATTTTTATAGTAATATACATAGGTTAATACAATATATTGATTTCAATATATAATCACTATATATTAATTGTTAATGGTAATTTATAAACAAAAATCCTAAAAAATGAGATTTTGAACTAAGTAATTGCCTCAAGTCCCATATTGCTTCATAAATGTTCAAATATTCTATATATTTAACATATATTTATTATAAATTTGTCATATAACCATATTAATTCCTAATATACTGTATATAATTTCATTATAACTTCCAATTATCATTTCTTAATACTTTCTTCATTAAAATTAACATTAGAGCGAAAACTAGATTGTTTTTCATACATGGTTCAGTTTGATGCATCTAATAGTTACACCTTGGTAACAGTTTCATTATCTCTAAAATGATATCTAATAAATATTTATCATATTTATTCATCATATATACTTTTAATTTAATTCATATAATACAATGATTAAAAATTAATTAAATCACATCATGTAAATAGTTGTCCATATGTACACATGAGTGATGTTCCAAATTTTTTATGGGTGGAATGGAAGAAAGGTAAAAAAAATCAAAATTTCATAATAATTATTATTTTATAAATATCATATATATTCATTAAATTTTAAATTATTACCACCTATGTAATTTTTAAATGAATGATAAATCACATCACATTGTGGAGTTTGTGGTCTACATAAACACATGAGTGACAATATGGTTTTCCAAACGATGGAGATGTAAGAAAATAGATAATAAAAAACAATTAAATAATAATAATTATATTTTAAATATCATTTAAAAAAATTATATATATTTCAAAAACCATCCATGAATGACGGAAATTAAAAACAAAATACATCGCTCTGTGAGTTGGTAATTTGGAAGTATACAGGAATGAAACATTCGTTTCCCTTTTGATAAATAAGGATATGAATAATGGTTTCACCATCAACATAATAAAATTTCATTAAATATAAGATACTATAAAATTATATAATGGAGGATATATTATAATTTAAGTTGGTTTTAGAATAAATAAAATTAAAGCACTCATTTAAGAGTTATACCTCTTGATTGGATAACCACCTTATGTTAATACATAATTTCATCTTTGGATGGTTTCATAATCTAGACATGAACTATAGGATATGGGGAGGTATGTTATGAAATTATTTTATCATGTATTTTTTGAGATAACAGTGCCGTATATTAAATATAGGAGAGTATACTGGGTGTCCTTTTGTATCGTAGTGGAGGATACACATTGATTTTTTCAAAAGATTAAAATATATTAATGTATTACTCAAGGAAAATTGCTCCAAAATTACTCAATTTTGAATATAATAGGATATAGGAGGAAATAAAATAATGAAATAAGACTTATATGATTTTTTTTACATTTTTACTTGTAACATATTTTAAACCCCTCGTTAACCACCACTAGACTTTACCATAGTGATGATTTTTCACCTTAGTTTTATTTCATGAAAAAAATAAGTTCATCATATTATATATTTTTAATTATTTATATTATAAATTTTAATAACATTTTTTAATTATATCTATAAAATATGATAAAATTCATTTCAAAATAAGTGGAATAAACGAAACCAACGCATTTTTGGAAGAAAATTTGATTTTTTTTAATAATACTAAGATTACATTGATTTTTTTCTTATAAAAACAAATACATGAATGTTATTTCATTTTATTGAATATATAATCTATAAATTCCATTAAAATTAATATTTAATGGATTTTACATTATTAATAAAAAATAGGGTTTTTTATTGAAAGTTGTTTTTGGGGAAACAAAATTACTTTTAACCTATTAGTGATTTTATTTTCAATTTAACCAATTTTTTGCCAATGAATTCAATTTATACATGTGAAAAAATTTATAATTTATTTATTTGTATTCTTAGACTCAAATCCAATGGATTCCTGATAATCACCAAATTAAATAATAATAATAATATCAATTAAATGGTATATTACAGTTTGTTTAGGCACATTGTTTCATGTAAAAAAGATATCAATGAAATTATATTTATTTAAACATGAATATATCATATAATAATAGGGTGTTACAAGAGGAAGACTCAAATTTTGAAATCACAATCATGATTTTATTGGGGGTCAAATGTAGGTTACGTAATTTTCTGGAAAACCATCATGCCATTTCTAGCTTCTCTAGAATAACAATCATCCAGTTGAATGGTTCACTTTCAGAAAAATATTTTCTTATATTTTGGTTATAGGAAGAAATGACTAAATATATCAAAACATACCATTTTAAAATTTGTTGTGTTATGATAGTGATTTCTGGGTGATATTTTTATTTTTTATGGAATTTTCCAATATATTGGAATGAATGGGATTAATTAGAAAAATATAAAGATGTTGATTGTTGTAATTTTGGGATTGAATAGAAATCAATTAGAAATTTGTAACAACATAAAATATTTACATGTTTATATCATTTAAATTTATGTCCAAATAATGGTTTAATGGGATACTAATATACTATTCCACACAAAAATAAAACACAAACTATAAAATAATATTCTTGAAGAATAGAATGTGGTGCAAGAGAGATCCAGAATTAGGTGGTTGAGGGAAAGAGACAAAAAATTGCATATATCCATTTATCAATAATGAAGAGGATGTTCATTATGAAATAATAAAAATTAACTCATGTATATCCCTCACACTAGTGACATTTATGTTTTAGGGCCTATTATAGTAACTCATTTTTTATCATTGTTATTTGGTCTCCACACTGAGATAAAACCGGGTTCTCCTTGGGAGGATGACTATGATTTATTCTATATAAATATTCCTTTTTATCTATATAAAATTATTTTTTAATAATTTCTAGAGGAATCATAAATCTATAACTATTTTAAAAATCTAAATCATGATATTATTGTGGGGAATGATGGTTTCCTAGGCACATTTAATATTACAACATGTGACCCCATTAAGACGTAATTTTTAAACTAGTACACTTAATATTTCATTGTTGACAACTCATAAGAGTTACCACTTCCACTATCATTGGTTTGATCCTTTAAATGATACACACAGATGAAATTAGGTAGTTTTATCTATCAAGTATCTATAACATTTCATACATGGATATTGTCGTAACATTTAACAAAAGGGACTTTCAAAATTTCTCCACTAAAATATAAAAGTAGAATCATGGATTCCTTTAAGTTAGGATCATAGAAGTGGAAACTAGATTGGCCGATGAAATTATACGAGAACTTAATGGACAATATTTTGGTTCTAATATCTTGGTGAAAATTTATATCGAAAAGGATGATGAAAATATGGAATATAGATCCATTATAATAAACATGACACATTTTGGGTACTCAAAATATGTTTCTAACATATTATGATATTGATACTCATCATCATGGATCGATTTTTTCATTCTGGTAAAGGAGTTTTAGTTTGTTAATATTAGTTTGAGGAATTCTCTAATTTGACCCCATCTCCTAGAGTTTATTTGTACTAGATTATGATATTATTAATATGAATTAAAATTGTGCAATTTTAAGTTGTATGACACATCCCATAGAAGTTAAATAAGCATTCATGGTTATTAAACATTTATTCCTTATGTATGACCTAATTTTTATCATCAATAATATGAGAATCTCAATTCAAAAGTTTAAATTCATTAATGGCGTCTATAGTATCAAGAGTGATGATGTCATTAATTATAGAAGAAAATCTATCTATATATCGAGAATATAAATTCATAGGTTCTCTAGGATTTTATTGGATATTAATATAATCTAAAGATATAATATTCCCATGGATTGTTTGGGCACTGTGACATTGAATTGATGAATTTTCATTTAGTTTTATGGAAATTTCACTTAAAGAATCAATAGAATGATTTCCAATTAGAAGATGCATTTTATCATTTTTATTTGGTATATAGATTTCTCTCATATAATCATATGAATTTTTTATCAGTTTTTAGGGATCAAAATGTAGTTATTGGGAGATTTCAGATCACTCTAATTAACATTATATGGGATTCTTGTCAATAGGGAAAACACTACTGGGAAACATGGTGTTGTTTTGAAAATTAGATTCAAGAGGGGGAATTAATGTAATTATCATTGAAGAAATTATTAAATGAATTTATGCAAAACTAGTATGGGAGGTTCCCTAAGATAAATATTATATGGGAAAACTCATTAGGAAAGAGTTTTTTCTAACTCATATCAGTTAGGTTAATGGAACATCGAGGATCCCTATGAGGTATAGCATACATAGTTCCAAACACATCATCTTTGATAGTTCTATTTTGATAATTCATAATGGGAATATAAATCATTAAAATTAAAATTGTATAGTAATCCTTTTAATGTCCCAACCTAGGTGCCATAGGTCGGTGCCCCAATCCAAAGCGCTACGAGACCTCAAGCATGCCTCCCTATTTTTCAAAGGCTACTGACAAGAAACAAGGGTCTAATATCCATCATGGGGAGACTATATAATCTATATAAATGTAGTAAAATAGTGTAAATAAAAAAGAATAAATAATGTATATATACAATAACCATACAGAACTAGTATCACAGGAAGGAAAAAAACTGGAAATACAATATTAGAACTGAATATTAAATATTTCATTCCAAAGTACGTACTAGGTGTAAAAATGTAATCCCCAAAGTAAAGTCCATTAAAACTCCTTATTAGGACCCAAACCACATCTATTTCCCTCACCCATGATCCATCCTAAATCATCCATCTAACATTAAGCTTTATACCTTATCATATCATAAAAAATTTAATTCTATTTAGTTATCGATCTGGCCACCTGAGTAGGGTTTGAGTAATACATAATAGGCCACCACCAATAGTGTCTAACAAAATATATATTAAAAACATTGTATGTCATTGTATAATGAATAAATATCATCAATAATGTAAACAATTTACAATTATTCAATTAATCTTCTATTTAACAATATAAACCCATTGGTTCCCTAGGACATCCGAAATCATAATTCACATATAAATTCCATTGTTAACATTCATCATTTTTAATCACATATTAATTCCATTGTAACCATTCTTCATTTCAAAGTGAATATGAATTCCATTTTTAACATTATTCATTTCAGGTCACTTATAAATTCCGTCATTGACTTGCATCGTATCAAGTAACATATGAATGTAATTGTTACTGTTTTTCATTTCACGTCCCATATGAATTCCACTATTTCAAGTCATCATTTCAGGTCACATATTAATTCCATTACTACCATTCATCATTTGAAGGTACAAATAAATTTAATATTTAACATTCACCATTTTACTTCACATATGAATTCCTTTGTTACAATTATTTAAATCAAATCACATTTGAATGTCATTATTAGCATTCATCATTTATAGTCATGCATGAAGTAAATTGTCACCATTGATCATTTGAAGTCACTTATTAATGGAACTATTTTCATTCATCATTTACAGTAATGTGTGAAAAAAAAAATCATCACTCATCATTTGAAGTCACATATGAATGGGACTATTATCATTCATCATTTGATGTCACATATGAATTCCTGTATTATTGTTCAACATTCCATGTTACATATATCACCATATTATAATATAACATTTATTAATAAACCAATTAATTAATCAAAATAAAAAATTTCTTATTCACAACATTCCATTAATTAATTAAACAATAAATTAACCACATTAATTTCATTAATAATTCAAAATTTAATATATCACATCAATTATCTTAATTGATAAACAAATTAATTAAGCACATCAATGACATAATTAATTAAATAATTAATTATTCAAAATACACAATCAAAATATCCCATAATTAATTCAATAATTAATTATTCCTAATCCACAATTCCAAGAAACCAATAATTAATTTAACAATTAATGATTTAATTTTAATCAATTCAATATCCCCAAAGTTCATAATTACATAATTATATAATTTACCATATTAATTATTTCAATTTAGGAAATACAATTGCTAATCAACCAGTATCAATTCTACTATCATATACACATATTTGAAATATTTAAATTGGTATTTGAATAGTAGAATACCTTTATCTTGATGGACGATAAAAAGTCACCAAAACCCCCTAAATTTGAGAAGAATAATGAATAAGAACAAGACATTGATTCATTTCCTAGATCCAAGATTTAAATTATTAATGATAATTTTATCCTAGATCTAGATTTAGATTACAAAGTGGATGAACACCCTTCTTTTATCCGGGAATAAAATCATTTGTTGGAGTGAGAGAGAGAAAAAAACCTAGAATAAACCACATACACGATGAGGTGAAGATCTTTAATATTCCTTCAGATTCACCAATAATTGTGGTCTGGGATTCCTAATAATGGATTTGAGAACCTTAAAAAATAATTTGAATAGCTTATTTCTGATTTGGGGTAAATTATTTGTTAAAATTGTGGTTTATGTATTCAAAAAATGAATTTTTAGGTTAATTAAAAATCCAAGAATGGTTTTCTAGATAGGGGAACATGGTTTTATAATCCATGTCACTTAACTATACCCCTCTTCTATTGGTGTTTCACGATTTCAACTAATAGGGTGCATTGATTGATAAATCATCCACCAGCTATGTGAATCCCCACTTTTTGGGTTCTCATTGTTTTATAGGCTGGGAAACACAATAATATAAACCCATGTTCCAACCGTATAGATTCCCACATTCATCCGGAATTTCCAAATATCACCCCATAACACCACAAGGAAAATCAAAAATAAAAAGTACTCAATATAAGGGAAAAAGAGTACCTATAAATGATCCCATGACATCTCTGAAAAATTATGGGATCTTAAAATCTCCCCACCTTATAATAGCTCATCATTGAACTATATTTCCTAGCATCTTTAAGATTCTAATTAAAAATGATTGGGCTAATGATCCCTCATAACTTTTTATCCCTCCCATGTTTCCTGCTAAAAAGGAAACCATTTCCACATGAAATGAAATCATGGAATGGTCTTTCCCCACAACAGTTTCTCATTGTGAACAAACACTCGTATCATATGCTCCTAAAAGGACAGATTTATCTCAAACACAAAATCATCCACATCGATCACATGGGGATGGTCAGGGTGACACCTATAAAGTTGTGACAAGTGAAAATTTTCATGCATAGCACTATACTTCTATATAATATCAATTCTTTTTTCCAAAAAACTGATTATCTCCACAACCTAAAATTTTCCACAAAACCCGGGTCCCAACATGCCATGTCTCCCTATCCTATGATGACCCAATCTATGTGACAACTAAATTCATACAGGAACACCCTATATACACTATATGGTTTATCAATTTCAATATTCATATGAATTATGTCTACTTTGAGTCATATCCATATGTTTACGAATCATCTAAACCTTCTCAGATGCCTCTTTTATGAGACATGTTCACTTTCACGACCCGTCCTCAGGGCCCGTGCCATGCCTACCCCAAGCCCGCCTTCTATAGTCCAGGGGCTGGTGACTAGCACCAAAGGCGTAAATCCCGTTAAAATGGGAAGCAATTGCCTTTATAAAAGTAAACAATCACAATAGAGTAGGCAACAGAAGTAAGCACATAGTAATACAGAATACAAAAGTAAGTGCTGAAAGGAATGGGGCCAGAAATACAAGCCCAACAATATGTAAATTACAACTGAAAAATCTAGTACAACTGCAGTAAAGTAAAACAGAAACCACTGAGTCATCCTCCAGGAATCCCACCTGAATGGTGGGTACAGATGGCCTCATCATCACCTCAGGTCCGTCTGACTTCTCCATTTACGTCTCTCCAAGTGGTTCACCTCCGAGTACCATCTAGATCTACACGTCTCTACCTCGATCAGTGTTGTCCGTCATCTGCATCCAACACAACATAGTGCGGTTATAGCCCGTGCAGGGGCGACTATACGATACTCAATAGGGACCCCAAGACCCCCGAAGGTCTCCCAGAATCCACGAAGTATAAACCACATAAGAGAGATACAATCACGAAGTATCAACAAACCCTACTTCGGTATACTCCCATACATATACCTAAGTTATTAAGAACAATTCGGCTCCAACTCTCGAGCCCAAGCACAAACTAGTCCACAAAGTAAAGTAATTCAATCACATCAATGATAATGATTGTATGTCAAGACTCAGCTCACACAGGTATGCATATTTTGTATAATGATAGAGATGATCAGATGTAGTAACTGATTCAACTAAGCTGTCTGACCCACATAGGACACTAGACCAGCTAAGCTGTCAGACCCACACATGATACAAGAACAACTACTCTGTCGGACCCACTCAGGATACAATTATAGATGTCATCATTGTCGAACCCACGAAGGATCCAAGTACAGAACTCATCGTCGTCGAACCCACGAGGGATTCCAGTACGGTAGATGTCTTCGTCGAACCCATGGAGGATCCTAGTACGGTAGTCGTCCTCGTCGAACCCATAGAGGATCATTGTACGGAGGTCTTCGCCATAGAACCCATGGAGGATTCTGGTATAGTAGACATCGTCATCAAATCCACAGAGGATCCTAGTAAGGTAGTCGTCATCATCGAACTCATGGTGGTTCCTAGTACGGAATTTGTCATCGTCGAAGCCACAGAGGATCCTAGTACAGTAGACATCGTCGTCGAACCCACAGAGGATCCCAGTACAGTAGTCGTCGCAGTCGCAGCAAGCTCTAGGGTTCCGGCACACAGCACGTTCGAATCCAGGGGGTCCACCCCTCGAGCAAAGGGGTTGATACATCAACTATCAATAATTCATGAGATGATGTATCTCGATGTTCTGTCTCATCATATGGAACCCAACGTGACAGATGGCACGTCAATCTGATGTCTAGTCTGAGAGTTATTGTCTTTTCTGTTCCAGGGGCACGGTTGGATTTCGGGTGCAATCCAACCCGGACATACTCCAATCACATTCGAATACCGTGTGGAGTATTCTAAAAGGACCATCCCGTCAAATGTAAACCATCATAGTTTATGGCACATCAATCGGATGTCCGATCCTTATATTATAAGTGTTTCTGCTCCGAGGGTCCGGTTGGATTCACGGTCTAACCAACCCGACAATACCCAAACTTCACGAAATCCTTGAGTGTAATATACATAAACGACCATCTCGATCCAAGGAATCCTATGCAACTAACAGTGCATCGATCTAAGGTACGTAGGTCATGTTATAATAGAAATACTAAAATGGGTCCGAAGAGGGGGGTTTGGGTCCTGTTCGACCCGGCGCAACCCGCCCTGGGTCGGTCCGAACTAGGTCGACCCGACCGGGGTCCGGGTCCAGCTCAGTAAGGGTGCAACCCGGCCCGAAAGCGGCGGCCCAGCCCGGCGGGGCGCGGCCCGACCCGGTAGCAGGTAGCCCGGTCCAACGTCAGGCTGTGGCTCGACAAGTTATCAGAGCGGTATGGGGGGCGCGGACCCCGGTTTTCTGATATATAGGCACCGAGCGGCGCCACCCCACATGTCTGGCCTCCCGAAGCCGGTCAGTCTTCTCCGGCGGTGAGCGGTCCGCACAGCGGGTCGCTGTCCTCCCGTGAGGCACCTACGGATGTCGCGGCTTCTTCAACCCTGCTGGCAGGAGGCCGGCCGGTTCGCCCCCTGAAGCGGCCCACGGAGCTTTGGCCACGGTTCCTCTGCTACGCGGTGCTGAGATGCGCCGCGGTTCTTCCTGCGCGGCCTGATTTATCCGGACGGTTCTTCTTCGGCCGAGCGGCCCCCGGTTGCGGGCCACGTTCTCACTTTCGCGTGGCACCCGGTGTCGCAGTCCTATTTGGGCCAGTGCACGGACGCCATTTCCACCGCTGACTTCAGTCGTCGCTGTAACACCCCGAGATTTTACGAAAAATATTTTTTTTAATTTCATTAATGTCTTGTGTTGTACGCTACACCAAAAGGATCTTTCACAACACGCATCCTTGACTTTCCTTGCATTACACGCAATCACAACCTTCCTCGATAACGTGTTTAGTACGCAATACCGAGTTTCACTAAAAAACGATATGCTATTAAAATATTATTAAAACTAGCCGTTATGAATAGTAATAACCACTTTTTGAAATTTTGTAATTTTTATTTTTCAAAATGGACTTCATTTCTGGATTCGGAATATCGAAATTAGCTTAGGGTGAAATTTTGGTACTTTTCGGATAACTTTCATTTTCTGATGAATAGTGAAAATTACTAAATTTTAATTAAAAACAACTTTTTTAATCGAAATAATTAATAGTGATAAATTATTAATTTGAGTGGTTTTAAAGTATATTTAGAATATATTTTTACAATTTAATACAATGTTTGTCATTAGATGTAATTTCACATTTAAACCAGTTATAAACAAGTGTCAATCTTTTGATAGTTATTATCTCTTAAAAACACGCCATTTGTTTTGACGAGGGGATTTAATTTTTAAATTAGTTAATGTAACCGATATGTTTTGAATTTGGTAAAATAGACATCATTTTTGAGTTCATAATATCAAATATAGCTTAGGCATAATTTTTTGTATTTTTCTGGAATCTTTCATTTTTTGATGAATAGTGAAACCACTAAGTGGTTGTTAAAAAAACGGAATTGTTTATAAAACATAATTTTACCGCTTCTGTGAGTGGAATTTCAAAAATCCGAGAGACACGGTTGATGTCAGTATGTAAAATGTGGTTCAATGAGATGAAAATAGTTTTTTGGTGAATAGTAACTTTTTACTTTTTTTTACCACGGTTAAAAGTAAATAGGGTAATTAAGGGTAAAAAAGATATTATTATTACCCTAAAACATGTCCTAATTCTATTGGACAAGTTTAATTCGACCAAAAACAACTTTAGGAATAAAATATGACCATTTAGGCCCACTTGGATTAGATTAGGACATTTATTATTAATTTATTTAAAGAAGGGTTAAAATAGTTAAAATCAAAGTTTAAAACCTAAATCATTTTTAATATGGGGTTATACATAAGATAAATTCGACCTTAAATATTAATTAGAAAGCTGAAACGATTTCCTACATAATGGTATTTTATTTGTAATTTTTAGACATTAAATAATTTAATTTATTTATGACACAATGATGATGCCGAAATTATCTTATTAATGAAATATTGACATAATTGATGTTATAAATACCCAAATAAATATAATTTGAGACTTTTTATGAATTACACTAATTTTCTTGGTTAATATGACATGTTAGTATTTATTTAATTATCTTTTTTCTAACTTATAATTCTTTTATGATTTTCACAAAAATCAATTACTAAATAGTGTCAAAATTGACATAAAATAGTTTTTAAAACAAATATTATATTATTAATTGTTATTTTATTCCTAAAAATCGAAGGTTCAGAAAAATGACTTAGATAAGGTTATATATTTTAATTATAAACAACTTGGGGTTCGTTTGGCTTGATATTGTAAGTTTATTAACCTTATAGTGTAAGAAAACAAGAAGACACGGTAAAAGTTAAATTATCTAACTTAAAGTTAAATCTAAATGATAATGTTAAAATTGATACCTAAACTTGTCTAAATTATATTTTATGAGATTATTTCGACCCATCGCCACCTTAGCCTCTAAATAAATCAATTTGGAGCTATTTAAAACCGAACTTGACTTTATAATAAAATAATATTTTTCGTTATTCCAAAGGTGCCCCTCTCCTCCCTTATAAAAGGGCACCTCCTACCTCTCTTTTATCACAACTTTGAGCCTTCAAACTCGGCCAAACCCTGCCAAATTCTCTTCTCCACTTCCCTAGCAACATACTAGAGGTTCCGGTCTTCCTCAAAGTCCAATTGTAGTTCCTAAAAGGAGATCTCAAAGAGGCGCTTCAAAGAAGAGGTAATTTCCATTACCGATTCTTTCAACTTTATTTCTTCTTCCACTTCTTCTTCTTAGGTTGTTTCATTATGAAGTAATAAAATCAGTATCACTATTATACTGATATTTTATTATAATTATGAAACAACCCTATTTCACCATCTATCCATCCTACGGAAAATGAAATCACCGCGCGTGCGTACGTACGGAATACCGTCTCCACGTCGTGGTGTAATCTGTTTTTCCACCAACACCTTACATGGATGGGTATTATGGTGTAAAGAATAACTATACATAGTCATTATAACATCATAATGATTCTGATATATTGTATCACCCACTCCAATTCAATTCAATAATTATGGAAATGATATCATCGATCGTGCGTACGTATGGACTACCGTCTCCACGACGCGATGAGATTCATTCTCCATGTTAACCATTTAAGAATGATTATAAAGTATATATAAGCAATAATAATAAAATATATGACATTATAAAGCTACTATATTTATGTGTATATATATGTATTTCATCTACTTAATTCCACTCAATTCAATAAGGAAACGAAAACAGCGTTCATATGTACGTACGGCCTACCGTCTCCATGAACGGTGTATTTCTTTCCATTTATAGATCTATTATATATATGTATATTATGAATATATATTATATATAAATCATGTTTTATATTCTGGAATTAAGTAATCATGATCTAAGTAATCATATGAATAATTACAAGTTAAAACACGAACGACAAATGAGACAATTTTACCCAAAACGATACTTTAACATGAATTTACAAAAGAACGGGTAATATAAAGTCATAAGTGATCCATATATGATATAATAACAATGAATATGATTCTTTAATAAGTAAATGACATTATTTAAATCATTATACAGGAGGTTCGGACACTTACGAAGCAAATCGGACCTAAGGTAAGGGAAATATCACAATCTCATTTTTATCCGAGATTGTTTATACTTTAGTATTTACTGGGGTGTATTTTATCATCCACATCCATGTTTCCTCAATATTTATTATTATTTTCATCCACCTACAATTGATTAAATCCAATTTTACCCTTCGGTGAGTTTTTAGTAAAGGATATGAAAGGAATCTTTTGTCGTTTTTCGTACGAGGTACTTTTTGACTTTTCCGACAAAAGTATGAAGAATGTTTTTTTAACTTATACGACATGAATGGATTTTTAAAAGATTATTTCCAAGAAGAATCCTTTACAAGTTTCCAAGTTTATTTTTAATCAAATTCTTTTAGTTTAAAGTTGTATGACATGTTAAGAAAGGAAAAATGTTTTTGAAGAAGAAAGGATATTTTCCTCAAGAATGCAGTTCAAGTGTTTTATCAAAATTATTTTCCATCTAAGATAATAAAGGGTTCTGTTTTTATCCCTATTATTACATTGATTTGATTATGTTGTGATGGAATTATTTTTATGAATTCCTTTATCTTATATGAATTGTTTTATGATGTCATGATGTTTAAGATTCAAATTTGTATTACATGGGTTTGCAATGATGTATGATTTATGATTTTGTGGCACACATAAGAATGGTATCATTATGAGATGGGTGGGACCTATATCTCCCTCCAATTCATTGGGTAAAGATTTTATATCTCATGAGATAGACATGGCTGGAATGGTAGGTTATACCGATTCAGTGAAACAGAACTGAAACAAGGGTGACTCGGTTCAGAAAGGGACTTTGTCCACTAAGATAGTCTTGTAAATGAGTCTTGACTAATAAGAAATGATTCTTTATGATTATGTGTGTATGCCACAAAGTTTAATGTTTTAAGTTAGTATTATTGTGATTACATTTCATTGCCATGAGCTATCCCAGGTTATGAAAATATGATCTCTTTTACAGGTTAAGATTTCCAAAAGATATGTGCTTATGTATATGATGTGATTGATATTTCTTTTTTTTACCCTTACTGAGAATTTGAGCTCACCCATTATGTTTTTTCCCCAGGATATAAAGAAAGGTTTTAGGTATAAAAAGAAGGAAGATCTTTATGGGAGATGTTGAAGATCTTTCACCACAATTAGAAGATTATATTTCGAGTTTCCAAAGACACTAAACTATTACGATCCTTGTGTGTGTGTTTTTGTTATGTACTAAGTATTCCGCAAAAGTAATGTAATGTCCATGTACGTCTAGCTTCGGGTCTCTACAGTTGGTACCAGAGGAAAGGTTTAGTCAACCTTTGGAAACTTGGATGCGAAAATGTTAGTGAGATCCCTAGAGATATTTCTAAGGTATGTCTAGGGATGTCCCTAAGGATAAGTATACGTCCTAGAACTACGGTAACGATCATAGAATTTAACCAAAGATGTTAGATATTGAGGATACTCCCCCTTTACTATGTTGTTTTCCCTAGCATGATTTTTTTGCCTCCCACACTATTCTTTTTGGGTTTTAGAAAATGGCTGGAAACAAGATGATTCACGATAATTGAGGATATGATCGACAATGGAATGATATTATTCATGAGCAACCAAATGAAATGGTATTTGGAAGTCCAAATATCATTATTATTCCGAATCAGCAATCTCATAAAATGATCGATAAAGTAAAATTCGGTAAGTTTCCAGACTCGGCTTATAAGAGAAATATGGAGTATCATGATGATCATAGAGGAAAGAAAGTTCAATTTACCCTATGTAAATCATGTGGGAAGAGGCATCAAGGAGAATGTTTCAACGGAACTGGAAGATGCTTTGGGTGTGGAAAAGAAGGACACAAAGCCAGTAAGTGCAAAAGAAAAGGTTCAGTTAACACCAGGGATGAGGATAATGGTATTGCTACGACATCTAAAATGGTTAAATGTTTTAAATGTGGAATATATGGGCATTATGCAATCCAATTCCCTAAGGGAAAGTCTCATGAAGAGAATCAGTATGGTCGTATGGGTAGTGTTTTTGTTGATGATGATGAAGAGACTACAAATGATATGTGAGATGAAAGAATTGTTGCAGCTCAGTCAATGGTTTAAGAATGTAGTGGAATGATGACATGTTTATCATGTGTAATGTTGTATAAGTAATCTCATGGTACTATGGAATAAAGAGAAATCTAAGGATTGTTACACTGTTGTCTTTCCTTGAGTTTTGAAAGTGTATGATTAATGGTTCCAGTATCCATGAATGGTTATTCAGATATTTTTGGAATGTAGATGATATGCGCATAATGAAGGGATAAGACGATAATGAGATGTTTGATTGTATTCATGAGCTCATGATTGATATAAGGGCTAAGTTATATCATGGTTTGAGTATATAGAATTTTGAGGATTTTGGTATGTGGAAAGTGTTAACTTTTAACTGCATTCATGTTTTCACTAAGGTTCAATGGGTATTCATTCTTCAAGAGAATACATGATTAAGGTATTCACATGTTTGTAATTTGACCAACAAGATATATCTTATGATATATGGGGGATAAATGATGGCATTCACGTGATTGTTCTGTGACATTTCAAGTAATCATTTTCTTTATACTATGAGCTTGGACCGAATTATTTTAGATAAGCCTAAAAATTAGAATGAATTATGCTGGACATAAGTTAGGATAAAACGTTTTTCGATATTATTGATGGGAAGTTATAGTAATGTAGCTTTAGAAAAAGGACAACCTGCAGGACGGGCGACAGCCCATCGCGCCGGACAAGGCCGTGGGAATCGAACCCACAACCGAAGTGCGACTGGCCTTTATCACCTACCACTGGCCTACAGGAAGTCCCTGTTTAGTAGAAACTAGTTTTATTATATTAAGCAGTATGATATATGAAGTATAAGTCCATTTTAGTAACTATATATTATTAATCTCACTATAGTTGGACTTATGTATTTTTTTGAGACAGATGGAATGAACCATCATTCTATCACATGATCTGCTAACACATCACGAATGACAAATTCAACTTCATTTCTTTAAGAGATGAAGTGGAAATTGTCCAAAGAACAACAAACGGTGAGACTATACCAAAATCACGAAATTATTTCTTCTAATTCCAAAATGATCTTGAAAACCAAAAATGTTGTCCTAGTGCTCTTATATCTGATGAATCAGATGGTACCATAGATCGTCATAAATTTATGGCTTTGTGATTGCAGGCATTTCCATAGCCATGTTCTCTACCACTCTCCATCAGAACATGATGGTTAGATTTCTCTTCCATATCCATATTTTCACCTTTGTGGAATCCCAGTGATTAGTTTATTTGGGTAACCGTTACGTTTCATACTTTTTTTTTAAAAGATTGGTTTTGGTATTCCTTTTTACGATGTGGGTTTCTATTAAAGAAACTTTCGAATAGTAAACCATTTATAACCCCGAAGAATTTCGAGGGCGAAATTCATTTTAAGGGGGGGTAGAATGTAACACCCTGAGATTTTATGAAAAATATTCTTTTTAATTTCATTAATGTCTTGTGTTATACGCTACACCAAAAGGAGATTTCACAACACACATCCTTTACTTTCCTTGCATTACACGCAATCGCGACCTTCCTCGATAGCGTGTGTAGTACGCAATACCGTGTTTCACTAAACAACGATATGCTATTAAAATATTATTAAAACTAGCCGTTATGAATAGTAATAACCACTTTTTGAAATTTTGTAATTTTTATTTTTCAAAATGGACTTCATTTCTGGATTCGGAATATCGAAATTAGCTTAGGGTGAAATTTTGGTACTTTTCGGATAACTTTCATTTTCTGATGAATAGTGACAATTAATAAATTTTAATTAAAAACAACTTTTTTAATCGAAATAATTAATAGTGATAAATTATTAATTTGAGTGGTTTTAAAGTATATTTAGAATATATTTTTACAATTTAATACAATGTTGGTCATTGGATGTAATTTCACATTTAAACCAGTTATAAACAAGTGTCAATCTTTTGATAGTTATTATCTCTTGAAAACACGCCATTTGTTTTGACGATGGGATTTAATTTTTAAATTAGTTAATGTAACTGATATGTTTTGAATTTGGTAAAATAGACATCATTTTTGAGTTTATAATATCAAATATATCTTAGGCCTAATTTTTGGTATTTTTCTGGAAACTTTCATTTTTTGATGAATAGTGAAACCACTAAGTGGTAGTTAAAAAAATTGAATTGTTCATAAAACTTAATTTTACCGCTTCTGTGAGTGAAATTTCAAAAATCCGAGAGACACGGTTGATGTCAGTAAGTAAATTGTGGTCCAATGAGATGAAAATAAATTTTTGGTGAATAGTAACTTTTTACTTTTTTTTCAACGGTTAAAAGTAAATAGGGTAATTAAGGATAAAAATGAAATTATTATTACCCTAACACATGTCCTAATTCTATTGGAAAAGTGTAATTCGACCAAAAACAACCTTAGGAATAAAATATGACCATTTAGGCCCACTTGGATTAGATTAGGACATTTATTATTAATTTATTTAAAGAAGGGTTAAAATAGTTAAAATCAATGTTTAATAACTAAATCATTTTTAATATCTGGTTATACATAAGATAAATTAGACTATAAATACTAATTAGAAAGATAAAAATATTTCCTACATAATGGTATTTTATTTGTAATTTTTAGACATTAAATAATTTAATTTATTTATGACACAACGATTTTGCAGAAATTATATTATTAATGAAATATTGACATAATTGATGTTATAAATACCCAAATAAATATAATTTGAGACTTTTTATGAATTCAAATAACTTTCTAAGTTAATATGACATGTTAGTATTGATTTAATTAACTTTTTTCGAATTATCATTCTGTTATGATTTTCACAAAAATCAATTACTAAATAGTGTCAAAATTGACAAAAAATAGTTTTTAAAACAAATATTATTTTATTAATTGTTATTTTATTCCTAAAAATCTAAGGTTCGGGCAAATGACTTAGATAAGGTTATATATTTTAATAATAAACAACTTGGGGTTTGTTTGGCTTGATATAGAATGTTTATTAACCTTATAGTGTAAGAAAACAATAAGACACAGTAAAAGTTAAATTATCTAACTTAAAGTTAAATCTAAATGATAAGGTTAAAATTGATACCTAAACTTGTCTAAATTCTATTGGATGAGAGGATTTAGACCCATCCCCACCTTATCCTCGATATAAATCAATTTGGAGCTATTGAAAAGTGAACTTGACTTTATAATATAATAATATTTTTAGTTATTCCAAAGGTGCCCCTCTCCTCCCTTATAAAAGGGCACCTCCTCCCTCTCTTATCTCACAACTTTGAGGCTTCAACCTCGGCCAACCCCTGACAAATTCTCTTCGCCACTTCCCTAGAAACATCCTAGAGGTTCTGTTCTTCCTCAAAGACCAATTTTAGTGCCCTAAAAGGTGATCTAAAAGAGGCGCTTCAAAGAAGAGGTAATTTCTGTTACCGATTCTTTCAAATTTATTTCTTCTTCCACTTCTTCTTATTAGGTCGTTTAATTATGAAGTAATAACATCAGTATCACTCATATACTGATATGTTATTATAAGTATGAAACAACCCTATTTCACCATCTATCCATCCTACGGAAAATGAAATCACCGCCCGTGCGTACGTACGGAATACCCTCTCCACGCCGTGGTGTAATCTGTTTTTCCACCAACACCTTACATGTATGGGTATTATGGTGTAATGAATAACTATACATAGTTATTATAACATCATAATGATTCTGATATATTGTACCATCCACTCCAATTCAATTTAATAATTATGGAAATGATATCATCGCTCGTGCGTACGTACGGACTACCGTCTCCACGACGCGATGAGATTCATTCTCCATGTTAACCATTTAAGAATGATTATAATGTATATATAAGAAATAATAATGAAATATATGAAATTATAAATCTACTGGATTTATGTGTATATATATGTATTTCATCTACTTAATTCTACTCAATTCAATAAGGAAACGAAAACAGCGTTCATACGTACGTACGGCCTACCGTCTCCATGAACGGTGTATTTCTTTCCATTTATCGATCTATTATATATATGTATATTATGAATATATATTATATATAAATCATGTTTTATATTCTGTAATTAAGTAATCATGATCTAAGTAATCATATGAATAATTACAAGTTAAAACACGAACGACAAATGAGAAGATTTTACCCAAAACGATACTTTAACATGAATTTACAAAAGAACGGGTAATATAAAGTCATAAGTGAACCATATATGATATAATAACAATGAATATGATTCTGTAATAAGTCAATGACATTATTTAAATCATTATACAGGAGTTTCGGACAATTACGAAGCAAATCGGACCTAAGGTAAGGGAAATATCACAATCTCATTTTTATCCGAGATTGTTTATACTTTAGTATTTACTGGGGTGTATTTTATCATCCACATCAATGTTTCCTCAATATTTAATATTATTTCCATCCACCTACAATTGTTTAAATCTAATTTTACCATTTGGTGAGTTTTTAGTAAAGGATATGAAAGGAATCTATTGTCGTTTATCGTACGAGGTACTTTTTGACTTTTCCGACAAAAGTACGAAGAATGTTTTTTTAACTTATACGACATGAATGGATTTTTAAAACATTATTTCCAAGAATCATCCTTTAAAAGTTTTCAAGTTTATTTTTAATCAACTTCTTTTAGTTTAAAGTTGTATGACATGTTAAGAAAGGAAAAATGTTTTTGATGAAGAAGGGATATTTTCCTCAAGAATGGAGTTCAAGTGTTTTATCAAAATTATTTTCCATCTAAGTTAATAAAGGGTTATGTTTTTATCCCTATTATTACATTGATTTGATTATCTTGTGATTTAATTATTTTTATGAATTCCTTTATCTTATATGAATTGTTTTATGATGTCATGATGTTTAAGATTCTCATTTGTATTACATGGGTTATGCAATGATGTATGATTTATGATTTTGTGGCACACGTAAGATTGGTGTCATTATGAGATGGGTGGGACCTATATCTCCCTCCAATGCATTGGGTAAAGATTTTATATCTCATGAGATAGACATGGCTGGAATGGTAGGTTATACCGGTTCAGTGAAACAAGACTAAAATGAGGGTGACTCGGTTCAGAAAGGGACTTTGTCCACTAAGATAGTCTTGGAAATGAGTCTTGACTAATAAGAAATGATTCTTTATGATTATGTGTGTATGAAACAAATTTTAATGTTTTAAGTTATGATTATTGTGATTACATTTCACTGTCATGAGTTATCCCAGGTTATGAAATTATGACCTCTTTTACAGGTTAAGATTTCCAAAAGTTATGTGCTTTTGTATATGATGTGATTTATATTTCATTTGTTTACCCTTACTGAGCATTTGAGCTCACCCTTTTATGTTTTTTTCCCCATGATATAAAGAAAGGTTTTAGGTATAAAAAAAGGAAGATCTTTATGGGAGATGTTGAAGATCTTTCACCACAATTAGAAGATTATATTCCGAGTTTCCAAAGACACTAAACTATTATGATCCTTGTGTGTGTGTTTTTGTTATGTACTAAGTATTCCGCTAAAGTAATGTAATTTCCATGTACGTCTAGATTTGGGTCTCTACAGTTGGTATCAGAGAAAAGGTTTAGTCAACCTTTGGAAACTAGGATGCGAAAACATTAGTGAGATCCCTAGAGATATTTCTAAGGTATGTCTAGGGATGTCCCTAAGGATAAATATACATCCAAGAACTACGGTAATGATCATAGAATTTAACCTAAGATGTTAGATATTGTGGATACTCCCCCTTTACTATGTTGTTTTCCCTAGAATGATTTTTTTGCCTCTCACACTATTCTTTTTGGGTTTTAGAAAATGGCTGGAAACAAGATGATTCACGATAATGGAGGATATGATGGACAATGGAATGATATACTTCATGACCAACCAAATGAAATGGGATTTGGAAGTCCAAACATCATTATTATGCCGAATCAGCAATCTCATAACATGATCAATAAAGTAAAATTTGGTAAGTTTCTTGACTCGGCTAATAAGAGAAAGATGGAGTTTCATGATGATCATAGAGGAAAGAAAGTTCAATTTCCCCTATGTACATAATGTGGGAAGAGGCATCAAGGAGAATGTTTCAAAGGAACAGGAAGATGCTTTGGGTGTGGAAAAGAAGGACATAAAGCCAATAAGTGCAAAGGAAAAGGTTCAGTTAACACCAGGGATGAGGATAATGGTATTGCTACGACATCGAAAATGGTTAAATGTTTTAAATGTGGAATGTACGGGCATTATGCAAACCAATTCCCTGAGGTAAAGTCTCATGAAGAGAATCAGTATGGTCTTATGGGTAGTATTTTTGTTGATGATGATGAAGAGACTACAAATGATATGTGAGATGAAAGAATTGTTGCAGCTCAGTTAATGGTTTAAGAATGTAGTGGAATGATGACATGTTTATCATGTGTAATGTTGTATAAGTAATCTCATGGTACTATGGAATAAAGAGAAATCTAAGGATTGTTACACTGTTGTCTTTCCTTGAGTTTTTAAAGTGTATGATTAATGGTACCAGTATCCATGAATGGTTATTCAGATATTTTTGGAATGTAGATGATATGCGCATAATGAAGGGATAAGACAATAATGAGATGTTTGATTGTATTCATGAGCTCATGATTGATATAAGGACTAAGTGATATCATGGTTTGAGTATATAGAATTTTGAGGATTTTGGTATGTGGAAAGTGTTAACTTTTAACTGCATTCATGTTTTCACTAAGGTACAATTGGTATTCATTATTCAATAGAATACATGATTAAGGTATTCACATGTTTGTAATTTGACCAACAAGATATATCTTATGATATATGGGGGGTAAATAATGGCATTCACGTGATTGTTCTGTGACATTTCAAGTAATCATTTTATTTATACTATGAGCTTGGACCGAAGTATTTTAGATAAGCCTAAAGATTAGAATGGATTATGTTGGACATAAGTTAGGATAAAACGTTTTTCGATATTATTGATGGGATGTTATAGTAATATAACTTTAGAAAAAGGACAACCTGTAGGATGGGCGATAGCCCATCACGTCGGACAAGGCCGTGGGAATCGAACCCACAACTGTAGTGCGATTGGCCTTAATCGCCTACCACTGGCCTATAGGAAGTCCCTATTTAGTAGAAACTAGTTTTATTATATTATGAAGTATGATATATGAAGTATTAGTCCATTTTAGTAGCTATATATGATTAATCTCACTATAGATGGACTTATGTATTTTTTTGAGACAGATGGAATGAACCACCATTCTATCACAAGATCTGCTAACACATCACGAATGACAAATTAAACTTCATTTCTTTAAGAGATGAAGTGGAAATTGTCCAAAGAACGACAAACGGTGAGACTATACCAAAATCACGAAAGTATTTCTTCTAATTCCAAAATGATGTTGAAAACCAAAAATGTTGTCATAGTGCTCTTATATCTGATGAATCAGATGGTACCTTAGATCATCAGAAATTTATGGCTTTTTGATTGCTGGATTTTCCATAGCCATGTTCTCTACCACTCTCCATCAGAACATGATGGTTATATTTCTCTTCCATATCCATATTTTCACCTATGTGGAAACCCAGTGATTAGTTTATTTGGGTAACCGTTACGTTTCATACTTTTGTTTTTAAAGATTGGTTTTGGTATTCCTTTTTACGATGTGGGTTCTTATTAAAGAAAATTTAGAATAGTAAACCATTTATAACCCCGACGAATTTCGAGGGCGAAATTCATTTTAAGGGGGGGTAGAATGTAACACCCCGAGATTTTTTGAAAAATATTCTTTTTAATTTTATTAATGTCTTGTGTTGTACGCTACACCAAAATAATCTTTCACAACACGCATCCTTGACTTGCCTTTCATTACACACAATCGCGACCTTCCTCGATAGCGTGTGTAGTACGCAATACCTTGTTTCATTAAACAACGATATGCTATTAAAATATTATTAAAACTAGACGTTATGAATAGTAATAACCACTTTTTTAAATTTTGTAATTTTTATTTTTCAAAATGGACTTCATTTTTGGATTCGAAATATCGAAATTAGCTTAGGGTGAAATTTTGGTACTTTTTGGATAACTTTCATTTTCTGATGAATAGTGAAAATTATTAAATTTTAATTAAAAACAACTTTTTTAATTGAAATAATTAATAGTGATAAATTATTAATTTGATTTGTTTTAAATTATATTTAGAATATATTTATACAATTTAATACAATGTTGGTCATTGGATGTAATTTCACATTTAAACCAGTTATAAACAAGTGTCAATCTTTTGATAGTTATTATCTCTTAAAAACACGCCATTTGTTTTGAGGACGGGATTTAATTTTTAATTAGTTAATGTAACTGATATGTTTTGAATTTGGTAAAATAGACATCATTTTTGAGTTCATAATATAAAATATAGCTTAGGCCTAATTTTTGGTATTTTTCTGGAAACTTTCATTTTTTGATGAATAGTGAAACCACTAAGTGGTAGTTAAAAAAACTGAATTGTTCATAAAACTTAATTTTACCACTTCTGTGAGTGGAATTTCAAAAATCCGAGAGACACGGTTGATGTCAGTAAGTAAATTGTGGTTCAATGAGATGAAAATAATTTTTTGGTGAATAGTAACTTTTTACTTTTTTTTACCACGGTTAAAAGTAAATATGGTAATTAAGGGTAAAAATGATATTATTATTACCCTAACACATGTCCTAATTCTATTGGACAAGTGTAATTCGACCAGAAACAACCTTAGGAATAAAATATGACCATTTAGGCCCACTTGGATTAGATTAGGACATTTATTATTAATTTATTTAAAGAAGGGTTAAAATAGTTAAAATCAAAGTTTAATAACTAAATCATTTTTAATATGGGGTTATACATAAGATAAATTAGACTATAAATATTCATTAGAAATCTAAAAATATTTAATACATAATGGTATTTTATTTGTAATTTTTAAACATTAAATAATTTAATTTATAACGATGATGGAGAAATTATCTTATTAATGAAATATTGACATAATTGATGTTATAAATACCCAAATAAATATAATTTGAGACTTTTTATGAATAAAACTAATTTTATACTTTAATATGACATGTTATTATTGATTTAATTAACTTTTTTCGAACTTATCATTCTGTAATGATTTTCACAAAAATCAATTACCAAATAGTGTCAAAATTGACATAAAATAGTTTTTAAAACAAATATTATATTATTAATTGTTATTTTATTCCTAAAAATCTAAGGTTCGGCCAAATGACTTAGATAAGGTTATATATTGTAATAATAAACAACTTGAGGTTCGTTTGGCTTGATATAGTAAGTTTATTAACCTTATAGTGTAAGAAAACAAGAAGACACGGTAAAAGTTAAATTATCTAACTTAAAGTTAAATCTAAATGATAAGGTTAAAATTGATATCTAAACTTTTATAAATTCTATTGTATGAGTGGCTTTCGAGCCATCCCCACCTTAGCCTAGAAATAAATCAATTTGGAGCTATTTAAAACCGAACTTGACTTTATAAGATAATAATATTTTTTGTTATTCCAAAGGTGCCCCTCTCCTCCCTTATAAAAGGGCACCTCCTCCCTCTCTTCTCTCACAACTTTGATCCTTCAATCATGGAAAAACCCTGACAAATTCACTTCTCCACTTCCCTAGAAACATCCTAGAGGTTCTGGTCTTCCTCAAATACCAATTGTAGTCCCCTAAAAGGAGATCTCAAAGAGGCGCTTCAAAGAAGAGGTAATTTCCGTTACCGATTCTTTCAACTTTATTTCTTCTTCCACTTCTTCTTCTTAGATTGTTTCATTATGAAGTAATGACATCAGTATCACTCATATACTGATATGTTATTATAATTATGAAAAAACCCTATTTCACCATCCATCCATCCTACGGAAAACGAAATCCCCGCGCGTGCGTACGTACGGAATACCGTCTCCACGCCGTGGTGTAATCTGTTTTTCCACCAACACCTTACATGGATGGGTATTATGGTGTAAAGAATAACTATACATAGATATTATAACATCATAATTATTCTGATATATTGTATCATCCACTCCAATTCAATTCAATAATTATGGAAATGATATCATCACTCGTGCGTACGTATGGACTACCGTCTCCACGACGCGCTGAGATTCATTCTCCATGTTAACAATTTAAGAATTATTATAAAGTATATATAAGCAATAATAATGAAATATATGAAATTATAAAAGGACTGGATTTATGTGTATATATATGTATGTCATCTACTTAATTCCACTCAATTCAATAAGGAAACGAAAACAGCGTTCATACGTACCTACGGCCTACCGTCTCCATGAACGGTGTATTTATTTCCATTTATCGATCTATTATATATATGTATATTCTGAATATATATTATATATAAATCATGTTTTATATTCTGGAATTAATTAATCATGATATAAGTAAACATATGAATAATTACAAGTTAAAACACGAACGACAAATGAGACGATTTTACCCAAAACGATACTTTAACATGAATTTACAAAAGAATGGGAAATATAAAGTCATAAGTGAACCATATATGATATAATAACAATGAATATGATTCTGTAATAAGTCAATGACATTATTTAAATCATTATACAGGAGGTTCGGACACTTACGAAGCAAATAGGACCTAAGGTAAGGGAAATATCACAATCTCATTTTTATCCGAGATTGTTTATACTTTATTATTTACTGGGGTGTATTTTATCATCCACATCCATGTTTCCTAAATATGTAATATTATTTCCATCCACCTAAAATTGTTTAAATCCAATTTTACCCTTCGGTGAGTTTTTAGTAAAGGATATGAAAGGAATATTTTGTCGTTTTTCGTACGAGGTACTTTTTGACTTTTCCGACAAAAGTACGAAGAATGTTTTTTTTAACTTATACGACATGAATGGATTTTTAAAAAATTATTTCCAAGAAGCATACTTTACAAGTTTTCAAGTTTATTTTTAATCAACTTCTTTTAGTTTAAAGTTGTATGACATGTTAAGAAAGGAAAAATGTTTTTGAAGAAGAAAGGATATTTTCCTCAAGAATGGAGTTCAAGTGTTTTATCAAAATTATTTTCCATCTAAGATAATAAAGGGATCGGTTTTTATCCCTATTATTACATTGATTTGATTATTTTGTGATGGAATTATTTTTATGAATTCCTTTATCTTATATGAATTGTTTTATGATGTCATGATGTTTAAGATTCCCATTTGTATTACATGGGTTATGCAATGATTTATGATTTATGATTTTGTGGCACACATAAGAATGGTATCATTATGAGATGGGTGGGACCTATATCTCTCTCCAATTCATTGGGTAAAGATTTTATATCTCATGAGATAGACATGGCTGGAATGGTAGGTTATTACGGTTCAGTGAAACAGGACTGAAACGAGGGTGACTCAGTTCAGAAAGAGACTTTGTCTACTAAGATAGTCTTGGCAATGAGTCTTGACTAATAAGAAATGATTCTTTATGATTATGTGTGTATGCCACAAAGTTTAATGTTTTAAGTTAGGATTATTGTGATTACATTTCACTGCCATGAGTTATCCCAGGTTATGAAATTATGATCTCTTTTACAGGTTAAGATTTCCAAAAGTTATGTGCTTATGTATATGATGTGATTGATATTTAGTTTCTTTACCCTTACTGAGCATTTGAGCTCACCCTTTTATGTTTTTTCCCCAGGATATAAAGAAAGGTTTTAGGTATAAAAAAAGGAAGATCTTTATGGGAGATGATGAAGATCTTTCACCACAATTAGAAGATTATATTCTGAGTTTCCAAAGACACTAAACTATTACGATCCTTGTGTGTGTGCTTTTGTTATGTACTAAGTATTCCGAAAAAGTAATGTAATGTCCATGTACGTCTAGCTTCGGGTCGCTACAGTTGGTATCAGAGGAAAGGTTTAGTCAACCTTTGGAAACTAGGATGCGAAAACGTTAGTGAGATCCCTAGAGATATTTCTAAGGTATGTCTAGGGATGTCCCTAAGGATAATTATACGTCCTAGAACTACGGTAACGATCATAGAATTTATCCTAAGATGTTATATATTGAGGATACTCCACCTTTACTATGTTGTTTTCCCTAGCATGATTTTTTTACCTCTCACACTATTCTTTTTGGGTTTTAGAAAATGGCTGGAAACAAGATGATTCACGATAATGGAGGATATGATGGAAAATGGAATGATATTCTTCATGAGAAATCAAATGAAATGGGATTTGGAAGTCCAAACATCATTATTATGCTGAATCAGCAATCTCATAATATGATCAATAAAGTAAAATTTGGTAAGTTTCCTAACTCGGCTAATAAGAGAAAGATGGAGTTTCATGATGATCATAGAGGAATGAAAGTTCAATTTCCCCTACGTAAATCATGTGGGAAGAGGCATCAAGGAGAATGTTTCAAAGGAACTGGAAGATGCTTTGGGTGTGGAAAAAGATGGACACAAAGCAAGTAAGTGCAAAGGAAAAGGTTCAGTTAACACCAGGGATGAGGATAATGGTATTGCTACGACATCAACAATGGTTAAAAGTTTTAACTGTGGAATGTATGGGCATTATGCAGACCAATTCCCTAAGGGAATGTCTCATGAAGGGAATCAGTATGGTCGTATGGGTAGTATTTATGTTGATGATGATGAAGAGACTACAAATGATATGTGAGATTAAAGAATTGTTGAAGCTCGGTCAATGGTTTAAGAATGTAGTGGAATGATGACATGTTTCTCATGTGTAATGTTGTATAAGTAATCTCATGGTACTATGGAATAAATAGACATCAAGGATTGTTACACTGTTGTCTTTCCTTGAGTTTTGAAAGTGTATGATTAATGGTACCAATATCCATGAAAGGTTATTCAGATATTTTTGGAATGTAGATGATATGCGCATAATGAAGGGATAAGACCATAATGAGATGTTTGATTGTATTCATGAGCTCATGATTGATATAAGGACTAAGTGATATCATGGTTTGAGTATATAGAATTTTGAAGATTTTGGTATGTGGACAGTTTTAACTTTTAACTGCATTCATGTTTTCACTAAGGTTCAATGGGTATTCACTCTTCAAAAGAGTACATGATTAAGGTATTCACATGTTTGTAATTTGACCAACAAGATATATATTATGATATATGGGGGATAAATGATGGCATTCACGTGATTGTTCTATGACATTTCAAGTAATCAGTTTCTTTATACTATGAGCTTGGACTGAAGTATTTTAGATAAGCCTAAAGATTAGAATGGATTATGTTGGACATAAGTTAGGATAAAATGTTTTTCGATATTATTGATGGGATGTTATAGTAATATAGCTTTAGAAAAAGGACAACCTACAGGATGGGCGACAGCCCATCGCGTCGGCAAGGCCGTGGGAATCGAACCCACAACCGAAGTGCGACTGGCCTTTATTGCCTACCACTGGCCTACAGGAAGTCCCTATTTAGTAGAAAATAGTTTTATTATATTAAGCAGTATGATATATGAAGTATAAATCCATTTTAGTAACTATATGTGATTAATCTCACTATAGATGGACTTATGTATTTTTTTGAGAAAGATGGAATGAACCATCTTTCTATCACATGATCTGCTAACACATCACGAATGACAAATTCAACTTCATTTTTTTAAGAGATGAAGTGGAAATTGTCCAAATAATGACAAATGGTGAGACCATACCAAAATAACGAAAGTATTTCTTCTAATTCCAAAATGATCTTGAAAACCAAAAATGTTTCCCTAGTGCTCTTATATCTGATTAATCAGATGGTACGTTAGATCGTCACAAATTTATGGCTTTGTGATTGCTGGCTTTTACATAGCCATGTTCTCTACCACTCTCCACCAGAACATGATGGTTATATTTCTCTTCCATATCCATATTTTCACCTATGTGGAAACCCATTGATTAGTTTATTTGGGTAACCGTTACGTTTCATACTTTTGTTTTTAATGATTGGTTTTTGTATTCCTTTTTACGATGTGGGTTTCTATTAAAGAATCTTTCGAATAGTAAACCATTTATAACCCCGACGAATTTCGAGGGTGAAATTCATTTTAAGGGGGGGTAGAATGTAACACCCCGAGATTTTATGAAAAATATTCCTTTTAATTTCATTAATGTCTTGTGTTGTACGCTACACCAAAAGGAGCTTTCACAACATGCATCCTTGACTTGCCTTTCATTACACGCAATCGCGACCTTCCTCGATAACGTGTGTAGTACGCAATACCGTGTTTCACTAAACAACGATATGCTATTAAAATATTATTAAAACTAGCCGTTATGAATTGTAATAACCACTTTTTGAAATTTTGTAATTTTTAATTTTCAAAAAGGACTTCATTTCTGGATTCGGAATATCGAAATTAGCTTAGGGTGAAATTTTGGTACTTTTTGGATAACTTTCATTTTCTGATGAATAGAGAAAATAAATAAATTTTAATTAAAAACAAGTTTTTTAATCGAAATAATTAATAGTGATAAATTATTAATTTTAGTAGTTGTAAAGTATATTTAGAATATATTTTTACAATTTAATACAATGTTGGTCATTGGGTGTAATTTCACATTTAAACCAGTTATAAACAAGTGTCGATGTTTTGATAGTTATTATCTCTTAAAAACACACCATTTGTTTTGACGACGGTATTTAATTTTTAAATTAGTTAATGTAACTGATATGTTTTTAATTTGGTAAAATAGACATCATTTTTGAGTTCATAATATCAAATATAGCTTAGGCCTAATTTTTGGTATTTTTCTGGAAAATATCATTTTTGATGAATAGTGAAACCACTAAGTGGTAGTTAAAAAAACTGAATTCTTCATAAAACTTAATTTTACCGCTTCTGTGAGTGGAATTTCAAAAATCTGAGAGACATAGTTGATGTCAATAATTAAATTGTGGTTCAATGAGATGAAAATAATTTTTTTGGTAAATAGTAACTTTTTACTTTTTTTACCACGGTTAAAAGTAAATAGGGTAATTAAGGGTAAAATGATATTATTATTACCCTAACACCTATCCTAATTCTATTGGACAAGTGTAATTCGACCAAAAACAACCTTAGGAATAAAATATGACCATTTAGGCCCACTTGGATTAGATTAGGACATTTATTATTAATTTATTTAAAGGGTTAAAATAGTTAAAATCAAAGTTTAATAACTAAATCATTTTTAATATGGGGATATACATAAGATAAATTCGGATATAAATATTCATTAGAAAGCTAAGAATATTTACTACATAATTATATTTTATTTGTAATTTTTAGACATTATATAATTTAATTTATTTATGACACAACGATGATGCAGAAATTATATTATTAATGAAATATTGACATAATTAATATTATAAATACCCAAATAAATATAATTTGAGACTTTTTATTAATTAAAATAATTTTCTAGGTTAATATGTCATGTTATTATTAATTTAATTAACTTTTTTAGAACTTATAATTCTGTTATGAGTTTCACAAAAATTAATTACTAAATAGTGTCAAAATTGACATAAAATAGTTTTTAAAAAAAATATTATATTATTAATTGTTATTTTATTCCTAAAAATCTAAGGATCGGCCAAATGACTTATATATGGTTATATATTTTAATAATTAACAACTTGGGGTTCGTTTGGCTTGATATAGAAATTTTATTAACCTTATAGTGTAAGAAAACAAGAAGACACGGTAAAAGTTAAATTATCTAACTTAAAGTTAAATCCAAATGATAAGGTTAACATTGAGACCTAAACTTGTCTAAATTCTATTGGATAAGATTATTTTGACCCATCCCCACCTTATCCTCGAAAAATAATCAATTTGGAGCTATTTAAAACCGAACATGACTTTATAATAAAATAATATTTTTAGTTATTCCAAAGGTGCCCCTCTCCTCCCTTATAAAAGGGCACCTCCTCCCTCTCTTCTCTCACAACATTGATCCTTCATGCTCGGCCAAACCCTGCCAAATTCTCTTCTCCACTTCCCTAGAAACATCCTAGAGGTTCTGGTCTTCCTCAAAGACCAATGTTAGTGCCCTAAAAGGAGATCTAACCGAGGCGCTTCAAAGAAGAGGTAATTTCTGTTACCGATTCTTTCAACTTTATTTCTTCTTCCACTTATTCTTCTTAGGTTGTTTCATTATGAAGTAATAACATAAGTATCACTCATATACTGATATGTTATTATAAGTATGAAAGAACCCTATTTCACCGTCTATCCATCCTACGGAAAACGAAATCACCGCGCGTGCGTACGTACGGAATACCGTCTCCACGCCGTGGTGTAATCTGTTTTTCCACCAACACCTTACATGGATGGGTATTATGGTGTAAATAATAACTATACATAGTTATTATATCATCATAAGGATTCTGATATACTGTATCATCCACTCCAATTCAATTCAATAATTATGGAAATGATATCATCGCTCGTGCGTACGTACGGACTACCGTCTCCACGACGCGATGAGATTCATTCTCCATGTTAACCATTTAAAAATGATTATAAAGTATATATAATCAATAATAATGAAATATATGACATTATAAATCTACTGGATTTATGTGTATATATATGTATGTCATCTACTTAATTCCACTCAATTCAATAAGGAAACGAAAACAGCGTTCATACGTACGTACGGCCTACCGTCTCCATGAACGGTGTATTTCTTTCCATTTATCGATCTATTATATATATGTATATTCTGAATATATATTATATATAAATCATGTTTTACATTCTGTAATTAAGTAATCATGATCTAAGTAATCATATTAATAATTACAAGTTAAAACACAAACGGCAAATGAGACGATTTTACCCAAAACGATACTTTAACATGAATTTACAAAAGTACGGGTAATATAAAGTCATAAGTGAACCATATATGATATAATAACAATAAATATGATTCTGTAATAAGTCAATGACATTATTTAAATCATTATACAGGATGTTAGGACACTTACGAAGCAAATCAGACCTAAGGTAAGGGAAATATCACAATCTCATTTTTATCTGAGATTGTTTATACTTTAGTATTTACTGGGGTGTATTTTATCATCCACATCCATGTTTCCTCAATATGTAATATTATTTCCATCCACCTACAATTGTTTAAATCCAATTTTACCCTTCGGTGAGTTTTTAGTAAAAGATATGAAAGGAATCTTTTGTCGTTTTTCGTATGAGGTACTTTTTGACTTTTCCGACAAAAGTACGAAGAATGGTTTTTTTAACTTATACGACATGAATGGATTTTTAAAACATTATTTCCAAGAATCATCCTTTACAAGTTTTCAAGTTTATTTTTAATCAACTTCTTTTAGTTTAAAGTTGTATGACATGTTAAGAAAGGAAAAATGTTTTTGAAGAAGAAAGGATATTTTCCTCAAGAATGGAGTTCAAGTGTTTTATCAAAATTATTTTACATCTAAGATAATAAAGGGTTATTTTTTTATCCATATTATTACATTGATTTGATTATGTTTTGATGGAATTATTTTTATGAATTCCTTTATCTTATATGATTTGTTTTATGATGTCATGATGTTTAAGATTCCCATTTGTATTACATGGGTTATGCAATGATGTATGATTTATGATTTTGTGGAACACATAAGAATGGTGTAATTATAGATGGGTGGGGCCTATATCTCCCTCCAATTCATTGGGTAAAGATTTTATATCTCATGAGATATACATGGCTGGAATGGTAGGTTGTACCGGTTCAGTGAAACAGGACTGAAACGGGGGTGACTCGGTTCAGAAAGGGAATTTTTCCACTAAGATAGTCTTGGCAATGAGTCTTGACTAATAAGAAATGATTCTTTATGATTATGTGTGTATGCCACAAAGTTTAATGTTTTAAGTTATGATTATTGTGATTACATTTCACTGCCATGAGTTATCCCAGGTTATGAAATTATGATCTCTTTTACAGGTTAAGATTTCCAAAAGTTATGTGCTTTTGTATATGATGTGATTGATATTTCTTTTGGTTACCCTTACTGAGCATTTGAGCTCACAATTTTATGTTTTTCCCCAGGATATAAAGAAAGGTTTTAGGTATACAAAAAAGGAAGATCTTTATGGGAGATGTTGAAGATCTTTCACCACAATTAGAAGATTATATTCCGAGTTTCCAAAGACACTAAACTATTACGATCCTTGTGTGTGTGTTTTTGTTATGTACTAAGTATTCCTCAAAAGTAATGTAATGACCATGTACGTCTAGCTTTGGGTCTCTGCAATTGGTATCAGAGGAAAGGTTTAGTCAACCTTTGGAAACTAGGATGCGAAAACGTTAGTGAGATCCCTAGAGATATTTCTAAGGTATGTCTAGGGATGTCCCTAAGGATAAGTATACGTCCTAGAACTACGGTAAAGATCATAGAATTTAACCTATGATGTTAGATATTGAGGATACTCCTCCTTTACTATGTTGTTTTCCCTAGCATGATTTTTTTTCCTCTCACACTATTCTTATTGGGTTTTAGAAAATGGCTGGAAACAAGATGATTCACGATAATGGAGGATATGATGGACAATGGAATGATATTCTTCATGAGAAACCAAATGAAATGGGATTTGGAAGTCCAAACATCATTATTATACCGAATCAGCAATCTCATAATATGATCAATAAAGTAAAATTTGGTAGGTTTCCTGACTCGGCTAATAAGAGATTGATGGAGTTTCATGATGATCATAGAGGAAAGAAAGTTCAATTTCCCCTATGTAAATCATGTTGGAAGAGGCATCAAGGAGAATGTTTCAAAGGAACTGGAAGATGCTATGGGTGTGGAGAAGAAGGACACAAAGCCAGTAAGTGCAAAGGAAAATGTTCAGTTAACACCAGGGATGAGGATAATGGTATTGCTACGACATCAATAATGGTTAAATGTTTTAAATGTGGAATGTACAGGCATTATACAAACCAATGTCCTAAGGGAAAGTCTCATGAAGAGAATCAGTATGGTCGTATGGGTAGTATTTATGTTGATGATGATGAAGAGACTACAAATGATATGTGAGATGAAAGAATTGTTGAAGCTCAGTCAATGGTTTAAGAATGTAGTGGAATGATGACATGTTTATCATGTGTAATGTTGTATAAGTAATCTCATGGTACTATGGAATAAAGAGACATCTAAGGATTGTTACACTGTTGTCTTTCCTTGAGTTTTGAAAGTGTATGATTAATGGTACCAGTATCCATGAAAGGTTATTCAGATATTTTTGGAATGTAAATGACATGTGCATAATGAATGGATAAGATGATAATGAGATGTTTGATTGTATTCATGAGCTCGTGATTGATATAAGGACCAAGTGATATCATGGTTTGAGTATATAGAATTTTGAGGATTTTGGTATGTGAAAAGTGTTAACTTTTAACTGCATTCATGATTTCACTAAGGTTCAATGGGTATTCATTCTTCAAGAGAATACATGATTAAGGTATTCACATGTTTGTAATTTGACCAACAAGATATATCTTATGATATATGGGGGATAAATGATGGAATTCACGTGATTGTTCTATGACATTTCAAGTAATCATTTTCTTTATACTATAAACTTGGACCGAAGTATTTTAGATAAGCCTAAAGATTATAATGGATTATTTTGGACATAAGTTAGGATAAAACTTTTTTCGATACTATTGATGGGATGTTATAGTAATATAGCTTTAGAAAAAGGACAACCTGCAGGACGGGCGACAGCCCATCGCGTCGGACAAGGCCGTGGGAATCGAACCCACAATCGAAGTGTGACTGGCCTTTATCGCCTACCACTGGCGTACAGGAAGTCCCTGTTTAGTAGAAACTAGTTTTATTATATTACGCAGTATGATATATGAAGTATAAGTCCATTTTAATAACTATATATGATTAATCTCACTATAGATGGACTTATGTATTTTTTTGAGACAGATGGAATGAACCATCATTCTATCACAAGATCTGCTAACACATCACGAATGAAAAATTCAACTTCATTTCATTAAGAGATGAAGTGGAAATTGTCCAAAGAACGGAAAACGGTGAGACTATACCAAAATCACGAAAGTATTTCTTTTAATTCCAAAATGATCTTGAAAACCAAAAATGTTGTCCTAGTGCTCATATATCTGATGAATCAGATGGTACCATAGATCGTCACAAATTTATGGCTTTGTGATTGCTGGGTTTTCCATAGACATGTTCTCTACCACTCTCCATCAGAACATGATGATAGATTTCTCATCCATATCCATATTTTCACCTATGTGGAAACCCAGTGATTAGTTTATTTTGGTAACCGTTACGTTTCATACTTTTGTTTTTAAAGATTGGTTTTGGTATTCCTTTTTACGATGTGGGTTCTTATTAAAGAAACTTTCTAATAGAAAACCATTTATAACCCCGACGAATTTCGAGGGAGAAATTTATTTTAAGGGGGGATAGAATGTAACACCCCGAGATTTTATGAAAAATATTCTTTTTAATTTCATTAATGTCTTGTGTTGTACGCTACACCAAAAGGAGATTTCACAACACGCATCCTTGACTTGCCTTGCATTACATGCAATCACGACCTTCCTCGATAGCGTGTGTAGTACGCAATATCGTGTTTCACTAAACAACGATATGCTATTAAAATATTATTAAAACTATCCATTATGAATAGTAATAACCACTTTTTGAAATTTGGTAATTTTTATTTTTCAAAATCGACTTCATTTCTGGATTCAGAATATCGAAATTAGCTTAGGGTGAAATTTTGGTACTTTTTGGATAACTTTCATTTTCTGATGAATAGTGAAAATTACTAAATTTTAATTAAAAGCAACTTTTTTAATCGAAATAATTAATAGTGATAAATTTTTAATTTTAGTGGTTTTAAAGTATATTTAGAATATATTTTTTCAATTTAATACAATGTTGGTCATTGGATGTAATTTCACATTTAAACCAGTTATAAAAAAGTGTCAATCTTTTGTTAGTTATTATCTCTTAAAAACACGCCATTTGTTTTGACGACGGGATTTAATTTTTAAATTAGTTAATGTAACTGATATGTTTTGAATTTGGTAAAATAGACATCATTTTTGAGTTCATAATATCAAATATATCTAAGGCCTAATTTTTGATATTTTTCTGGAAACATTCATTTTTTGATGAATAGTGAAACCACTAAGTGGTAGTTAAAAAAACTGAATTGTTCATAAAACTTAATTTTTCCGCTTCTGTGAGTGTAATTTCAAAAATCCGAGAGACACGGTTGATGTCAATAAGTAAATTGTGGTTCAATGAGATGAAAATAATTTTTTGGTGAATATTAACTTTTTTACTTTTTTTTACCACGGTTAAAAGTAAATAGGGTAATTAAGGGTAAAAATGATATTATTATTACCCTAAAACATGTCCTAATTCTATTTTACAAGTGTAATTCGACCAAAAACAAAATTAGGAATAACATATGACCATTTAGGCCCACTTGGATTAGATTAGGACATTTATTATTAATTTATTTAAAGAAGGGTTAAAATAGTTAAAATCAAAGTTTAATAAATAAATCATTCTTAATATGGGGTTATACATAAGATAAATTCCAATATAAATATTCATTAGAAATATAGAAAGATTTCTTACATAATGGTATTTTATTTGTAATTTTTAGACATTAAATAATTTAATTTATTTATCACATAACGATGATGAATAAATTATCTTATTAATGAAATATTGACATAATTGATGTTATAAATACCCAAATAAATATAATTTGAGACTTTTTATGAATTCCACTAATTCTCTAGGTTAATATTACATGTTATTATTGATTTAATTAACTTATTTGGAACTTATCATTCTGTTATGATTTTTACAAAAATCAATTACTAAATAGTGTCAAAATTGACATAAAATAGTTTTAAAAAAATATTATATTATTAATTGTTATTTTATTCCTAAAAATCTAAGGATCGGTCGAATGACTTAGATAAGGTTATATATTTTAATAATAAACAACTTGGGGTTCGTTTGGCTTGATATAGTAAGTTTATTAACCTTATAGTGGAAGAAAACAACAAGACACGGTAAAAGTTAAATTATCTAACTTAAAGTTAAATCCAAATGATAAGGTTAAAATTGATACCTAGACTTGTCTAAATTCTATTTTATGAGATTCTTTCGACCCATCCCCACCTTAGACTCGAAATAAATCAATTTGGAGCTATTTAAAACCGAACTTGACTTTATAATAAAATAATATTTTTAGTTATTCCAAAGGTGCCCCTCTCCTCCCTTATAAAATGGCACCTCCTCCCTCTCTTCTCTCACAACTTTGAGCCTTCATGCTCGGCCAACCCCTGCCAAATTCTCTTCTCCACTTCCCTAGAAACATCCTAGAGGATATGGTCTTCCTCAAAGACCAATTTTAGTGCCCTAAAAGGAGATCTCAAAGAGGCGCTTCAAAGAAGAGGTAATTTCCGTAACCGATTTTTTCAACTTTATTTCTTCTTCCACTTCTTCTTATTAGGTTGTTTCATTATGAAGTAATGACATCAGTATCACTCATATACTGATATTTTATTATAAGTATGAAAAAACCCTATTTCACCATCTATCCATCCTACGGAAAATGAAATCATCGCCCGTGCGTACGTACGGAATACCGTCTCCACGCTGTGGTGTAATCTGTTTTTCCACCAACAGATTACATGGATGGGTATTATGGTGTAAAGAATAACTATACATAGTTATTATAACATCATAATTATTCTGATATATTGTATCATCCACTCCAATTCAATTCAATAATTATGGAAATGATATCATCGCTCGTGCGTACGTACGGACTACCGTCTCCACGACACGATGAGATTCATTTTCCATGTTAACAATTTAAGAATGATTATAAAGTATATATAAGAAATAATAATGAAATATATTACATTATAAAGCTACTGGATTTATGTGTATAAATATGTATGTCATCTACTTAATTCCACTCAATTCAATAAGGAAACGAAAACAGCGTTCATACGTACATACGGCCTACCGTCTCCATGAACGGTGTATTTATTTCCATTTATCGATCTATTGTATATATGTATACTCTGAATATATATTATATATAAATCATGTTTTATATTCTGGAATTAATTAATCATGATCTAAGTAATCATATGAATAATTACAAGTTAAAACACGAACGACAAATGAGACGATTTTACCCAAAATGATACTTTAACATGAATTTACAAAAGAACGGGTAATATAAAGTCATAAGTTAACCATATATGATATAATAACAATGAATATTATTCTGTAATAAGTCAAGGACATTATTTAAATCATTATACAGGAGGTTCGGACACTTACGAAGAAAATCGGACCTAAGGTAAGGGAAATATCACAATCTCATTTTTATCCGAGATTGTTTATACTTTAGTATTTACTTGGGTGTATTTTATCATCCACATCCATGTTTCCTCAATATGTAATATTATTTCCATCCACCTAAAATTTTTTAAATCCAATTTTACCCTTCGGTGAGTTTTTAGTAAAGGATGTGAAAGGAATCTTTTGTCGTTTTTCATACGAGGTACTTTTTGACTTTTCCGATAAAAGTACGAAGAATGTTTTTTTTAACTTATACGACATGGATGGATTTTTATAACATTATTTCCAAGAAGAATCCTTTACAAGTTTTCAAGTTTATTTTTAATCAAATTATTTTAGTTTAAATTTGTATGACATGTTAAGAAAGGAAAAAATGTTTTTGAAGAAGAAAGGATATTTTCCTCAAGAATGGAGTTCAAGTGTTTTATCAAAATTATTTTCCATCTAAGATAATAAAGGGTTCTGTTTTTATCACTATTATTACATTGATTTGATTATGTTGTGATGGAATTATTTTTATGAATTCCTTTATCTTATATGAATTGTTTTATGATGTCATGATGTTTAAGATTCCCATTTGTATTACATGGGTTATGCAATGATGTATGATTTATGATTTTGTGGCACACATAAGAATGGTATCATTATGAGATGGGTGGGACCTATATCTCCCTCCAATGCATTGGGTAAAGATTTTATAACTCATGAGATAGACATGGCTGGAATGGTAGGTTATACTGATTCAGTAAAACAGGACTGAAACGAGGGTGACTCGGTTCAGAAAGGGACTTTGTCCACTAAGATAGTCTTAGCAATGAGTCTTGACTAATAAAAAATGATTCTTTATGATTATGTGTGTATTCCACAAAGTTTAATGTTTTATGTTATGATTACTGTGATTACATTTCACTTCCATGATTAATCCCAGGTTATGAAATTATGATCTCTTTTACTGGTTAAGATTTCCAAAAGTTATGTTCTTATGTGTATGATGTAATTTATATTTCTTTTGTTTACCCTTACTGAGCATTTGAGCTCACCCTTTTATGTTTTTTCCCCAGGATATAAAGAAAGGTTTTAGGTATAAAAAAAGGAAGATCTTTATGGGAGATGTTGAAGATCTTTCACCACAATTAGAAGATTATATTCCGAGTTTCCAAAGACACTAAACTATTACGATCCTTTTGTGTGTGTTTTTGTTATGTAATAAGTATTCCGAAAAAGTAATGTAATGTCCATGTACGTCTAGCTTCGGGTCTCTACAGTTGGTATCAGAGGAAAGGTTTAGTAAACCTTTGGAAACTAGGATGCGAAAACGTTAGTGAGATCCCAAGAGATATTTCTAAGGTATGTCTTGGGATGTCCCTAAGGATAAGTATATGTCCTAGAACTACAGTAGCGATCATATAATTTAACCGAAGATGTTAGATATTGAGGATACTCCCCCTTTACTATGTTGTTTTCCCTAGCATGATTTTTTTCCTCTCACACTATTCTTTTTGGGTTTTAGAAAATGGCTGGAAACAAGATGATTCACGATAATGGAGGATATGATGGACAATGGAATGATATTCTTCATGAGAAACCAAATGAAATGGGATTTGGAAGTCCAAACATCATTATTATGACAAATCAGAAATCTCATAATATGATCAATAAAGTAAAATTTGGTATGTTTCCTGACTCGGCTAATAAGAGAAAGATTGAGTTTCATGATGATCATAGAGGAAAGAAAGTTCAATTTCCCCTATGTAAATCATGTGGGAAGAGGCATCAAGGAGAATGTTTCAAAGGAACTGGAAGATGCTTTGGGTGTGGAAAAGAAGGACACAAATCCAGTAAGTGCAAAGGAAAAGGTCTAGTTAACACCAGGGATGAGGATAATGGTATTTCTACGACATCAACAATGGTTAAATGTTTTAAATGTGGAATGTACGGGAATTATGTAAACTAATTCCCTAAGGGAAAGTCTCATGCAGAGAATCAGTATGGTCATATGTGTAGTATTTATGATGATGATGATGAAGAGACTACAAATGATATGTGAGATGAAAGAATTGTTGAAGCTCGGTCAATGGTTTATGAATGTAGTGGAATGATGACATGTTTATCATGTGTAATGTTGTATAAGTAATCTCTTGTTACTATGGAATAAAGAGACATCTAAGGATTGTTACACTGTTTTCTTTCCTTGAGTTTTGAAAGTGTATGATTAATGGTACTAGTATCCAAGAAAGGTTATTCAGATATTTTTGGAATGTAGATGATATGCGCATAATGAAGGGATAAGATGATAATGAGATGTTTGATTGTATTCATGAGCTCATGATTGATATAAGGACTAAGTGATATCATGGTTTGAGTATATAGAATTTTGAGGATTTTGGTATGTGGAAAGTGTTAACTTTTAATTGAATTCATGTTTTTACTAAGGTTCAATGGGTATTCATTCTTCAAGAGAATACATGATTAAGGTATTCACATGTTTGTAATTTGACCAACAAGATATATCTTATGATATATGCGGGATAAATGATGGAATTCACGTGATTGTTATGTGACATTTCAAGTAATCATTTTCATTATACTATGAGCTTGGACCGAAGTATTTTAGATAAGCCTAAAGATTAGAATGGATTATGTTGGACATAAGTTAGGATAAAACGTTTTTCGATATTATTGATGGGATGTTATAGTAATATAGCTTTAGAAAAAGGACAACCTGCAGGATGAGCGACAGTGCATCGCGTCGGACAAGGCCGTGGGAATCGAACCCACAACCGAAGTGCGACTGGCCTTTATCGCCTACCACTGGCCTACAGGAAGTCCCTATTTAGTAGAAACTAGTATTATTATATTAAGAAGTATGATATATGAAGTATAAGTCCATTTTAGTAACTATATATGATTAATCTCACTATAGATGGACTTATTTATTTTTTTGAGACAGATGGAATGAACCATCATTCTATCACATGATCTGCTAACACATCACGAATGACAAATTCAACTTCATTTCTTTAAGAGATGAAGTGGAAATTGTCCAAATAACAACAAACGGTGAGACTATACCAAAATCACGAAAGTATTTCTTCTAATTCCAAAATGATCTTGAAAACCAAAAATGTTGTCCTAGTGCTCTTATATCTGATGAATCAGTTGGTACCTTAGATCTTCACAAATTTATGTCTTTGTGATTGCTGGATTTTCCATAGCCATGTTCTCTACCACTCTCCATCAGAAAATGATGGTTAGATTTCTCTTCCATATCCATATTTTCACCTATGTGGAAACCCAGTGATTAGTTTATTTGGGTAACCGTTACGTTTCATACCTTTGTTTTTCAAGATTGGTTTTCGAATTCCTTTTTACGATGTGGGTTTCTATTAAAGAAACTTTCTAATAGTAAACCATTTATAACCCCGACGAATTTCGAGGGAGAAATTCATTTTAAGGGGGGGTAGAATGTAACACCCTGAGATTTTATGAAAAATATTCTTTTTAATTTCATTAATGTCTTGTGTTGTACGCTACACCAAAAAGAGCTTTCACAACACGCATCCTTGACTTGCCTTGAATTACACGCAATCACGACCTTCCTCGATAGCGTGTGTAGTACGCAATACCGTGTTTCACTAAACAACGATATGCTATTAAAATATTATTAAAACTAGCCGTTATGAATAGTAATAACCACTTTTTGAAATTTTGTAATTTTTATTTTTCAAAATGGACTTCATTTCTGGATTCAGAATATCGAAATTAGCTTAGGGTGAAATTTTGGTACTTTTCGGATAACTTTCATTTTCTGATGAATAGTGAAAATTACTAAATTTTAATAAAAAACAACTTTTTTAATCGAAATAATTAATAGTGATAATTATTAATTTTAGTGGTTTTAAAGTATATTTAGAATATATTTTTACAATTTAATACAATGTTGGTCATTGGATGTAATTTCACATTAAAACCAGTTATAAACAAGTGTCAATCTTTTGATAGTTATTATCTATTAAAAACACGCCATTTGTTTTGACGACGGGATTTAATTTTTAAATTAGTTAATGTAACTGATATGGTTTGAATTTTTTAAAATAGACATCATTTTTGAGTTCATAATATCAAATACATCTTAGGCCTAATTTTTGGTATTTTTCTGGAAACTTTCATTTTTTGATGAATAGTGAAACCACAAAGTGGTAATTAAAAAAACTGAATTGTTCATAAAACGTAATTTTACCGCTTCTGTGAGTGGAATTTCAAAAATCCGAGAGACACGGTTGATGTCAGTAAGTAAATTGTGGTTCAATGAGATGAAAATAATTTTTTGGTAAATAGTAACTTTTAACTTTTTTTACCACGGTTGAAAGTAAATAGGGTAATTAAGGGTAAAAATGATATTATGATTACCCTAACAGATGTCCTAATTCTATTGGACAAGTTTAATTCGACCAAAAACATCCTTAGGAATAAAATATGACCATTTATGCCCACTTGGATTAGATTAGGACATTTATTATTAATTTATTTAAAGAAGGGTTAAAATAGTTAAAATTAAAGTTTAATAACTAAATCATTTTTAATATGGGGTTATACATAAGATAAATTCTACTATAAATATTCATTTGAAAGAAAAAAATATTTCCTACATAATGATATTTTATTTTTAATTTTTAGACATTAAATATATTAATTTATTTATGACACAACGATGATGCAGAAATTATCTTATTAATGAAATATTGACATAATTGATGTTATAAATACCCAAACGAATCTAATTTGAGGGTTTTTATGAATTAAAATAATTTTCTAGGTTAATATGACATGTTAGTATGGATTTAATTAACTTTTCTCGAACTTGTCATTATGTTATTATTTTCACAAAAATCAATTACTAAATAGTGTCAAAATTGACATAAAATAGTTTTTAAAACAAATATTATATTATTAATTGTTATTTTATTCCTAAAAATATAAGGTTCTTCTAAATGACATAGATAAGGTTATATAATTTAATAATAAACAACTTGGGGCTAGTTTGGCTTAATATAGTAAGTTTATTAACCTTATAGTGTAAGAAAAACAAGAAGACAGGGTAAAAGTTAAATTATCTATTTTAAAGTTAAATCTACATGATAAGATTAAAATTGATACCTAAACATGTCTAAATTGTACTGCATGATAGGATTTCGACCCATCCCCGCCTTAGCCTAGAAATAAATAAATTTTGAGCTATTTAAAACCGAACATGTCTTTATAATAAAATAATATTTTTTGTTATTCCAAAGGTGCCCCTCTCCTCCCTTATAAAAGGGCACCTCCTCCCTCTCTTCCTGACACAACTTTGAGCCTTTAAGCTCAGAAAACCCTTGCCAAATTCTCTTTTCCACTTCCCTAGAAACATCATAGAGGTTCTGGTCTTCCTCAAAGACCAATTTTAGTACCCTAAAAGGAGATCTCAAAGAGGCGGTTCAAAGAAGAGGTAATTTCCGTTACCGATTCATTCAACTTTATTTCTTCTTCCACTTCTTATTATTAGGTTGTTTCATTATGAAGTAATATCATCAGTATCACTAATATAATGATATGTTATTATAATTATGAAACAACCCTATTTCACCATCTATCCATCCTACGGAAAATGAAATCACCGCGCGTGCGTACGTACGGAATACCGTCTCCACGCCGTGGTGTAATCTGTTTTTCCACCAACACCTTACATGGATGGGTATTATGGTGTAAAGAATAACTATACATAGTTATTATAACATCATAATGATTCTGATATATTGTATCATCCACTCCAATTCAATTCAATAATTATGCTAATGATATCATCACTCGTGCGTACGTACGGACTACCGTCTCCACGACGCGATGAGATTCATTCTCCATGTTAACCATTTAAGAATGATTATAAAGTATATATAAGCAATAATAATGAAATATATGACATTATAAAGCTACTGGATTTATTTGTATATATATGTATGTCATCTACTTAATTCCACTCAATTCAATAAGGAAACGAAAACAGCCTTCATACGTACGTACGGCCTACCGTCTCCATGAACGGTGTATTTCTTTCCATTTATCGAACCATTATATATATGTATATTCTGAATATATATAATATATAAATCATGTTTTATATTATGGAATTAAGTAATAATGATCTAAGTAATCATATGAATAATTACAAGTTAAAACACGAACGACAAATGAGACGATTTTACCCAAAACGATACTTTAACATGAATTTACAAAAGAACGGGTAATATAAAGTCATAAGTGAACCATATATGATATAATAGCAATGAATATGATTCTGTAATAAGTCAATGATATTATTTAAATTATTATACAGGAGGTTCGGACACTTACAAGGCAAATCGGACCTAAGGTAAGGGAAATATCACAATCTCATTTTTATCCGAGATTGTTTATACTTTAGTATTTACTGGGGTGTATTTTATCATCCACATCCATGTTTCCTAAATATGTAATATTATTTCCATCCACATACAATTTTTTAAATCCAATTTTACCCTTCGGTGAGTTTTTAGTAAAGGAAATGAAAGGAATCTTTTGTCGTTTTTCGTATGAGGTACTTTTTAACTTTTCCGACAAAAGTACGAATGTTTTTTTTAACTTATACGACATGAATGGATTTTTAAAACATTATTTCCAAGTAGCATCCTTTATAAGTTTTCAATTTTATTTTTAATCAACTTATTTTATTTTGAAGTTGTATGACATGTTAATAAAGGAAAAATATTTTTGAAGAAGAAAGGATATTTTCCTCAAGAATGGAGTTCAAGTGTTTTATCAAAATTATTTTCCATCTAAGATAATAAAGGGTTCTGTTTTTATCCCTATTATTACATTGATTTGATTATGTTGTGATGGAATTATTTTTATGAATTCCTTTATCTTATATGAATTGTTTTATGATGTCATGATGTTTAAGATTCCCATTTGTATTACATGGGTTATGCAATGATGTATGATTTATGATTTTGTGACACACATAAGAATGGTATCATTATGAGATGAGTGGGACCTATATCTCCCTCCAATGCATTGGGTAAAGATTTTATATCTCATGATATAGACATGGCTGGAATGGAAGGTTATACCGGTTCAGTGAAACAGGACTGAAACGAGGGTGACTCGGTTCAGAAAGGGACTTTGTCCACTAAGATAGTCTTGTAAATGAGTCTTGACTAATAAGAAATTATTCTTTATGATTATGTGTGTATGACACAAAGTTTAATGTTTTAAGTTATGATTATTGTGATTATATTTCACTGCCATGAGTTATCCCAGGTTATGAAATTATGATTTCTTTTACAGGTTAAGATTTCCAAAAGTTATGTTCTTATGTATATGATGTGATTGATATTTCTTTTGTTTACAATTACTGAGCATTTGAGCTCACCCTTTTATGTTTTTTCCCTAGGATATAAAGAAAGGTTTTAGGTATAAAAAAAGGAAGATCTTTATGGGAGATGTTGAAGATCATTCACCACAATTAGAAGATTATATTCCGAGTTTCCAAAGACACTAAACTATTACGATCCTTGTGTGTGTGTTTTTGTTATGTACTAAGTATTCCGCAAAAGTAATGTAATGTCCATGTACATCTAGCTTCGGGTCCCTACAGTCGCCACCCCCGACTTCCGCCAACTCCAGTCGCGGCCACCTCTTCTAATACCATCTCAATTGCGAATAAAAACAAGAAACAACAGAGGGTCGTCGGGTCATGTTTGTTCTGCAAGCGCCCTCCGTGTAAGGTGGTAACAAATGGACATAGACAATTACTTGAATTCAACAAGAACGAATGTATAATTTATTCAGCATAAAGTATACAAACCCCCTACCTCATAATTCACATCGCACATCATCGAGCCACAGAAGTCGAGTATCGCGGAAATCAGTGTCATCCCATCAATGTTGGAGGAAGATTCATTTTCGTGACATGGAAAGAGAATATGAAGACGATGTAGATTCCTTGACGTTGGGGTGTGTCTGAGGAATAAACTTGATTCGAAAAAGTTATTCGCGTTTTTCGTCAGAGATGTTCTTCACTGAAGAACAATATACTTCGTCGAGAGAGGAACACATTTCTTCTAATTATCAAGAGATTTCCCCACCGAAATATTTTCCAAGCAAATATTATAATAAGACTCCCCAATTTTAATATAATTTCCACGCAATTAAAATTGATTCAAAAAGAGATGCCAATTAATTAATGAAGATATTAATTAGAGGGGATGGCATAATTAACAGAGAAGGGAGGTGAAAAGATTAAAATTCAAAGAGAGGAGGTGGAATGTTTTAATAGTTAATAAGGGGGTTTCATGGGAGTTTAAGGGGGAGTTGAGAGGATAGGCTCTCGTGTGGGCCCCACCACACATTATCCTCACATGGAAGGTTATGTCGGTGTGGGCCCCACCTAAAACGTCCCCTTGTAGGAAATAACCACCACTTAATAAATTAAATAATATTGTTTACACTTAATGTGACACCACAATTTTATTTTAATTTGTTACAAATCCCAAAATTAAAAGTTCTACTCTCGACCAATCGCAACTGCGGTAAATGTCCCCTTAAGAGAATACCGGCGATGCGAGTTCACCAGTGCCCTCATATTCCCATTCCAAGCATCGGTTCAAAGGATAGGAAAACCCGCACGTAAGTTTACTAAACATACCCGAACAAAACATCAGAAATTGATTCCGGGAACACCGGGCCTTGGAATCAAGTGCTGTCAGAAACTGCAGACTCATAAAATTCCAAAGTATTTAATTTAATAAAAATATCTATGAAATTTCCAGGTCTTTATATTTCCCCCACCTCAGGTCTTTACATCCTTGTAAAGCTACTACACACACTAGGGGAACAAATGGTGGTACTGAGCATGCATCTAAGCCTCCTGCTCCCAAGTGCTCTCTTGGAGGTTCCCATGCTGCCAGCGAATGTGCACTAGAGTAATCGACCATCCACATAGGACATGCCCCTGTCGATCCTCAATCTCCACCGAGAACTCCGTAAATGATTCCCCATCATCGATATCTATCTCCCCATGGTTGATGATGTGGGATGGGTCATGCACGTATCTCCACAGCTGAGATATGAGGAAGACGTCGTGCACCTGGTGCAACTGAGGTGGAAGAGACAGGTCGTAAGCCACCTCACCTACCCTGTTGAGGACATGTAACGGTCCAATGAATCGTGGAGACAACATTGCACCTCGGAAAAATCTCTGTAGACCACATTGAGGTGAGAAGCAAAAGAAGACGTGGTTTCCATCCTCGAAATCCAGTGGTTTCCGTCTCCTTTTAGCGTATGACTTATGTCTGCTCTGGGCAGTCTTCATCCACTCCTGGATGATCTGCACCTTTTCCGTCATAGCCTGCACCATCTCTGACTCGCTGATGTAGTAGAGGTGTGATTGTGAGGGACTGCAGAAAGGCTACTCCAACCATATCCACAAAGTATATTTTCAATGAGGCCAGCTGCTCTATCGCCTCTCCTAGCAGCTAAATGCCTGATCTACTACTGAGAGCATCTGCTACAACATTCCCCTTCCTAAGAGTATAGACTATCTCAAAGTCATAGCCTCATAGGATCTCAAGCCAACATCGCCATCTTAGGTCCAGGTCCTTCTATGAGAATACACACCTGAGACTTTAGAGATTAGAGTAAACCATAAACCGTTCACTCAATGAACTATGGGTGTGACTATCCATTTGTAAAGAACTCAGCTACACTCTTTTTCACTTACGTCTTACAAGAGCTGCAAAGATTTATCATCTTCCAAAAAGAGATATCGGGTTTCATCCCCTAGATGAACCACATTCTTTTCCTAATACAGTCAATCCTTACAAGAAAGGTACTATTTCATGTCATGGACGACATTGTAAGGCCATGACGCTACAGCCAAGAGATCCAACAATTACTCTCGCCTCTAAGGGTCAAGTCACACTCTCGGTAGCAGTGTGTTATCACTAGGCCTCCTCCAGTAGGAATCTCTAATGTGAGGGTCAAGTCAACGGTTTTAACCAGAACCTCTTAGTATCAACTGTACAAAAAGGTAGAAACTTATACATCACATAGAAAGGTGTATTTTATTAGAGTATCTCAAAGTACAAAGACACAAAACAACTACAAAAAATGATATAAACAAATATAGAAGCATCGTGAACATAAGTCTCTATGCCTGGAGCTAGTCCTGCTCATGTACACCTGCTCCCGGAGCACAATGATCATATGCCTTAGCTGCCTGAAGCTGAGCTCTCCCCTTTCCACCCGTTCCCTGGGGTCAGGGTGGACCTCCTGGTGGTGGTGGCAGTAGGGCCTCGAAATGTCATCTAACACCTACTACTCGGCCAGCTCCTCTGCCACGTCGACCTGCTCCCGGCGGACCACCGTGGTCGAACCTCTTGCTCGGCCTGGGAGGTCCCTCTACTGCTTGATGCTCATCTACAGGGCGGGTTGGGCAGTCTCAAGCCATGTGACCCTACCCGCCACATGCCCAGCACTGTCTGCTCCTCATATGGATTGCTCTATTTCGTGTGCCCCACACAAACGAACCTGTATCCTGAGGTCACCCACCAGATGGCCTGGTTCGCTTGGACCTCTACGTCAACTATCTACTTCCATCTACAGAAGACTCCGCTATGTGTCGTTCTGCGGTGGGTCTCGCCACTGGTGATTGCTCAGTGAGAAAACACTCCACTAGATGGGATCTCTCAATCACCCCCTCCTGCATCGGGATCTGGAGGGAGATCATCGAAGCCCTGATCTTATACCCGAGTCCCTGCTCGAAGGTCAGGGACCTAAAAAATGGGTATCGTACCATATCCGTGGAGTAGCGTGACAGGTCAGTGAACATCGCTGAGTACTGAACTACTGTCATGCAGCTCTGCTGTAGATGAGGTAACTCCTGAATCTGCACCGCATGAAGGGTGGCAGGTACAAACTCTTCCCGGAATAGGCCCTCCATGTCTGTCCTGTGTAGTGATTCCTCATCATGCACCTGGAGCATCAGGCTCCACCATCTGCCTGCCACTACATGCAGGAGACTCAGGGAAAGGATCTCCATGAGGTCGGCTGGTTTTCCTTCCAACATGAAAACTATGACGATAGCCTCCATCCAATCCTCAGCTGCATGGGGGTCCTTCTCTCCCCGGAACTAAGGAGGCCTCTATCACTAGAACTCGTGCAACACAATTAGGCAGCGTGCACTCTCTGCGGCTGGAGCTGGTGGTATCAGTGGCCCAACGGGTAGTGGTACCGTTGGTGACTCCACTGTGATAGGGCCCTGCACCGAAGCCTTGTCACTCGGTGGACTACCATCTCATACGTAACTCAAATCCCTAGCTGGCTGCCTTTGTGGGGCCACCCTGAAAAAGAACAGGTGCGCAACAGTTTAAACATTATACCTGGTGAGCTGACACAAAGTAATCACGGAGAAATCATTTTCAAAGGAAACACAGACGTAATCATTTTTTTTTGTGCACTAATTAGGAATTCAAAGATCAAGTTCCTGGTGTATGGATACGTCAATCGCCGCAGCAACACTGGACTCCCTAGACTGAAAACCAAACTCAATACTCTTAACACCATTACTTCCCAGAAAAGAATGATCAGAGTCCTGATATTTACAGTAGAACTGACTCCTCTGAAACTAATTTGTCACGACCCATCATCGGGGCCCATCCCGTGAGTACCACAAACCCGCCTTCCATAGGCCAGGGGTTGGTGACTAGCACCAAAGGTGTAAATCCTGATAAAAAGGGGAGGCATTGTATTTATAAAATTAGACAAACACAATAGAGTATGCAACAGAATTAAGCACTATGTAATAATAAGTACAAATGAAAGTGATGAAAGGAATGGGGCCAGAAATACAACCCCAGCAGTATGTACAGTACAACTGAAAAATATAGTACAACTGTAGTAATGTAAAACAAAAACTACTGAGTCGTCCTACGGGAAACCCACCTGAAGGGTGGGTACACATGGCCTCTTCAGCACATCGGGTCTGTCTGACTTCTCCATGTACATCTCACCAAGTGGTCCACCTCAGGGTACCGTCCAGCTCTACAAATATCTACCTCGATTAGTGTTGTCCATCATCTGCATCCAACTCAACGTAGTGCGGGCATAACCAATGTAGGGGTAAGTATACGATACTCAATAGGGACCCCGAGACCCCAAAAGGTCTCCCAGAATCCACAAAAGATAAACCATAGAAAATATATTCAATCATGAAGTAACAAACAACCCTACTGAGGTATATTTCCATACATATACCTAAGTTATCAACCACAGTTTGACTCCAAATCTCGAGCCCAAGCACAACCCATTCCACACGGGAATTTAAGTCAATCACATAGATTATAATGATTGTAGGTCGAGACTCAACTCACTCAGGTATACATATTTTGTATAACGATAGATATGATCAGATGTAGTCACTAATTCATCTAAGATGTTAGACCCACATAGGATAATATACCACCTAAGTTTTCAGACCAACTCAGCATACAAGACCGGCTACTCCGTCGAACCCACTCTTGATATAAGTATAGAAGTCCTCGTTGTCGAACCCATGGAGGAACCCAGTATAAAATCCATCATAGTCAAACCCACGAAGGATTTAAGTATGGTAGACATCGTCGTCATACCCACGGGGGATCCTAGTACGGTAGCCGTCATCGTCAAACCCAAAGAGGATCCTAGTACGAATGACTTCTCCGTCAAACCCACAGAGGATTGCAGTACGGTAGACGTCATTGTCGAACCCACGGAGGATCCTAGTATGGTGGTGATAATTGTCGAACCCACTGAGGATCCATGTACGGATTTCATTGTCATCGAACCTATGATGGATCCTAGAATGGTAGACGTCATCATCGAACCCACGAAGGATCCCAGTACAGTAGTCGTCGCAGTAACAGCCAGCTCTAGGGTTACTGCACACAGCACACTCGAATCTGGGAGGGTCTGCTTCTCGAGAAAAGGGGTCGATACATCAACTATCAGTAATTCATGAGTCGATGTATCCCAATGTTTAGTCTCATCATATGGAACCCAACACGACAGACAGCGCATCAATCGGTTACCTAGTCTGAGAGTAATTAGCTTTTCTGTTCTAGGGGACCGGTTGGATTTCGGGTGAAATCCAACCCAGCCATACTCCAATATCATCTGAATCCCATGTAGATTATTCCAAAAGGACCATCTCTTCAAAATTAAACCATCGTAGTTGACGGAACTTCAATCGGACATCCGGTCCTTATGTTATAAGTGTTTCCGCTCCGAGGGCCCGATTGGTTTTGAGTTCGAACCAATCTATCCTTACGAAAACTTCATCAAAACCTTGAGTGTAATACACCGAAACGACCGTCTTGATCCAAGGAATGCAATGCAACTGACGGTTTGTCGATCGGTGGTCCTTATCTAATGTTATGGGCCTAATACTAAAATGGGTCTGAAGAGGGGGGGTTTGGGTCATGTCCGACCCGACCCGACCCGACCTGTGTCGGCCCTAACTGGGGTGACACGACTTGGGTTTGGGTCTGGCTCCATAAGGGCGCGCCCCGGCAGGGCGCATCCCGACCCAGTGGGGCACGACCCGGCCTAGTAGCAGGTGGCCCGGCCAGGCGGGGCGCGGCCCGACCAAGCGTTAGTCCGCGGCTCGGCCAGTTGGCCAAGCAGTCTGGGGGGCGCGGCCCCCGGTTTTCCGAAACGGTAGCACTGAGTGGCTCTACCCCTCCTGTCTAGTCGACCGAAGCCAGTCGGTCTTCTCCAACGTGAGCAGCCCGCAAAGCGGGCCGTTGTCCTCCCGTGAGGCACCTCTGGGTTCCACGGCATCTTCAACCCGACCGACAGGCGGCCCGCCGGTTTGCCCGCCGAAGCGGCCCGTGGAGCGCTGGCTGTAGTTCCTCCGCAACGCGCCGCCGAGAGGCGCCACGGTTCTTCCTGCCCGGTTGGCTTTAGGCGAGAAGTTCTTCTTCGGCCGAGTGGCCCATAGTGGCAGGTCGTGGTCTCCCTTCTGCGTGGCACCCAGTGCCGTAGTCCTCTTCGAGCCGACACACAATCGCCATTGCCACCGCCGCCTTTGGTCTTCACCTCCCCTGATCACCACCAACTCCAATCACGACCACCTCTTCCGATACCGTCTCCATAATGAATAAAAACAAGAAACAACAGAGGGTTGTCGGGCCTTGTTCGTTCGTCCTGTGTCCTCTGCTTAAGGTGGTAACAAATGTCCAAAGAAGATTACTTGCTTTCAACAAGAACAAAGGTATAATTTATTCAACTTAATGTATACAACCCCCTACCTCGTAATTTACATCACAAGTCATCGAGTCACGGATGTCTAGTGTCTCGAAAAACGGTGTCATCCTGTCAACTTTGGAGGAAGAGTCGTTGTCGTGACCTGGAAAGAGAATGCAAAGACGACATAGATTCCTTGACGTTAGGGTGTGTCCAAGGAGGAAGCGTTGTTCGAAGAAGTTATTCGCGTTCATCGTCGGAGATGTTCTTCACTGAAGAACGATTTACTTCATCAAGAGAGGAATACCATTCTTCTAATTCTCCAGAGGTTTCGCCACCGAAATATTTTCCATGCCCATACAATAATAAGACTCCCCATTTTTGAAAGAATTTTTATGCAATTCAAATTTTTTCAAAAAGAGGTTCCAATTATTTAATGATGTTATTAATTATATGGGTTGGCATAATTAAGATATAATGGAGGTGAAAAGCTTAAAATTCAAATAGAGGAGGTGGCGAGTTTGAAGAGTTAATAAGGGGGTTTCATGGGAGTTTAAGGGGCAGTTGATGGGTTAGGCTCTCGTGTGGGCCCCACCACACATTATCCTCACATGGGAGGTTATGTGGGTGTGGTCCCCACCTCAAAATTCCCCATGTAGGAAATAACCACAACTTAGTAAATTAAATGAAATTTTGTACACTTAATGTAACACCACAATTTTATTTTAATTTATTACAAATCCCAAAATTAAAACATCTACTCTTGACCAAATGCAACTGCAATAAAGGACTCCTTAAGTGAATATCGGCACTGTGAGTTCATCGGTGCCCTCAGATTTCAATTCTGAGCACCGGTTCAAATGATAGGAAAACTCGTATGTACGTTTACTAAACGTACCTGATCAAAACTTCAGAAATTGATTTCGGGCACAACTGGCCTTGTAATCAAGTGCCCTCAGAAATTGCTGACCTGTAAAATTCTAGAAGTATTTATTTTCAAAAAAAAATTCATAAAATTTTTAGGTCTTTACAATCCGAACATCTCTAACTCACAAACTTCCATCCATCATTGAGGTGATCTATATGGCCTTCCATAAATAGGCTCACATGGTGACATCTTAATATTTTCCTAATAACTATTATTATAAGAAAACTACACAAAATATACGTTCTTATCACAAGACTTACCATGTCTTGGACACATGCTCAAATCATATCCAATATTACCTATATAGTACACTCTAATTAACCATCTATTTGTGGGTGGAATGTCGTACTCAATAAAACCATTGTACCAAGAACCATCTTCAATCCCTTATATATGCTTGAGGTAAAACATGGTTCATGGTCTGAAAATATACTATTTTACACCCCATGAATATGAAATGTATCACGAATGTATATATGTACTAGTTACTCCTATGAGAAAGTCTCCCAAAATTATTAGAATTGTTCAACATTCATTTTTTAGTCCACACCACCCAAATAGAATCCTTTGTTCATTTTTACCTTAAGAGACCCACCAGAAAGTCCTTGGAAACATCATCCCACTTCAATTCTGGAGTATAAATAGATGTAGTTAACCACTAGGTCATTGATGCTTAACCATCACTTATTGATAGGTGTAGCATCATATCTGTATCCCTGATATCTCCCTTTTCATCCATGGGAACCAAACCCACAGACATAAGTCATATAACATTTTGTTCATATTCGGATGCACCTGCAACTTTGTGGGATGAAATTCCTGCATCTTCTCATCCCGCATGTTTGTATGCACAACTACCTGATTTATGATATAGATGCTTTCTTCCACATCTATGCTCTAATCAATAGGTGACTCCCTCTTTCAAGGATTTTCCTAATTACAAAAAATTATACATCCTCATTCTACTTATCTCATATATGTATCAAAAGTGTAGACGCCACTGAAACTAATACCAAAATCATCTTCTCTAGACACTGTTGAGCCATAAAATTAACCTCAACCGACAAATTCATCATCTAACACTCACTACAAGACTCTTTAACTTTCTAATTTGAGTTTTTCCACTTCAAGATTAAGAAACACTTTTTCCCATCTCTAGAATATATGCTAGATAAATATATAAAGACAATAAATATTCCACCCATCAATATTTATAGATATTTAAATCTTGCTATGAGAAGACACACTTTGATCTCTTGTGATAATTATACATAGTAAACTTTTATCCCATCAAAACATATTCCAAAAAATAAAATCATATAGCACAATATCTGAGTCATGGTCCTTCATAGGGGACTTCTATTCATGTGGACTCAACTTCCAAGTCCTATACACCACAACTTGATCTCCATGAATCAATCCAACTTTGATTCTCATACCAAAATATTCACAAAACAACATATACTCCTCACCTAGATTACATAGGATCAAAATTGGTGAATATTTCCATCCCTTGTTCAATTAATATTAGGAATTCTCACTTTATTCTGACCATTCAATCTTTATCCCCTTTTTATCATGCCCAAAAATGATAGTACAATTCCGGAAAAATTAATGATAAACCACTGGTAATATCCAGTTAACCATAAAATTATATGGATATCAAAAATGTTCTGGGGATGCTCCTAAAATAAAAATGCATTCACCTTGTCTGGTTCCAATGAATCACCATTCTCAAATATGATGTGACTCAATAAATGTTCATAATCAATTCAAAACTATAACTTGTATAGATTTGTATATAGACAATTCTTTTTAGAGTACTCATAATGATGATAGATATTAGGCATGAACATTATGTCTATTGGAGTAAACCAATATTTTTTCAAAAACCCACCAAAAAATGATCTAGGTATAGATGGAAGATTCTATTCATCTATCCCATAAACTCTACAGGTACATTCATCAAACGAATGAGAATTATGATGAAGTCATATCGATCCTTCTTTAGAATGTTTTCCTCGTTATATTATAACTTCAAACACTCATCCGATGATATCCCGATGTAAATAAATATTTGTGAAAATGAAATATCCTCAAAACAAGTAAAATAGATCATGGTTATATAGAAGAGTATACTAGTACATTATAGTCATCCAGTTAAACATATGGAAATTGGCACATATTCATAAGTTATCGGCATCCATCATTTCAAACAAGACCATTAAAACCCTAGATGATGTACTTGGATGGATAAAAAACTTATACTAAAACTCCTCGAGTTATGTCATGAGCTCTTGAATGTTAGTAGGTTCCAATCCGTATAGTGTAATAGAAATTGGATCATCCTATTACATGATCTCAATTGTATACTCTATATCTCTCTCAAGTGGTATCCCTGAGAAGAATTTAATAAATACATCCAAAAACATGTCCACTATGGGTGGAATGACATCATGTTTCGCAACCTCATCATCCAACAATAGAATATCATCCTAGCTTGCAAGCTCCAGTAGTTGCTGATGAACTAGCTCATCATAACCCACTTGGATATCCCATTTTCCATGGGGAATGTATTTGTCATCCTTAAGATAGGTAAAAGTCATTATCCTTTAGAAACAACATATGCATGATCAGTATTCTACTACTAGTCCATACACAAAAATTTTTCTAATGATAACATATATAGAATGTAGAGATCCCAAAGGAAACCATACTCCCCAACCTTGAGAGAACAACCCTTTCATAAATAGATGATTGTAGATCACACTCCCAATGGTGTATCTATCGTCAACACCCTATTGATATACTCCACATCCAGGCTCCAACAATTCAAAGGTTGTATAGATAAAAATTAATTAGAATCGCCGTTATCAAAAAAGGAACTACCTAATGTTGATTCATTAATAATAATACCTATAAATGACAATGGTACATCCATGAAATCCACAAGAGTGAGCTTAACAGATTGTAACATTCATTTCTTCTGCCATACGATGCAGTCTGTGTCTCCTATGATACACCATTCTACTGATACATGCACTCTTTCCTAAACTCACATTTTCCAACTACATATAATAAAACATCTAGTAGAACTACTGATTCTAGATAGTTATGGCATAGAAGATCCCCTTCCCACTCCCTGGTTCTTTCTAGCTCCTCCATCACTAGCCTTCTATCATAGGTTCCGACCCAATTTCTATAGATGTCAAATCATATTATAAGATCACCACTATACTAGTTGTGGGGGATTGTGTGTATGATTTTGTCCATACCTACCGCACTAGTAAAATTTATTCTGGTTAAGGTCATGTGTGATAGACACATCCCCCAATCCACTATTATTGTTATCCCTATGTCTAACATTCTCATATCGATGTATCTTGCTTTGGGAAGACATACCTCCACATTGTCCAGCATCGTCCATTTGTCCTATAATGGAAGATTCTTTCAGGATACCTTCAATAATGAGTTCTAGATCCACCAAATCATGCATCTTATTCAATAGAAAGATTAATACGAGGGAAATAATCAGACATTTAAGGCCTTCATGGAAATGCCTTTTCATTACTATCTCATGTGCTACGAACACTAGAGAAAGGTGTTTAAAATCTATAAAGAATCTAGTATAGTTTATCAATGAAATACTCCTCTAAGTAATCCACAAGAAATAAGATACTCTGTCCTATCTCAACATCTCAAGTTAGATCTATTCAAGTATCTTCTCCAATACTTCCTTCCATAAAATACAATAAGGTTGTATTATCCAAGAATGAAGGTCATTCCAATGCTTTACTAATCCTCATAGCATGTATGAAAAAAACATGAACTTATTCTGAACATGTGTCTACAAATGTTAAATTATAGGCTAGATATACTCAATCTATTACATTTCTACATCATGTTCATCCTATCAAGTAAAAGTTCAAGGGTGATGTTACTGAAAATCCCTTGTCAAATCAGACATACTATTCACAACCCTCCTCAATTCTGTTTTCATAAAATACATGAAGTGAAAGATTTTCTCTCAGAATTACTCTTATATTTCCTCATCTGTTACTATTGATACCTTCGGTTCCACTACTAGAGATGAATATCCATCCCTGTTCTCCAACAGTCAACTAATCAAGGATCATCATGGAGGAAAATCTCTACATTGTCAAACAGACATCACAGGATATAAAACACAACATTATCACAATTCATAAGAGGGTTTCTATGTTAGGGCATAACAATTCATTACCCAAACCTCACAAAGCTATCAAAATTGAGGTTCTATCACTACCAATAAACATAAAAAGACTAGGTCATGGTTAACAAAAGGGTAAACCCAGTTTCATTATTCAAGTCTCTCGATTAGTCACCAAAGTATTCTAGTCTTGCATAATTTAAAATTTCACATATTAGGCATCCTTTTCAATTATATTAAAAAATAATTAAAAAATTGTTAATGTTCAAAAGATTACCCAAAAAAACATTCTCTAGTGTGTGCCTAAAATGATACATGTAATTTAATAATACTGATTTCCAAAAAATATGTTGGCATACTCAACTATCATGCCATTCTAGTTCCCAATTCATATCTTATAAAATATCCAAAATAATTATCATATCACAAAAAAAGAGCATCACTTGAGGTGAAATATCATATATTGTAGCAATCGACATCAATAACATCAATATGACCATGGGTACTTGGATTTTACCCTCATATATGGATTATCTACACACATACAAGATATTCTAACCATGATCTGATATAACCTATTATCATGTCTACGTTTCCAAAATATTAGAAAAAAACAAAAGAGAAGAATTCAATTTTAATACTAACTTGTAATGTCCCGGCCTGGGTGCCGCACCCCAATGCTCCAAGCTAGACCACTAAGTGACCTTAGGTGCACCTCCCCGTATACGAGATGTTTCCAACTAGAAACTTGGGTCTAATATTGATCACAATGATTCTATAGAATCTTTATTTAAGTAGAAAAAAATGGAATTAAAAAATTATATAAAATGATAAAACCCAAAATCATACCTAACGAGTATCCCAATATTACCAATACTAGAAATACAATTTCACACTTTTATAGTTAATATTCCATTCTAAAGTACATTTCATCTTACCAAATAAAAACCCAAATGTAAAGACTCTAATAAATCCCCAAAATGTCCCAATATATTTACGGTTCCCTCATCCATGATCTATCTCAAATCATCTATCTAACATAGGGACATTTCACTTATGATTTCCTTCAAACACGATGACTATTCAGTTCTGATTATGTATTCCAAGTAGGCAGCGAGTAAAACTCAGTACGCTGCCCCCAATGGTGTAAAAAAATCTTGTCAAAAGAGTGAATACAGTATTATAAATAATAAATACAATAAATAAAATAACAAATTTAAATTTTTTTAATTTACTATTTCATTTGACCACATAAACCCACATATTCCCTAAGAGTACCCAATTAAGTATTCACATATGAATTCCATTTTTACCATTCATAATGTCAAATGAGGTATAAATTACATTGTTACCATTCAACATTTCAAATCAAATATTAATTCTATTGTATCCATTCATCATTTCATGTCACATATTAATGTTATTGTTACTATTCATCAATTCAAGTCAGATATTAGTGTCATTGTTACCATTCATCATTTCGAGTCACATATTTGTGTCATAGTTTCCATTCATCATTTTAAGTCACATATGAATTCCATTGTTACCATTGATCATTTAAAGTCACCTATGAATTCCAATTTTATCATTTATCATTTCATGTCATGTATGAATTCCATTATTAGAATTAATTATTTCGATTCAAATATTATTACCATTTTTATCATTCTTCATTTCAAGTCACATATTAATTTCATTGTTATTATTCATCATTTCATATCACATATGATATTCATTGTTACCATTCATCATTTCAATTCACATATGAATTACAATATTAACATTCATCATTTCCAATCACATATGAATTACATTATTACCACTCATCATTTCACATTACCTGTTAATTACATCCTTTCCATTCATCATTTCATATCAAGTATATCACAATATAACATTAATTAATTTAAAAATATGTTAATCAAGCCCATAAATTTTATATTCAAATCATTCCATTTATTAATTCAAAAACTAATAAAACACATTAAATTCATTAATAATTCAAAGATTAATTTATCACATCAATTCTCTTAATTAATTTACCAATTAATTAATTACATAAATCTGATAATTAATTAATTAATTAATTATTCAAAATACCCAATACCAGTATGCCATATTTAAATAAAAAATTACTTATTTGGAATCCAAAATCCCTATAATCCCTTAATTAATTCCATAATTAATTATTTTAACTTAATTAATTTAGTATCGAGATGTTTCACAAATCCTTATTTATTTATTATGAAAAATTAATTAAATCATTTTACGAAAAAAATTCAAATAAACTAGTATAAATTATACCATTAAAAATAGGTAATTGAAATATATATGTTATTATTCGAATAATAGACAACCTACATTAATATTGATGATAAAATCATGCTAATGGAAATCCCCAAATTTGAGTAGCACAACAAAAAAGTACAACTCCTTAATTTAATTATTATATCAATGATTGAAATGAATCGTGATATAAAAAAATTTATCTATATCTAAATCCGGTGGTGGGTTACCATCCCTCATTTAACTATGAAGTGGAGCGGGATAGATAGAGAGATCAATTGGGAAGAAACCACATCCCTTGAGGGGTGCGGATCTTCAATCCTTCCTTTGATTATCCATGAGCGGAGGTCAAGATCCCTTGAAATGATTTATAGAAATTACAATAATGATAATAATAGTGTATATCCACGTTGGGGTTGATTTTGGGTTAAAATGGGGGTTTAGGTATTTTTAAAACTAATTATTCTGTAAATTAAAACGATGGGATTGGTTTTTTCGGTAGTGCCACATGGTTTCTCAAACTGTTCACCTTAACCACACACCTATTATAGAGGGGATACACATTTTCCCCTTATAGTAAGCATGATCTTAAAAAAATTTCCCCAACCATGTGAATTTCCTTTGTTTAGATCCATATGGTTTTTTGGGCTGAGTGACATGGTAAGGGAAAACTACACGCTAATTGTGCACTTTCCCACTTTTTTCCAAAATATAAAAATTTAACCCAAATAAACTGCATGGTAAAACACAAACAAAAACAAATCAACCCAAGGAAAATTAATATTTATAAAATATCCTGATACATATTCATAAAAGTTAGATATCTTACATTCCCCTTTTTAATATAAGAATTATTGATCTTCATTGTGGCTTGTATCGGACTTGGGGTCATCCCATGTTCATAGAAGAAACTATCAATAATGTTCAAAAGTATTTAGTCAACATAATAAACCTAGATGATGATCCAGATGTATGTTCTTTAACTACCTATTCTTTGCAATCATTCTGTTTTTCTAACTATCACAGTATTATCCATGTGAAATGTAACAATGATGATAGGGATACTAGTTTTTGTTCAAATCTCCCCATGATTAATTTATATTTAAATATAGTATATTTTAAACATTGTTATTATTACCAACACTAGCGTGAAAATTTATGGTATCCACCACATCACAAAATTATTATTTTATAGTAACACTATGGAAGAGTGGATTATGGTTTTTTTTACATATGGGGACTGGGCACATCATATATAGAGTATCCCAAGGGGTCACTCTTGAGACAATTATAGTGAGAAATAAATAAATATATCATTCACATTCAATACATATATCATTGTTAGAGTCGATGTGGACTCCCAAGGCTGATGAAGTCTCATATTAATGAGTCACCAGATTATTAGGGAGACTAGGAATTCTTTTCTTCAACCATTTAAATATCCTTGTAATGCCTACCTTAATGTAATGGGTTTTTTAGTTTATTAGATCAATTCCTATTGTATGGATGAAATTATCCCAAATTACATTCACCACTGGATCTAAAACACAAAAATATCCAAGAAATATAATATTGTGTCCCAAGGACATCAGGTGTATTGTAAATCAATGATCTATGCACATAATCTCAATTCAGAATTATCTGACATTAATTATATAATGTGGAGTAGAATTATGATTCACGATGATTAGCGATTCTCCATATTGGATTTCATACACATCTATTAAGATGGAATATCTAGGAATAATTAATCTCATGTTTCATTAACTAGACTCCCACTATTATATTTATAAAACATCATGCTCTATATTGTTGAATCTTCGTATTAATTAATAATTAAGAATTTATTGGTAAATTCATTTAGTCAGCGAAGAATTAACTAAATTATTAGAACATACAAAAGAAAGTTTCATTAAGATGTGGAGTGTATATAGTCATGGATGATTAGAATAAGTTAGTGGGAAGCCTTAATTTTATATATGATCATTTTGAGGAGAAAATAGTTATTTCATGAATAGAAACTGTAACTTTGGAATTTATGAACATTGTTTGTGGTTATTCCCTTAGACCACGACACATTAGATGTAAATGATGTGAAATTCATCATAGGAACTGAATAAGATGCTTCTTCTTCTTGAGGTGACCTAATCATATCATATATAAATATTACAATAGAGAACACACTGGAGGACTATAAATGTTATGTTTCTTTGAAGATAAGTTACATAATCAACTAATTTTTTATAATATAGAAAACATCTCCCACGAATTTCATCTCCCATTACATCCTTCTTATATAAGTCCTTTATAATTATTTAATCATAACATGAGGTTGGTCAAATTATAATAATGGGTGATCTCATATGTACAGTATATGTAGACATGGGATATATCATTTGATGATCATATGTATGCATAAGATAAGGACAAGGGTTTGCAATAATGATGATACCAAATAATAATAAAACATTATCTATTATAGATCATAATTAATGAGTCATTTAATAATTCTTTATAATTTTAACATATATGAGTTATAATATTGATAAATCATCAGTAATTAATATTGAGTCATGAGAACATTTGTTAAGAATAAAACGTATTTTTGTGGAATATACATAAAAATAAAAAATCAATTATTTAGTCTATGGACACTTCAAAGACAATAATCATTGACTAGGTTCACTCTTTATCCCACTATCTTTTTAGCTGAGGTCTACTCCCAAGACTATCATAATGTCCCAAGTCACTTTCTAAACTATGTTTAATTCCCATTCATGTCCTTATTATCACATGAGATATAAATATTTACCCAATTTATTGGAGGTATATATAATTATAATACCTCCCATCAAATATTGAAAACAAAACATATTTGATCCATTATATTGAAAAAAGAATTCATCATATCATCACATAATTTCCCAGGGAATGAAAATTTGGTTCTTAAATAAATCCTCATTTCATTATAGCATAACATATTGAATTGAAATGGGATTAATAGAATAACCCATATATACCCATAATCATAAGTCATCCAAATAAGTAAAATGGATGGTATCATTATATTATATCAACAATGAAGCCTAAAAAATATCAATGGATATGGAAATAGATGAGAAATATCTTAAATTTTACATTTTTATGTTTTTTTGAAATTATTGAAAATATCATTTTATTTCAATAAATTTAAAAACTAAAACTTAATAGAATATTAATAAAATTACATAATTTTAAAATATCAATGGAAAAACATAAATGGAACAATATATAAAATAACCTTCATGATAGAGGGAAAATTTATTCTTGTAGTAATAATTAAATGAAATATAACCGTAACATATTTCTTAAAAAATCATAAATAACAGTTTCTAAAAATTGGATTATATTATATTCTAAATAGTTCATAAGAAATTTAAATATAAATATAAATGAAAATTAATTTTAATTTTATTAATCATTGGAAAAAATCGAGAAATAATTATTATGGATCATGGAAAATATATGAAAATTCTCATCAATTAAAGAGGAAATAAGGTCGGTTTTTCATAAAACAATTTCTGGGTATTTTTATGTTCCAAAGAGAGGAAATTTGAACTAATACTTCATAATTATAGGATTATAAATAATTGAGTAAAATAATTATGGTTTAATGGATAACAAAAATATAAATTCCCATAATCGATACTTAATGTAAACAATCATGAAAAGAAAAATCATTGTAACATAAAACCTATCATAATGACTTGTATTACAGAAAAAATAATTTTATAATAAATATATATTTATCACTAATATATTATATAATAATATTTATCAATAAAATACTATATATCATTCCATTATAATTTCAAATTATCTTTTTATTAACAATTTATTAATAGAATGGTCATTCAGTTGAAAACCGGGTTGTATTCGATGAATGTTTCAGTTTATTGGTTCTTATCCTTACAAATTTTTCGTGGTATAATTTTATTGATAATTTCAATAATGTAATAATTATGATATTTATTAAAAAAAATACTCTTCTATAATCATTCAAATTTTTTTTTGAAGAAAAATGAATTACATCACATAATACAAATTATATTCTATATATAATCTTGAGTGATATTTCCACATTTAGATAGATGTAAAATATAATATAAAAAACAAATAACCTTTAAAAATAATAAATTTATAATAAATATCACATATATTCACTAAAAATATCCTTATGACTATATTGGGTAAATTAAAAATGAATCACATCGATTTGTGGAGGTGATAGTCTATGTGTACACAACGACAACATTATCATTTTACTATTGATGGGAATGAGATTGAAAATAGAAATATAATTAACATTAAAATATATTAAATTTGTAAATATTTTTATTGAAAATTTTTAATATTGTTACCAAACATTTATAAGAGGTTTAATTATAAAAAACATTAAAATGATAGGAAATAGCATATACTTATTCTTAGTGTGTCCTCCATTGAAAATAATGTTAAGAATACTAGGATGGATGTTTTGGTAAAACCAACACCAAAATGTCTTGTATAACAATTTTTGGAAATTATATTGAAAGTAATTTCTTGATATAATAGAATCAATTTTTGGGGACAATAGTTTATAGGTAGTTTGCTTTCCTAAGTGAGGGGAGTGGCACACTTGTAAATTCCAAAAACATTAAAATATAATAAAGTCATATTCAAATGAAAGTTGAACAAAGTGGAAAACGTTTCCAACAGGGTATAATTTAAGGTATAAATATCATTTACTAATAAAAATTTTATGTGTTTATTTGATATTAAATACATTATCATTAATATTTTAACACCTTTGTATCCTTTTTTAACCTTAACTGAGGTAACAAATTTTTACAGTAGTTTCTATTCAATATCAACAAAAAGGAAAGTAATCAAATTTAAAAATTAATAAATTTTGATTTAAAATATTGATCCAATTTTGATTAATTTAATTATTATATGTAGCAAAAATGCATTTAAAAATAACCATTCCTAATAAAATTGAAATCATTTTTATAAAAATTCCTTTTTAAGCATAACACTAAATTAAATCTCATTAATTTCCTTGTAATAATTTTAAATTAATATTAAATTATACTATTGAATATATAATCTAGAAATTTAATTAAAATAATTAATTCCTACTAATGAAATTAATTATTGAGATAAAATAATCACACATTAATATAGTTTCTTAGAAAAAAATTTATTTATTTAATTTCAAATGAATATTTTTAACAATAATTAGCAATTTATCTCAAATAATTGTGCTTTATAAATTTTTGAACAATGGGTTTTTTAGAATTTAGTTTTTCTTATTCATACCCACCAATCCAACGGTTTTGTGTTAACTATGAATTTTAATTCCAATATATCTATTGTATAACTTGGTTTGTTTAAACATGTAGTTGTGTGAAAAAAATTCTATAAAAGGCATGAAAAATAACTAGAGAGAAATATATTATAATATAAAATGGGGTTACATTATAAAAAAGTTTTAATAATTCCACCCTCAAAATTACATTACCCCAATATAAATAATTAATAATACTTCAACCTTATCACATACTCGAGTTCCCAAGTAACTCCAAAAAAATTATTCATTCTCCAAAAATAATTAAGAATGTGGGTTATCATGTTCAATATAAATTTCTCTCATCAATAAAAAATAACTATGATTGGTTCCTCATAAGATAAATCAGGCACCAAAGATAAAACATTGGAGTCAAGTACAAGTGAATGATCCAATATGTATATCCTTATGATATATACATGGAACACATTATTTTATTTTTTTAGATTTGGTGGATGTTCCTTGTTATAATAAACTATCTCAATACAATAATTAATTATAAAATGTACCAATATATCATGTTCATATTTTTTATTTATTTTAAATTTTTTATACTTCTTCCAAAGAGATATTTATTTGAATACTATATCACAAGCATCAAACGTAAGATTTTGTTAACTATTTTCAGAATAACTTTTTTATCAACATTGAGTTACCATGATCTATGTTTAAAAAGATCTAATATTATAAAAAATTTCTTCAATAGGCTCATGTATCTGTATCTTTAATTCTCGGTCTTCATCTTATACTATTGGAGCTCTGCACTTCCTGCCATAGAGGGCTTCATAAGGTCCCATCTAACCTGTCGATTAAAAGTTGTAGTCTTTAAAAAACTATATTAGAGAAATAAATTGGTTTACCCACATTTTAAATCCTTATAACATGATGTCATTATATCTTCAATGGTTTTAATTAAACTATTAGAGAAACAATATTTTTGAAGGTGATATACAGTGATAAAGATTAACTTTATATTAAAATCATGCTGAAGACATGGCTAGTTCATCGATTTGATCCTCAGATCCCAATCTTATAGAATAAAATGCTGTATTTCAGGATACTATATCAATTAATTAAGGAATATCCTAGAAATATTATCATCAGTTAAATCTAATTTGAAGATAATAAAATGTGCTGACTTATTAATTTGATTGACTACAACAAAACAGTCATTTTTAGTGTTATATTTTTTTCCGATTTAGATAAAAAACAATACCTAGTGATATTTGGAAATATCAATTCCGTTATGGGTAATTGTTGTAAAATACACTTATAATTTTTTTCATAGACATAAATTTATGATATAATGGCCATAAATATATATACCGTTCAATAACCATTTTTATTTTTCCCCACTGGAAATAATATTTTAAATATCTATAAATCATATATCATCTATGATAAATAATGAATAATGAGCTATAAACTTCATTAAAAAAACACCTTTTTAGATATAATATTTTAAGAAACAAACATTTTTCCAGAAACATATCACTCCATCAGAATCATGACTAAACTAAGGACCATTCCATATCATCATTGGTTGCTCTACAACTTATTTATTTTCCTTTAAAATCCTAGCATAGATAGATAAATGGACATTAATATGTGAAATATATGAAATATAAAATTTCATTATTATTATAAGATCAATATTCTAAAAATCTATAAATATTATATCTATTTCAATACTCATCATGTACAGACTAGCATGTTTCTTTTGACTCCGGACATCAACAACCTTTTTCAACTTCTCTAGGAGGTAATGTATTAAGCTGTTATAATATTTATTTTGTTCCACTGTCCCCATATATGGATATTAATCTATATATAACTGAATATATATTTTCATATTTTATTATTCCTATATATATATATATTACATTTTAAAAGATAATGCCTCTATATTTACAGTGAAAAGTTTACCACAAAACTCCATTTAATGATTCATTCAATTTTTATCATGAATTTTCTATTAGTGTCAGGAATAAGGAATCATCGTATATTTATATATTAATATTCATCATATTCTATTATTAGATTCTTTAATATTAATAAAAATATCCTGTACATTTTAAGGTAGAAAGAGTATAGATTCAATAACCATTCTTCATTTCAACTACATGAAATATTCATCATATTTATCTATAAAAATAATATTTTCTTATTCCTATTTCAGATTGATTATTGGATTAAATAATTATAAAAATTATATCAAAAATCAACGATAGTATCCATCAATACTATGAATATAATGAATCTCAGACATCATTATTGGTTTCAGACATTTCTAAAATACACCCTTCATTGTTGGATCCACCTATATACCCTCTGTTGACATTTTATAACCCTAATATGTTACTTTTTTAACCAAAATTCACATAAACCTTAAATTATATTCATGTTATTTCTCCCTCTTTGAACATTTAAGAATATCACCTACAAGTACTACCACGAAGTGATCGCTGTAATCACTAATGACTATATTCCTCAAATCCATCAAGATGATGGGTGGAATTGGTTATTATAAATGTAATAACTATAAATTCAATATATACATGCCTTATATAAAATTTTTTAGGGTATATCCTCCTTTTGGACCCTCAAGTGATAACATCTAGAATGGAAATCCATATTGAACACGTGTTGATATCTATATAGTTTATCTAATATGTCATCAATATGTGGTAGATCATATGCGTTCTTTATATTAATCCTATAAAGTTCATTATAATATATGAAAACATGAATTTACCAATCTTTTATTCTTTAAAAAATGAACTTTTCACCTTATAGTGAAATTATTAGGAATATGAACCACTTAAATATATTCTCATATAGTTTATTCATCAATTCCTATAAAAAAATTTATTTTTTTACTAAGACTTTGAAATTTTTGTAGTTATAGTTTTTAGTTATATTCATAAATATATTTTGTGATTTAAGGGAAGTCTACGATGGAATTAAAGAAATAAAACTCCATATTCTAGGATAAAAGTCATATATTCAATGTTTATTTTAACCATAAGCTTCCAAAGAATTATTCCTCTTGAATAGGTATAAATACCCCTGGCACAAAGTAATTTACATTGGAATTTCATATTAATTCCAAAATCAAATGATATTGTTAGGTTTATTCAGAATATAAAATATGAATTCCATTAATTATAAATTGATATGGGATATACATAAACATTTTCAAATCCATGACCAAAATAACATTGAATTCAACTTTATGGAGAGTCACATGACTTATCCGAACAAATTTGCTACAAATATCTATAGGTGATGATCTATTGACTTGATATGAAATCATCATCCTAGAAGGTGTTTAAAATTCCAATATAATTTTTACTCATTAAGGGTATGAAATTATACCAACATATAATTATTAAGATATAAAATTTTTGGTAGATCTAGAATCAAATAAAAAAATTTCATTTCTAGAGTGGATGACAGATGTTCCTTTTACTACATCATTATCATGACCCACATAAAAAGTTATCATCGCCAGATATTTATATTTTTCTATTTTATTTAGAGGATATTAAATTTTATTTTAATCATTAAACCAAATATTTTTTAATTTTATGGTATAATATATATACCCCCTATAATTTTAGAATTTTAGTATTGGAAATACATTTGGATAAGAATTATTTATATTCATTTAATTGATTGGAATATTCACATCCCTAAAATATTCATCCTCCCAGTGGCCTTATTCTACAATGATAAAACAACATCCAGAACCCATAATTCAATTTCAATCATGATTCTATCACGACTTTCGTTATAAATAAATATTACATTTCATTCCTATATTGGTTTTATTTTTTCAATTTCCATGAAATTCGAAAAATCTATTCTTATCCCCTATTCCAAAAAAATAATTATATTATACAATGATAATTATATGATCATGATAACATAGAAAGATTTCTTTATTTCATTTATTGTCTCTTATATCCTACCAATTTTATATAATTTTTCTTAAAACACTAAAAAAATTACATATCTGTCAGGATATATGATAAAACAAGAAGTTCACCATTAATGTTTTGGGGAAAATTTCTTCATAGATAGTAATGGATTCCTTATTCTTCCTATATAGATAAAAAATTTTCCATTTTTATGTAAATAGTTCATGGAAAATATTTATTGTAAATTACATTCTTAATCTCTTCCCATGTCATGGAGTCAATTTTAACTTCTTTACTCGTATTCCTGATAAGTGTCCACCATTAATTATCTTGACATTCCAAATTATACACATCTGAAACAACCTTCTCCTATTAGGATCATTATATAAAATATAATATATTTTCTATAGAATTGATAAATTTCACCACAATAATTGTATTAGAGGAACCACATATGAAATGTTATCATTGTTGGATAAAAGATTCAATTTTAATTTTTTCCATTCTTTTTTACTTTGGTAAGATCAGTATGATTCACAATAACATTCATAACATGAGAGAGTTAGAAGATTGTATATAGAAGGTTTCACAACCCTGCCCACATTTTTCATAATTTATTATGATGATATCAATTTCATTTTTTGTCAAATTCATTTTCCATTAGATTCCTCTCGGTTAATTCCACTATGATAATAGTGTAACTAACATTCATCAATTATCATAGAAAAAAACCTATCATTTTTAAAATCAATCATATGATTTCATAAATTTAAAAACCTTATTTTCGGTTATTAAACATTATTTAAATAACATACAATTAATTTAAATCAACGGTTTCCATAGATTTTAACCTATCATTCATCATAATGGTTTAAAAATAGAATGTGAATTTAATAAAGAATATACCCTGTTATTTTGTAGCTAGGTGTATATTATTATTTAAACACATCATAAAATGACTAATGATCGATTTTCTACACAAGCAACGATTTTTATGGTATTTACCCAAAGGCTCATATGGGACTTACCGACATATATGTTCCATTATCCATACTAAAATTTCATTTCATATAAACCATGAAATACCTTATTTAAAAAAAATTAAAAAATTTTATCCAACAAATAGTCTTATACCTTGGATTTTCAATAATTTTATATAATATTAATCACCAAAAATTTTAAAATATATTTTGATACTAACTGATACAACTCATGAATAATAAACATAAATATTGTATCATATTAGATGATATTTCAATATATTTCACAACAACACTCTATCAAGAATTGTAATGGTTTTTTTCCATTGGAGACTATAAACATAATTTAAATATTTCATGTAAGATATTTAACATTTAAAAAATGTTATTCCCTAATCTCCCAATTATTAGAAATATCCTACTTAAAAACATTCTTCATAACCTGAGAAAATTTTAAATATAAGAAAGGGTAATCTAAGATTCATAGTAAAGGAAAACCTAGGGATTATCAATAAATTATTATATACAAGAATTATATATGAATAAGTTTATGAGATCATGATCATAAATTATGAATATAAAACCCAAATAGTCCTAGATCATGATTCATGTGTTGTGGAATAAATCATCATCATTTTAAAAGAAACATGTCATAAGAGAGGAATCATAAATAATCAATCATGAGCTTTGAGATCATGTAATAATCATAAGATGTAGGTTTTTTTCATACACATAATCATAGAAAACCATTTCCTTACTCAATGATCACTTCTTAGACTATCATAGTGAATTATGTTCACTCGGTATTCCACCATTTCTTTAGTCAAGGTTCCATCCGAATCACATCATAATGGATGGATTCCATTACTGAAGTTAGTTCACTCCCATTTTCATTCCATATTATCTCATGATACATCAATCTTTACCTAATTCATTAAAAGGACATATAATTATTGGACCCTCTTTCACATTAATCAATCCACATTTATACATTCCAAAAAATCACAAAAATATTATTTATATCATTATATCATAACCTATATAATGAAAATATTTTTCATAAAGATTTCACCATATCATTTCCATAGAAAGGAAACCATTCTTTATAGAACTTCCCTTAAATCGCCACTATCATATGAAATCTAGAGAATAAAGTTTACGATATCACGGGACTAGTAACAAATGATGTAGTACTCATCATAATAGATGTTTGAATATATTAAATATAGCATTCAAATGGAATTTGAACATTTCACTGAAAATAAGAAAAATATTATCCTTTTTGGGTCTTTAAAAAATATAAAATCCTATAAAATTTATATAAAAAATTTATTTGAAATTAAAAATATAAAAAAATAAGAGAAGATTCGAATTTATTAATATCCTTGATGGAAGTAATATCTTTTCATGATGTAAATGTTAAAAAAAATTCATTTAAAAATTTTGAAAAAAATTCATAAATACCCGATTTAGAAAGAATAAAGAAATTAATTTTTTTAAAAAAAAAATCTTTAAAATATGGTCTAAATTTTATTTAAATAATAAGATAATATAATAAAATAATATTCTTGGAGACATTTCTGAAGGGAATGAACAAGGAATAAAATTTTCTTTAACCAAAGAGGAATTACATTCAATTTTTCTTATAAACATTTCCAAAATGTTTTTACGTACCAAAGAGAGGAATAGAGTAATAATAATTTTTTTTAGAAAAACATAGACATAAATTAGTCTCCCAATTAATCCATATATGATATTTTTTTAATTAAAATGTGAATAATACAATCATGATATTTAATAATCATATACTATCTGAGAAATAAGGGAGTTACAATTTGGTGAGATAAAAGATATATCAAAATACCCAATATGAAACATACCCATTGGAAACATCACGTTGTCTAGATAGAATTCAATGAAATTTTAAAATAATGATCCTTTATATGTGTAAAAATGATTTGAGATCATGTATCATTTATTCCATGAAACAAATAAAAACTCTAGGCTATAAATCATGAATAAAACAACATTATTTTCTTATTTATCATTGTGTCACTATATCATAAAAAGACTTCATATACCTCACAGACCAACCTAATAATCAAGAGAATAAATATTTTCAATCCCAATAACTATATTAGTTAAATATAGATAACAATACGTGATTAAATGATCCAAAAAATGAGGATTAACAGTTTTCCATCATGTGGTTATAAATTGACTATCTCCCATGTGAATCAGATAGAGAAATATGTAGAACAATACATGAAAAATTCTAAAAGGAGATTGGTTCCATAAATATAAACACCCAATAAAAATATACGTAATGTGATTTCAATCAAAAAAATCATTCCATATATTATAAAATAATGAATGCTTAATTAAATCCAATTAACATGATGTGTGAAAAAAAACCAGTGAGTAATGACTTGTCAGATCGATATGATTAAGTGACCTCAAATAATCACTTACATCATCCTGTATAATATATTATCTCCATACCATGAATTGTTTCCATTGTAGAAAATTAAAATTATATGAAATTTTTGGCTATAGAAACAAACAACATCACAAAGATCTCAATAACACACATGCGAAATAGTTCCCAGAATCAATAGATTATGTAGAAAAGGAAAAAATTATGAGGTCAACAACACTGCTACCTAAGACCTATCCAAATAATTGTTCCGTCATTTAATTAAAAATTCCCCTTCATTATAATAGTTTTCTATTATCATGAAAAATATAATACCCTTCGAAATACTCAACCAAATGTGGTGGAAGAAATGTTCAAACAGGAGGCTCAATTAAAATAGAATCTATCAAATGAATGAAGAAAACTATGTTGTGCCATTTCAAATGAATTGATATAAAGTTGAAATTATTATTTTTCTTAAATCCCTCCACCACTTTAATGAACGTTCCCTTTTTTATTTCAAGGTTGGTATTAGTAGACATTTCATAATTTTTATAACGGCGGAAAGCAGTTGTAACCTAAACAATTACATAATGTTTTATCTTCATTTGTAAAAATCCAAATCTACTATAAAATAAATATATAAGGAATATAAATATATTATAGAATCATATTCATTCATAATTAACAATATAACATTCCATTATAGTCTCCAATTATCCTTTTATTAACATTTCCTTATTAAGTTGAACATTCAGGGTGAAAACTAATATGTTTTCCATGCATGTTTCAGTTAATTTTATATTGTCCTTTCACCTATATAATTAATGAATAAATTCAAATTATAAATCATGTCCTAAGTGTCTTATTTAGTCATTATATATATTTTATAACCACTCATAGAAATTGATGAGGAAAAATGAATTACATCACTTTATTGAGATGGTAGTTCATACATATTCATGAGTGATGATTCAATGTTTTGTTGAATGGAATTAAATAAAGGTAAATTAAAGACAAACTTTAAATAATAATTATTAAATAATAAATATCAAATATATTAGATGAATCTATCATTATAAAAATCCATTTAAATAATAATAGAAAAATGACTCTTGTCAATTCATGGAGGTGGTAGTCCTGACATTTAAATGAGAGAACATATCATTTCAAGACCAATAATAAATCTATTGAAAATGGAAATGACATTAACTTCAAAATATCTTAGTATAAATAATTTATTTATTCCGTCTTGTAAATATGGTTAAGTAAATTTTAATTCAAGCGTAATAATTAAGAATCGTGAAAGATATCGATAAGAATATAAACCTCTTCTTTGATAGTCCTCATTTGAAAATAACTATAAGGATTCATAGATGGGTCTTTTGGGAGGACCCAAAACTCATCGTCATGGATAATACTTTTGTGAGATTATTATTTTTGAAATTATATTAGATAATGTTCTGAATCTATTTATATAAAATAGGATAATAGGTACACATTTATATGTGAGAGGAGTGCAACTATTGTAAATATTTAAAACCTTCAAATATAATAAATAAATATAATAAGTGATTATGGTATCAAGAGGAAAAAGGTTATTTGACTAGTTAATTTAAATATGTTTTCAAAAAATAAAAGTTATAAATTTTTATATAATGTTTTAATACTTATATTTTAGTTTAACCCGCACCCCACCCATCCCTACCTCTGTTAACCATTGTTAACCATAACCGTAGCGGTTGTTTATCATAGTTACTATTTATTATGACCCAAAAATGAATGTGGTCCAATAGAAAAATTTAAATGAATATTTAAATAATGAAAACCATTTAAAAAATTTAAATTCATATTAATGGTAAAAATTCATTTAAAAATAAGAATACAAAACAAAATAATTTTTTGACAAAAATGAATTATTAATAATAACATTATATTCACTATCATCGCATTCATAATAAAACAAATTAAATGACTTTTTACTTATTTGATTGAATATATTACCAACACCTTAAATTAAAATCATTCATCAAGAGTTAATATTATAAATTTTTATGATAGAAATAAATTTTACATAGAAAATATTTCCCCATAAAAACATTTATTTTTTATTTTTAAGTGATTTTATATTAATATTAACTAATTGGTAACTAATTATATCATTTTTATTAAATATTAAATGTTAGTTTTTTATAATTTATATTGTCTTGTTCATACCCTCTAATTCAATGGCTATGTAATAACTATAAAACATAATAATAGCATTTTAATTATTTATGAGGGTTCTTTTAAACCACATGTTGGGTGAAAAGAAGGATTTCCAATATTTAGAATATACATAAAGTGAAATAGTGATGGTTTCATCAAATCTATAATCCGTTATAGGTGAGATGCCCTAATCGGGGATGTCCACGGTTCTGGACCCTCCCTCCCTGGTCGAGGTAGGGGATACCGATCCCCTTCATCATTCTTCTTCAAGGCCCTGACCCTTTTCGCCGTTCACTATCCATAATTACCTTCCACCTTTTCTGGAAATTACAATTGGACCTAAAGTTCTTGACCTCTTCAATGGTTCACCACAACTGGAAATTTCAATAATGTAATTTACTGAAGCATTAGATCTTCACAAGCTGATGCTCGTCGGGTGTTTCATGATCCGTCGACCTTCGGTTGATTCCTCTGATCGTTTCCTGTATGATTCTTGGGGTCTTCAATAACGGGAGGTGATCGGGCTTCTTGATAGGTGACACTTCATGATCTGATTTTCTTCGAAGGATAACCTGATCTCTGGCTGGTCTAGCGCTCTGTGTGCCCTCAATGGCTACTTCTTATACCGCCTTCGGTGGTCTTTAGAGTTCAACATGATCTGTGATGTGCCTACTATGGCTGTATGGTTAAGGATTCCTGATTTTCCTATGACGTTCCAAAATCCGTCAATAAATTGTATGCTAGGGAATATGGTAGGCCAATATTTGTGTTATGACTATAGAACTACTAGTGTTTGACTCCAAATATCCACTCAAATTTGTATCAAAGTTGATGATTCAAAGACTCCAGTGGATTGGATTTAGATTATGGTTGGAGATTATTTTTGATGGAAGATATCTTTAATTTTTTAATCTTGGTCTGCATTTTTCGTGAAATGCCAATGGTTAGGCCAAATGATTTCAGCATGTCGTCATGGGCGTAGGGCATGACATGGGCTAGATCATATCCCAAGATAACCATTTGGGACAGACCCTAATGAAGACCCCACTGTGAACCTAATTCCCTACGTTATGGTCGATTTAGAAGGGGTTTAGAAGGTGTGCGAGGCTGGCTCGTCGGTGTTGGGTCCACTTGTGGAGACATAGTTGGTTATAGAGCGGGGGTTATCATCAGCTGCTATGAAGGGTGAAAATTCTAAGGTATCACAACCGAGGGTCACTGATGTTTGGGCCCGAACGTGGAGTGATTTGGGTTCCAACACCTTATCAAGCATATGAGGGGAGGCTGTGCTGGTTAGTGAGGATCAGTAGTTGACCTCCTCTCATTATACAGATGTATGGAACAAGTTGAGGAACCCTCCCTTGGATGCTGCTTCAGCCAACCAGCTGGTCTCTTCCAGTTATGCCAATAAAGTTTCTTCATGTATTTATGCCTGTAATGCTCCAGGTAATGGAAGACATCCTCACATTCCGCTTTGGGTGGACACTAATATGAAACCCCGATTTATGTGGTATGGTTTAGTATAGATTGGAGGCTCGGATTTTTCTGAGCATAACTTACCGACTAAGTAATCCAATGCTAATATGACGAAATCTGGAGAAACAGTTATACAGTATCAAAATCGATTTTCAGTGTTTGGGAACAATGAGTGTCATGCAGTTGTGGAAGTGGATGAGATGGAGGCTTCTTATGAGGATATGGATACAGATTAAGACAACCTTGTTGAGTCTATAGAAGTGGACATTGCAGATGAATATATAAGATCTTCTACTAGGAAGGGGAAGAACACCCTCTTCGATTCAGAGAGGCTTATTCAGCACTCTCAATGGCCGAGGAGAAGAAAACACTATTCTTTCTTGCCACGCCCTACCATTACTAGATCCTCTTGAAATTCCAGGATCCTTCGCAGGGTTCCCTAGAAAGTGGAGGAAAATAAAACTAAGGAACTAGAACCCCCAGTAAGTGAATCGTCAGTCATCTACCTGACAAATGACGAGAAAGAACATTCATAATCTGGTTTCCCCTAGAGCGAGAAGGAATTGATGGAGTGTAATGAGTGGGAAGTCATCGTTGATGGAAACAAGGAATTCATAGACAGGGTTCTAGAAGTCATTACTACACAGGAGGAGTTTGACAGTCAGAATGGGATGCACATTAAGGTAAAAGTTTCTAAGGAGAATCGTGAATGGACTCAAAACAACTTGGAATACTGGCACATGGATTCAATAGAAATAAGATCAACATGGATGTGCTCATCCAAACATGGGACAAGATGGTCAAAAAAAATTAAAACCTACAAAAATATGATCTGGATGAGCAGGTTATCATCCTTCAAAGAGTCTCCTCAGAGGTAAGGTATCTAAAAAGCTTAAACTGAAAATCATAGATTCATCTATGACGTATTATGTTGCTTGATTGTCTTTGAGTACTTGACCAGTTTCCCACTTTTTCCTTAAAAGTGTAATCTTAATAAAAATAATATTTTTTTGGACAAAATAGTGAATTATTTTTTAAAAATATGTTGTATTAAATTACTGATGTTTCTACACATTATGATAGCACTAAATTTTTATGATCTATTTATGTATAGTCTCATCTTGGCCTCGAAGTCTCTCCTCATACTCTATAGTAGTTGATTATTCTATAATATCTATCATTGAGATGATATTATAAATCACTAATATTCCATAATAACTTTATGGAATCATTTGTGAACCAATGATGATCACCCAACCATTGATGATAAACTTCATGGTTACCTAAAACCAAGACTCATTGTAAAACAAGACTTTCATCAGCCCCCACCCTTGGACTCCACTTGTCTCTCTGGCATGCCAGATGTAATGACCTAATAAATCTCGTTCAATTTTGTTTATAAGTTAAAAGGATAATTTTTTGTATTTAAGTTAATTTTATACTCCAGAAAATAATAACTAACAATGATATGAAATTGTATCCCACCAAAACAATTCTCTTATAGTATGATCGATGTAAATTATATTATACAAATCACATTCAAAAATAATATGGGAAACTAAAATGGTATAAATATTAAAAGGAATTTTTTTTATTTAAAGTAAATATAATTTAGTAATAAATATGAATTACTAAATGAAAATGATTTATTCTAAATTTAGGACTCTCATCTCTATGTGCGACCTCCTTCCACTCCCAGTTATGTCAACTAGATGATGAACTTCTCTAGAAATTCATTCCAATCGAGTAGGAGAATAATCTATTCCAGGGTTGGGTAGGGAGATATTCAGGTTTCTACCACATCCAAGACTCCTAAAAAATAGAATTATAATCTCACCACATGTATATCATTAAATTTTTTTAATAAAAATTGATGAATATTCTCATTTATATAAATCTATCATGCCATTTATATGGAGGCTCTCAAGGTATCCTCGACCAGAGATAATAAACAGTAAAAATATATAATAATTTCATGTTAGTAATTTGATAAATTTAAAATTGTTTATTTTATTTATTTTTATATATTATGATTTTTGAAGATGTGATATTGATCATGTAACACATTGATATTTTTAGAGAAGAAAACTATGTTAGATATCCTATAAAACATCCAGCACCAAAACTAAATGGAATTTAGAAAATTATTATCGAAATATTACTATTATAACCTAAATATTAATTTGGATGATATAGGTAGGATTAAAATCTTTATAAAATCTATATAAAAATTTTCTAAAATATATAAAAGTATTGATAAATTATTTTTAAAGAATCACTTGATTTCATTAAATCAATTTTATTCATTAAAAATACATCTACATCCAAAATTATTTCTATTATTTTTTTGAGAATATATAATAATTAACTTTTTGAAATTTTATTAATTTTAAATTATAAAAATAAATTTATTTTGGAAATAATCATATTAGAATTAACTAAGGGTGAAATTTTTTGATTTTTCTGAATTTTATGATTTTTTAGAGAATACTGAAGATTACTGATTTTTCAGGTAATTTCATTTATTTCTATTAAATATATTACTTTAAAAGATCTATTATATTTTTTATTTGGTATTAAAGTTATATGTGAACCATTTTATTTATATAAATATAATTAATTTCATTTGAAACATCTTTCTTCCAGATTTTGGAAGAAGAATTGTTTGTGTTTAAAACACATTTTTCTAAAAAACGTTTTTAAGTGCATATTGTAAATCCATTAAAATTAATTAAAATTTTCCATAATAATGAATGATTTAAATGGATTATACATACATATTATATATATATATATATATCTTGTGTATTTAAATTCATTTAATTATTATTTCTAGTCATATATTTACTATACGATGTACTTTTTCTTAAAAAATGCTTTTATCTTAAAATGTGTTTTTTCAAGAAAAGGGTTTGTCATCATGTTTTGTTGGTTAAATATTAAAATACATATTACTAATTATTCTTCAAATTAAACTTATAAAATTTATTCCATATTTTTAAACATCAGTTCTAAATTTGGTAAATCGTTCCATTTTATTTTTGGTTGCCGTGAATTGTAACCAACGTAAATATTTTTTACCACGGTAATGGGAAAATGAGTTAATTAAGGGTAAAAATAATTTCATAATGAATAAATATTTACCCTAACACATTAATTATTATTATTATAATTGTATTCTTCATCCATAATCATGAAAATTTCTTATATATAAGCTTTTATTTCCATATGTCCATGGTTGTGACCTTGATAATACATTTTGCAGAGAAAATAAAAAGATATCATTTTCTTCCTTTTAATAACTATAATTTTTTTTGATAGAGATAAAAATAACCATTATTCTATTTTAAATATTCAATTCGATGATAAATTATATTTTTAATCTCCTTAATATATTTCTAATTGTGGTAATGAAATAACTTCCTTTAATTCTTACACAACACCAACTTAGTAATTATTTAAATAAAACAAAAATAAATTAAATAATTCGATATATATAAAAAATAATATAATTGTAATGATTTTTTTGGTTTGTGGTTTTTTAGGAAAATACATTTTTTTATAGAAGTGAGAATGTTATATATTCAATTTTTTTATCATTCTTGGGGTTTTAAATCTCAAATAAAATTATGTCGAAATTGATAGTAATAATATTTTTTAATAAATATTTTTTATTAAATGATTAAAAATTACTGTAAATCATATCATGGTCCAATTGGCTGATATTTTTTAATAAATAATAGATATAATTAATTCACCGACAAATTTACCATTTATAATGATTATATTAAATCCTGAAGATAATAAATTTTTTACTAAGATAGTTGTCAAAAAGAGCTACCAACGGATAAAGCAAATTGATAAGGGTGGAAGCATCAAAAAATATATTCCTATTTTTTCTATGATAGGGTTTATACACTCACACTTCATTTATTTGAATCATATCACCCTAGAATAACTTTAATATGTAAATTAATTTATATTAATTTAATACATTATGAAAATCCAAGAACACTCCTCTGCTCCCTTTTTTCAATTGGTGAATTCTATCCCCTTTTCTTAAAACATAAAAAATTGGTATAGATAATACCTCACAAAATATGTTCCTTAGTTTACTCCCCCTGTAAAGGATAATTTTTTTTGAACAAAAATAAAATCGAGGAATGATTTTGTTGTAATGACTTAGAAGTTTCCGAAGAATATGTATAATTCTTAATAAACTATTTTCATTTAATTTTTTCTATATCCCAATTACATCATTCGTAAAATAGTTTTTAGTAATAACACAAACATATTCCATATATGTATATTCTATTGTGTTAGTGGTATTATATTCTTCTATTTCTCTTCCATCAAATTGAAAATGAAACCATAGTTCGTTTGAAAATAAGTCTACCACCTTGTGAAGCAATGCGATTTGTATTCCATTACCATCTATAAAATCATGTTATAAAGATTAATTTAATATATATATATATATATTATATTCATATCATATTTAAATTTATTAACTGATAATATACCATTTACTTTCTTACATTTCCATTCACTACAAAATGGTATCATCATTCATTCATACGTATGAACTACCACCCCCACAAAGCGATGTGACTCGTTCTTCATAACCACAAAAATTGAATGATATATATAATATTATTTTAATAATGAATATAGTGTTTATGATATTATAAAAATTATATAAATTTAAAATATTAAATTCCTTCATTCTATAATTATATTATAATGATGGAAATGTTACTCATGTGTAAATATTACCAACCATCTACATGATCTTAACATAAATCATTTTTCACAACCATCGTTCATGATTGATTTTAAAGGTATAATTGTGGTATAAAAATTATAATAATAATAATTATATTACTATTATTGATATAATGTAACAATGACCCTATTAATTATAGGAAATGTACTGATGTCATTTTGGACATATGAACTATATATCGTTAAAATGACCAATGAGAAATTAATTAATTTAGTCATTATTTTTAAAATGAAAGTAAAAGAAAATATAAGCATAAAAAAGTTATTATAAAATTAAATCACTATGTAATGTTAATTACTTATGAAAAAAATAACCCATGGGATGATCTTCTCAAGGTAAGAGACTTTATTTTAAAAATCATATTTTAATGTTTCCTTTCGAACAATTTTTCATCCCTATCATTGTTATTCAAAATGTTTTAAAAAATATATTATTTATTCCTAAATGTATTATAGAGGTAATATTTTATGATATTTAATTTTATTTAATATTTTTTAAAAATGATTTCTTTTGATGGAATTATGAATGGGACACTTAAATATAATACCTTGTTTTAAATGTTTTAAGGATTTATTTTCTAAATAATTCTCTAGATATATATTCTTATAATTATTATATATATATATGTATATGATATAATTATAATGGAAATATTTTTCTCTTTTTAATTTCTAATAATGGTATTCAAAATTATTATTTATGGAATATTTTGACTTTCAATACAAAATACAGTTGGAATATTCTATCTTAATTTATAATGTGACAATAAATTTTCCCTCCACATAAAAATTATTTCATTTTTCACTTATATTATAATATTAAATTTTTTCTTCAAATGACAACCATATTTACCTTCCTTCCCAGGATTTTATTTCTAGAAACTGGTTTTTAGTAGAATGGTTATATTAATATCCAAAAGTGTATACCAAATTAGTTCAAAAGAATATTTCAACAGTATTATGATAAAATATGAAATCATAAAAGTGCTTTATTGTGTATTGGTACAATATAATTATATATTATTATGGCTTATCTCGATAAATCTTAAATGATGGGTGAGAATAATACAATATATATGTTTGGTGAGCTTTATATAAATTATGTGATGGTTGTTACCACATAGTGCTCCAAATTCATTAGGTAATGATCCTTATATTTATTTTTAAGAAGGTGTATATTAAAGGGGATGGTTTCTCATATGAATTTAACTTGGATCCAATTATTCACAACCTAGGATATGAATATAATATTCTATGATTCAAAAAGTGGGGTTTTATATTATTTTTAATGTTTAAAAATTTTTATTACATAAAAAGGTGAGTGTTTATAATGTTGAAATAATTTATTTCATACACACAATGAATACTATAAATATGGTAAAAAAATATTGGTTTTCCTATTTTTCACTCAAAATAAAGGTTTTTTTGTTTTTATATCCTTTATTGTGCTTATTTGTTTTCATCCAATTTTTCAAAATGATTTTCATAGGGTTAAAGGAGTGATAAGAACAAATAATAAGTTTAGTTGACATTACTAAATATTTTTTGTGAATGAAAAACAAGTTAAATTTGGAATGTTTTGTATTACGAGAATAATGGAAGCTGATAAGAAGTTTCTGCCTTCTATTATATGGTATTAATTAAGGTTTATGACCTAATTATCTAAAACACTAAATTATAAATATACTATGTTATATAAAAATTATTAATTTAGGCTAAATTAATTAGAAGATTTAATGTTTAAATGAGGGTCCTTATATTAGGTATCAAAAGAAAGAATTATATATCTTTAGAGATTATGATGTTTTCATGTGATGTTAACTTATAAGGTATGGATGACATTAATGTTTTTTGGGTTTAAGTTAATTTAAAAGTCTTAAACAATGTTTCAGATTCTTTCATTAAAATAATTTCAAAGTGATTGATGATATTTTATGAGAAATATTATTAGTTTGACATTTATGTAACCCTTTTGTATAATGTGGATGTTTATTTTAGAAGAATGATGTTTCCTATTTTTGGATGTGTGTGGAATTGTATAAGATAACCTTTGAACATAAAATATTATTAGATTTTGATGTTATTTAGGATTTTTTTGGATTTGAATTATAACATATTTTATAATTTCTGTAGATATTTAATTTAAAAGGAGTATCTTCCTTTTAATAAGAAATAATGTAGTTTTTTTTATGATGTTATTTTATATAGAGTAATGTTTTTTTATCAATATGATTAGAAAAGAATATCATAAAGAATTTGTATCCCTTCAATATGGTTTAATCAGAACTATCCTAACAAAACATTGTTCAATTAACTTTTAAATAGTTTTGAACATCCTAATCACCTTCAACAAACAATTTCATCTATCCAACGCACCTTTTGAATTAATTAAATTTATATTGATCATTGTATTTATTTTATTTTATTTTTTAATATCAACTCATCTATCTCATTCATAAATTGAAATAATACTATTTACATAAATATTTAGTTTTTTGAGATATGGATTTCATGCTAAAAGATTAAGGAAATATCAAAAAAATAAAGGAATACCCTAATATATGGATATAAGGTATGAATTATTTTCATTTATTATAATTTTGAAACTTGATGGGGTTGTTATTAATTAATCCTAAGGACACATTTGACATTATTTTGTATGCATAAATTATAATTTAATACGACAAAAAATCCAAGATAATGGTCTAAGAAAGACATTGAATGAAGAATGAGTTTATCAATAACATTTTGATATTCTATAAATAATATAGGAATAATGAAACACCTAATTATTATTTTATATTCGTATTTTTATTCCAAATTAATAATATATATATGATTGAATCAATACCTTTGAATAATCACCAAACAAAAAGGTGATAATTTTTTGGAGATATTTCTTGATTCTTAATAGATGTATGAGGTATATACGACCTTTATTATTAACTAATATATAATTTAATGTTATTTAAGTTATATTTACATTAAATTTTATGGAAATATGTTTAAGGGTATTGAGAAAATTTAGTGTTTTTATGATTTCTTATGATTAAGGTTATATATGAGGAAATTAATCATAGTTTTTTTGGAAAATTATAGGAATTACATTGTTATATATTTAGAAAAAAATAATACCTACAACATCAGAAATGTTCATAGTGTGAGAACCCAAAATTGAATGGTGGAATGGGTGAAATGCCTACCACTAGCATATATGATTTCACAATATGTATGAAATTATATAAACAAACTGATAATATAATGATTAAATATATACTTGGAACATTTTTTTCATTAAATAGATAACCTTAGGGATGAAAAGAGACAAGGTAATTATATGATAAATTTTATTTAGGAATAGGATCCCTATATTTTGTGTAACATTATTTTGTTATGGTAAACATAATATTTTGGAATTTTATTTGCATGTTAAAGGGTGAAATATAATTTTGAGACTTATATGTTAATAATTTTACTTTAAGGTGGTTAATTTGATTTATTTTAATGATTATAATATCTTGGACATTAAATAAATATGTAATATACATTTTTGGTATGATACATTAAGAGTAATTAATGTTATTTGGAGATTAATTTTAAAATAATATCGGTAGAAATTTTCACCAGATTTATTGTAGATTTTTGGGTTCATACTTATTTATAATAATAAGGTTAGTTATTTATAAAATGATCCAATTTGAACATTATGTGTTATTATAGAGGATTTAGAGATTAATTTTGTATTTCTTCATATGATGGTATATTCATTTGGGGAATTATCTTACCGTGTGCTAACATTTTTTAAATATATATGGAATGGGGGTAAATATTTTATCTTTTTGTATAGTTATGTAATCCTTTATAAGTATATTTTAATTCTTTAGGGAAGAAAATTATCTTGAATACTCATCATTATTAACAAAAGGAGAGATTATGGTGGAAACATATTAAAGGATTAAATACTAAATTTCATGTAGGTATATTGTCTTATATTATTTATCAAGATAGTAATTTAATTTCTAAAATGCACTAAAAGGTTATTAAAACAAATTTGTTTCCCAATTAACATTACCTATGATGAATTTATGGCCTTTTCACACCTTATCAATTTATCATTTTATGGTCCTTTAAATTCTCTTGAACATTCAACTTATCGTGATCAATGATCTCTATTCAGTATATAATTACTTGGACATTAGGGTTTTTCTACATGTTAATAATTTATCTTTCCACAAATGTTCTCCTATTTATAAAATTGTATAAGTTTTATTCTACATTTACATTGTATTTTCAATTCCCTTTTATTTTGAGAATGTTTCATTATCCGTTTTATGATATGGGATTCGAGGAAAGATATTATTAAATTTTAATCCATTGATTATGGGTCTAAATTTCAAATTAAAATGAAGAAATTTAAAAAATGGTGTGAGAATGTAACATTTTGTGAGTTAAAAAATGAAAACTATGTTTGATAGTGTATACGACATGCAACAATGAGACAAAATGAACCACAAAATATTATTATTTAAATAGGATTGTAATAGAATAGCCATTAATGTGAAGTGCGTGAATAAGAATAATTTCATTTCTAAATAAAGATATTTAAATTTCTCAATCAATATAAATGCATTGATAAATTCTTATAAAATTATCAAATAATATTTAGTGAAGTTATTTTATTCTAAAAAAGTTTGTTTTCTTCAAAAGTGATTTTTATTTATTTTTTTTAAAATATATTATAATGTTTTTAAAAAAATTTAGAAATTTTATTTTTAAAAACTAAAATAATATTTAAATAAACATATGAAAATAAAATTAATGTAAAATTTTGTTATTTTTTTAAAATGAATATTTATTCTGTGAATATTTTAAATTATAGATTTTTTAAATAATTTCAATTAATTTCATCAAATCAAATAAATCCAAAGTCCCAATATATTTTTTATTTTATCATAAATTGTAATATGCATATTTTATTTGTAATAATATTACTAATTTATTTTCAATCAACAATTTTTATGATTTTGTTATATATTTATTTTTATGCCTAAATATATAGTTTTATAAAAATTATTTTTAAGTGTATAATGCTTATAAATTTTAAATAATTAGAATGACCAATAATAAGAAAATATAGATATTAAATATATATATTATATATATACATTAATTTAAATTAATATAATTATGAATTATATTCATAGTGTAGATATCATCTCGTCTATTTTTTAAAAATGAATTTTATAAAAAATATTTCATTTTTATGTTCTTCCTGTTTAATATTAAATTAAATTATTCAAATTCTATGATTTGAAACATTTAAATGTATTATATAAGTAGAGTAATGATGTTTCAATTTGGTAAATATTTTCCTTTTCTTTTTGGTCATTATGAATATTAAAGTTTGTCAATATTTGTTTCCATAGTTAAGGTAAAATGAGTTAATTATGGGTAAGAATATTTTTACAAGGACTAAAAATTTACCATCACAATTACCATATCTTTTTATAGGAGTATATTTTTTTCATAATCATAAAAAATTAGTATATATTAATTTATTTTTCATATTTTCATGATTTTGACCATTATATTACATTATGTAAAGAAAATCAAGAAAGTTATCACTTTCATTATATTAATAACTATAATATTTTGTTATATGGATAAAAATAGTCTCTTTTTAGTTACATCAATTCATTTTGAAGTTAAATTATTTATTGTTTTCGTAGAAATTTACTTTTAATTTTTATTAATGAAATAACTAAGTTATATTCTTATATAATTCCAACATAGTTAAAATTTATTTGCAATGTAAAAAATTAATTGTTTTATAAACATAAAAAGTCATATAATTTGAATGAATTATAATGTTCAAATTTTTTTAGATAATAAAAAGATTTTATGTTGCGTTAAAATTTTCTTATTGTAATGAAATCCTTTTCGTGAGGGTTTTAATGTCAAATTAAATGAATACTGTCAAAATTTACAGTTATGATAATATATAATAAAATAATATCCCATTTAATGAATAAAAAATATTATAAATATGATATTTATAAAAATAAGTGTATTTCTTAAAAATATCATATTTGGTTCATTTATGTATAAATTTCCCCTTTCTAGAAATTATATAGAACCAGAAAAAAAAATAAACCTCATTACTAATGTTATTATCAAAAAATGGTTAACGCGTGATAAAATAACAAGAAAATATTGAAAACATCAACTAAACTAGTACATTCATTATCACGTTAGAGGATTAATAATTACCCTTATCAAATCATGTATTATTACCAATTTGGATCTATCTAAATAAGAAAATTAGTTTATTTTAATTTAATAAATTAGGAAATTCCAAAAGTTCCAATACCATATCTTATAAAAGGGAACCTACTCTCTTATTTTTTCACACATATAAAACATTTTTTCATCTAAAACCTATTAAAAGACATTCCTTAATTCCCTAAAAATATACTAGAGTCATTGTTTATCGCAAAATCCTCCTATGAATGATTTTGGAGAAAACCATAAGAGGTTGTCTGAAGAAGTGGTATAGTCTTTACAAAATCATTTTCATTTAATTTATTCTTATAACATTTCACAATTTTCTTATAACATGACAAAATAATAAAAACATTGTCACAAATATACTATTAATTTTTTATGTTCATTACATTACCTACATCAATATCATATTCCATCAAATTAAAAATGAAACCATCATTTGTTTGTTTGATAGACTACTGCGTCACAAAACTAAATAATTCATTTTCCATCAACACCTCTCATAGATTGATATAATAAATAATTTAATATATATATTTATATATATTATTTTTAATTAAATTTTTATCATTCATAAATGATAATATATCATTTACATTATTACCATTCATTTCACTAAACGATTAAAACATTTTTTGTTCATACACGCTGTATACCGCCTCCACAAAAAGATGTAATATGTTATTAATCACTAAATTACATGAAAGATAAATTTTTAGATATGTATGTTTAATGAAATAACTTCATATTTAGGATATTATTATAATTATATAAGGATATTATAATACATATCTTTTTTCCATAATTATCATTTAAAGATTGAAACATTACTCATATATATATAAGAAAAACTACGTCAACGATTATAACATAGTTTTTTTTCATGACAATATTTCATGCTTTGTATTAAAATTGTGATCTTTTTATTTAAATTATAATAATGAAATAATTATTATTATATATATTATAGAATAATGTCCTTTTTTATTATATTATACCTAGCAATGTCATTTTGGATTGGAATTGAATATCATAAAAAATATGAAAAGAAAATAAATGATTAAGTAATTGATTATATAATTTATGTAAAACTAATAATAAACATAAAAAAGGTTGTTAAAAATGTTAATAATTTATATATGTTTACTATTTAGGAGATGTCAGAATCTTGTTAAGGGACATTCATTTAAAAATATTTTTTAATGTTTACCTTTCAAACCTTTTTCTCCTTTTCCATATTCCTCTAAATATTTCAATAAAATTATTTCATATGATTAAATCGATACTGAAGGATATTTTTAACCATATTTTAAATAAATTAATTTTTTTAATAATTTATATTTTTAAGGGTTTTTATAAGGTAAAATTAATACATAAAACCTCTTTTTAAATATTTCCATGAATTATTTTATAAATATTTCTTCTACATGTCCATATAAATAAAACAATTATGGATGTATTTATATGGGCTTCGAAAAAAATAAATGAAATTTCATGCATCATTTTAATTACTTTAAAAGGTTTTCAAAATGTATTTTTTTGCATAATTTTTAGCCTTTATTTAAAAAATGTCATATTTTAATGTATACAATGACAATTAAATTTCCCTCTATAGTAACATTTATGATATTTTCAGATTATAGTAATAGATATCGTGATTTCTTTAAAGAAAGAAACTATCTTTCTTTATTATTTCTTTTTTTCAACATGGGTTTTGAAGTAAAATGGTCTATCAATATCAGAAAGTGTTTTTCATATGGGATAAAAAATCAAGGGTTTTATGATAAAATATTAAAGAATAAATTTTATTATTCATTTTATGGTAAATTGGCCTTACTAATGATGATAATCGATCTTGATACGACTAATATGATCGGTGAGCTTGATATAGCATATATTGATGCTAAGACCGATATAACCTATATGAATGATGTTCCTAGATATCCTAGTACAATGTATTGGGTAGTGTTTTGTGGTCATTATAATAAAGAATGATGGAGATAAAGGAAGAGTTTTATACTATGTATATTACTGGGATCAAGGTATTATTGACATGGGTATTGATTATAATTCTCTAATTTAACACAATATTGTTTTACTTAATTTCAATGGGTTTAAATGGTTTTATTTTTGAAAAATATTTGTGTTTATCATGTTGATATAATTTATTTCTTATTCTCAAAGAAGAATCCAATAAATAAAAAAAATTGTGCTTTTTAATATTTTTCAATAGACTAACATATTTATTCTTTTAATAAACCATATATGTCTTCTCATCATCCCAAATTTCATAATGTCTTTCATAGAGTTTATGGATAAGTAATAACAAATAATAAGTGATGTTGAAATTCGAGATGATTTTTCTTGACAAGAAATATTTTTTCTTTTTAAAAGATTTAAAATGTGGTGGAAACTTACACTGGTCATAAGTGTCAAATTTTTTTTTAAGGATTTTTTATATATGACTAATAAAATAATTGACAAAAAAATAATAACCATACAGTTCCTTTGTTATGCATAAAATAAAATTCTCCTCTGAAGTAACCATAAAATGTTATTTTTATAGACAGTTCCCTATTGAACATCAACGGGAACCTGATCTCACTGTGAGGTCTGTTATTTTCTTCAAGTATATTTAGTATTACATTTTTTATTGGGCCTCTTCTTATTTTCTAGATAAGTGTTTCCAATGTTCATGAGAAGGATCGGGGGTTTTTCAGGGGTTTGGGACAATAATATGGAAAAAATGGGGCTTTTTGGGAAATCTGTAAGGTTTTCATATGGGTTGGAAAAAACGTGAGGGGGACCATGCATGATGTATCAATATGAGAATTTGTTAAAAATATGAGGAACCATGAAAGAGAAGGGTAAGTGGGAAGTATCCTCGGCGCAGTTTTCATATTTATTAGCAAACTATGCAGGTAAACTGTGCATCCTAAAAACTTTTAATAAAATTACAAAAATTCCAGCCTAGGATTTTTATGCCCACACTGGATTTTCTTCCCCTTACCTCAATGGAACCATAGGAATAAACCAAACCTCCAAAATCTCCCACGGGTGGTTCTTCTTCTATTCATGGCCTTTTGGAGTGGTAATGGTTGTGGATCGAAGCCCCATGTAGGTCTAACACTCATCTAGATCATTTTTTTGGATTAGGGTTTGTAGTTCCTTCCATCTCCGACCAAAGACCTAAAAACCTATTTTTCCAGTGAGATTTTGGTTGAGTATTAAATAGATGTTTGAATACTGATCCAAGCCTTTGACTAAGAGTGTTTTTATCGACGGATTAGAGGTAGGTGGTATACAAATTATATCCTAAAATTTTGTTACAGGTTTGTGCATGTGTCTTCATATTTTTCCTATATATTATTGTGTATTTGTTACAATGAGTATGATCTAGTAAATTAGGTGTTAATATAATTTCATGAAAACCTCATGATCTCCATGTGATGCATAGATGAGTACTTGACCATGTTAGGGCCACCCATGTGGTGCACCGGAAAACACGAACCTAGAGTGTGGTAGGGTTAAGTGATGGATTGCCAAATTAAAATTTGGAAACTATGTAGAATATTTCTTAATGTATTATTATGTTTTAAACTAAATGATGATAAATATGCCTGGGGAAAAATGAAAAAGGTTTTTTTAATGACATGAAAATGGATAAATTGGGATGAATGGGATTATATCAACTATTTAATGAAATTTGGATAGAAATTACTAAGAGTATTTGTGCATGTTATATGGTGAACATATAATTATATGATGGAATGGGAAAGGGGAGTATGATAATTGGTTTAATAAGGAAATGGATAAATATTTTTAATGGTTTTAAACATGGGGATCGTGACACACCTAATGGTTGAATTTATTATGTGATTGGGTTATGAGATATGAGAAATGTACATGAAATTCATAAGTGGGTGAATGCTTATGAAATAATAAATGGGGATAAATGGGTAAATGTATGTCCATTGGTGAATTTGCCTATGTCATAGGGGTTTTTGAATAAACGTAATGGGTTAAGTCATGGAAATGGTAATTTAGATAATTGACTATGAATTGTATTTGTTAAATGTGTTAATGGGTTATGGCATAGTATTGATTCCCATGATAATTTTTTTTGCATTATGATGGATGATTTCTAATGGAATTATTTATTTTGTGTTGTGTTATAGTATGGTTGTGGTGGTTTGATAAATGAGAATCTGCACATGGCTTGGAAGAATGGATTATTGACTTGAGGTTCTATGCCCATGGGTCGAGTAAGACTGAGGCTCAAAACAACATCCCAAATGCATGGATTAAGGAAGGGGACTGATGATCTATTCCCCTAATTGTTTCATTCTACCCAGACTGAGGCTTCGAGGTGAGGATAATGTGTTGATGTGATATGTGGTCCCTAGTGAGTGAGGGCTTGATTAATTTAAACTATGCATAGAGATTTCATTCCTTAGACCCATGCATATATAATGTTTATGCCAAAACCCAAGAGAATGTATAAAAATGGATTATGTACTAAAAGTGTAATAAGAAATATAATTGGGCATAAATTCTAGTCATGAATTAAATGAACCATTTTAAATAATGGAACACGAACTTTCCCTCAATTACATACCATTTATTCTGTACTTTCATGAACTATATGATAGACTATATATTTTGTAGACACAATTGGTGGTGGCCTACTAATTTTTTTACTCACACCCTGCTCAGGCCCCTATTGGGTATCTACGAATAATTCATGGTTTCTAGTAAGGATAGGGGTGAAGGCCTTACTATAGTTTGTATATTTGGGAATAAGATATACATGGAGAAGGATCTGGACTTAGAGTCAGGACATTTTTGGAGATTTGGAAATTTGTTTTATTTTGGGATTTATTCACTTTTCACCACTAGTATGGCATGGCATGTAAGTACAATATTTGTGGACTTCACCCTATTGGGAAATTCTTGGATATTCTTGTTTATTGGGTGTTTCAAATTGATTTCATAATTTTTATTGTGTTCTGCTATGGTTTACTCTGGTAAAGATGGTATAGTCTCCCCACATGACTTATTAGAACCTCACCATTAGTCAGAATCCTATGGCGTATGTGGAGGCGCACTTGAGTTCGTGTGACGAACCGACTTGGAGCATTAGTTTAGTGGCTTCCGGGTTTGGGATGTTACGACATGGTATCAAATGAGTTCTTTTCACTTTATTATTGTTTTTGACTGGAATACAAGGGATTTGGATGTGTCAGACCTTGGTAATAAGCTCGTTCTTAGGTGTATCTAAGCCATGTTTGAGGGAAAAACAAAGTCACCCTGGATGGGAATTGTTATTCTTGATGTGTGTTAATACAGTTGAATGGTATTTCACCATTGGGTGATGCACACATATTGTGATTCGATTTATTTATTAATTTTCCTCATGGACATAATGGCATGGCATTGTGCATTCATGCATCATTTTGGGGACTAGAGGATATAGGTCGCATGCATTATTATAGGAACACACAAGAGATGGGTGTGTAGCGGCATAGAGAGAAGAATGAATTTTACTTTGATAAATATAAAAAAACTGATTCCAAATAATGGTAATTAAAGTGGGTGAATGAAAGGAATGAAAATAAATAGTAAAGGACTATTATGTATAAAGGAATATTGTGACCAGGGTTAAAATATTTGGTTGCAATAAATTTTAATGGCAGATTTTGTGTCTAAATGAATAAGGATTTTATAATTGTGGTATAATTTTTAATGAATTTTTCCTATAGAAAAGTTTAAATGAATTAAAATGATGATTATAACAAGTTGGGTAATGGAAAATGTGCTTAAGGAGAAAGGATCAAGTTGTAAAAGAATATTTGGTTTGAAGATGTGTTGACGAAATACTTTTGATTATGTGAATTGGTTACCCCATATTGACCATGACTGTAGTAGGTATGGCAAGGAAAAGTTTTCAATGTGTGATGACAACTATTGGGATAGAACCTAAAGAGTGGGTTGTTTATGGTTACTAGCACGAGACATTTTTTCATGAATGGTTACGTCATGTCAGTCATTCTTTGAAGCATCGAGTAACTGATAAGTATAAAATAAAGAATGATTGATTTAAATTGTGGGTATCATATTCATTATCTTTTGGAACCTTGTATGTGTGAGTAGGGACAATGAGAGTGCTCTGGTTTAAGAATATGGATTTGGATTGCAAGGCCTTGCATGTTATGTGTTGGGTTTGGTGGTGTGTTCATGGAACCCCGGGTAGGGTTGTGGCCTTTGGTTTATGAGGCATTGTTTGGAAATGTGAGTGAGGGAACTCTCATGGATCATGATTGTATGGATTACATGCTGGACCCTAAGGATGGTGCCTTTGTCTCAGTGACCTTTTGAGAAGAGACCTCCCAAGATGTGTCTTTAATCCTGGAGGGGTTGTTTTCTTGCTGTCCTGATAAATGTGTACACCATTGGTGAGGAACCTATAGTAGATGGTTATTTTTTGCACTAGGCATAGTGTGCCACAGAATGGGATTGAGAGTTCCATCCACGAGCATTGCATTGTTTGGGTCATTATAAGTATAGTTTGGATAGAGGACATATGGATTCTTCTAGTTACAACCATATTCTAGGTAGTTGGTATCATTCCACCTTCATGGTGACCTGTGAGAGAGGTCGGGGAGGGTTTCTGGTTCTTTTGGGTGTCTGCCGAAAATGTAGATGTATTGGACTTTGATAGTGGGACTTGGAGTGTTCCATCATTCAGGATTGACCTAGTATGATAGGACCGAAGGTTGATGGATGGGTTTTCCACTCAAGTTTTGGTTATGCGATGATAGTTTTGGAATACCAAGGGTGACCTAATGGTTGGTTAGGTCATCAATGCAAGTACATAGAAATATGATACATGTAAGATGCTTTAGTGCTGGTGTCAATGCCTAATAATTACCAAAATATTTAGTGAATGGTATTTTTGTTTATGGTTCTTTCATTAGGGAAACATAGTGCATGTGATAGGAGGTAACGATTTCTTTAAGGGTTCTATCATATTAATACATGACACACCTATTTGAGAGATGATTAATAGTGGTCATGATGTTTTTTTCGAGAAGAAAAGTCAAGGGTGAAAAAAGTGTGGTTATAATCATTTCCTCAATGATGACACCCATAGTGAGGGAGGTCACATGGATGAACTTGTTAATATGAATGGTTTGGTTGTTGGGAGAGATGTAGAGGATTCCATAGGGCCGATGACCCTAACTAAGAAAGAGTCATGGTTGGGTATGTAATAAGGTGATGGCTTATACACAAGTTAAGGTTATTTTTTGAGAGACTGATAGTTTAGATGGTGTGGTAGAGTTTGTTCTTCAATTGATAGCTGGTAGGGACGCATCAGAAGAAATCGAGCAGTGAGGTTGATCTAGTGCCTCCGAAAACAATGATTCTTGGATTCCATGAACATGGTCATGGAGTAGTGGTGCGACATGGTTTTCAATCACTCCTATGTGGTGGTGGTTAATTTTTAATGAGAGGAATTCGGTAGTGAGGCCATAAATCCTTCTCTGGACATGGCACCCCATAGCTTGACATAAAAAATTGATAAGTTGGTGGTGGTGTTCTTTGATGACTTCTTAGAGTACCTCAACTAGTGACGAGCATGCCCAACATCTTTACATAATTTTAGGTATGTTGAGAAGATCTATCTTACACCAAGAGCCATGATGGTGTTTGGTAGGATGAGGGAAATTATGATGTTTATGTTCATGGAAACATTATATTTTAAGCTTGATGGTGGGATTTAGACCCTCGATGGATTGGGGTGAGGTCCTCAAGATGGACTAAATGACTAAAATAATCATGGGTTCCATTCATAGAAGCCGAGGACAGGCACTGTATAACATTCATTTTCTTATTTTTTTTGGAAAAATCTAGATAGCCATGTCTAGTTTTTGGGTATTGTCTTGTGATCATGTGCTAGAAATTGTTGTTGAAATTTCTCGTGAGAGCTGTGGTAATAACACTAAAATGTGGGGAGTGACAAGTCAGTTCTGGATGTCGATTGGGGAACATCAAGTCAATGTAGTGGCACCAAGGTTTCCAATGAGAAACCTGTTGGTTCATACCAGGTTCATCAGAGAGGCATGTGGGCCTTGGAAGTTTTGAATAATGAGCCATGTGTAGGCTTTGAGATCATGGTGGTTCTATGTGAAGCTTTCTATGCTTGTAGTGGAGCCAAAATGGGTGTGGTTGGATGTGGAAATAGGTTGTGGGAATGACCGTTGGGCTATATAACTCCAATGAAGGTTGGGGTTATTCTTGGGAAATTTTACCTTGTGTGGTTATGGAACATCGTGATGTTGGGTGAACCTTGGCCATGTGATGTGGTTTCATGCCAATGGTGAATCTAATGATGTTCTAGAGGGTAGTACCACCATGATGATTGGATTCTACTAGAATTTTGGAAACCACCTCAGTAGGTGATTTGGGATAATAATTATTCGCATCAATTCAGTAAGTACCTTGGGGAGGTGAGAAAGGGGTAACGTACCATCCATGAAGGTTGGGTGTTTTGGGACAAGGTTGTGGGATGTGGTCCGACCTGATATGATATACTTTAATGGGAGTGTTGAGAGTGACCCACCTTCAGGATCATGTTGTTGTAGAAAGAACATTTTAAAACATAGTTGTTCCTAAATGGGGTTATATTGATCTTATTACTAGAATGGATCGTGTAGGAATGTCCTCTCCAATGGTTTCGACGGTTCGACTAGATTCCAATATAGGGTAATTCCCCATGAATGTGTTGGCGTAGTATGTTGGGATATGTAATCTGATGGGAAAGATGAGTTGAGTTATGGATGCACTTCATCAATAGATGAGGTTCCAAATAACCAGAAATGGGGGAGTGAACCACAAGAGATAAATGGTTGGTTCCCGATATGATCAGAGTTTTTGGTTGGAAGGACTCGAGTGGTCACTGTTTGGATGAGTAGTCCATAGTAGAAATATTCAGAATAGTTTAAGTGGCCGAGTACCTGGGAGTGATAGGTGGAATTTCGTTGTATAGTTGTGGAATGAAATCATTAGGAAACATGGTTGGAAGGACCATGTGTTTCCCTTCAGGTGATATTGAGTTTGTGTCACCGTTAGAGTTTTTTAAAATAATGAGAAATGATTCCATGTGATTTGAGCCATCAGTTGTCTATAGGATTGGGCTGATGTGGTGATTATTGGTTGCTACATAATGATGTGATGCTATTTTTTATGTATCCTCGTGTTGTTAGTTATGTGTTGTCACATATGTTTCCCCCTTGTAGTTCTACTAGTTGAGTACGATTGAAGTTGATGCATCCTCGAGGAGTTTTTATTTCATGTTATGGTTTTGGTGGGGAAGAATTGTGGGGAAATTATTTGTCCATGATCCATGTTTGGTATACATTGTTATGGGAAACTAGAAACTTGGATGATGGGAATGGATAAAAAGGAATGTTGGAATGACCACTAGTTACAAAAGCATAGTGAATCTGGGAAGAATGGCCCGAGGATGATCCATTATAAGGGGGAGTTTGTAAGGTCCCTAGTCTTATTAAAGTATGTTTTGTTTATATTTTGTATTAGATAATTTTTTTTGGATAGATATGTGTTTCTCAGGTACTTGAGAATGATCAGGATGTTCTGGGGGTTCGAGACATGATAAAGGGTAAAAACTAGCTTTCTGGGAAATCCACACAATTTTCACAAGTTTATGAAAACAATGTAAGGGGTAACCATATGAGTATCAATAATATACATAGTTTGCAGATGGTTTGGAAAACCTTGCAAGAGAAGGGCGTGTGGGCAGTATCCTCCACATGGTTGGTGTGCACTTTGGAAAACGGTGCGAGTAAACCGTGCTCCATGGAATCTTCTGAAAAAATTACAAAAATGCAACCAAAGAATTTTTATATCCACTCATGATTTTCTACCTCCTTCCTACATGAAACAATAATAACAAACCAAAACTCCAAAGAACTCCCAATGGTGGTTCTCCTTTTATTCTTGGATGTTTGGAGCACATTTTGTTGCGGGTCTAGGTGCTAGGTAAGTATAACACTCCTCTTGATCCTCTTTTTCTGATTAGGGTGTGTAGTTTCTTCCATCTCCATAGGAACACTTAACCCACTTTTCTGGTGAGATTTAGGTATAGGCTTCATGGGATATTTGAATCTGGAAAGAAGTCTATGATTAAGTGTTTGTTCATCTATATATATGCGGTAGGTGGTCCACAAGTTATATACAATAGTTTTGTTATAGATTTGTGAATGGGTGTTGAGATTTTTCATTTCTCTTGTTTTGTATTTGTTACCATGATTATGATTTGGTAAATAGAGTGTCTAAATGATTTCTTGAAACCCTCATGATCCCTGTGGGATATATAGAGGAGGACCTGACCATGTTAGGGCCACTAATGGGGGTCACCGGCAATCCCGGACCTAGAGTGTGGTGGGGTTAATTGATGGGTTGTCAAATAAGAATGGGGAACCCATATAGAATAGGAATTAATGGTTTACTATGATTTAAATGGAATGATGATAAATATTCAAAAGGTGAAAAAGGAATAAGGAGTTGTTTGCAATGACATAAAAATGGGCAAATAGGGTTAAATGTGATTATGTCAACTGTTCAATGAAATTTGGTTAGAAATGCCTAAGAGGATTATTGAAAGTTAAATTTTGAACTAATAATTGGATGATGGAATGAGAGAGGGATATTATGTTAATGTGTGTAATAATGAAATGGATTAATAAGTTGAATGGGCTAAAACATGGGGATTTTGGCACACCAAATGGTTGAATGTCTTAATTGGTTGGGTTATGAGATATGAGAAATGTACGTTGAATAAATAAGTGGTTTAATGCTTGTGAAATGATAAATTTGGATAAATGGTTAAATGTGATATCATTGATGAATTTGTTTAAAGAATAGGGGTGGTAAAATAAACCTAAGGGTTTGAGACATGAAAATGGTAATGTGGCTAATTGACTGTGAATTGAAATAGGTAAATCTGTTAATGGGTTATCAAATAGTATTGAATCCCAAGTTATTTGTTATGAATTGTGATTAACTGTTTACGGTGTAATTAGTTATGTTATGTTATTCTATGGTATAGTTGTGGTGTTTTGATAAATAATAATTCGAACATGTATTTTAAGATTAGGGTATTGAATTGAGGTTATAACACATAGATAGAGTTAGACAGAGGCTCTAAACTCCACTATAAAAAAAATGGGTTATGGAAGGGGACATAGGATTTATTCCCCTAGTAGTTGCATTCCACCAAGATGGAGTCTTTGAGGTGAGGAAATGTTTTGATGTGATATAAAGATCTCTAGTGAGTTGGGAAATTTATTTATTTCCCCTATGAATAGTGATTTATTGCCTTATAACCATATATATATGATTTATATACCTAACCCCAAGGTAATGTGTGAAAATGGATTATATAGTGAAAGTGTTATAAGAAAGGGAATATGAGATAAATACTAGTCATATATTAAATGAGCCCTGTTAACTAATGGCCCCCTAATTGACCCTTTATTACTTAACATTTATTCTATAATTACATTAACTAGCTATTTGATTGGATATTCGGTAGACCCCATTGGTGGTCTCCTACTGAGTTTTTTACTCACCTTACTTAGGTCGCTTTGGGGTACCTGAGAAGATTTCATGGTTGCAGGTCAGGGCAAGGGAGAATGCCATAATCTAGTATATTGAGCTTGGATCGGGATGTATATGCACAATGATCTTTAAATTGAGTCAGGACCTCTTTGGAGATTTTCCTATTTGTTTTATTTTGGGATTTATTCTCTTTGCACCACTAGTATGTCATGGCATAGTTGTATTTGATATGTGGCATGCACCCCATTGGGAAATGTTGGGTTAGGCATATTTATTATTTATTTCATATTGCATATGTTATTTTTTTCTGTTTAGTTGTGGCTTACTCTAGTAAATATGGTATAGTCTTCATGCATGACTTATTAATACCTCACCGCTAGTTGTCAACCTCTAGCATATAGGGAGGCACGCTTGAGTTCATATGACGACCCATCGTGGAGCACTGGTTCAGTGGCTTCTGGGTTGGGGTCATTACACACATGATAACCATAGAACTAAAAAATTATATAAAATAACATGAACCTTTATAATAACTATATTGAAAACCTAGTAAAAATAATAACTAATAATAACATAATTGATACATAAAAAAATTACTTAAAATTAAATCAAATACCCAATTGAACATAATAAAACATGGATCAAAAAGAAAAAATGTATTATAAAAAACAATAGGGACCAAAATAATAAATATATGTAGAGTACAACCCCACTATGTCAATAGTGGACTAATAACATACTACGAACCATATGACAGATCATGGGGGTCATCAAGAAAAATAACAAAATTTGTGATGTTATGATAAAGCTCACTAAAATTCCTTTATGATATCTAAAAACAAAAATCTGTTTACCAAGAATTAATTATTAATACAAATATAAAATATAAAAAATGATAAATATCTATTAAAAATAAGTATTATATATTTATTATGAAAATAAAATCAATTTAAGACATCAGGATTCATATTTACCTCCATATTCACCATTATAAATGACTTCATCTTCTTGTTCAACGTAATCAATATTAATGTCACCTTCTATTTAATTATCTATTATTCACTAATATTTATTTTTAATATACTCCTCATTATCAAGACCTTGGGACTTTAATTATGAGTTCCCATAATAGATTATTTTATATTTTCAAGTAAGAGGTGCATTTAGTGACATTTAATGAAAAGATTCCGTATTTTTCCCTTCGAAATAACAACTTTGATTTTCGAAATATTTATTTTCCTTTTATTTAATTTTTATTAAACTCCCCAAATCATTTTAATCTCTTTATGAACTATAATAAATTTCATAATAAACATGACGTGATTGATGTTCCCACATGAGTAATTAATTTTCAATTTTAATACATTTATTTTTAATATCAATGACTATGTTCTATGAATGAACATACATCCCATGACCAGTATCAAACTAATGATATTTAACAATTTTTATATAACTCTATCCCAGTTAAAATAACTCAACTATATCATCCAATGTATTATAAGATTCAACTTCACTTTCCTTGTTACAAGTTCATTTTAAACAACAACAATATTCATTGAAATTTTTATTTACCATTTTTGTGTTTTTAAAATCAAATTCAACTTTCTCCATGGACTTTGTAAAATTTTACCAATTTGGTTGGTGGAATGAATAGTGAACATTATTGAATATAAATTTAATTTCCATATTGTGATACCAAAAAATAATTTAAAAATAATATTTAATAAAATATAAATCTAATTTCATATATTCAAAAATAAAAAAATTAGGTTCCCATCAACCAAACCTGTTGGGAAAACTAAAATATCAATTTTCTTCAATGGAAACCTGGATAATTTTATGAATTATTTTAAGATATAATCATCATATAAAATAAAAAATAATTAATTTAAATTCATTTTTTAAAATTAAATTAAAAAATGATGGGAAAATTATAACATAGTACACAAATCTTTTCATTCTATCAAAATTAAGAAGAAAATATTTGTGTGATTATTGTTTCTAAACCCGTGAAAGGAATCATTCATGATCACCTCAAAAACCAAATGTATGATAATTTAATACTAATACTTTAATTTCTATAAACTCATCTTTTTTTCACACATTATATCCAATATTGTATTTGTTTATTGATATTATGATTTAATATAATAAAGAAAAATTCAACATTTCATCATGAATATATGCTTTTAGAATAGACCCTTCAACTAATGAATTGCTACACAACATATTCTTCAACTTTTTCATTAAACTATCATATGGGTACATCCACGAATTCCATATCGGTTTTCCATATTATTATTTTATTTTAAAATTGTAATATTAAAAATGGAATTTAATCAATGAAATCATGTTAATTTTTTGTTTGAAATTTAAATGAAATAAAATTAATAAATTTACATCATACTCAGGGTTTCAATGATTTTTATTCAAAAAATATTTCATGGAAAATATATGATAGGTTGTTAAAAAATTAATAATTTGGAGAATTAAACAACCCAATAAAAATAATATCTTATTTTGATTACATTATGAAATGTTAATCATAAATTATTTACACTGTAATATGATGATTTTTATACGATTTGAAAAATTAGAATAATAACCACATATTACCATAAAATATAAAATCAATGGATATAATAACAAATAAATTTCATCATAAAGTACAAATCATTCATTTTAAATATTAAATTAATGAATTTATCTATTTTAAAATAACTCACATTTGAGGCACCGTAAATTTTTTGAATGATATAAAAATTTCTCTAAAATAGCTTAATACATTCTAGTTTTGTCTATGGTGGTAAAAAATATGTCACTATAATAGTTTATCTCAATATTTTTTATATCATTCATTTTTAGAACAATATAGTATGACCCAAGAAGTAATTCTATTTATCCAATTTTGATCTCTTCAAAAGACACGTATTTTATATGTTTTTGTTGTTTGAAATGTAATATGAGGTAATGAAGTGATGATATATTTTTTCAGAATACCTAATTGAATGAAAGGTGGAAATTTTAATTCAATTATACATTTTATAAAATTTATTCCGTTAATTAAGATAGCATGAATTACTAGAATAAATATTCAATGATAATAAAAAATAGGTTTTTTCCATTTATAGGAATAAATGATTTACAATCCCCCTTTAATAAAAAATAGATTTTGGAACATGTGTACTCGATCCTATTTAAATAGAATGTAATGAAATTTCATTGATTAAATATATCAATATTGGATTTAGTGTAAATTTCTAATCTCAAACATTATCATATATTGTTACCTCATCACTCCATGACATAATTATCTTAAGAGTCAGTGGATTCAAATAAACATATGATATTTTTCCTTGGATTTATATTAGCTAATAATGAAAAGTAAATATATTGATACTTCCATATAATCTAAGTAGGTATGTTATAAAAACCTATGAAAATTGGTCAGTAAGTATATTGAATGTCGTATGAACCAAATGGATAGAAAATATAAGATAAAAGTCCTAACAATATATAAAATAAAAGGCAAATGATTCTATGATGAAAGTGTTTCAATGAATCACTAAAACAAGAATGAAATAAGTATATACATTAAAAAATATTTAAACATTGAAATTACATCCATTAATTCATGTTTTATACATAAATTAATGTTTAAATCTAGTGGTAATCATAAATTATCTCAACTATTTGAGATAAATAAATCATGAAATTCATTATTTTAACTTGAGTTCACACATATTGAACAATTATTTGAAGTATTATATTCCCCATTATATATGAGGAAATCATTTGAACATGAACGTATCATCTTAAAATAGGGACCGAAATTTTGTATTAATTTCTTACTTTCATTGAAATATTTGGGTAGAGTATTATCCATAGAGAAAGAAATACTTTTTCAAAGAGTTTTTTTTCAAAATAATTATTTGACATTCTGGAATCTGTTTTAACATAAATAAATTTTATAAAACATCTAATTTATTTTATCTTTATTTCCAGATATAACGCCCCACCCATACATTTTGAAAAAACACAAAAATTATTTCGTTTTAATCATATATTTGAATGATTATTTTGTGTTTTTTTCCTAAAAATATGATCCAGCATCCACAATTACTGAATTTTAGAAACTAAGATAAATCTAAAAGCCAAAAAAATTATTTTATTCTAAATTACATTTACCATGTTTATTAAAAAACATATTTTTTTTAAATACCCAAAATGGAATAAATGAATTCCAAATCTTAAAAAAAGATCTCACCTTTCACTTATTGAATCATTGTTTTACTTTTTGAATAAAATTCTAAATTTGTGGTTGTACATTTTATTACGGCTTCTACACACTAAATATAAAAAATATTTATACAAGAACTATGTTTATTTCTATGATAATTAATCCATCAATGTTTTTGGCATATAAGTGGTGATCCAAAAAGTTTTTTATTGATTTTTATTCTAAATAATTATCTCATTTCATACATGTAATGTTACATTGAAGAGATTTTCGTTTTTTACTATTAATTAATTAAATTATTTCATCTATAGAATTATGGAATATTTTACTCTGTTTTTTTCATTATATAGGGGTTTACAATCATCATTTAAGTATTAATGTTGATAAAAGGTCATCTGGAGTCATTTCTAAGGAAGACTAGTTTTCCCCTTCTTTTTATTTATCCTTACATTTAGAAACCTCTCTATTATACAGAAACACGTAATTAACCACTCAATTTTGGGATGATCCTCATGGTAAGGGATCCAATTTCGGATTTGAAACTCAAAAAAGTACCCTCACGTAAGTGATACACATCACATTAAGATTCAGATGTTGGTATTAACCATCAAATTTGGTAAATATATATTTTCAATTATCCATAGGTAGGATACCATTCTTTTGGAATAAACAAAATACAGAATGATCCCTATGTACATCATGTTTTTCATGGTATTTAAATATTGAATTATTCTAGGATATTATCTCTCATTTATATAGAGTAAAAAAATCAATAAATTGATTCAAATTATATTTCAAAATATTTAGAATATCATATTTTTATTTTAATCATTTCAAATAGAATATTTGAATTTCCATATCTATTAAATTTTTATATTAAAAATATGCTCTATCTTTTAATGTATCAATTTTCTGGAGGTGTTTTCTGACCTATTTGTTTAGAGATTTTTTATGAAGATTATACATCCATGTTTCAATAGTTAAATTGATATGTGTTTCCATACATAATTATTGTATATTTCTCTAATATCATGATCTATTTTAAATGATGATGAATCATTCATGATTTAAAAAATGATATTTTTTATACTACTAAATTGCAATTCACAAGTTTATGAAACTCATATTCAATTATGAACAACTCTTGGAGAATTACACTCAACTATTCTACTATTAAATTCTATTCCATTATAATCTAGAGTTTAACTAAATTTACACCATTATATTTTGTAGACACAAATGTTATATCTATTGAGGGTTATTTTTTCTTCATATATGAAAATGTGGATTTAGATACTACTATTTTATCTATATATTTTAAATGGTTATTTAGAGTGTATTTTTATGAAATACACTTCAATTACATGAATATTTCTCTATGTAACAATTCATTTATGATCTATGATATCCATATTTGTATGCATCATAATATAACTTCTCTAACCTATGTTATTCTTTCTTTCATTTTGAACACTCCTGTTTTCGATGAATTATAGACCGGTGTTGGTCTTATTTAATGTCTTAGTAAGATCCTTATTTTTCCAAGTATCACATGCTTGTAGTTGATATTCAAGGTCCCAAAATTAATGTTAATGATTACTGAAAAGTACTAACCACATAGAGAATGTGTTAGTGAAGTGGGATAGGGGATATTTGGGCCATTAACCACTATACATAATCATGCTATATTTTTTTCTTTATCCTTGTTTACATTTTCCACCATATATCTATTTTAAAATAAAAAATATAATATTTTGATAAAATTATGGGGATATGATTTAAACTGGGTATGCATGTATTGAAGACACAATTCTCCTCTATTATATATTTATTATTCTTATCTTGGGGAAAAAATTTGTATCTGATATTTAAGGCTATTGAAGGGTTATTAATCCTCTAGAAATCACGAGTCAAATAAGATGATAAGGTTCAATATCAAAGGATAGTCATAAATAATGGGTTACTTTGATTTGGGATCAATATTTTAAAGGCTAAAATTATAAATATTCCAATGATCTTAGGATTATACACATGAAAAATATTTTATTTATGGTTTATCTAAAAACTTTAGAGCCTAATGAAATCTATAATCATGAACCAGAGAAATGGGATAAAACTAAATAAACAGAGTATGATCTGAATTCATGATCCATGAATGCCATTATTTGCGGACACAGACCAAATGGGTTTAATCGTTTCTGTCAGTGATTTACTAGCATTAAAATGTGGTAGGAAATAATTTTTTCATATGAAGTCACTAATAATATGAAATAATTATGATGTACTACTGCAAAGTTAAAATTTAATTCATTTATACTATATGAGGGTGAAATTATCCCTCAAGTGAATATAAGACTGTTTGACATAGTTAAGGGTGTGGATTCTCTGTAAAAACATGGACCTAAAAGTAATCAATAATTCAATGTTGTCATAATTTTTCACCCCTATATAAAATTTAATTATGTCATTAATTATATATTCAATTCTGGTTAAACAGATGAACATGAATGATTTGATTGGTAATATAATTATGTTTGAATTTGTGATGTATGTAGATGATGTGGATCATTAAATGAAAAAGAAAGAATATACTACATTCAGTGTATCAATTATTATAGGATAATATAACTAAAATGAAATTATATTATTTGAATGAAAATAGCTAGGACATATCAAAGCAATTTTTTCATTAATAATGCAAAGGAAAAAATGGAAACGTATGACAATATGTTTCATATAAAATATGATTATTAAATTAAAGGAAAGAAAGACCTGAAAGCCACCTAATGTGTGTTTGAAGATTCAACCAATTCCTCATGTTTTGAACCTAAACCATTATAATCAAGTCAAAATAGATAACCTATGAATTTTTTCTTAGATGAATGATTTAAAATCATATTATTATTTTATTTCAAATTCTGTGATATAAAATAGCTCATACGAAAACATAGTTAAATATAATTTTATGTTTGAATAAAAATTTGAGTGTGATGAAATATATAAAATCTATAAAGATATTATAATGAAAAATAATATTAAAAATGATACAATTTTATAACATCATTTTGAATTGAAATTAAAAACTAAACAAATATACATCATTTTATATTGTGAAAGATAGTAAAATTAAATATTTGGTTTCCAAATTACAATCCTTTAAAAGGGATTGTAGTATATTTTCCTATGGGGATGATTATTTAAATCAAATCTGTACAATGAAAAAATTGAATAAAAAATATGGAATAGTGAGTAATGGTGAGAAAATCTAATTGTATAAAATTTACTTCCATTAATGATTAATGAATCTTATAGTTTCTAAAGTTTATTTTTTTATTATGGTATTAGGTGGATTCTGTACTAATGTTTGTTTTTAAAATGGTTATTAATATAGAATAATAATGATATTTTTTTGTTTTTTGAAACTTATCTAATGTTTTCTACAGACCTTTGGTTAAAAATAAATATATCTAGTTTCCTAAAGCATTGTTCGTTGACATGGAAGGACCCAATAGTATTTGGGTACCAATTTTTTTTTGATATTTTAATGTGAAAATATAAATTAATAAAAACTCCAAATGGGATACAGATAGTTGTAGTTCAAAAAATATGTGTGGACACATTTATAATTTTCAAAAACTACCAAAAATTAATGGATACATGGTTAGTTTTTTTGATAATTCTAATGGTAAGATCATTAGAGATGAGTCAATATGAAAAAAATTATTCATTGATCATGAAAATACACATGTTGAATGGTTGAAGTAAAATACAAAAATATTGTATAAACTCTATGATTATGGTTTTAATTCTTATTTAAAAAAAAATTCATGGTCTATTTTTAATACTAAGCATATTATGTTTCAATAAACTACAATAGAAAATGTTTATACTCTAGAAATCAGTTCCTTCTGTAAAAAAATTGCTATATTTTTAAATGTTTAAGTTAGTGAATCTTGGATATGGAATATAAGGATTAATCATAGTAATATATTCTTCATTTATGTTATCTATGAAGAGGTAGGTTTTCCATATTCCTTGATTTAAATTTAATGAGGAATGAATATGTGATGCAGGTAAAGTGGGAATGTAGTAAAATATATATTTCAAATCAATGAAGATGGTATTTACGTATAAAACCTTTGAACTCATCCACATGTTTTTTTAACTAACTAGAGTATAAATTATGGAATTAAAATTATTTTTATCAGGCTGTTAATTATTTTTTATATTTACATGGGTTTACTTTATGAAATTTAATCTGAATATTTTAATGTTTTTACTTTTTTCATGTTAGTTGAAAATGAAATATATTCAAGAATAATGTCATTAACATTGATAAACGAGGAGGGTTTCAAAATTTATAATTTAAATATTTTTTGGAAAACATTAGTAAAAAACGACTTTATCTACTTAAATATTATATTATAAAATGGAATTATTGAAATTATAAGTATAACTACTAATGAAATATATAGAACTTTCTCAACTGTCTATAGTTTACAAAATTATTTTTGGGATGGATTTATTAGTACATAATATAATATAATCAAATAGAACTTAATAAAAACATTTATGAATAAGTCACCCTATGAGTAATAAAATAATAGAAATCCAAAATGTGTGTAATTCATTGTTTTTCTATACAATGTGTATATATTGAATAATATGAAATATATTTTTATTTTTGAACAAAATGTTTTTGAATCAATATTTGAAGTGTATTTTCCAACCACAATTGATACTAATGTGTTTTTAAAAAATCAAACAATAGTTAAAGAATCAGTTTATTTGAATCTTTAGAAGATTTATCCTTTTTATCTCATAAGAAAAATATATGGAACTAGTTTTTTTTGTATTAAACATTGAAATATTTCTATACATATTTCAATAGATATCCACTATGAGTGTCTGTGATTATGTGGCCTGACGATCCCAAATAAATTTTATAAAAATAATAGGAATATTTTATATTATTAAAAAATAAAAAATGGGATAACAAATATATGGAAGCATGGATCAAAAATTTGAGGGAAATGTTCTGTCTGGAGAATGGTGTTTTCTGTAAGTGAGATATAACATTTGTCAGCATGGATCCTTTGTTGGAAATGTAGTGGATGACATAAAAATAAATAAAATATTCAAATTAAATTATTTTATCTCAGACATCGTATCAAATAACATTTAAATGGGTCTCATATTGGATATTTGAGAACACCATATAATTTTTAATATATTTCTATATCTATGAACATCTTAAAGGGTGAGATCATGGGATGTTCAGATCCTGTAACCATTAGAAGGAACTATTATGTTATTTGTAATGTCCCAGATCTGGGTGCCACTCAACGGGTTCCCCAAACCCGGTTGGTCACATGACCTCAAGTGCGTTTCCCCAAATGCAATAGGCTGCCAAATACTAGAGAGGGATCAGGTCTAATAGTGGGAAAACTATTCCCTCATTTGTCAATGTGTAGCGCAGCGAAAAAGATAATAACATACAACAGCTTATGTAGTAAACAATATACAACTCAAATGGACAACCATAGAAAAGAGAACCTGCATTCATATATATAAAGATGCAGCATGTCACTATTTATATGAAAGTATCCAGAATAGGATACACTACAATACAATATAATACAATAGAGAGTACAAGTACAGCGGGAAAAAATAGAACAGTTAGCAGCATCGCAAGCCTATGCTTGGTCCCATGCTCTCCTACTCCTCAGCAACAATCAAGTACCTGTAAAGGGACCCCTTCCCGTATCGACACCTGTAGAAATATAGTCTATTTGTGCCGAAGACATGACCCAAAAAGGGTGTGAGAAATAACTCCAAGTAGGAAACCACCAAAGGCCCGTACCCAACTATAAGTGAAAATATGCAAGAGCAGTGTGAAAAATTAAATGCAGTAAACTCATAATTACTCAAAAGTAACTATCACTACCAGTTTCATTGCCATTTTGATATTAATTTTAACCATTCAATTTAAAAACATTTTGAGCTCCTCATAACCAAGCCCTCAGGCCAATCAAAACCTTTCCCTCAGGCTAATATAATAAATTCACACCCTGATGCTTATATAATAAAACCATGTCCTCAGGATTATATAATAAAACCATACCCTGAAGCTTTCCCTTTGGATATTGAATATTTACCATAGGCATAGAATTCACTTCCCTTAATCAAAGGAAGTGTTTCCCTCAGGCAAAATAGAACATTTATCTCAGACTAAGAAGTATGTTGCCCTCAGGCTAAACGAACAATTCCCTCAGGCTAAAGAGATCATTGCCCTTAGGCGCAAGTAACTAGGTGAAGCCCATACCATAAACATAAAATTTATATAAAATTACTCTTAATGAAATTCCATACACATTATAATCATTTAATACCCTCAGGTATATTAGGAAAACGACTAAATAATGGAACACACATCCGGGGTTGTCCTGGATCCAAGCAGTGATCCCAAACAGTAGTTTATAGTTACATTCAATTAACTATACAGTTCTAGGAATTTAAAACACCCAATGCCTCAGCCACACGATACCCCAAACAGGGGTTCTTAGCACAGTGATACACAATTTCAACACCACAGTTGGAAACAAACAACAGAACACAAACCTCAATCACCCCTGATCGATATTCGTGAACGATGCATCCAGAAACACCCAAGAACGATGTAGATCTGGGAATAAAAACAACACATTGAAACCTAATTAACCTTCCCATAAGAAAGAATTTGTAAGAACTACTCAAGAAGCCGGAAGGTATTACCAGCACGACCCAATCATGATCGACGATGTAGGAATCAGGTTCTTGGTGAGCGATCTGGAGATCTCTGAAACTCCGGCCTCCAAAACAAAATCAAAACGCCTCAACCGCCTCCTCTGCAAAATAAGGAGGCTACTTCCTGTTTTAAGAGAAACTTCTTGAATACATGGCATGTACTCTAAAGTACACGGTGTGTACATTTCATTTTTTTAACTATTCCTCATGCGACTTCTCAGCAGCACGACACTGTTCATTTGTCGACATGAGTACATGGTGTGTATTCATGAGTACCCAGTGTGTACTATCGCTCAGCTGCCATCTACCTCCAACACCTTACTGTTCACCTTCCGGCTGATTATATGGCCTGTAAATACCCACTACAGGGTGTTTAGTCAGTTTTTACACCCTTCATCGTTGACAGGCCTACACGCCCAGTGTACTCATCCCACGAAGCCAAATTACACGACGTGTGGAAAAGTACACGACATGTACCCACCAAATTTGGGATATCCCCATTTCGATAATTTTTTAAAAAACATGTAAGGAAAAAAGGAAAAGAATAAACTTGTACCCCAAGAATAAGAACTGGGTTCTTACATATATCACCCCGTAAAGAAGTTTGTTCTCGAATTTCCCTTCCATGGGTGGGGAAGATAAGATCAGAACAACACTAGACACTGATCATGTACGTTGGTCTCCCACTCCCTGTTTTTGTCCTACAATCGGCTATGCTGCCATAACACCTGTGCGAGAGGAACTGATCATCCTCGGAGAACCTTAGTTCTCCTATCAACAATATGAATCAGATGCTCCTCAAAGGATGCATTGACCAGAAGCTCAACCTCCTCTGGCGGAAAGACGTCAGTCGGGTCTGAGTGATAACGGCACAACTGAGATACATCAAAGACGTAGTGCATGGCCCGATACCATTGTGGTAACTGAAAATTATAGTCAACCGACCCGACTCTCTCTAGAATCTCAAATATCCCCACAATCCTCGGTGAATTTTTACCCTATCTCTTGATCTGTATATGTCCCAACCTCGGTGAAACACTCCAGAAAACCTGATCCTCCACCACAAACTATAAGGGTCGTTTGTGGCGATCATCGTAAGATTTCTGAAAAGACTGTGCAGTAGCCATCTAATTTTGTATCAACTGGACCTGCTCTGAAGTCGCCTGCACGAGACTTGGTCCCAGTAAAGCTGCCTCACCTACCTCCGTCTAGCACAAGAGTGATCGGCATGGACAAACATATAAAGCCTCATAAGGTTGCATCTAAAAAGTTGTTTGAAAACTATTTTTATAGGCAAACTCAACGAGGGGTATATGCCTCTCCCAATATCCCCCAATGTCTAGGACGCATGCTCACAACATGTCCTCGAGCACCTGTATTGTATGCTCTGACTGGCCATTAGTCTGAGGGTGGTATACAGTGCTCATAAGCACCTATATACCCAGTGACCTCTGAAAACTCTGCCAAAAATGAGATGTAAAACAGGCATCTCTATCTGAAATGAGATAACGAGGGACCCTAATAAGACGTATGACCTCTAAGATGTACAACTTCCTGAGCTCGTCAACACCGAAGATCCCCTTGATCGGAAATATGTGAGCTACCTTCATAAGTATGTCCACAACATCCCACACTGCATCATTACCTCGAGGTGACCTCGAAAACCCAGTCACGAATTCCATCACGACATCATACCATTTTCATTCTGGAATGGGTAACTGATGTAGCAGTCCAGCTGGCCTCTAATGCTCCACCTTCACCTAATGAATGTTGGACCATCTGGTAACAAAACCAGCTACTTTTTTCTTTATACCAGGCCACCAGTACAGACGTCTCAAGTCACGGTACATTTTGGTAACTCCGGGATGCACTGCCCAAGCTGAAGCATGAAACTCCCACATCTACTCCTCGTGTATATCCCCGAGAACCCATACTCATCCATGGAAACTAAGTACCTCATCATCACCTATTGTCCAACAAAGAGGAGGTTCCTCACTTGACATTGACTCCCATAGAACTAGGCCTTCTGTATCAGATAGGTGTCTCATCATCACTCTATCTAGGAGGGTAGAAGTCACAGATATGGAAGAAAGATAGGTTTTCGCATAAATATCATGCAGATCCAAATGCATCTCAGAGAAAAAATCCATATGCTGCCACTCACCACTGGCCTCATGAACTACCTGTATCTGAGTCTTCTTGCTCTGTGCATCATCAACTATGTTACCCTTACCAGGTGTATAGGAAAGCTCAATGTCGAAGGACTGTAGGTATTCAACCCACCTTCGCTATCTCAAATTCAAGTCACACTGAGTAAAGATGTACTTGAGACTTTTTTGGTTCATAATCACCAAAAAATGCTCTCTAAAGATATAAGGTCTCCAACAGCGTAACTCATGAACAACTATAGCCAAGTAGGAGTCATGCATTGGGTAGTTCCTCTCATGTGGCCTCAACTGTCGAGACCCGTACGCAACTACTCGATCACCATGCATCATCACTGCTCCTAGACTAATACTTGATGCATCACAGTAAACTGTATAACTCATCCCTTGATATGGAAGTATGAGGATTGGTGCTGATGTCAACCTTCCATTCAGATCACTAATGGATATCTCACAAGCTTCTAATAAATGAAACATTACACCCTTCTTAGTCAAAATCTTCAATGGTGCTGCTAAGCTGGGGAAGTCCTGTATAAAATACCTGTAGTAACCATTCATCCCCAAGAAACTCTGTATCTCAAATAAGTTATTAGACTGCTCCTAATAAATTTCTGCTCTCACTTTCTCTGGGACCACCGTAACTCCTGCCCCTGAGTTGATATGACCCAGGAAGTTTATCTGGTCCATCCAAAAGTGGCACTTTGAGTTCTTAGCATATAGCAGTTGCTCTCTCAGTGTACTCAGTACGATCTAAAGATGGGTGGCATGGTCGTGTTGAGTGTAATAGTTCACCAAGATATCTTCCATGAATACTACCGCAAAAGAATCCAAATAATGGTGGAACACATGATTCATCAGATCCATGAATACTGCTAGTGCGACGATGATTCCGAACGGCATTACCAAGTACTCCTATAGATTATATATGCTCCAAAAAGCATTAAGAAGTATATCCAATGGTCTAATGTGTAAATATTGATATCTGGATCTCAATTCAATCTTCGAGAACACGCATTCTCCTCGAAGTTGATCAAAAAGTTCATTAGTACTTGGAAAGGGATATCAGTTCTTAACCGTCAACCAGTTCAGCTTCCGATAATCCACACAAAGTCTGAGGGTATCGTCTGCCTTCTTTGAAAAAGGACTTGAGAACCCCAAGGATAAGTATTGGGTCGGATGAAACCCTTTTATTATAACATATCTAACTGCCTCTTGATCTCCTACAACTCAGGTGTATCCATCCTATATGGAGGTATGGACACCGGTGCCACTCCTAGCACAAGATCAATAGAGAAATCCACCTCTCTCTCTAGAGGAAGACATGAAAAGTTGTCTGGGAAGGCATCCCTGAAACAATCGACTACTAGAGGAAAATTCTTCTGGAATGTTCCCTGGTCATCTAGATATAGGTTCACAATCTGGGCTATCACTCCACCTCACGCACGAAGCTCGGGTCCAGTTCGGCTCTCCAGGACAACCCACTCTCCCTTGTATAGAAACTCTCCGCCCTCTGGTGATGTGAAACTCACCCTGCGACAATAGCAGTCTACAATGGCTAGAAAGGGTACCAACAATTCCATCATGAGAATGACATCATAGCTCCTCATCTCTAATACATAGGGGTCCCATAGAAAGTGACATCCACCAACCTTAAGGCGGCACTCCCTGCACTGACGCACACCTGTCATTCTAGTCCCCAACGAAGTGTCTAGCATCATGATATCAGAAGAAGAGGAAACACAAATCCCAAGGCTCTTCACAAAAGGAATAGATATAAAGATATCTATAACACACATATCAAAAAGTGCAGAAAATAAAATAGAAGCTACGAGAATAGTGCCTTTGATAGTGGACGGTCCAGGATCCTGCTCATGTTGGGTCTATTGAACTTCATATGCATGCCTACTGCCACGACCCTGCGACACAGCCTAGCTACCCTGTGCGGTCCCACCCTACTGCCTCTGAGATCCTGGTGTCTGGATACCATAACCACAACCACAATCTTGGATGACACGCCATGATGCATTCTAGGTTAAAGAATCATAAGATGCTGCTGGTCCTACTCCCACAGGCAGAGTCTGGACAGAACCCCTCTCACTAGAAACTGTTGGAAACTCCCTGAAAAAACATTGCGGATGACCAATATTTCCGCAAGCTTGGCACTCCACTTGGTCATGGGTACACTGAGGTCTCTTTTTCCCCTCTCTACCATACTGGTAGCATATAACCGGGCCACCTGAAGTAATCGTCTGGCTAGTACTGCCACCATGAAAGAAAATCATTTGTCTCTTCCTCTTCCCAGTAGAAATACTACCACAAACTGGTCTCAAACTGCCATGTACCACTCCACTAGATTCCCGTAGATTCCGCCCAGTAATTAGTGCCTGGTTCACAATAGCATTCACTGTAGGCAACCTGAAAATGTTCACCAGTGCTCGGATGTCCTATCTAATACCATCCTCAAAGATTCTAGCCCTCAACGTCCCATCACCTACTAGAACAGGTGAAAAAATCTAAAGCTTTTTGAAGTGAGAAGAATAATACATCACTGATATGTCGCCATGCTGTAGATTCAAGAACTCTTGGGATTGATCTTCCATCAGCGTCTATGGAAAGAAAAAATCATAGAAGACTATTTGAAATTCTTCCCACACCATGTCTTGGTGTCTCTCAGACTGGGTGGTAACATCCCACCACCTCTTGGAGAAATCACGCAACATATAAGTCACGATCATGACCCTCCGCCCTGGTGGCATCTCCATAATCTAGAAAATAATCTACACTGAATCCTTCCATGACTCCACAACCTATGGTCCACCATCCCCTGATAATGTAAGCGGATGCTGCTACTGAAAGATACTTGTCTGCTTTTCCATAGACGTGGCAGCTGGCAGTGCTCACTAAAAGGTCTGCATCAACCGCATATAGCCTTCACAGAACTACAAAACTACTCCTATGTTTGGTAAAATGGCCAGCGCCGCATCTGGAACTGCTAGAGGATCCACTGGCAGCCCATGGCCTACGATCTCAGGAGTATAATCGTTGCTTCTCTCTTGGTGAACCACTGGCGGTCGTCTTGGTGGCATGACTCCACAAGGTCAAAGCACGCCATAGATCATGATTTATCAATGTCTGAAAACTAGGAGACCAAGTAGCTAATAAGAGAAAGGAATAATTCATGATTTATAAAACATGACTTCTTGGCGTGTATAAATACTACACAATGTGTTCTCATAATCCATTCACATTGGCATGTACTCCAACTAAAACTGGTTGGGTAACACCCCAGACACACATCGTGTCGTCTGAATACATGACTTGTAATTGAATCCCCCTTCACTTCTTGAGACCTTCAACATGGCTAAGCCACACGGCTCTACTAAAACAAGGCTACATGGAAAGTCCCACAAAAACACGGCGTGTACTCGACAAGATTTCACCAGCCCATGTTGTTTGTGACACGACTAGTGTACCTAGGTCACATTACATGACCTGTTTCCAAAAGACATAGTGTGTTTAAAGAAGCCCCAGATGGACCCGTGTTTCTCGCTACACGGCCAGCTCCACGGCTGACACTACACGGCGTGTTCCAGGCAGAGACGACATGTACAAAAAAAGATAACACCAACCCGTGTTGTTCCTGACACGGTCGGGTACATGGGTCAGACAATATGGCATGTTTAAGGTAGACGCGGCCTGTATGTCATAATGGTTCCTCCGTCCTTGTTGTTAGTTACACGGGCGGTCCTCGGGTCAACACTTCACGGCATGTACAACCGGTACACAATGTGTTTCCGCAAGACATTCCCCACCCTGTTTCCCCTCCCAAATAGCCTATGACATGGGAAGTTACTACCCTATATGTACTGAGGGTTCACGTTGTGAATGTAAAAAGTTTTCATTTTTCCCGAATAGAAGAACACATGGCGTGTGTCCATAGAACTACACAGTGTTTATACTGGGTTTTCTGGACAGTATGCCACATAAACTACTTTTTAACCTAGAAAACACTAAAAGAAACATCTAAGTGAAAAATTACAATCCATGAGGGCCTATAATACCCACGAATGAATGTTTTTCATCTTACACCTTTTATAACAAAGTAAACACGTCAATGATCCACCAAATTCCAGTTATTGAGGGCCCATACTCCAAAAAAACCAATGTTTGGCGTTCATTCTATCAAAACCTCACACAACTGAACCCTATAGAATAGCAGATATTTATCAAAGAAGCTATCACAATAGCATGCTTTTCATGCACTACATCTATCACAACAACATGCAGTTTCTAATGCACCTACATGGCATGGAAAGAATACAAGACATCTGATTTCAATCATGTACTTAAATGATGCATGAGATGGTATACCCTCATCTCATCGGGTTACAACTAAATAGAACCCATGTATAACATAAAAACAACACACCACAAGTGCATCACCCAACAATGAAATTCAAATCCACTATAAACTTCCAAAACCAGTAATAATTACAATAAACCAGGTAGACTGGATTATCCATGTACACAGGTCAGCTACTCCATGGCACAACTTATAACCAACTACAATTTCCATTCTATCCCTGAATAAATCTACAAACATTAAGTCAAAGAAAAGAACCCCTTTTATACCACTTTTTAAAGTCCTAGATCCGGGTGCCACACTACGGGTACCCCGAACATGGTTGGTCACATGACCTCAAGCGCATTTCCCCAATTGCTAGAGGATGCTGACTAGCAGCAAGGGGCATGTTCTGATAGTGGGGAATCTATGCCCTCATTTTCAAAGTGTAGTTTAATGGAAAAGATAAAAACATACAATAGTGGAAGTAGTAAACAATATACATCTGAAGTGGAAAACCGTAGAAAAGAGAACCAACATTAATATATATATCAAGATGTAGCATGTCTCTAATTCTATGAAAGCAGCCATAACAGGATAAACTATAATAAAATACAAGAAAACATAGAGTAAAAGTACAGTGTAACAAAACAGAACAGTCAGTAGCATCACAAGCCTATGCTCGGTCACAAGCTCTCCTACTCCTCAACAACAATCAATTACCTGTATAAGGACCCTTTCCCCAATCAACACCTGCAAAAATATAGTCTGTTTGGGATGAAGACATGACTCAAATAGGGTGTGAGAAATAAATCCCAGTATGAATCCACCAAAGGCTTGCGCCCAACTATCAGTGAAAATATGCAACAACATTGTGGAAAAGTAAATGTAGAAAACTGGTAAGTACTCAAAAGTAACTATCACTACAAGTTTCATTGCCATTTTTTTGTTAATTTTATCCATTCAACTTAATAACATTTTGTGGACATAGGAACCAAGCCCTCAGGAAAATCAGAACCTTTCTGTCATTCTAATATAAAAAATCACGCTATGAGGCTTATAAATTAAAACCATGACCTCATGCTTATATAATAAAACCACACCCTCAGGCTTTCCCTCAGGCTATCGAATATTTACTTAAGCCCCTGAAGTCACTACCCTTGGGCATAGGAAGTGTTTGCCTCAGGCGAAATAGAACATTTCCATCAGGTTAAGAAGTACCTTTCCCTTAGGCTAAACAAACAATGCCCCCAGGAAAAAAAAGAACACTGCCCTCAGGTGCCAGTAACCTAGTCGAGCACAAAGAATAAAAAAGAAATTTATATACAATTCCCCTCAAGGAAATTCCACACACATTATAGTCATAGAATACCCTCAGTAATCATGGACAAATGGATAAATAGTGGAATGCACCCCCGTGGTGGTCCTGGATCCAAGTAGTAATCCCAAACAGTAGTTTATAATTAAATTAAATTACCTATATAGTTCTAGGTATCTAAAACAGAAAAGGCCTTAGCCATATAACACCAAAAACATGGCTTCATAGCACAACGATACACAATTTCAACACTACTATTGGAAATAAACATCAGACCACCGACCTCAATCGACCCTAATCGATATACGCGTACGATGCTTTTAGAAATGCCCAATAACGACGTAGATCTGGGAATACCAACAACACGTTCAAACCTAGATAAATTTTCATCTGGAGAGAATTGGTAAGAACTACTCGAGAAAAAAGAAGGGGCTTACCAGAGTGGTCCAATCTTGATTGACAATGTAGGAATTGGGTTCATGTTGAGCGATTAGGAGATCTTCGAAGATCCGGCCTCCAAAACAAACTCCAAACACCTCAAACGCCTCTTTTTCCAAAAGAGAAGTCTACATCCTTTTTAGGAAAAACTTCATGACTAAACAGTGTGTAATATCAAGTACACGGTGTGTAATTTTCATTTTTTTAAATGTTCACATGGAGACTTCTTGCATGTGCAGCATTTTTCATTTGTCGACATGAGTACACATCATGTATTCTTGAGTACACGACATGTACTGTGGCTCAGCTGGCGGCTGCCTCCCCCGCCTTACTGCTCTCCTTCCAACTGATTACACATCATGTAAATACCCAATACATGGCGTGTAGTCAGTTTTTACACCCTTCATTGCCGACAGACCTACACGCCCCGTGTACTCATCCCACATGGCCAATGTACACGGCCTGTGGAAATGTACACAACATGTACCCAAAAAATTTGTGAATTTTCCCCATTTCCCTTATTTTCTCAAAAACACTTAAGGAAAAAGGAAAAGAAGAAACTCATACCTCAAGAATAAGAACCGGGTTCTTACAATATTCCTTAACCTACTTGAAATATGTAGTTATGGGTAATTTTTAGGGTTGGCCCATAATCCTCCTTCCACTAATCTCTTTCTCTCTTTCTTCATCAGTGGATCAACGATGAACCACCGATAAGGATTTGGAAGATTGAAGCGAAAACATGGAAATCTCATTGTTGATGAAAAACAGATGGTCGAACTACCACAACCATTGATCTAGGAATGGATTTCTTTATTTCATTGTGTTCTTTGTTCATTATTTGTTGATATAGTTGTCTACTTATTTCCATGTAAAATCAACAACAGATAGATTGGAAGGACATAATTATTTGAATATATTATTCTAGGGAATCTAGATTTGTGTTTTTCATGTTTTTCAATAAACTAGGGGAGACCTAGTGGTCCGCAGAAGTGACCAATGATGGGGCACCGCCGAAGCTAGTGCATAGCGGTGGTGTCATGGTGCGGTAGGGCCACATAAACTGGAGGCAGCCAGTTAGTCGGGTGGGGTCACGGGGCGCGACCTGAAGCAGTATAATAATTACCAAGTAATGTGGTGGGTTATTGGCTGTGTTGCTTCCAACTGCGGCGTTGACATTGGATACCGCGTTAACGTCGGTTCCCACATTAATGCTGATAACCATGTTAGTCGTCATGGCATGGGGTGGGCTGAGGCGGTGTTAGGTTGGATGGGTTGGGCCCAACCAAGTTGGTTGGGACCAATCAAGTGTGTTGGGACGAACTAATTGGGCTACACTCTAGTCAGAGCAAGGTTGTCCAGAGCAGATTGCAGCCATGGTCGACCAAATCGGTCGACCATGAAGCTGCGACAACTTGAGCTGCCATAGGGAAAGAGACTACCGTTGCTCCCAGATGGTCATCTTTGATGATCAGCAGCACTGATAGGCCAACATTACCAACAGACTGACCGATTTTTTTTCATGGATGTCTGCATAGTGGGCGGTCAACTAATGTTGTCTGTCCATTACTAGTTAGTGTACGGGCCCTGACAAGTCTTCATGTAGCATCTTCAAACAATCATATCTTCTAAACGTAGAACCCAATTTTTATTATGTCTACTGAAACTTGATAATCTATCCGAGATGGATAATTTTAGGTATGTCTATTAATATAAATTTTTTGGTCAAGACAAGGGCCCCATGTTGTCCCATTTAGGCATGTTGGAGTGAAAAGTTCCATTTTAACTAGTTATCCATTTCTGTCAAGTAAATAGACTATCCTATTTTTATGACTAGAACCTGGTCTTTCCCTCGTATTCATATATCCAGTTATTATGTGAGGTGTTCCTAATATGATTCTCTTCCGAGTGGGGTTCGATAACAATAGTTGTCAGGTGACTACGTGAGAGATTTCTGAGAGGCACCCTCCAACTGGGTTGGGCAGGGGTCCTTGACGACACTAGAGTGGTACTCTCCATCTATAATGGTCATGGGTCTTCAAACATGATTCATTACCTCTCTACTATGAGGATTAGTGATGATACATGGTTTGATGTAACTTTGGAATCACAAGAAATATAGACACTTTCCACACTAAGACGTGCCCTTATCACGTGATCTAAAATCAATAAGGTGGGTCAGTTCCACATAAACCAAATAGAACCATTGTGTGTGGATTGATAACCTTTGAAATCTATGTTTTGGGAAGTAATGTGGGATGATATGAATCATTGGTGGATCTATTAGAACTATTGATGACTATTCATCTTGAGATGATATGTGAGAGAGATATCCCTTTACTCTCTCATTTATGTTTCTTTGAATAATAATATATATATACGTATAAATCTTATCTTAGTACCTACTCTGTGGAATTTTGTTACACTCCTTCTACGAGAGGCAAAGATGCACAGGGTATGCCACATGCTTTCCTTGTCTATCTTCTCATTGTTGGATGAGTCTACTCTCCTGCTATTGATAGTAAAGACTCTAGGATATGTTCTTCTTCTCCCTGTTTCTAGATTCATGCATTTGGATGAGTTTTCATCACTCTCTTGTTGCATTGGCATTCACTATATTACTATAAATTTTTTATCAAATAATTTCCTCTTCGGTGTATCTCTAATTCCTCCCACATCTTCTTTTGATGCGTCTTACCAGGAATGTTTATAGTAACCCTTTCATGGGATTTCCCACATGTATTGTTACTTATGAAGATGAATAAAAATTTTGATCATGACATTAGAGAATATTTGGGATACGAGTTCATGGAACGTGTATGGGGTCATATCTTGGGTACTAGGAGAGCGGCTATATCAACTACTTTACTTTTCCAATTTCAGTCAGGATGTGACATTTTTCGGTTTGGGAATTTATATTTCCCATTCATCCATTCAGTTTATGTTTCCTTACATGTAATATTTAGGGGTCCATGCATGTTTATTTTACATAGCGCAGTTTATGATCTTTTACTCCTTTCCCGAATAACAATTTTTTTGAGTTGGTTTTTTTAAGTGTATTGGTACTTAAGAATATTTCTCCCCACAATTTTTATACCTTAAATTCTTATTGAATCCCCGGGCCTATTGATGTTGGATTGGGATATTTGTGTCTCTATCCCTTGTATGTGTCTGCTCTTGAAAAATTGGTATGAGAGGTTGTTCGATCCTTGGTATGTTTTTCGGATTTCTACCTAAAAAGGCCTTCATTGTGTTTTAAGAAACAGTGAAGATGTGTCTCAAGAGTGGATCTAGGGCTAGGGAGTCTAGTGATGGTGTTGGTGGCTGATGTATTCATTCACCAAGTACCAGATTATCCATTTTTTGACTCTGTGCCTTGAGAAATTTATTATAGGAAAATTGGTAGATGCATCTTATTGAAGCGAGTCTTGGAAAATCCCTTTTGAGTAACCACTCCATTATTATTATAATTATTATATATAAATATATGTGCTCATCTGACCATGGAAATCGTAGAATTTCCGGATTCCTTCATGTCAACAGTGTATCGGGATACCACCTCTGGTTCATGATGACAACCCTGTGTGTGGTGAGGCCTCTATCTACGGTACATCATGTGATCCCCTTCCTCTAAGTGGGATAGTAGCAGCACCTTCAACTGTTGAGATTTATATAGTCCTAGAAGTGTAGGATGAGGATGAGCACATGCTAATTTTGATTCATCAGTTCCATTGCCAGAGACCCCCAAGGATATGTGGTGAGCTAGATCCTCTGTTGTAGAGGATTTTCTAGATTCGGTGGTCCACCCCTTTAGGCTTTTATGGAAACTAATGGGTCAAATAGAGGCCTTGTTAGATAGTAGTTTCCATGGTATGGAAGGATGTGTAGGATCGAAATAGAATATGTAAATGCTCAATTACAAGAGGGAGTGAATTATATTTTTAAAAATATTTGTTATTAGCCTTAAGTAAAAATGTGTTTTAAAAGTTGAACAAGGATAATTTACATACCGTAAAATAGTTATATGAGAAAAACATTCTTAGGTTCTTGAAAAAAAATTCGGAAATGAATCTTAAGAAACACATACATAGGAAAACATTCTACAATAATGAGTATAGAATCTAACATACCAAAGTAAATTAAAGTATAATAAGGTGTAAGAAATTTATACTTTTCTTTAATTATCAAAATACATTGGTAATAAAACATGAAATAGAAATAAGTAACAAGTAGGAAATATTATCACCCAAAGATTAGGGTACCCAATAACCTTGGATAAATATCCCTTGATTTATACTTTCGAGAAAATATATCTTATCCATACTAGGGTAATCCCTCGATATGAATATCAGAATCTATCTTGTTATCCCTACAAGCCCTTGATCATTATGGTAGTCATCACCATTGTCTTATTATCCCCGGAATCCCTTGATTGTACATAGAAACAATAAATTTCGCACAAAGCATGTGAGTCCCTCTCTCTAGAAATCACCTCACAGCTTGTAATCTCTAGATTGAGGGAATGGTTATTAGATCATTAAAATGGGCTCATATTTGTTTGAAAAACTTCAATGGTTGACTCCCTCCCCCAATGATCATATTTTTCCTTGAATTTCAGAGGGACCTGTACACGTTTCAGTCTTCCAACAATTATTTAGAAACAGATTGCATGACATCGATTCTTACATAAAAAAATCATGTGTATGGAAAAAATGAATTATCTTAACAAATTACGAATATATAAAGTCTAAGGAACAATAGAAATCAAATTCTAATTATATAAAAAATCATTTTATATAAAACAAATGTATTTAGATTCTGTTTTTCCAAGAGTATGGAATCTGAATTCTATAGTTTCCAGAGCCTGAATTATGAGGAATTGGGAGTTAGAACTCTGATAATCTGGACTTCGAATTTCCGAGAATTCGGAATCTGAATTTCATAGAATTCAGAACCTTAATTTCAGAAAATTAAGAATCTGAATTTCAGAGAATTTGGATTCTAAATTTTAGAGATTTCATAACTAGAATTTCATAGAATTCCGAATCTGAATTATAACGAATTCAAAATCTAAATTTCATTGACTTCAGAAAATTAATTTCTGAGATTTCAGGACCTAAAATTCCGAGAATTCAGAATCTGAATTTATGAGAATTTGGAGTCTTCAAATAGAACTCCCTATATCTATGGAACTACAAAACTCTGAGTTTTTAGATATGAATCCAAATTATTTTTATTATGATAAATTCTAAAATGCGTCAGTGAAAATAAAGATATGGATAAAAAATTTCTTATAGAAGGGAAACTTTCCATTGGAAAATAGTTCTCAGGTAAAGGTAATTTTCCTTATGACAAAGTGTTTGTGATTTTCAAAACATAGAAGAATGGAAAGGTCAAATGGAAATGTTGTTGACTAAACCATCTCTTTATTTTTTGAAAGCACAATCATCCATTCAAAAAATAATATAAGGATTAATAATTTTAATTATGAACATTAAAAGAAAAACATATCTCTCTTTACATAAGAATCATGATGAATAAGATTAACCCCCCCCCCCACATGTTTTGAAATCCCTAGGGATCTTTTTCAGGACTCCCTTAGAGAGATATTACATTTTCTTGCATAAAAAATACTTTGTTAAGTAATCCCTCCTTAGTAAAACTCCCTCTTACCTATGGAATTATCTTCCTTATACATTTTATTCCTATTATCATTCATTTATCGAGCTTTGTGATTTTAAAAAATGAATATTGAGAATGGGAAAAATATGGTACCTAAATGATTAGAACTATGCACCGAAAACGAATAAAGAACAACAAGATTTTTCATTATGATTGTAAAAATTGTTACTGGGAAGTACAAGAAAAGATCAGAATTGATAGGAAAATTTTTTCTTCCTTCTTTTACTTCATCAAGATATTTTTCATGATAGTATTTAACTTTTTAATACCATTATGATCATCCTAAATCCTTTTTAGAAACAATATCTGATCCAGATTTACATTTTCTAGAGCCTTGATATTCTCTTACAATGATTTAAATATTTCTTCATGAGACTTTAGTATGTGTTATGCAATTTGAAATTTGTTTTTTTAACCCTATTCTGAGATCCCTTTCTGTCTTAAGATTTATAACAATTTAAATTAACTTCCCATTCAGATCATTATTTTTTTCAGGCTAATTGTTCAAGGTTCATCTTCTCTAAAAAACTTATTGTAAGGATTTTTATTATAATATCTTACTTGTAGAAGAAAACATTCCGTGAGTCTTGTAATAATTAAGAATCATATATTCTTCAGTTGTTTTTAGTCTATTTTTTAATTTCATTACATGATCTTCTATGAGACTCATAACCGATAAGGAAGGATTGGAAATCTTCATAAATCTTGTTGAATTTTCCCATAACCATGATTATAGAATCCCACATTTTATTGAAATAATTTTGAACCAAATGACACCTTGAATCCATGCAAGGAATCAGTGGAATGGTATTTATTAACTTCTTCAGAAACTATTCCACAATGACCTTACCCGTGGAAGATGATTCAGAATCTGATTCCCTTGGAGGTGAAGATAGTTTTTTAGCTCTACATCTTTCCTATTAGATGATCCGCCAACATCCTTCTTAACCACCACAACTTTATTATGGGTCTCAATAGTCACTTTTTTTCTTTGAATACAACGGAAATAGTCTCGGTAGCATTTTGATATTAATTTTCACTATCTGAGACTTGAAAAATTTTATCTTCATCAACATTTTCCATCTCAGTTCCACCCTTATGATCATCAGGTTGAATGTAGTCGTGATATCTACTTTCACCATCAGAAAGACTATTAACCTCTTCTGAACCCTCATCCTCTTTTCCTTGAGAAATTATTTAGGTTGATTTAGCATGGGAAGTCCAGATTGAAATCTTTTCATACTTACTTTCCTTCTAATGATATTCTTCAACTTTCCTTATCATATCACCACTCTTATCTCCTTCATCATCTTCTTATTATTCTACTTTTTCTTCCTAAACGATATCTTCCTCCACATAAGGTTCTAGAATTATGAAATTCATTCCGAAACTCTATATTGGTAATGGTTCAATGAGAAATTATTCTGATACTTGAATCTTTTCGATGACTTTCTTAGTAGCCTTGAGAATTTCTTGAGCAATCTCAGCTTTATAAATTTTCTTCTTTTTTTTCATCCATTTTTATTGCTTCTATAGCTCTTTAGTAGTTTAATCATCAGGGGCTTTGCCTCGGTAGGATCTAGGAAAAAACATGGATCCTTTTCTTTCATATCCTTCTTCTGTTCCATCTATTTTTCTATAACTTCATCACAAAAATTGTTTTTTCTTCTGTGGTTTTGGAGGTGTTGACTGACTTTTTTGGAATTGAAGGCTTCTCTATGGTGTCCAGTTATTTCTTCTTTCTCATATTCTATGGGTTTTTATATGTCTCTAATAATTCTCCCTTCTTTGATAACCTTTAATTTCACTTTTTGATAGATCATAAAATTCTCCACATTTTCTATTGGAACCAATATTTATACACCTCAAAGTCTCATCACTTAGTAACAAAATATTTAAGGTGTCCTTGTCTCCATTTCTCGTAATTATAAAACCATGTACCCATAATTATAGAATCCTAAATTTGTTGAGAGATGGTTTATCTTCAGTGATTTCACTCTGTTGAGTCCAAATCACTCTATTTCCTTTTCCGTCTCAAAGCATCCAAACTAATCTGGTAACTTACGGGTTTAAAAAATCCTTTCTTCTTCATATGGTACTCCAATGATACATTCTTCCAAATTGATGGAAACGAAATCGGTTTTCCCATAACTCTTGAACAAAAAAATTTCCCTCCCACCTACATTTTAAAATCATATTGTCTCATAGAACTCAAGAACTAAATGTTGGCAAACCGAATCCTGACTTTTTCACTTGTCTATGCAATGAATCTCTCATCCAATGAGTTTGATAATTTTTATAAAGAGGGAATTATATATATTGAAAAATATCAGTTCAACTAACCTTTATCTTTATATTTTCCTCTTTATTATTTCCAAGGATGAAGACATTTGTTTAGGTGGAGAAGCATCCAAAGACATCTATAGATTGAGAAAACTATGAAAAACGTATCAATACATTTGAAGAGAGGAAGTGCATTAGGGATGAAAACCATGAAAACCGATATTGGATTCGAAATTGGGGGCCTTTATATAGAAGTTTAAGTAATAGTTCGAATTCCTGATTTGGTCTAACAGATGAAACAAATACAACATGATGAGATGGTTGAGATGAATATTGAATAAGTATTTTCTATATTTTAATCATTTAAGATTTTTTATGGTAAAAAATCAGATCTCAGGAAAGTGAATCTGAAAAATATTCTTAAAACAAGATAAATATATCAACTTGTAAAATTATTTATTAGAAAAATTGAATTTCTAAAACATACGTTCCAAATTCATTTGAAAATTTTTAATAAAAGAGAAAATTATATTTGATAAGTTTTAGATTCTAGAAAATTTTTTAATGAAAAAAATAGGATTTCGGAATGTTGGCTTGCAAAATAAATGAAAAAAAATTTTTTACGAATAATATTTTATTAAGGATTATTTTTTGTTACAAAAGAATACTTTTTGATTGAAAAAAAATTGGTTACCAAGAAAATTTCTCCCCATATGAAAAGGTGTTACATAATGTTAGGAGATAGGTTTCAAAAAAAATTAATATAGAAGATTACCTTATGATTATCATTCCTATGTTTTGATTAATTTTTTAAATCTATCGAAGGATAATTATTTTGTAAAAATATCTTCATGTTGATATTGTATTATGAATATTGATGAATGATATCTCCTTTAATTGTGTGATACCAAAAAAAGTGATGCCTAATATCTATATTTTTTCATGAGAGTGATGTGCAATGTTTTTACATTGGACGATGGAACTATTATTATCAAAAAATATCATTGTTTTGGTAAAACTCATGTCGTAATCTGTGAGTGTGGGTTGAATCCACAATAATTGAGCACAACAACTTCTAGATGCTACATATTCAACTTCATCAGTGGAAAGTTCTGTTGAGTGTTACTTCATTCATAACCAAAAAACTAATGAATCTCTAATAAATGATATGTTCTGGATGAAATTTTTAATCCATTAAATTTCCCCAAAAATCATCATTTGAAAGGATTTTTAAAAACATATAATTTCTATATATATATAAAATTCCAAGATCCATAGTTCCCTTTAAATAGAGAAAAATTATTTTCACTGCTTTTAAGTGGGATTCCATTGGATTAGATTGATATCATTCACATAATCATACTGAAAATAGTATGTCTGGATAAATAGCTATCAATTATAGTCAATGTCTTGTCATACCTCTAAATGATGTTTGATCTACTATTTTCTTAGGTTCACCAAGATCAAGAGTGTTATGAGGTACCTATTAGAGTGCTCATACATTTGGTTTTTTCATATCTGTAGAGACCCGAAGCTAGACGTGCGTGGACATTACATTACTTTTGCGGAATACTTAGTACATAACAAAAACTCACACACAAGGATCATAATAGTTTAGTGTCGTTGGAAACTCGGAATATAATCTTCTAATTGTCGTGAAAGAACATCAATATATCCCATTAAGATCTTCCTTTTTTTATACCTAAAACCTTTCTTTATATCCTGGGGAAAAAACATAAAAGGGTGACCTCAAATGCTCAGTAAGGGTAAACAAAAGAAATATCAATCACATCATATTCATAAGCACATAACTTTTGGAAATCTTAACCTGTAAAAGAGATCATAATTTCATAACCTGAGATAACTCATGGCAGTGAAATGTAATCACAATAATCATAACATAAAACATTAAACTTTCTGGAATACACACATAATCATAAAGAATCATATCTTATTTGTCAAGACTCATTGCCAAGACTATCTTAGTGGAAAAAGTCCCTTTCTGAACTGAGTCACCCTCGTTTCAGTCATGTTTCACTGAACCGGTATAACCTACCATTCCAGCCATGTCTATCTCATGAGATATAAAATCTTTACCCAATCCATTGGAGGGATATATAGGTCCGACCCATCTCATAATGATACCATTCTTATGTGTGCCACAAAATCGTAAATCATACATCATTGCATAACCCATGTAATACAAATGGGAATCTTAAACATCATGACATCATAAAATAATTCATATAAGATAAATGAATTCATAAAAATAATTCCATCACAACATAATCAAATCAATGTAATAATAGGGATAAAAACAGAACCCTTTATTATCTTAGAAGGAAAATAATTTTGATAAAACACTTGAACTCCATTCTTGAGGAAAATATCCTTTCTTCTTCAAAAACATTTTTCCTTTCTTATCATGTCATACAACATTAAACTAAAAGAAGCTGATTAAAAATAAACTTGAAAACTTGTAAAGTATGCTTCTTGGAAATAATTTTTTAAAAATCCATTCATGTCGTATAAGTTAAAAAAACATTATTCGTACTTTTGTCGGAAAAGTCAAAAAGTACCTCGTCCAAAAAAAGAAAAAAGATTCCTTTCATATCCTTTACTAAAAACTCACTGAAGGGTAAAATTGGATTTAAAAAATTGTAGGTGGATGTAAATAATATTAAATATTGAGGAAACATGGATGTGGATGATAAAATACACCCCAGTAAATACAAAAGTATAAACAATCTCGGATAAAAATGAGATTGTGATATTTCCCTTACCTTAGGTCTGATTTGCTTCGTAAGTGTCCGAACCTCCTGTATAATGATTTAAATAATGTCATTGACTTATTACAGAATCATATTCATTGTTATTATATCATATATGGTTCACTTATGACTTTATATTACTCGTTCTTTTGTAAATTCATGTTAAAGTATCGTTTTGGGTAAAATTGTCTCATTTGTCGTTCGTGTTTTAACTTGTAATTATTCATATGATTACTTAGATCATGATTACATAATTCCAGAATATAAAACATGATTTATATATAATATATATTCAGAATATACATATATATAAAGGATCGATAAATGGAATGAAATACACCGTTCATGGAGACGGTAGGTCGTACGTACGTATGAACGCTGTTTTCGTTTCCTTATTGAATTGAGTGGAATTAAGTAGATGACATACATATATATACACATAAATCCACTAGATTTATAATTTCATATATTTCATTATTATTGCTTATATATACTTTATAATCATTCTTAAATGGTTAACATGGAGAATGAATCTCATCGCGTCGTGGAGACGGTAGTCCGTACGTACGCACGAGCGATGATATCATTTCCATAATTATTGAATTGAATTGGAGTGGATGATACAATATATCATAATCATTATGATGTTATAATAACTATGTATAGTTATTCTTTACACCATAATACCCATCCATGTAAGGTGTTGGTGGAAAAACTGAATACACCATGGCGTGGAGACGGTATTCCGTATGTACGCACGCGCGGTGATTTCGTTTTCTGTAGGATGCATAGATGGTGAAATAGGGTTGTTTCATACTTATAATAACATATCAGTATATGAGTGATACTAATGTTTTTACTTCATAATGAAACAACTTAAAAATAAGAAGTTGAAGAATAAATAAATTTGAAAGAATCAGTAACGGAAATTACCTCTTATTTGAAGCGCCTCTTTGAGATCTCCTTTTAGGGCACTAAAATTGGTCTTTGAGGAAGAACAGAACCTCTAGGATGTTTCTAGGGAAGTGGAGAAGAGAATTTGGCAGGCGTTGGCCGAACTTGAAGGCTCAAAGTTGTGTGAGGAAAAGAGGGAGGAGGTGCCCTTTTATAAGGGAGGAGAGGGGCACCTTTGGAATAACTAAAAATATTATTTTATTATAAAGTCATGTTCGGTTTTAAATAGCTCCAAATTGATTTATTTCAAGGATATGGTGAGGATGGGTCGAAATAATCTCATCCAATAGAATTTAGACAAGTTTAGGTATCAATTTTAACCTTATCATTTAGATTTAACTTTAAGTTAGATAATTTAACTTTTACCGTGTCTTCTTGTTTTCTTACACTATAAGGTTAATAAACTTACTATGTCAAGCCAAAAGAACCCCAAGTTGTTTATTATTAAAATATATAACCTTATCTAAGTCATTTTGCAGATCCTTAGATTTTTAGGAATAAAATAACAATTAATAATATAATATTTGTTTTAAAAACTATTTTATGTCAATTTTGACACTATTTAGTAATTGATTTTTTTGAAAATCATAACAGAATGATAAGTTCGAAAAAAGTTAATTAAATCAATACTAACATGTCATATTAGCCTATAAAATTAGTGGAATTCATAAAAAGTCTCAAATTATATTTATTTGGGTATTTATAACATCAATTACGTCAATATTTCATTAATAAGATAATTTCTGCATCATCGTTGTTTCATAAATAAATTAAATTATTTAATGTCTAAAAATTAAAAATAAAATACTATTATGTAGGAAATCTTTTTATATTTCTAATTAATATTTATAGTCGAATTTATCTTATGTATAACCCCATATTAAAAATGATTTAGTTATTAAACTTTGATTTTAACTATTTTAACCCTTCTTTAAATAAATAAATAATAAATGTCCTAATCTAATCCAAGTGGGCCTAAATGGTCATATTTTATTCCTAAGGTTGTTTTTGGACGAATTAAGCTTGTCCAATAGAATTAGGACATGTGTTTGGTTAATAATAATATCATTTTTACCTTTAATTACCCTATTTTCTTTTAACCGTGGTAAAAAAAAAGTAAAAAGTTACTATTCACCAAAAAAATTATTTTCATCTCATTGAACCACATTTTACTTACTGACATCAACCGTGTCTCTCGGATTTTTTAAATTCCACTCACAGAAGCGGTAAAATTATGTTTTATGAAAAATTCAGTTTTTTTAACTACCACTTAGTGGTTTCACTATTCATCAAAAAATGAAAGTTTCCAGAAAAATACCAAAAATTAGGCCTAAGCTATATTTGATATTGTGAACTCAAAAATGATGTCTATTTTACCAAATTCAAAACATATCAGTTACATTAACTAATTTAAAAATTAAATCCCGTCGTCAAAACAAATGCTGTGTTTTTAAAAGATAATAACTATCAAAAGATTGACATTTGTTTATAACTGGTTTAAATGTGAAATTACATCCAATGACCAATGTTGTATTAAATTGTAAAAATATATTATAAATATACTTTAAAACCACTCAAATTTATAATTTATCACTATTAATTATTTCGATTAAAAAAGTTGTTTTTAATTAAAATTTAGTAATTTTCACTATTCATCAGAAAATGAAAGTTATCCGAAAAGTACAAAAATTTCACCCTAAGCTAATTTCGATATTCGGAATCCAGAAATAAATTCCATTTTGAAAAATAAAAATTATAAAATTTCAAAAAGTGGTTATTACTATTCATAACGGCTAGTTTTAATAATATTTTAAAAGCATATCGTTGTTTAGTGAAACTCGGTATTGCGTACTACACACGCTATCGAGGAAGGTCGCGATTGCGTGTAATGCAAGGCAATTGAAGGATGCGTGTTGTGAAAGCTCCTTTTGTTGTAGCGTACAACACAAGACATTAATGAAATGGAAAAAATATTTTTCAAAAAATCTCGGGGTGTTATATTCTACCCCCCTTAAAATGAATTTCGCCCTCGAAATTCATCGGGGTTATAAATGGTTTACTATTAGAAAGTTTCTTTAATAGAAACCCACATCATAAAAAGGAATACCAAAACAAATATTTAAAAACAAAAGTATGAAATGTAACGGTTACCCAAATAAAAAAATCACTGGGTTTCCACATAGGTGAAAATATGGATATGGAAGAGAAATCTAACCATCATGTTCTGATGGAGAGTGGTAGAGAACATGGCTATGGAAAAGCCACCAATCACAAAGCCATAAATTTGTGACGATATAAGGTACCATCTGATTCATCGGATATAAGAGCACTAGGACAACATTTTTGGTTTTCATGATCATTTTGGAATTAGAATAAATACTTTCGTGATTTTGGTATAGTCTCACCATTTGTCGTTCTTTGGAAAATTTCCACTTCATCTCTTAAAGAAATGAAGTTGAATTTGTCATTCGTGATGTGTTATCAGATCATGTGATAGAATGATGGTTCATTCCATCTGTCTCAAAAGAAATACATAAGTCCATCTATAGTGAGATTAATCGTATATAGTTACTAAAATGGACTTACACTTCATATATCATACTGATTAATATAATAAAAATAGTTTCTACTAAACCGGGACTTCATGTAGGCCAGTGGTAGGTGATAAAGGCCAGTCACACTTCGGTTGTGGGTTCGATTCCCAGGGACTTGTCCGACGCGATGGGCCGTCGCCCGTCCTGCAGGTTGTCCTTTTTCTAAAGCTATATTACTATAACATCCCATCAATAATATCGAAAAACGTTTTATCCTAACTTATGTCCAACATAATCCATTCTAATCTTTAGGCTTATCTAAAATACTTCGGTCCAAGCTCATAGTATAAAGAAAATGATTACTTGAAATGTCACAGAACAATCACGTGAATGCCATCATTTATCCCCCATATATCATAAGATATATCTTGTTGGTCAAATTACAAACATGTGAATACCTTAATCATGTATTCTCTTGAAGAATGAATACCCATTGAACCTTAGTGAAAACATGAATGCAGTTAAAAGCTAACACTTTCCACATACGAAAATCCTCAAAATTCTATATACTCAAACCATGATATCACTTAGTCCTTATATCAAGCATGATCTCATGAATACTGTTAAACATTTAATTTTCTGTTTTTCCCTTCATTATGCGCATATCATCTTTTTTCCAAAAATATCTCAATCACTTTGAATACCACATTAGACCAATACATAAATATTCCAATACTCCATGATACAACATTATTTTGGAATCCCATTACATAAACACTTAATCATTCCACCACATCTTTGTCATATTCAACATCTCCAATAGTGATCGCATGTGACTTCCCTTTGTCCTTTTCCTTAAGAAGTTTCTCATGTCGATCATCACTAACCCTTGGATTAGGGCATTTATTAGCATAGTGCCCCATTTCCTTCTACTTGAAGCATTGAAGTGTTGGTGGTGCGTTCTCTGCAGTGTTTGCTTTATTCACATCATTAGAACCACTTTTTCCATTACATAGACACTCAGCTGCTCGATGACCTTCTTTTCCACACTTAAAACATTTTCTAGTCCCTTTAATACAATCTCCACCATGCTTATTTCCACACTTTGTGCATAAGGAAAGATTCATCTTCTTTTCACCATTATTCTATGATTTATCCTTGAACCACATCTTTCGTTTCCTGTCAAAACTATGAGATGGATAAGTAACACCAACTTCAATTTCTACCTTGATAGCACAACGCACAATTTTTTCATAGCTACTAAAGTCTCTTATAGCTAATTCCCTTTGACGATTTGGTTTTAATCCACTAAAGAATTGATCAACTTTACTTTCAGGTTGGATGATAAATCCAGATGCATACCTTGCAAGCCTTGTAAAATTCCCTTTGTATATATCAACAGATTCATCATCCTTTTACATTAGTTCAAGAAACTCCTTCTCTATCATTGTTCGAAGAATACGAGGGAAGTATTTATTGAAAAATAAGTTCTTGAACTCATCCCATTCCATGGACTCAATTTCATCTTTTGGCCTCGTATTCTTGATAAGATTCCACCATTGATCAGCTTCACCTTCCAAACGATATACTGCTAAGATGAATTTATCATGTTCAGAGTATTGAAGAACTGAAAATATCTTTTCAGTAGTACTGATCCATTGTTCAGCAACAAGTGGATTAGAAGTACCACTGAATGAAGCTGGACATTGCCTCATGAAGGACTCAATATAATATTGTTCCCTTCTCTGCTCATTTGGATGTCCAGAATGATTCATAGCTTGTGTAAGTATAGAAATAAGATTTTTCACTCCATCTCCCATAACATTTGTTTGTTCAGGAGGACAATCATTGAATTTTCCATTACATTGATCAACATGGTTCCTTCGGGTTCCAGCAATCGTCTAAAACCCAAAAAGAATAGTGTGAGAGGAAAAAATCATGCTAGGGAAAACAACATAATAAAGGGGGGGTACCTTCAATGTCTAACATCTTAGGTTAAATTATATGATCGTTACCGTAGTTCTGGGACTGTATCCTATATGTATACTTATCCTTAGGGACATCCCTAGACATACCTAGAAATATCTCTAGGGATATCACTAACGTTTTCGCATCCTAGTTTCCAAAGTTTGACTAAACCTTTCCTTTGATACCAACTGTAGTGGTCTGGAATTACTTCCAGTGGACTATAATTGATACCTATCAGGGCACTCAATGGGAGGCTACACCCCCTGGGCGGGACACACCACCATCCCCAGTGGAAGCCATTTCCTCATGAAGCCCTTGGGCGGAGAGCCATGCTTCGTCCAACACTCACATGTGAGAGTTCCCAAGGATCGGATACATTCCTACCTTCTTTTCCTCTGATACCAACTGTAGAGACCCGAAGCTAGATGTACATGGACATTACATTACTTTTGCGGAATACTTAGTACATAACAAAAACACACACACAAGGATCGTAATAGTTTAGTGTCTTTGGAAACTCGGAATATAATCTTCTAATTGTGGTGAAAGATCTTCAACATCGCCCATAAAGATCTTCCTTTTTTTTATACCTAAAACCTTTCTTTATATCCTGGGGAAAAAACATAAAAGGGTGAGCTCAAATGCTCAGTAAGGGTAAACAAAAGAAATATCAATCACATCATATACATAAACACATAACTTTTGGAAATCTTAACTTGTAAAAGAGATCATAATTTCATAACCTGGGATAACTCATGGCAGTGAAATGGAATCACAATAATCATAACATAAAACATTAAACTTTGTGTCATACACACATAATCATAAAGAATCATTTCTTATTAGCCAAGACTCATTTCCAAGACTATCTTAGTGGACAAAGTCCCTTTCTGAACCGAGTCACCCTCGTTTCAGTCCTGTTTCACTGAACCGGTATAACCTACCATTTCAGCCATGTCTATCTAATGAGATATAAAATCTTTACCCAATGCATTGGAGGGTGATATAGGTCCCACCCATCTCATAATGATACCATTCTTATGTGTTCCACAAAATCATAAATCATACATCATTGCATAACCCATGTAATACAAATGGGAATCTTAAACATCATGACATCATAAAACAATTCATATAAGATAAAGGAATTCATAAAAATAATTCCATCACAACATAATCAAATCAATGTAATAATAGGGATAAAAACAGAACCCTTTATTATCTTAGATGGAAAATAATTTTGATAAAACACTTGAACTCCATTCTTGAGGAAAATATCCTTTCTTCTTCAAAAACATTTTTCCTTTCTTAACATGTCATACAAATTTAAACTAAAAGAAGTTGATTAAAAATAAACTTGAAAACTTGTAAAGGATTCTTCTTGGAAATAATGTTTTAAAAATCCATCCATGTCATATAAGTTAAAAAAACATTCTCCGTACTTTTGTCGGAAAAGCCAAAAAGTACCTCTTGCGAAAAACGACAAAATATTCCTTTCATATCCTTTACTAAAAACTCACCGAAGGGTAAAATTGGATTTAAAAAATTGTATGTGGATGGAAATAATATTACATATTGAGGAAACATGGATGTGGATGATAAAATACACCCCAATAAATACTAAAGTATAAACAATCTCGGATAAAAATGAGATTGCGATATTTCCTTTACCTTAGGTCCAATTTGCTTCGTAAGTGTCCGAACCTCCTGTATAATGATTTAAATAATGTCATTGACTTATTACAGAATCATATTAATTGTTATTATATCATATATGGTTCACTTATGACTTTATATTACCCGTTCTTTTGTAAATTCATGTTAAAGTATCGTTTTGGGTAAAATCGTCTCATTTGTCGTTCGTGTTTTAACTTTTAATTATTCATATGATTACTTAGATCATGATTACTTAATTCCAGAATATAAAACATGATTTATATATAATATATATTCAGAATATACATATATATAATGGATCGATAAATGGAAAGAAATACACCGTTAATGGAGACGGTAGGCCGTATGTACGTATGAACGTTGTTTTCGTTTCCTTATTGAATTGAGTGGAATTAAGTAGATGACATAAATATATATACACATAAATCCAGTAGCTTTATAATGTCATATATTTCATTATTATTGCTTATATATACTTTATAATCATTCTTAAATGGTTAACATGTAGAATGAATCTCATCCAGTCGTGGAGACGGTAGTCCGTACGTACGCACGAGCGATGATATCATTTCCATAATTATTTAATTGAATTGGAGTGGATGATACAATATATCAAAATCATTATGATGTTATAATAACTATTTATAGTTATTCTTTACACCATTATACCCATCCATGTAAGGTTTTGGTGGAAAAACAGATTACACCACGGTGTGGAGACGGTATTCCGTACGTACGCACGCGCGGTGATTTTGTTTTCCGTAGGATGGATAGATGGTGAAATAGGGTTGTTTCATACATATAATAACATATCATTATATGAGTGATACTGATTTTATTACTTCATAATGAAACAAACTATGAAGAAGAAGTGGAAGAATAAATAAAGTAGAAAGAATCGGTAACGAAAATTACCTCTTCTTTGAAGCGCCTCTTTGAAATATCCTTTTAGGGCACTAAAATTGGTCTTTGAGGAAGAAACGAACCTCTATGATGTTTCTAGGGAAGTGGAGAAGAGAATTTGGCATGGGTTGGCCGAGCTTGAAGGCTCAAAGTTGTGTGAGGAAGAGAGGGAGGAGGTGTCCTTTTATAAGGGAGGAGAGGGGCACCTTTGGAATAACAAAAAATATTATTTTATTATAAAGTCAAGTTCGGTTTTAAATAGCTCCAAATTGATTTATTTCGAGGCCAAGGTGGGGATGGGTCGAAACTCTCTCATCCAATAGAATTTAGACAAGTTGAGGTATCAATATTAACCTTATCATTTAGATTTAACTTTAAGTTAGATAATTTAACTTTTACCGTGTCTTCTTGTTTTCTTACACTATAAGGTTAATAGAATTACTATATCAAGCCAAAAGAACCCCAAGATGTTTATTATTAAAATATATAACCTTATATAAGTCATTTGGCCAAACCTTAGATTTTTAGGAATAAAATAACAATTAATAATATAATATTTGTTTTAAAAACTATTTTATGTCAATTTTGACACTATTTAGTAATTGATTTTTGTAAAAATCATTAAAGAATGATAAGTTCTAAAACAGTTAATTAAATCAATACTAAAATGTCATATTAACCTATAAAATTAGTGTAATTCATAAAAATTCTCAAATTATATTTATTTGGGTATTTATAATATCAATTATGTCAATATTTCATTTATAAGATAATTCATGCATCATCGTTGTGTCATAAATATATTACAATATTTAAAGTCTAAAAATTACAAATAAAATACCATTATGTAGGAAATCGTTTTATCTTTCTAATGAATATTTATAGTAGAATTTATCTTATGTATAACCTCATATTAAAAATGATTTAGTTATTAAATTTTGATTTTAACTATTTTAACCCTTCTTTAAATAAATTAATAATAAATGTCCTAATCTAATCCAAGTGGGCCTAAATGGTCATATTTTATTCCTAAGGTTGTTTTTGGTCGAATTACACTTGTCCAATATAATTAGGACATTTTTTAGGGTAATAATAATATCATTTTTACCCTTAATTACCCTATTTACTTTTAACCGTGGTAAAAAAAAGTAAAAAGTTACTATTCACCAAAAAAATTATTTTCATCTCATTGAACCACATTTTACTTACTGACATCAACCGTGTCTCTTGGATTTTTGAAATTCCACTCACAGAAGCGGTAAAATTATGTTTTATGAACAATTCAGTTTTTTTTAACTACCACATAGTGGTTTCACTATTCATCAAAAAAATGAAAGTTTCCAGAAAAATACCAAAAATTAGGCCTAAGCTATATTTGATATTATGAACTCAAAAATAATTTCTATTTAACCAAATCCAAAACATATCAGTTACATTAACTAATTTAAAAATTAAATCCCGTCGTCAAAACAAATGGTGTGTTTTTAAGAGATAATAACTATCAAATGATTGACACTTGTTTATAACTGGTTTAAATGTGAAATTACATCCAATGACAAACATTGTATTAAATTGTAAAAATATATTCTAAATATAATTTAAAACCACTCAAATTAATAATTTATCACTATTAATTATTTCGATTAAAAAATTTGTTTTTAAATAAAATTTAGTAATTTTCACTATTCATCAGAAAATGAAAGTTATCTGAAAAGTATGAAAATTTCACCCAAAGATAATTTCGATATTCCGAATCCAGAAATGAAGTCCATTTTGAAAAATAAAAATTTCAAAATTTCAAAAAGTGGTTATTACTATTCATAATGGCTAGTATAATATTTTAATATCATATCGTTGTTTAGTTAAACTCGGTATTGTGTACTACACACGCTATCGAGGAAGGTCGCAATTGCGTGTAATGAAAGGAAAGTCAAGGATGCGTGTTGTGAAATCTCCTTTTGGTGTAGCGTACAACACAATACATTAATGAAATTAAAAAGAATATTTTTCATAAAATCTCGGGGTGTTACAATATCCATACATTTTAAGACGATATTTAATATACTTATGTTGTGATATATAAGTAATTTGTTGTTTTTAATAAATTTAAAATCATATGAAAAATGTTAACTCATCCATCTTACTCATTTTTATGTTCAGATTTCACTATATTAGAAAACAAATCCATTAAATATTTATGAGTTGAACCAAATAAAATGGCATTCAGTATATATTTAAACAGCCAGGACATTTTTCATATATTTTTTTATGAAAAGGGTTTGGATTAGAAGTTTCAAAAGATAATTGTTTTGTAACAAAAATCATGTAATTCTATCAAACCATGCTCTAGGGGATTTTTTATGTCCATATAAAGCATTGGTATGTCTGAAAACATATTCATGATGTTTTGTGTCTTAAAAAACTGGATGTTGTTTTACTTAAACATCCGTTGAACCTAACCATTTTGGAAAGAACAATTCACATTCATCAATTTTTTTTTGAAATTAATGAATTCTCTAAAGTCATGTAAAATGAGAATAGATTCAAGTCTAGCTATGGGATTATATGTTCCTTAATATTCTATTCCCTATGGTTGATTATATCCTTTCCCAACTAATATATATTTATTTCTTACTATGATTCCATTTTCATCAATCTTATTTTTTAATACCCATTTTACTCAAATGACATATGTTTCCTTAAGTCTTTCAACTAGGGTCCAGACATCATTCCTTTCGAATTCATTTATCCCACCTTGCTTGGATTTTATCCAGTCATCATCACCTAAATCTTCATCAGTGATTTTAGGTTATACTTGGGAATGAAATGTTTTATGTTCTACTAAATTTCATAGGGAACTTGTAGTCATTACAGGTTGATTTACATCACCGATAATACTATCACTGGGACTATTTTTAAGATTCATTTTATTAGGGTTTTGTAAAATTTCTTCATCAAAAGTTGGCAGAAAATATTCTCAGGTAAATGCTTCAGAAATATTTTCTTCAACATTTTCCTTATCAGACGATTCATCTAGCATAGGTTCTTAATCTATTTTTAAAACACGTCTGAGGATGAATGTTGGGTTTGTTTAAAAACAAAAGGATCAGATTCATTAAATTTTACATTCACTATTTCTTCAATAGTAAAAATATTTTTATTAAAAACTCTATAAGACATAAAATTAGTGGAATATCCTAGGAAAATTCCTTCATCATACTTCGGAGAAAATTTATGTAAGTTATCTTTAGTATTCATGATGGATACTGTAACGCCCCAAACCCAGTTACCCAGAGTTATTGCATTATTACATATCATTGGAATGATTACAAGGAAATCATGTCCTGAATTAACGATCAGTTTAGCAGCCTTGGAAAATATATTACACACATGAATGTTACATTACACATTAGAAAATAAAACACAACATAAATGATCCATTGTGAATTCTGTTAATACCCTAGCTTAACTCTACTTATCAATCATAATAAACTTCTTGTATTCCTGGTAAAATAAAAACATAGAATGTTGAGAGCTCAGATGCTCAATAAGGATAAAAATATAGCAGAAACATTCATAAATAATAAAAAACATTTAAGGAAATGTATAAGACTAAAACAAAAGACCATTAAACTTAAATATCACCATAATTTGGAAAAGATACAATAAAATAATTTCATTTACTCATTCACATGGATATTATAATAGTCAAATAATCACATGCAATATCAATATCCACTTTCATAATGATGGAATTCATAATTCCAAACTTCATAACCACATATTCAAGGTCCTGTTCAAAGACTACAAATTAGATTTGGCCAAGGGCCTCTACCAAGACACTAGTTTTCCTTATGAGACCTACCGATGCATCGAGGAGCTATAGCGGGTTCCACCCGTCACTTACTATTTCTAATTCATTCCTCATATGAAAAGGTTTGTACATAACATAAACATTAATTTTAAAACTAGCATTCAAAATGTAAATACATTATCCATAAACCATGGATGGTATAAAAATAACACATCCATTGTCAAACATATCACAAAACCATCAACACAATATGGAAGATTTATATCATAATAAATATACTTCAAACAAGTTTAAAATCCATCCAGGGATGTTGATATAGATGAAAATGATTTGGAAAAATCATTGAGAGAAATATTCCTTTTTAATAAAAACATTTAAACACAACAAAATTATGAAAGGAAGATATTTAATGAAATTTTTGAATCAAAGTGTCCCATACCACTTTGAAACTTATGAAAGTAATTAACATTTTAAAAACATTCATGTCCATATAAATAAATCATTAAATACCATTTTGAAAGCATGAACATTAATGGGAATGATTTAGAAGAATAAATATTTAAAAAATTTAAAATTATGTTTCAGTAAAAAAAGTCCCTTCAAAATAATCCCTTTGGAAACTCTTTTATTAACCATGGAAATGGATAATAAATATGTCTCAGTAGATACTTACATAAAAACAACCTCGTATAATAAAGAGATTGGGAAATTAACACTTACATTGAACTTTCCTTTGGTCGAGGGTCTGTTTAACTTATTGTATAATGACCATTGTATGTTATTAGATTATAACAGAACCATATTAATATTTACTATATCATACATGATTCATTTATGACTTTATACTACCCATTTAATAATTATTTTCTTGTTAATTAACATATCAGGTAATATTCATTTTCTTTATCGTAATGAATTTTACCTTGTTATTCTTGACCGTATAATTTATATCATGACTTAAATAATTCCAAAATACAAACCCTAATTCATATATAATATATATTTATAATATAAATATTTATAATAGATATATATATCAAATGGAAAACACCGTATATGGAGATGGTAGGTCGTACGTACGCATAAACACTATTTCTGTTTTCATATCATATTGAACAGAAGTCAGTGAATAGGATATATGTAGGTAAATATATATATATATAGTATCATTATTATTTCATATATTAAAAAGTTTTTAGTAATATATATTTTTATAATTTTCTATGAATGGTGAATGTTGAAATAAATCACATCACTTCGTGGAGATGATAATCTGTATATACGCATGAGCGACAATATCATTTCCTTAAAGGTGTGGAATTTGATGGTATATTAATTTTAAAGATACATTACCGTGTTATTTTTATTATTTATATACATATTACACATCATTATATCAATCTAAATAACATAGTGTTGAATAACAAATTACACCACTGTGTGGAGACGTTAAGCCGTACCTACGCACGCATGGTGACATTATCATTCATAGGATGGATTGAATAATGAATATGGTTATGAACAATTTATAATAAAATCACAGTATATATAAGGTACTGGATTTATTATTTTGGTATGCTAATAACAAAGAACGAGTAAGTGGATGAATAAAATAACTTGAAAGAGGGTGGTGAAATCATTAAATCTTCTTCGGGTACTTCCTTTTGATTTGATCAAAAGTGATCCTTAGATTGGAATTATGACCAAAGGATGGCCTCTAGGACGCCGGTAGTGTAGTTGGGAGGATAGTTGTGCTGGGTCTGGCCAAGACAAATGGCTTTTGAGGTGTGATTTTGAGAGAAGGGGGAGTTCCCTTTTATAAGAGGGGTGAGGGGCACCTTAGGAAAAACATAAAATATTATTTTATAATAAATTCATTTTCGGTTTCTAATTTCTAAAAAATGAATTATTTAAATGATAAGGTGAAGATGAGTTGATAACCACTCAACCAATAGGTTTTAGATAGGTTTGTGTCGCTATATTAACCATATATTTTAGATTTAACTCTTAGTTAAATAGTTTGATATTTACCATGTCTCTTTGTATTTTTATATTATATGGTTATTAAACGTACAATAAACTTCCCTGAGAACACAAAGTGGTTCATTAATAAAATATATAATAGTATTTAAGAACATTGTATGAACCTTATATTTTTAGGATTATAATACAAATTAATAATATAATATTTATTTTAAAAACTCTTTTATGTCAATTTTTATCAATATTTGGTATTTTGTTTTTGCTAAATTTATTACCTAATTATTACTTCGAAAATAATTCTGTTAATAAACCATAATATATCATATTAATCTATAAAATTAGTGGAATTCATAAAAAGCCTCAAATTACATTTATTTGGTTATTTATAATATCAATTATTTTAATCTTTTATTAATAAGGTAATTACTGTATCATCAGTGTGTCATAAATAAATTTTATTATCTAATGTCTAAAAATTATAAATAAAATACCATTATTTATGAAATCTTATTAGATTTATAATGAATATTTAGAGTCTAATTTATCTTAATTATAACCATATATTAAAAATATTGTAGTTGTGAAAACTTGAATTTAACACTTTTAACTCTTCTTTATATTAAATAATAATAAATGTCCTAATATTATCCAAGTGGACATAAAGGATCAAATTTTATTCCTAAGGTTTTTTTTGTCAAATTACATTTATCCAATAGACTTATGAAATGTGTTAGGGTAATTATAATATCATTTTTACCCTTAATTACCATATTTACTTTAAATCGTGGTAAATAAAAGTAAGAAGGTACTATTCAAAAATGATTATTTATATCATATTGAACCAAATTTTACTTAATGATGTCAACCATGTCTCTTGTAATTTTAAAATTCCATTCATAGAAGTGGTAACATTGAGTTTTATGCAAATTTGCAAATTCTCCTAGGAGGTGGGTAAAAGACGGTAAAATTTCAATAAAATTTTTATATATCTATATTTATAATAAAATGACTCCAATTAATTAAAATGAACATATATAGGTATTATTTATATAGTTTCACATAAAATAAATTTAAATGAAAAGACAGTTTTAACTAACGAAGTGTTTTCCAATATTCATCAAAAATTGAATGTTTTCACAAACATACAAAAAATTCACCCTATGCTAATTTTGATATTTTGAATTCAATAATTAATTCTATTTCAATAAATTAAAAACATAGAAACTTGATTTATTAATTTCAAATTTATTCCTGTTGTCAAAACCAAAAAGTATATTTCTAGGAAAAAATGACTATCAAAAGATAGACACTTGTTTATATCTAATTTCAATTTGAAATTATAGACAATGAACAAAAATGGATTAAATGGTAAAAATATTATCTATTTATACTTAAAATCCATTTAAATTTATAATTGAACACTATAAATTATTTTCATTAAAAAAAAAAATTTTAGTTAAAATATATTATTTTTAATTATTCACCCAAATATGAAAGTTATCAGATAAAAAACAAAAAATTTATTAAAACTATTTTTTTTCCTGATTCTAAAAGAGAAGTTTATTTTGTCAAATTGAATATATAAAAGTATCAAATATTGGTTTTAAGAAAGGTTTTCCATTAAAAGGAGGTAAAATTTCATTTTTGGAAAAATACTTATATTTTTTTGAAAAAAATGAATTTGTTCTTAAATTGTGTCTAAGAAACTTATAATATGGATTCGAAAATTTTAAGTCTTATATAAAGAAAAAAATTCAGTTAATACTATTCATAACTGCTTTTGAATGGCTAGTTTGGTATGTTGTGGTGCGTTTGAACTCGGTGTTGCATGTAGTGAAAGTTATTGAAATAACGTACTATAGAATCATGGGATGTTACATTCTTACCTCCTTCAATAAATTGCGTCCTTGCAATTTTAAATTTTTCTTTGAAAATAAATGGATGAAAATAGAAAATACATTTGAGAGAAAACCCACATTAGAAATTGGGTCAATAAAATTTAGTCTTGATAAGTGGAAAAGGGGAATGAAGAATTTTCCACAAAATTTTGATCTCGATTAAGTGAACATTAGTGGAAATTAGAGACACATAATTAGAGGAAAAATGTAAATATTTATAGAGACTGATTCAGGTCATCAATCACAAACAATTATAGAATTGGGGGCCTCAAAGCCATCAATCTATAATGATTTAAAAAATCATCGGATCAAAAAAACATAAGGTATTAGGGTAACACATTTTAATTTTTAGGATCCCTTACCTATTGTTTAAGAATTAATTTACCCACAGAATTAGAGGGAAAAAATTATATATATATATATATATATATACTTGACAAGTAGAGTTTCATCCATCAACTAATTCCTACCTCAAACTCAACTTTCACTCCAAAATGTTTTAAAAAAATATTCTATTTATCTTAATCATATAGGGTTCTGAAAATAATGAATTTATAATTAACCTATCAAACCCTTTTAAAAAACTATATTATAGAATCCAAGGACTTCATGTAGTCAAATGGTTGGCGATAAATCCCAATCGCACTAAGGTTGTCAGTTCGATTCCCGCAGATTTGTCCGACATAACGGATTGTCACACATACTGCGTGTTCTAATTTTTATAAAACTCCAAAATAACCATAAAAATAACATCCAATTTAGAACATAATCCATTCCAACCTTTATAATTATACAAAATTTTTCAATCCAAACTCACAGTCCATAATTTATAAGGAAGTTAAATATAATGAAGATCCTTTTTTCCACGTAATAACATGTGAACACCTACATCATGTATTATTTTAAAACATGGTAACACCCTGAATTACCATAAAACCGTATTGATATCATTCCTGATCCCTTAGCATTTATATTATACTGGATATATTCCTTAAATCCAAAGTTTTTTAATATCTAGACAATGGTGAAATAAATAAAACTATTAATCAGTTCCAAGGAATTCAAGAATATCTAATATATTTTATCCAAATTAAAAATCTCTTATTCCAAAATCACTACCTCATTATCAGAACCATATTAAGGATTACCTTTACTTCAACCATGTATTTTCGAAAATGTTTTACTTTTTGTTGAGTAACTTTTCATAGAACCATACAATCTCACATTCTTAGTGAAATAGAACTGCAGTACAATCCTTATTTATTTCCATAATTCATATAACATGTACATCGTTGATAAAAAACTCAAATGACATAATATTTAAATAACAACATAAGAACTCTAAATTATTCCTGTCCATATTCGGTAGTATAATAACTTGATTATTATCCAATTGCATCATTTTTGGTATACTCTGATGACTTGGAAAGTAATTCGCGTAGTGTCCCAACTCTATGCAGATGAAACATTGTATATTTGAAACCATTCTCTTACCCTTGAAATCACGTACAAGGTGTCCTTTTTCTCTACAGTTATAAAAAACTGCGATTCTCTTCAAGAATTTATCAAGGTAATTCTTTCCACAGTTATAACATATGGGAAAATCCTTCTTTCCCTTATTCCATTTATCCATTTTTCTCTCTACCATCTTTTTCTTCTCTTGATTCCTTTCAAATATATATGAATAAGAAAATTCTTTAAATATATTATTAACACATGATATTATTTCTTCATATGATGATAATACATGGGAGTCTTTTTCCTTTCTAAATGTTGGCTTTATACCATGGAAGATATGATCATTCTTACTTTTTAGATCATGCATATAGCTGGAGTTCTCATTCCATCTATTAGGCACCATTTCTATACAATAGAATACACTAGGTTAGTTTATGAATTGAAATTCATAATTCCATACTTGTAAAATACCTAAAATAAATTGAAAATATTAGGCATATAATATATAATCATAAAATGTATTCTTTGAGAAAGTACTTACTCCTAAATCCTTCATAATGGCTTGTAATGAATATTTGAATTATCCTAAGCATATCCCCCTGGAGTGTCATAACCAACAGTGTAGAAAGGCCCATTGTCATGCCCCAGTTCTTGTTCGAGTCTAGCTCAAAGCAGTGTTTTCATGTTTTAGACCTAGGTAAATCTATTCCAGAGCCACCTCTACATGATCATATCCAAAAAGGGGTGTATTTCTTGGAAAACTCATAAAATATCTTCGGTACCAAAATTTTATGATGTTCTTCTGTACTAATCATCAAATTTAATCTTAGGGTAATGTTCTCTAATCACCGATTAACTAAATATATTTCCATAGTTGTTGCTAAACTTCCTCGGATACCGATTCTAATGCCCAAAACCCAGTTATGCAGAGTCGGTGAGTTATTACATATCATTGGCATGATTACTAGGAATCATGTTCTGAATGACCGATCGGTTTAGTAGTCTTGGAAATTAGATTACATAAATTAACTTTACACTACACATTCGAAAATAAAACACAACATAAATAATTTTTTCAGAAAGACACTAATCCCCTAGATTAAACCTTCTTATCAATCATAATACACTTCTAGTAATCCTGAGAAAATTAAAACATAGAAAGCTGTGAGCTCAGATGCTTAGTACAGATAACCATATAGTGGAAACTTTAATAAATAAGAATAAACATTTAAGGAAATGTATAAGGATAATACAAAAGCCTTTTAAACTTTTGCTTCAGCATAATATGGAAAAGATACAATAAAATAATGCATTTTAATTATTGACATGGATATTCTACTATTCGAATAATCACATGCAATATCAATGTCCACTTTCATAATGATGGAATGCATAATACCAGACTTCATAACCATATAGTCATGTACTTATTCCAATAATACAATTAAGATGTTCTCAAGGCCCTATGCAAAGAAACTAGTTTGTCTCGTGAGACGTACTGATGTATCGATGAGCTATAGTGGGCTCCACCCATTCCTAACAAAGTCCAATGCATTCCTCCTACGAAGAGGTTTAAACATAATATAAACATTTGTATTAAAACTGGCATACAAAATGTAAATACTTTATCCATAAACCGTGAATGGTAAAACAATAACACATCCATATTGAAACATATCGTAAAACCATCAATAAAATATGGATGTTTTGAATAATAATAAATAAACTTCAAACAATTTTAAAATCCATCAGGGGTGGTTGATATAGATGAAAAAGATTTGTAAAAATCATTGAGAGAAATATACCTTTTTCATAAAAACATTTAAAAGTTACACAATTTATAAAGGAAGATATTTAAAGATATATTTGAATCAAAGTGTAACATACCACTTTGATACTATTGAATGAAATTAAAATTTTTAAAATCATTCATGTCTATATAAATAAATCATTAAAAATTATTTTCAAAACAGGGACATTAATGAGAATGATTTAGAAGAATAAATATTTAAAACATTTAAAAGGATGTATTAGTAAAAAAAACCCTTAAAAATAATCATTTTGAAAAATTCTTAATGAATCATAGAGATGGATAATAAATATGTCTCACTAGACACATACATAAAAACAACCTCAGATAATAAAGAGATTGGGAAATTAACCCTTACCTTGTACTTTCCTTCGGTAATGGGTACGTTTAACCTCTGGTATAATGACCATTGTATGTTATTATATTATATCAGAACCATATTGATATTTATTATATAATACATGATCCATTTATGACTTTATAATACCCATTTAATAATTATTTTCATGTTAAATTAACATGTCGGGTAATAATCTCTTTCTTTATCGTATGTATTTTAACTTGTTATTCTTGACCGTATCATTTAGATCATGATTTAAATACTTCGAGAATACAAGAATTTATTCATATATAATATATATTTACGATATAAAGATTTATTATTGATAGATATATGAAATGGAAAACACCATTTATGGAGACGGTAGGTCGTACGCACACCTAAACACCGTTTCTATTTTCATATCGTATTTAACGGATGTAAGTGAATAAGATATATGTAAGTACATATATACATATATATATTTATATACACTAGCATTATTATGTCATATATTAAATAATTATACATAATATATATTTTTATAATCGTCGATGAATGGTGAACGTGGAAATTAATCTCATCACGTTGTGGAGACGGTAATCCATACGTACACACGAGCGGAAATATCATTTCATTAATGGTATGTAATTGGACGGTATATTAATTTTAAATAGGCATTAGAATGTCATTTTCAATTTTTATATACATATTAATCATCATTATATCCATCCAAATAACATTGTGTTGAATAACAAATTACACCTTGGCGTGGAGACAGTAAGTCGTACGTACGCATGCATGGTGACATTATCATTCATAGTATAGATTGAATAATGAAGATGGTTATTACATATTTATAATAACATAAAGGTATATATAAGGTACTGGATTTATAATTTTGGTATGGTAATAACAAAGAATGAGTAAGTGGAAGAATAAAATAACTTGAAAGATGGTGCTGAAATCATCACATCTTCTTCAGGTTATTCCGTTTGATTTGATCAAAATTGGTCCATAGGATGGATTTATAACAAATATACGGCCTCTAGGATTAATTTTAGGATAGTTGGTAGGATCTTTGGGCTAGTTTTAACTGAGAAAAATGGCTTTTGAGGTGTGAATTTGAGAGAAGGGTAAGTTCCCTTTTATAAGAGGGGTGAGGGGCACCTTTGGAAAACATGAAATATTTTTTTATAATAAATTCAATTCGGTTTCTAATGGCCTAAAAATTAATTATTTATAGGATAAGGTGATGAATTGTTGATAACCACTCAGGCAATTGGTTTTAGACAGGTTTGGGTCACTATATTAACCTTATATTTTATATTTAACTCTTAGTTAAATAGTTTGACATTTACCATGTATCTTTGTATTTTTAAATTACATGGATAATAAACATACAATAAACATACAAGAGAACCCCAAGTGGTTCATTAATGACATATATAACAGTATTTAATCACATTGGATGAACCTTATATTTTTAGAAAAAAAATACCAATTAATAATAAAATATTTGTTTTAAAAACTCTTTTATATCAATTTTGACACTATTTGTGTATTTTGTTTTTTTAAAATTTATAACAGAATTATAACTTAAAAATAAATACATTTAATAAACCCTATTATGTCATAATATCCAATAAATTTTTTTTAATTCATAAAAAGTCTCAAATTACATTTATTTGGGTATTTATAATATAAATTATTTTAATCTTTTATTAATAAGGTAATTACTACATCGTCATAGTGCCATAAATAAATTTTATTATATAAAGTATAAAAATTATAAATAAAATACAATTATGTATGAAATCTTATTATATTTCTAATGAATATTCATAGTCTAATTTATCTCATGTATAACCCTATATTAAAAATGTTTTTGTTATGAAAACATGAAGTTAACACTTTCCACAATTCATTAAATTAAATAATAATAAATGTCCTAATCTAATCCATGTGGACCAAAAGGATCTTATTAAGAATGTTTTTTTGGACGAATTACACTTATCAAATTTAATTATGTCATGTTTTAGGGTAATTATAATATCATTGTTACACTTAACTACCGCCCTATTTACTTCTATCCGTGGTAAATAAAAGTAAAACGTTACTATTCACAAAAAATAATTTTCATCATATTGAACCACATTATACTTAATGATATCAAACATGTATCTCAGGTTTTTGAAATTCAATTCACAGATGCGGTAAAATTAAGTTTCATGCAAATTTTCTAATGCTCCTAGGAGGTGGGTAAAAGATGGTAAAATTTCATTAAAATTTTTATATATCCAAAAATATTATAAAATGACTCAAATGAATTACATATAACATATATAGGTATTATATATCTATTTTTACCTAATATAAATTTAAATGAAATGTCGGTTGTACCAAAAAACACATTGTTTTTCAGTATTCATAAAAAATTGAATGTTTTCAGAAACAATCCAAAAATTCACCCTAAGCTAATTTTGATATTCCGAATTCAAAAATGTTATCTATTTTAACAAATTAAAAAAATATATATTTCATTTATTAATTTAAAATTAATTCTCGTTCTCAAAACCAAAAACTGTATTTTTATGATATAATAACTATCAAAAAATTGACACTCGTTTATGTCCAATTTCAATGTGAAATTACTTACAATGACCAGAGTGGGATTAAATGGTAAAAATATAATCTATTTATTCTTCAAATCCATTAAAATGTATAATTAAACACAATAAATTATTTTGATTAAAAAATATGTTTTTAGATAAAATATAGTATTTTCCACTCTTTACCCAAATATGAATGTCATCAGAAAAACACCAAAAATTTATTGAAACTAAATATTTCCCCTATTCTAAAGAAGAAGTTTATTTTTAAAAATTTAATATATAAAAGATTCAAATATTGTATTTAAATAAATTTCTCCATTAAAAGGTTGTAAAATTGCATTTTTTGAAAAATACTTCTTTTCTTTGGAAAAAATGATTTTTTTTCAAAATTATCTCTAAGAAACTTATAAAATGGATTATAAAATTATAAGGATTATATTAAGTTTAAAAATAAATTAATACTATTCAAAACCACATTTGAACAGCTAGTTTGGTATGTCATGGTGCGCTTGACCTCGGTGTTGCATGTAGTGCATGTTATTGAAATAACGTACTATGGAATCTTGGGATATTACAAATACATTGAAACCAAACAATTTTATGTAAAAATGTTTAGGTTTTTTACTAGTTTACAATTCATAAGGTGTTTTTATATGAAATTTTCTTATTGAAACACTATTTATAGAATAATAATTAGTACTAATAGCTTCAGCCCAAAAGCTTTTAGCAATAGAATAATCACTAAACATGGTTCTAGTTATCCCCTGAAGAATTTGATTTATTCATTCAAAAACCCCATTTTTAAGGATTTATTGGAGCTGGGAAGTATGTGTAATACCATTCTTACTTTATAATGTTTCAAAATATGAATTTTGAAATTCTCCTCCATGATCAATTTGAATATTTATCAATGTAAGGTTTTTCACATTTTGAACATGGGCTCTAAATTTTTAAAAATAAAAAAATGCTTCATATATCATTTCAAGAAAATAGACCACCACAAATCTCATGTAGTAATTAACTAAGAAAAATACATAATATTTTCATCCAATACTTATAGTTTATGTTGGTCTAAAAAAATCCATATTCACTAATTATAAGGCATTTGATGTTGAGACTTCACCAATTGATATAAACCATGATTTATGATTCTTTCCATATTGAAAAGATCAAAAATAATTGATGAATTAAATCTATACTCCAGTAGATCCTTTATATGTATTTTCATTGAGAGTTTGCATAGGTTCCTAGGATTACAGTGTCCTAACCTTCTATGACATAACCAAGATTTATCTTCCATTTCACTATGTCAAGGTATATCTTGGATCCTAAGGTCCTCCATGTTAAGTGTTTCATCATTCTATTCAAAATGGGTAGAAAGAATAAACTCTTCCATAGAAGTGTGTAAATTGAATTTTACATTCATAGAATTCTTAGGGTAACCTTCATCACACAATTGGCTTCTCCTAAAAAGGTGTTTTAAGACCATTAACAAATAAAACATTTGAAATTAATGTTTTTTCAAGAAGAACAATGTAACATACACTATCAATTTCTCCCTAATCTCTATCATTGAAAGTTATTTTCCTTCTTCCGACTTGATAATATTTTCAAAGATGTTTTTGTTACCGGTCATATGTGGGGAAGATACACTATTAATGTACCATTTCTTGTTGTTTGTACATTCTTTATTATCCTAAAAATAAGAGTGTTAGACTTTTGGAATCCAAACTATCGAGGATCCACAAATTTTAGAAAGTAAAAATTTAGGAATACACGTTATCTTAAAAAATATGCTTTATGAAAACCCAATGAATGGGTTTTATTTAAATAATAATTTTGTTCCCAATGTCCACCACACTAATATTTTGTGCAAAAAGGAAAACAATGGGAAACGAAATATTTTTTACTTAAAACAGCTTTGGAGTGAGTATAACTAATTCCTGATCTATTACACAGAGGCAAAATTTGGGAATACATTTTATCAAATTCATTCCTTCCTTAGGTAAAATTTGATAATATATCATTTAATGAAAAAAATTCAAATTTTAGTCTAATGACTAAATTCTTATCCCCAAGGTCACTAATCGTCAGAACTGAGTTATTCTATAAAATTCTTTTATTTGAAATAACACTTTCGAGATCCTTAGAATGTTTATCCTTATCTTTAGTAACTTACATAAGGTTTTATGAAATATTTTCTAAAAAAAATTCTGATCAAGATCCTTAAAAAGATTTGATACTTCATTGTTTAAAATAAATTCTATAATTTTTATACCCTAACATATTTTTTATCTTAAAATTTACATTCTCAATAAGTTTAGTAAACCTAGATACTTTTTTATATGAAGGTAAATAGATATACTAATAAAAAAACTATTCTTCATTTGAAGAATAATAATTTTTATCATCAATATAATTTTAATTCCAAGATACATTGTTAAAATATTCAGCATTGTGTACCTTGGAAAATATTCTTATGACTATTGGATTTTTACTTTGATGATTCCCTAGATGAGTGACCACCACTAGAACTCCATGTGTCAATATCCTTCAAGAATTTCTTATAATTAGTCCTATAATACTTATTTCATTTTCACTTAGAATGATTTTCTTTTCTATTCTTTCTTTTGAGCATGGGAAAATCTATCTTGATGTGTCCATCTCTTTTTCATTCATATAATTTGACTTGTGAATCATTATTGTATTATATTTTTACATCTTATATTTATATTGAATTTCTTTCTTTCCCACTATCTTGATCATACCTATATCAAGATTAGATATCTCATTTTCATAGTCTTCACATTCACTAGACTCAGATAAAAGAATTACATTCTTAGACATAGATCTTATAACACTTTCTGAAGTCCTGACATTGGTTGTAGTAAAAGCTACACTTCCAATTCCATTCTTCTTATTATTCATATTATCATCTCTTTTCATTCTTGTTTCATGTCGTAAGAGTGTACCAAATAGATCATCAAGTGTAATTTTAGTAACATTCATGTTTTCATCAATGGCTATTATTATTTATTATCATTTATTTGGGATAATATCAATTATCTTGTCCAAAATCACTTCATCATCAAGACCATTCTCTCCCATTGATTGAAGACTATTTACATTGTTCATAAATCTTTTATCCACGTTGAAAACTAGTTCTCCATAGGGAAAAACAAATCCATGATATTCATCTCTCAACATAGATCATCTAGTATTTATCACATTGGAAGTCCCAAAATGTGTTACTTTATGTTTTTTACAATTGTAATTGGAAACGTCAGAATAAGATATTTGAATACATATATTCACAGTCATGGAACTACATAAAGTGTTATATGCCTTTTAATTTAGTTAATATTCTAATTTTTAATGGTTGTTTACTTTTTTGAATTCTTTGTCTAGAATTTAGTAGTAAATAGTAAGCATGAAAAAGTTATCCACACTTGTATTGATTGAATAATACTTCATTCTATCTCTCCAGTACTCAGAATCATTACCATAAAAAAATATGTACTCTGGTTGGAATAAGGTAATCAAATGAAGTAACTTTTATTCCTTATATTCTATAAGAAAATTTCTTTCCACAGAACTTCTTTTAGTAATAGTTTATGAACAAAGATAAAAACATATATGAAAAACATGAACATTAAAGGTTATGAAAGAATGATTTAGAATTAGGAAAAATTTGAGTAATGAAACTTATAGGTGAGTAAAATTATTTCACAGACTTACTCTGAAGCCAATTTTAGGATCAAAATAGAATATGTAGATGATCAATTAAAAGATGGGGTGAATTTTTTTTTAAAAAAAAAATTATAACCTTCAAGAAAAATATCTTAAACAGAGTTAAACAATGTAAATTCACAAACCCTAAAATATTTTTACGAGACAAACATTCATTGGATCCAAAAATATGGTTCGAGAAATGAAACTTATGAAATTTTTACATAAGAAATGATTCTAACATAAAGCATATTGATTCTTACTTATCAGAGTAAATACAAGTACAAAAGGTATAATAAATTTATATTTTTATTCCTTTATAAAAATACAATGAAAATTAAACATGAAACAGGACTCTGTAACAAGTAGGAAATCTTTTCACCAAAAAAGTTTGGTATCCAACAATGTTGGATAAAGGTTCGTTGATTTATACTTTCAATAATGTCTCTCTTACCCACACCAGGTTAAGACCTCAATAGGAATATCGAAATCTTTCTTTGTATTCCTACAATACATTGATATTTAAGGTAGTTGGAACCGCTTTCTTCCTATCCTCAGAATCCCTATATTGTACTCAACAACAATCAGAGTCTCATAAAGAAGAATTAACATGACGTTTAGAATGCACAAAGCATGGGTGTATCATTCTCTATAAATCACTTCACAACATGTTATCTGTAGATTGATGGAACAATTATGAGCTCATTCAAATGAATTTCTATTTATAGGAAAAACAACAATGGTCAGCTCCATCCTCGAATGGTCATTTTTTTGAATTTCAGAGGTATCTTTACATGTGTCACTATCCAATGGATCGTTAGAGTCATATTCACGATGTAACATCCCAGGTAAATAAAGAATATGAAATATTTCATATTTTTTTAATATTTATGAATGAAATATTATTTTTACTTTAATGTGGTTGTTATGTTTTATAGAATACCTAATAAGCAACAACCGGTTTCTTTGAAATCTTATGTTGCACACTAGTAATATAATAATATTATTTTAAATAGTGGTTAACTCCTAGCCATTGTATTGGTTGGAATGAACAAAACATACTAAAATATGATTTTACATGTTTGCTAAATGTATTTACATTTATCCAATAAAAGTTAGAGGCTTAAAATGCGAATGAATATAATTTTAAGCATAATTTACATTAATAGGCCGATTTACCGAATTTTAATAGAGAACTCTATTTAAATCAAATTTCGACCACTTTAATACATTTTATTTGAAAAAATAAAATCTTTTTTTAGAAATGGTACATCATGATTTACTTTGTGTAAATTTTTGGAATTTTTCTGATAAAGTTCATTTTCTAAGGAATTGTGAAAAATATTGTATTTTAATTCAAAACTGTGTTTCAATCTAATTTATTAATATGGTTATATTATCATTTTAATTGGTTTTAAAGATTAATTAGAATATGTTTTTCCATTTAATCCAATGATTGTTATTGGAATTAATTTCACTTTGAAATTGGACATAAACAAGTGTCAATCTTTTGATAGTTATTGTTTCTTAAAAACACGCTATTTGTTTTAACAACGGAAATTATTTTTAAATTAATAAATTCCACGTCTATGGTTTGAATTTAGAAAAAAAATCATTTTTTAATTCTTAATATCAAATAAATCTTAGTCTTAATTTTTGGTATTTTTCTGAAAACATAAATTTTTTATGAATAGTGAAATCACTTAGTAGTAGTTAAAAAACTGACTTTTTAATTTAAATGAAATTTTGCTGCTTCTGTGAATTGAATTTATAAATTTGGACATTCATGGTTTTTATAAAGAAGTAAAATGTGGTTCAATAAGTTTAATATAATTTTTCTTGAATAGTAACTTTTGACTATTATTTACGGCGATTAATGGTAAATAGGGTAATTCAAGGTAAAAAGAATATTGTAATAATTAAAATTATCTTAACACAGATCCTAACCTTATTGGATGCGTAATTGCTGACCACAGTCACGTTTTGGTCTATTTGGGGACCCCGTGGTGCCACTTATGAATGATAATGACAATTTAGATCAATTAATTTAATGTAAAGGAAAAAATGACAAAAACAAAAATATTTAAGTAAATTAATTTTTATATGGTGTTATATAAATTATATTTTCGTCAATAAATATTCATTGTAAAGATAAAATTTTTCCCTTCATCATGGTATTGTGTTTATAATTTTTAGACATCACATAAATTAAATTATTTATGACATAATAATGATGTCGTATTTACCTCTTTAAGAAATGATTTAAATAAATAAGAATATAAATATTAAAATAACATCCAAAACCTGTCCAATTAATATTAGATGATATTATTTTGACTATGAGTCATCTTATCTTTGACGTTTATGATTTTTTGACCTTTAAAAACCGAATATCATTATATAATAGAATAATATTATCACACTTTCCTAAATATCCCCTCCTCTCCCTTATAGAAGGAGACCCCTTCTAACCAATTTCTCACACCTATCAAGACTTTTGGATAGTCCCAACACTGACCAATTAAGCTCCCTACATCCCTATCCTCATATTAGAAGCCTTACATTAGGCTGAAGGCACTTCAAGAAGTCCTTTGTACCAATCCAAAGGGAGATGCCCAAATTAAAGGTTACAGATTCTTTTAAATTATTTTCTTTTATTTTTCTTCTCCAAACCCTAAAATATTTTTATTCCATTCATTTGTAACAACACTAGTATCCTAAATATAATATTATGTTGTTATGATAAGGATTATATCTACACTTACACACACCTTCATCTAATGGGTGAAAAACATAATGTTTCTATGGATGAAAAAACTAACGCCTCACGAAACGATGATTGTTCAAATATCTCCAACCGCCTCTCATGGTGGCCATTACGATGTAACTGTATTTATATATGATATATATTGTGTTTATTTTTTCTTTATGCTTCTGTATTTTTTCATCTATAGAAATACTTTATGGTTTCCATAGTGGGTAAATACGATAATCTCATTAGAGGAAGTGAGGACTACCACCCCCTCAAAGTGATATGACTCGTTAATACCTTATGTGGGACGTATAAATGATAGAGTTAATAATATTGTAAATGATATTATACTGGAATTATAATAAAACTATGTACCATTATGTTTTTAATTCCATTAATATACGAAATAGAAATGGAAGTAGCGTTCATGCATAAGTACGGCTTACCGTCTCTATGAACAGTGCATTTCATTTCTTTCACCTAAATGTTATGTACTATAATAAATACATTTATATACTTGATATATATGATATATATGATATCTAAATAATTAATATCATTCTGAAGATAATTTATATCTTACCACATGAACGACTTGTAATTATAAGGTGTTAATGTTTTTACTCAAGTACCAAATATCGACAAAACAACCGTTATTATGTTAAATGATTACATAATGTTCATAACATGGTAATATGTAATATAAAAGGAATAATAAACATTAAAAATTTTATTACGAAATTAGAAATTAAAATTATTTTATTATTCAGGAGATTAAAGAACGAACGGGTCATGTCGGACACAAGGTAAAGTATTTTCCTTATCTCACTTTTAATTCTGTGAGATTTCCATTGTTGGCCACTTATTCACTTCATGTGGTGTATTGTGTTCTGAATTTTCATATATATTATCATTTTTATTATTATATTAATGGAATTCATTATTTGATTTGATTTTTATTAACTTTTGGTCATACGAATCAGTTGAATACAATGTGTTAAAGAGTTTCATCTCACTTTTTATTCCCATGATATTCACTCTATACTTGCCACTATTTCCTTTTGTTTGGTGTATGTACTGCCCATGATTATACTCTATGTTTAATATAAATTAATTTACGATTATTTACATCTTCATTTTATGATCGTTATTTCATTTGGATTATGTTTGGAAAGTTACCAAATCGGTAAGGGAACCTTTCACCCTCCTCTTTTTAAAATAATTTTTTTGTTATGTCATTTAATTTACATCTTATTATGTTGGGATATGTTCTTATATATCCTTATTGATGTAAAATTTATTTATAAGTGTTGAGATACCCTTTTTATCTCATCAATTCATTTTATGAATTTTAAAGAGACGTTGTTAGGCTGTCGAATCTTTACAAGGGAACATCTTAACCCAATTTCAATTCTTTGGGTTCAACTTGTACTTCTTGAATATGTCGTCCTATAAATATGCGTTAATGAACTCTGATTGTTTTACACATAATATCCACTTATTTTGGTTGTATTTATATTTTACACACATAATTATGTGATTGATTTATCCTTAATTTAAGGAAACCATCTTTATAAGGGATTTCATCTCAATTTATATTTCCATTGAGACTTCATTGTTGTTATGCACCAATTCACTCTTATATGGTGTATATAATGTCTGTTGAAATATTCTATCATGAATCCCTTTATTCCCATGATATTAAAAAGTTCTTATTAAATTTTATTCCTCATTAATTTTTATTTCAACATCACTCTTTTTGTTAAAAACCTCTTTCACTAAAGTATCGTTTTAAATGTTTAAAATATTTATTATTCAAAATATTTCTCATTAATGTCCATATTTTCAAAATGCGTTTTAGGATTTATTTATATGTACCTTATTGTTGTCAAATGATAAATTTACTTAAAAGGTTCAAAGTGGTATGGGACACACTGATTCAAAAATCTCTTTTTAAATGGTTTTGAAAATAATTTGGTAAGCATAGTCATTGTCAGTATCTTGATTTGATATATTGGAATTTGGAAATGTTATATTTCCTTTATACTTGTGTTATATGTTATGATAATTTTATAGTTATTGGGCATTGTTTACGTATACAGGTGGTTCGGTAATAAACCTAGGGTGGGTGATCCCAAGGTAGCTCTCCAATGTATTGGGTAATGTGACGGAGGTAAACGGGGAGTTCCTCCTAAGAGATTTTGGGAATATACTATGATGTGTATTCCAAGTGTAAAAACCTATGTAGCTGTGATAACTACAATATATGTTTGATATGGATGCCACATGTAAATTTTATGATTTATGATTTGTGTGTGTTATTCGTAAATATTATTATTTCATAAGGTATTTTATGATTGAAAAATAATGTTTCATTGATTTGTATTTATTGATGGGATAATGTTTCCTTCCTTATTTTATAACCCTTACTAAGATTTTTATGCTAATCCCATGTTGTTGAAATTTTTTCCACAGGACATAAAGATGAATATGTTCAAGGATGGGATCAAGGAAAAGCCATGATATCTAAAATATAGAAATAGACATGTTTCTTTTTAAGTGTATTTATTTTATGAAAAAATGGATACTGAGTAGTAGTGTCTACTTGTAATATTCAAGTTTTTGTGTAGTAGTTATGGCCTAATTCTCTAAAACCCTAAACCTGTAAAGATCCTCAATGTTAATCATTCATTTAATTCAATATAATGTAATGTTATAAGGTCTGGTCCTTATAGTTGGTATCAGAGGAAAGTTTATACAACTTTAGGGATTAGGAGTTTTCTTTAAACACATGGTTAGTACCTAGGACTATTATTTTAGTTAAATCCTTGTTTTATAACTTTTTCAAATCAAGGAAAGTTAGTTACAAATGGAAGGATGGGGATCTCATACAAAATTACTATCTCTTCCTAATGACATGCTGGAAATAATTATTGCAAAGTCATGTTAAAATGATTGTGAAACTTTTTCTAGCATACAAATCACTTTCAAGAAGTTTTCTGAGATATCAAACACCTCCACTATACGTCGTTATCATTGTGGATCATTGGTTGTATGTAGAGAAATCCTATTTTCACAATATTATGATATTTTCAAGAAAGGTAAATATTATCAAGGAATTTTCAAATATTTTACCTTATCACATGATTTTGAAGCATATTATGATTTAAAAAATACTATTGAAGAAGGAGACCCTTACGCAACCTATTTATATTTGATTTTACAATATAGTCTCCCACCACATTCTTTTGGTATTTTAAAAGGACCATTAATTGAAATTTTCAACTCAAATATGGTTCTACTATTTAATAGAAATCATGTTTTATGAGATGTTTTGAAATTATATGTCATACATGATTATTTTCCAAAACTGTTTTTCTATTAACACCCATATGAACCATGTTGAAAAAGGTGTATTTGGATGGAGGAAGCAAATGATTCCTAAGGATATCTGAATCATTGTTGCAATGTATGGACCTTATACCTTCGTGAACAAGATGGCGATGAAACAAAATGTACATAATGATCATGGTATTCTGTTCTTCATTTTGGGGATCATTTTATTTTATCATATGGTGGTGAAATAAGACTTCATGAATTAAGATGTTGAGGTCATAATTAATTTGGGTGAAAATGAGAGATATAAGGAAACCATTGATGTTAAAACATGTTAGGGGTATTTCTAGTTTTATAAAAAGGACAACCCATAGGATGGGTGACAACTAGTCGCATCTGGAAAGGCTGCAGGAATCGAACCCACAAACGAAGGGCAACAAGGTCGCATCGCTTACCACTAGCCAACTTGATGTCCCTATTTAGTATGACTTATTATTTTATTAAAATGATTTTATGGAACAAGAATAAATTTATTTTTTGAACTTATGTTCTATCAAATGGATATACTAATTATAGAAATATGATTTAGTGATTAAGTGAAAAAGGTTGTTGTGGAAGACATTCTCTCTTTTGAGGAAACACTACTAGCCTATGAAAGATAGAATACTATGGGATTTCAATTGTTGAATAATGGTTGAAATTTGGAAAAATCTATGTTTTTATTCTGGAAATCTGATGATTTGACTTATTTAAGAAAATTATTTACCTATCATGAAGAATATGTGATTAGGTTAATTGATTTTCAATATGAGACGTTATGAGTAACTGGTGTTATTTGGATATAAATGTTAAGATGTATCATGGAAGTCTATGTAATTAAATCCTTATGAGATATGGGTTACAATCTCAGTTTGGAATACTTTTGAAGAATTTTTGGGATAATTGTTTATTGAATGTTCTTTTTTGGTCTTTGGGTTTTGTACGACAAATTTTGGAGATTTAGAGTAGTTTTTCTTCTTCTTAAAGATTGTACTTTTTGGGTATTATCTGATCTTTCACTAACCATTTTGGTTTTAGTTGATTTCTAAAGACATGGGAAATATATAGTTCTTATTTTGTGGATTATGTGATTCTCTCGAAGTTGGCTATATCACTTTTAATGTGAACATGTCATCCTGAATACTCACTCTTTAGAGAAAATATGAGTTGGTGGTACGAATTTAGTAAATGATGAGAGTTTACATGGAAAATAAATATGTTTAATTATGGTTTTATTTAGGATCATAAATTAATTATTCAACTTTTTGAAAACTATATTAAAACAAAAACATTGTCTGTTAAATTTTCTTTTTGGGGAATCAGGAACCGTGGAACCCATCACATGTCAATGATTTTCTAATGATTAAATTTCTCGAAATCATGTTTTCTACCACTATCCATCAGAACCTGACCATTTTTTTCTCTTTCATATCCATGTTTTCCTACATGTACTCCTAGTACGGGTTATCTTGAGTGACCATTGAACTTTTCATTCTTTATTTTAATTTGATAGTTATACGGACTCTTTTCCGATGTGGAACTTTTAATTTAGTTTCCTAGCCCAGTTTTAAAATTGTGAGGACACAATTCTCCAAAGGGGGAAGGATGTAACATCCCAGGTAAATAAAGAATAAGACATATTTAATATTTATTAATGATTTTCAATTAAATATTATTTTTAATTTAAAGGGGTTTCTATGTTCGATAGAGTACCTGATACGCAACAACGGGTTTCATTGAAATCTTACGTTGCACACTAATAATATAATATTATTATGTTAAATGGTAGTTAAAATATAGTCATTTTATTGGTGGTAATGAACAAAACTAACTACAATATGATTATACATGTTTGTTAAATGAATTTACATTTATCCAATAAAAGGTAGAGGCTTAAAATGTGAATTAATCTAATTTTAAGCACAATTTAAATTAAAAGGCCGATTTATCACCTTTTAATGGCGAAACCTATTTTAATCTAATTTTGGTCACATTAATAAATTTTATTTGACCGAATAAAATGCTTCTTTAGAATGGGGACATCAAAATTTTCATTGTGTAAATTTTTGGAATTTTTCTGATAATGTTCATTGTTTAATGAATAGAGAAAGATGTTGTATTTTAATTTAAAAATGAGTTTTAATATAATTTATTTATATGGTTAGATTATTTTTTTAATTGGATTTAAAGTGTAGTTATAATTTGTTTTTTCCATTTAATCCAATGTTGGTCATTGGAATTAATTTCATTTTGTAATTGGACATAAATAATTGTCAATCTTTTGATAGTTATTGTTTCTTAAAAACATGCTATTTGTTTTAACAATGAGAATTAATTTTAAATTTATTAATGCCACTTATATGTTTGGAATTTAGAAAATTAGAAATCATTTTTTAATTCGGAATATCAAATAAATCTTAGGTTTAATTTTTGGTATTTTTCTGAAAAACATCAATTTTTGATGAACTGTGAAATCACTTAGTAGTTGTTAAAAAAACTGACATTTTCATTTAATTGAAATTTTACCACTTCTGTGAATTTAATTTTTAAAATCTGAAAAACATGGTTTTTATTAAGAAGTAAAATGTGTATCAATAAGATGAAAATAATTTTTGGTGAATAGTAACTTTTGACTTTTATTTACCACGGTTAATCTTATATAGGGTAATTCAAGGTAAAAAGAATATTGTAATAATTCAAAATTACCTTAACACATGTCCTAAACTTTTTGGATGAGAAATTGCCAACCATGGGAATCATTTGGTATATTTTGGGACCCCATGGAGCCACTTATTAAAGACAATGACACTTTAGATTAATTAATTTACTGTAAAGGAAAAAATGACAAAAACAAAGATCTTTTAGTAAATTAATTTTTATATGGTCTTATATAAATTATATTTTAGACTATAAATATTAATACTAAAGATAAAAATATTTCTACACCATGGTATTTTTTTATAATTTTTAGTCATCACATAAATTAAATTATTTATAACACAATAATGATGTAGTATTTACCACATTAATAAATGATTTAAATAAATAGGATTATAAATATTAAATTAACTTCAAAACATGTCCAATTAATATTGGATGATATTATTTCGACTATTATTCATCTTATCACTGGCTTTAATGATTTTGGGACTGTTAGAAACTGAATATCATTATATAATAAAATAATATTATCACGCTTTCCTAAAGAGCCCCTCCTCTCCTTTATAAAAGGAGACCACTTATAACCAATTCCTCACACCTCTCAAGCCTTTTGACTCATCCAAACTCTAACCAATTAATCTCTATACATCCCTCTCCTCCTATTAGAAGCCTTACAATTGGCATAAGGCACTTCAAGAAGTCCTTTGTTTCCAACCAAAGGGAGTTAACCAAATTAAAGGTAACAGTTTCTCTTAAATTATTTTCTTTTATTTTACTTCTCCAACCCCTAAAATATTTTTCTTCCTTTATTTTGTAACAACACCAGTATCCTCAATATACTATGATTCTGTTATGATATGGATTCCAACTACACATACACACACCTCCATTTAATTGGTGATTAACATAATGTTTTTGTGGATGGAAAACAAACGCCTCATGATACAATGATTGTTCAAATATCTCCAACCGCCTCTCATGGTGGCCATTATGAAGGAAATTTATTTATAAAAAATATATATTATGTTTATTTTTTCTTTATGATTATGTATTTTTCCCTTTATATAAATACTTTATGATTTCTATAGTGGGTAAATATGATAATCTCATTAGAGGAAGTGCGGACTACCGCCCCCTCAAAGTGATATGACTTGTTAATGCCTTATGTGGGACGTATAAAGGATGGAGTTAATAATATTTAATATGATATTATAATGGAATTATAATATTACTATGTATCATTATTTTTTTAATTCCATTAAAATAAGAAATTGAAATGGATGTAACGTTCATGCGTACGTACGGCTTACCGTCTCCATGAACGGTGTATTTCATTTCATTCCTCTAAATGTTATGTACTATTATAAATACTTGTATATAATGGATATATATGATATATATGATATCAAAATCATTAATATCATTCTAAATATAATGGATATCTTTCGACATGAACAAGTTGTAATTATAAGGTGTTAATTGTTTTACTGAAGTACCAAATATCGATAAAACGAAGGTTATTAACTTAAATGATTATATAATGTTTATAAATGGTAATAAGTAATATAAAATGAATAATAAACATTAAAAAAGGTTCTTAAGAAAGTATAAATTAACATTATTTTATTATTCAAGAGATTAAATAATGAATGGGTCAAGTCTGACACAAGGTAAGGGATTTTCTTATCTCACTTTTAATTCCATGAGATTTCCATTGTTTTCCACTTATTCACTTCATATGGTGTATCATGTACTTTTTTTTGATATATATTATCATGATTTTCATTATATTCCTAGTATTATGTGATTAATTTTCTTGTTATTAACTTTTGGTCATACGACTCAGTTAAATACAACATGGTAAAGCGTTTCTTCTCACTTTTTATTCCCGTGAGATTCTTGAAATACTTGCCACCATTTCCTTTTGTGTGGAGTATGTAATGACCATGATTTTACTCTTTTTGTAATATAATTTTATTTTTGAGTATTTAAATCTTCATTGTATGATCCTTCTTTCATGTAGCATATGTTTTTTATGTTCCCATATCGGTAAGGGAACCTTTCACCGTACCCTTTATAAAAAAATTCTTTTTGTTATGTCTTTAAATTTACATATTATTATGTTGGGATATGTTCTTATATATCCTTATTGATGTAAAAATTATGTGAAAGTGTTCAGATACCCTTTTTAACTCATTAAATCATTTTCCGAATTTTATGGAGACACTTTAAGGCTGACGAATTTTTACAAAGGAACTTCTTAACAAAATTTCAATTCATTGGGTTCAACTTGTACTTATTGAATATGTCATAATATGAGTATGTGTGAATTAAATATGATTGTTTTAAACATAATATCAACTTATATTGTGTGTATTTATATTTTTCACACATAATTATGTGATTTATTTATCCTTAATTTAAGGATACTATCTTTATAAGGGATTTCATCTCAATTTACATTTCCTTTGAGACTTCATTGTTGTTATGCACCAATTCACTCTTATATGGTGTATATAATGTCTTTTGAAATATTATATCATGAATACCTTTATTCTCATGATATTAAAAAGATGTTATTAACTGTTATTCCTCATTAATTTGTATTCTAGCATTACTATTTTTGTTAAAACCCTCTTTAAATAAAGTATCGCTTTAAATGTTTAAAAGATTTATTCTTCAAAATATTCATCATTAATGCCCATTTTTTCAAAATGGGGTTTAGGATTTATTTATATGGATATTAATGTTTTCAAATGATAAATTTATTTAAAAGTTTCAAATTAGTATGGAACTCTTTGATTCAAAATTCTGTTTTTAAATGGTTTTGAAAAAGATTTGATAAAGCATTGTTCAGGTAAATATCTTGAATTGATATATTTGAATGGGTAAATGTTATCTTTCCATTATACTTGTGTTTTGTGTTATGATTATGTTATGGTTATCGGGCATTGTTTACATATACAGGTGTTTCTGTGATAATCCTTGGGTGGGTAAGCCCAAGATAGCTATCCAATGCATTGGGTAATGTGACGGAGGTAAACGTGATGTTTCTCCTAAGAGTTTATGGAATATACTGTGATGGGTAATCCAAGCATAACACCCTATATATTTGTGATAACTACAATGTAATTTTGGTATGTATTCTATAAGAAACCTTTATGATTTTTTATTTGTGTGTGTTATTAATAAATCTTATGATTTCGTAAGGTATGTTATGATTGAAAAATATAGTTTCATTTTTTTTGTATTTATTGATGGGATAATGTCTTCCATCCTTATTTTATAACCCTTACTGAGCTATTTATGCTCACCCAAAATTTATGAAATGTTTTCCACAGGACTTAAAGATGAATATGGTTAAGGATGGGATCAAGGAAAAGTCATGTGGTCTATAATATGGAACTTGACATGTTTCTTTTTAAGTGTTTTTATTTTATGAAAAAATGGATATTCAGTAGTAGTGTCTACTTGTAATATTCAATTTGTTATGTAATAGTTATGGTGAAATTCTCTAAAACTCTAAAACTGAAAATATCATCAATGTGAATTATTCATTTAATTAAATATAATGTAATGTTATAAGCTCGGGTCCTTATACACGACATCATCTTATAAAGAAAGAAATTTAAGGAAAATAATGAATTATCTTATTAAATTATGAATATTCTGACCCAAAGGAAAAATATAAATTATAATCTATTCATATAAGTAATTGGTTTATATAAAACATGTATATTCATATTCTATTCTTTCAAAGAGTTTGGAATCTGAATTCTATAGATTCTGAATTCTGAAATCTAGGGAATTTGGATTCTGAATATTGAGGAATTCAAGATCAGAATTACGAAGAATTCAAAGTCTGAATTCAGAGGAATTTGGAGTCTAAATTTTGAGAATTCCAAATCTGAATTTCGGAGAATTCCAAATCTGAATATCAGAGTATTCAGAATATGTATTTTAGAGAATTTGGAATCATAATTTTAGAGAATTTTGAATTTAATATTCAAAAAATTTAGAATATGAATTTCAAAGAATTCAGTACCTAAATTTTATATAATTCAGAATCTAAATTTTAGATAATTCATAATCTTAATTTCATATAATTCAGAAGATGAACTTCAGAAAATTCTGTACCTAAAATTTAGACAATCTAGAATCTGAATTTTAGAGAAATCGGAGTCCTAAAACAGAACACTCTATATCCAGGTAACTATTTGAATCCGATGTTTTAGATTTGTATCCTATGTTTTGACTTAGTAATAAAATGAGTTTGATTATGAGAAATTATAAAATGAGACAATATAAATAATGGTATGGAAAAAAATTTCCTTAGAGAAGGGAAAATTTCTGTAAGAAAATATTTACAGGGAAAAGTAATTTTCTTTAAGAATAAGTGTTTGTGATTTTCAAAACATTGAAGTATTGAGAAGTGAAATTAAAACCTTATTAACAAAATACGATTATGGTTGATATTGGTTAATTATATTCACAATGAATTATCACTGTCATAGGATGAGTTCGAGAAACTGTTCGATGAGAAGTACTACCCCTCTTGTTTGTGATCCATTAAGATTTAGGATCATCAAGTACTTCAGAAGGGAGGGATGACTATGGTAGAGTACTCTGATAGGGTCACACACCCGACTCAGTACACTTTGTACATGATCTATGACAGTTAATTCCAAGAAATGTTTTTTTTTAATAGGGAATCCACAGAGAGATATGTGTCAGCAAAATACCCTTGTGAATCCCCACCCATGTTGGGGTACTAGAGTGGTACTGTTAAATGATAGATTTATTTCAAGGGGATTCTAGTTAGTTGGGACTGGTAATGAATGAAATTGGACTAAGGCTTTTGTAGTAGTTGGGATATGACAGTTGGGAGGGCCTCAACTTTGGATGTCTTCCCAAGGTCGGACTCAAGCATGTGGTTAGACAACACCATGGAATCATAGAGCACCGTGTTTTCCCAAAGGGGGATGGAGATATTCATATGATGTGTGAGTTCACATGGCATGATACATCTAGACCACACATGTGGATAATCCTATGAACATATCTTGGAGACCACCACAACTGAGGAAATTTTGTGATTAAGGAACCCCTTGAAGGGGACATGGTTTTCCCTTGGGAGGAAGCATAGGTTATGGATTAGGAAAATTTTCTTGTGGAGGACGATGTTATAAGGTTCTTACACAAACACCACTGAGTGGCCCACATTAGACTCTGGGAGTTAGAGGTTGGGTCCATAGATAGCTCGATGTTTTAGTTATCTTTGATCCCAGATCACGTTGTATTATATGAGGTACACTCTATAGTTATTCTAAACTTTTTTCAGTATTATTAGAAACATGAACCTGTATCTCTTCCATCATGTTAATCATGGTATGGTAGTTATAGATCCCAAGTGAGTCACTAGCCTTATAGCTTTGTCCCGAGGTTCCAATTGGAAGTGCTTCTTCTGTGTCTTTCTTCTACTAGAAGTGCAAGCTGTCATTTGGATGATAATGGTTCATGTGGGACCTAATGGTCATGAAAATGCAACACTACAACATCATCTAGTTTATGGATAGGCATTCTATGGTTCAAGGCTCTATTACCTATCACCGCAAGATAGTCAGTTGCTTGTACCCTGATGGAGTGATGTTCTCTTATCATGATGAAAGAGACCTCGTAATAGGGAATACATGTTCTTTGAGTAAAAGGATGTAACCTTTTAACAATCAGTTACCAATCGCATCCCTTGGTGTATAAGACACTTCATGAATTGTGTTTACTTCAGTTGTAAATGATTATATAGATTATTTCCCAATGAAGTTCAAGGACTACCTCTAAGGTGGGTGTTGTTGTTTTTCATTGTGTTTAAACTAGAGAATACTTTGATATCATCTAAGACATATCAGATGCCACCCATTAAGCTCTGGTAACTATGGTTATAGTTGGAGGAACTTCATGAGGAAGGTTGAATTAGAACCAGTGTGTCCCCTAGGCATCTCCAGTTCTATTTGTGAAGAAGGCAGACAAGAGCATATGATTTTGCGTGGATTATCACTGCCTGAACCAAGACATGTTAAAAAATAATTACCCCTTATGATTACTGAATACCCATTTTAACAACTTTTAGGTTTGTGATGGTTCTCCATGGTTGATCATAGGTCCAAATACCAACAGTTATGGGTTCACGAGGATAATATTCTGAAGATGGAATTCTGATATCATTTTGGTCAATATAAATCCCTATTGATTCCCTTTGGTGTGAAAAATTCCACCGCCTTCTTTATATCCATAGTCAACCAAATATTTCATCCTTAGATGGAACAGTTTTTTTGTTCTTCATCATTCACATACTCTTTTACTGTATGTTATAGGATGAGAAAACTTAACACTTGATTATGTTTCTTGATTTACATTAAGAGAACCAGCCTTACTATAAGCACTTGAAGGGTATGTTATGGTTACCTGAGGACTAATGTGTGGGGAATATAATTTATAAACTAGGTTTGGTTATGGATCCAATGAATATAAGTGTTTTTATTTAATGGTCGCCACCCATGAATGTGTCATAGGTTTGATGATTTCTTGGTTTGGTAGGGTACTACATGAGGTTTATGGAAGAATTCATTAGGATCGAATCCCATTTAACCAATATGGAAAGGAAGGGAAATATATTTACATTGTTTGAATAGTGCTATAAGGCCTCTGAAGAGTTGAGTTATATACTGATGAGTACTCCAGTATTGATACTTCTAGTGCAAGGTGTTGATTTCATATTTTATGTGATGGCTCGGGAGTTGGTATCAGTTATGTGTTGATGCAATGATATTCAGTAATCACATACGGTTCGAGGTAGTTCAGAACCCATGAGAAGATCTATGAAATACATGAATTAAATCTAGAATATGTAGTCTTCTCCTTGAATATTTGGATGAACTACATTGTAGGAGGGTTCTTTTGTCTTCACAGAGACCACTAGAGACTCAGCTAAATCACCACCCATAGAGACATGAACCTCAGGAAGTGATGCTGGTTGGAGTTCTGGTAAGACAATGATTGGAAATAGGATATACTAAAATAAAGTTAAATGTTGTAAAAATTGTCTGAGTTGGATGTCTTATTCTTACCTAGTGTGAGAAGATTCAATGGAGTTAGCTTCCATAAAGCTGACCGTAGTGGACTAGGAGGGTATAGTTCTTCTACTGTCGATAGTGTTGCATCCTTCTCTACATAATCATGTGAAATAGTCTCAATTGGGTGACATTGACTGCGAAGTGTTGGATGATCAGATATCCATAACCGACAAACCAAAATGTTATTTTGAGGGAGGGAATCATGAGATCTTGTTCATAGACAAATATTTTTCCCAGTCATGTTGTGGGAGGAGGTAATGCGGAAATTCCACACTTCTCCCTTAGTTTAAAATCCTAGTGTAGGGAAGATGTTAAAGGGTCTTATGTTTTTGTTTTTGTGGTCTACCACGAGATGAATTGTATCTATGTTCATCTTAGGATGAATGACATATCAACATGTGATGGATGAGTACCAGCTTTCGGAAGGTGTTTTGGAGCCTCATGAGATCCAGGATTGGAAATAGGATGAAATATGCATGGACTTTGTCACATGGATTCTATTTACATCTAAGGGTCATGATGCCATATGGGAGATATTAGATAGAATAATGATGTTGGAGAACAAATATGCTATCATGAAGTAGTGTTCGATGGAGAGTTTGGGGCAGTTGTACATACGATTGATCATCCTCCTTCACAAGGTACACATGGCGATTGTCTCTGATCATGACATGTGGTTTACGTCATGATTTTGGAGAGTCATGCATAAGGAATTCAATACCCATAGGCAGATGAGTATATCCTTTAACCCCCTAGCCAATGGGTAAACTAAAATTAATATCAAGGTGATGGTGTATATGATGAGGGAATGTGGGATACATTTCAGCTAGATCTTGGAGGATCATTAACCGTTGGCAGAGTTTATATAAAACAATATCTACCACTCTACTATCAATATGACACCTTATGAGGTCATATATGGGAGACCCTACAGGTCACCTGTGTATTGGATGGATGTTGTAGAGTCATCCCCAATGGGCCTAGAGTTGGTGAAGGAGACAATGATGAATGTGTAGGTCATTCTTGAATGGATGAAGATGGACTAAATTATATATAATTCCATAGTGGACCATGGTCATAGGCCACTTATGTTCAGTCTAGGAGACCACATCATCTTTATAGTATCCCCAAAATGAAAAATGTGGTGTTTTAGTCAAACATGGATGTTATACCCAAGATTCTTTTAGTCTTTCGAGATCATACAGAGGCTTGGGATATTTTCCTAAACCTTTTCCATACCCCCACAGTTGGAGCGGGTGCACGAAATCTTCCACATATCACATATGAGGTGAAGAGTGCATGATCATATACCTTTCATAAATTGTGGGGGGGTAGAGCTGGAATTGAATTTGGAGAAACCATTTCTGAGCACCAGGTTGTGATCAAGGATCGACAGTCGAGGACCTTACGTGGAAGTACCATCCCTTCGGTTTGCGTGTTGTGGTTTCATGGACATATGTAGGTGAGTTCCTAGTAATGTGAGAGATAGATATGGATCACTATCCCAATTTTTATCATAGTTTTTCTTTTTGGGGATGAAAATCCTAAATGATGGAATGATGTAGAGACCTGATTTTTTCCTTTATAATATGTTGAAATATTTCTATATACATTTCAAGTTCTAGGATCTAAAACAGGGTGAGATTTCAAAGCCTGGGGTTCCTCGAATATATTTTATAAAAATACTAAGAATATTTAATACTCTGAACATGAAGGAAATTTGATTACTCTTAAAATGAAGCTCATATCAGAAATCGGATACCATAGTTGACTATGGAGCATGGGGTTTAACCTAGAAATGATATAACCTTTGTCGGCATGGTTCTTCTATATGAAAAACCACAAAGGGTATATCAATAAATAAAATAGATAAATTAAATTATTTTATCTAATAATTCTTATTCTATAACATTTAATTAGGTCTTATATTGGAAATAGAAGTCCGCTGTTGATTTCATAATGCATCATTTTACCTAAGCGTGACTTACTATGAGAGGGTGTGGGATGTTCGGATCCCGAAACCATTGGCTGGTAAAATTATTTTTTTTCTTATCCTACTATAAATATGTAATTATCAGTATTTCATAGGGTCATCCCATAAACCTCCCTCTACCATGATCTATCTTCCTTCTTTATTTTGTAGATCAATGATGAACCAACAAATATTCTTTGTTGGATTGCATCAGAATAATGAAGAATGCATTTTCAACATTGAATAGATCAAAATGAGGTATGATCCTTTCCATTGAATACAATAAATCTAATTATGTTTTTTGAATGAATAATTCATTCCATGTATATTATTACATAATTTTGAACATCAATGTCAATGGATAAACTTACCTGGTCAATGATCTAAGCTTGGATCCCTTTTATTTATTTTTATTCATCGTCTATTCATTGTGGATATCCTTGATTACTTTTTTGCACATCTAATCATCAATGTATTCTTGATCTGATATTAAGTGTGTTAAGATATTAGTCCATAGTTTCCAGATCTATGTTTGCCTTGTGTTATTGGAAACCAAAGGAGGCCTGGTAGTTTGGGGAAGGCAACACTAGTGAGCTGCCACCAACGATGGCGCACAACAGTAGCCACAGTTCAATAGGCCATGGGAGCGGTGGCAAGCCACGGTGGAGCGGTACAAGTGTATGATGTTTCATTGCGGGCCAAAGTTGGGAGATTTTTTGGGAGGGGTCACCGAGCATGACCCAAGGTGGTGTTAACTACCATGGAACGTATTGGGATGTCGGTCGTAGTGACGTCAGTGACTATGTCAGTTGATGTGGTGCATGCCAGGATGAGGTGGAAGAGGTGGGAATGGCCGAGGTGATGGTAGGTGGGCTTGGCCAAAGCGGGTTGGGCCAGGTGAAACCATGTGGGACGATCCTAACGAAGTGGCTCAAGGAAAATCATGTGGGATAGGCCCAACCAAGTGGTCCAAACCCGGGTTGGCCGAAGCGGACTATGGCTATGGCCAACCACAGTTGTCAACCATGATGCCATGATAGCTTGAGCTTCCATATGGCTGGTGATCGCGACTGATCCCAAATAGTCAACTATGGCAGTTGACGGTATAGTCTGGTTGGTGTGGCCAATAGAGTAACCATGGCGGTTGGTACATGGATGGTTGCTCCCCAGACAAGAAACTGCGGAAATCGGTCCATGTCTGGTCAGTCACAAACCATGATTGGACTTCAGGAAACACCTTAAAACAACCATATCTTCTAAAAAGAGAATCAAATTGATTTTCCATCTATTGAAATGACATACACTCTTCGAGATGGATATTTTGAAGTCTGTTTGGTTATTTATTGATCAGGATTATGATAAAGGCCACACAATGTCCCATTCTGGTATATTATGGTGAAAATTTCCCTTTTCAATGGTTTTACATTTCAACACAGAAAATATCCTAACGTGAATGTTTTTATAAATATATTGTGATGGTGAACTCATATTAGGCATTAAAGTTATGATCATGGGTGTTGCAAGTACGACTCTCTTTCTGGAAGTGTTCGACCACAATAGTGGTTAGGTGACAACTTCATAGATTTCTGAGTGGCACACTCAAGCTAGGATGGGAAATGTTTCTAAACTATATTAGAGTTGAACCCTCCATCCGACATGTTCATGGGTCCTAGATATCATTAGAGTGGAAACCTCTTGGAGTTTTGGGCGTGGGTCCTCGATGAAAGTAGAGTGACACCCTCATGCCGGGTTATGGATGGTTCCTTAATGTATTCCAAGTGGAACCCACCAACTAGGCTGGGCATGGATCTTTAATGACACATGAGTGGAACCCTCCAATCGGGCTGGTCATGGGTTCTCATCCTTGAGATAGAACCTCTAGACAATGTGGATCTAGGTCGATACATGGTTTGTCGTACCATTGGGCTCACAAGAAATAATGAAACTTTTACCACTATTACATTTCCTTTTAACATGTCCTAAAATGGTGAAGGTGAGTTAATGATGCCCAAATCAAATAGTTACAAATTGTGATGACTAATCCCCATTGACTTGTGGGTTGAGGGAAGACATAATGGATGTTGGGCGTCATTGGTGGATTCTCTTAGAACTATTGATGACACACCTTCTTGGGTTGTGCTATGAGGTGAAGATCCCCTTACTACCTCTTTTTTACTTTCATTAGACTAAGAATATATATATATATCCTATTATAGTTCCCACCCATTTGTACTTTTTTAGTCTCATTATAGGAGAGGAGAAGACATGTGGGTATGACATATTCTTCTATTTCTAGCTTCTCGTGGTTAGAAAAGTATTCCCTCCTATGATAGGTAGCAAATACTCCCTGATAATCTCAACTTCTCACCATATCTAGCTCCTTTCATTTTTATAAGTTTACGTCACTCTCTTTTTGGGTTGAGCTATACTCTTTTACTGTGCATTTTTCTATCTTATGCTTTCCTCTTTATTGTATCTCTTACTTCTCCCACTTCATCTATTGGTGTATCCTATTGGGCATGTTTATACACACCCCTACATGGTATTTTCCCACACGTATCATTCCTTGTGAAGAAAAATCACAGGATTGATCATGACTTCAGAGGATATTAGGGATATAGGTTCTTGGACCGGGTATAGTGGTTGTAGCTTGGGGACCAGGATTAACGCTCTCTCAACTTGTTTACATTTCATTTTTGTGTCATTATGGGATAAATTCCATGTTGGGTATGCTTTTTTTCTTTTTTTCCATTCATTTTACATTACTGTACTTGTACAGTTTATAGATCCATGCATGTTTGGCTAACTTTCAGTACTGTAACATCTTTTACTCCTTTTCTTCTGCATATTTTCATTGAGATGGTGGTGTATAGTTTCTTTGGAAAAGGACTCCTCTAGTTTTTATGCCTTCGGAACTTTTTTCCACACCTGGCTAATTGAGGTAGGATTGTGGTAGTTAAAACTCGATCTCCCATATGGGTCATGTCGTGAAAACAGAAATAGATGCCGTTAGTAATTCATTGAATAACTTGAGACTTTTTTGTTCTATTGTTAAAAGTGAATGTAATATAAAAAACTTATCATGGTCAATCTTCTTATATAAGGAGTGAAACTAAGAAACACGATAGTGTTTTAGCTAGACCACCTTGATCCTTAGGGAATCATTCTCAAGATACTGTTATAGGAAATTTAGATTTTGGAATTAATACTTAATGCAATGTAGGAAATTTAGTTGAGTTCTTCTCTATTTGATACATGTTATAGGTTATGTCTATAAATGAATCCTTGAATGATGAGAGATGGTTAGTGGCTATGAATGATGTGTTAAATTAGTTCAAAATGAATAAAGTTTATGTTTTCGTTGATAGACCCTTTTATCATCCAGTAATAGGTTCTTTTTTGTGGGAATGTATTTTCTCAAAAATGCTCTATATAATAAGATGATTTTAATGTTCACAAATACACTTGTTTTTTATATTGATATTTTATAGAGAATGTTTCATCTCTTTATATAACATAATTTTATATTGGTTAATGGGGTTTAACACTATGGGATATGATCACAAACACTATTTCAAACCCTACATTCGGTAAATGAATATATGGTTTGTTATCTTTATATTGATTTCGAATGTTTATGAATGGGTATGGTCTAAACCCTACGCTATGATAAGTAGTAAATGTTTTGATTGTCATCATTACCTTCAGAAAATTGACATGTTTATGGATCAGCAACCCTACCATGTATGTTGGAGTGTGTAATTACAATTCAAACCCTACATTTGGTAAATGAAAATATGGATAATTATCCATATATGGATTTTTTCACTATGTTACATGAATATGACTGCCTGATTAAGAAACCATATATTTGTAGGAACCCCGTGCTATGTGAAGGAACCATACGCTATGCATTTCAACATTATATTGTCTATTCAACAGTAGAGTTTTTAAATTATCTATTTTATCCAGATTTCATGCAATAGTTTTAACTGAATATTAGGATGATTCAAACCTCATTATGAATTATTCAAACAAACATAGTCATTGAACAAGATTAATCCTATTCTTAAGGTATGTTATGACTAGTCTATTCAAAATATATTTTATTTTATGCAATCATTTAGGTCACTATCTTAGTTCTATTAAAACAAAAGGAAAAGTATTTATATGATCAACGTATTTCGGAGTTAGTGTTTGGTTTTTTGATATGGGTGATACATGTTTATGAATTTTTCTTTTACTGTTCTACTACAGCGTATTATTGACTTTGCATAAGCAACTATACTTTGGTGACATACATGTTGTACCTTGTACCACTGTAAGAATACTACTGTTATTTGATGATGTTATTATATAAAGATCATTTGAAACCAGGATCACTTGAAATCTACTGTATCTTAATGAATTTCATTTGTAAACAAAAATATACATCTTCTTTCAATTTCTATTATGATTGTGATGTTAAACATCAATCAAAAAATAATGCTCGCTGGTTTATTAGAGTATCAATTGTTCCTACTCAATTGTGGTGGAGTATCAGTTTCTTGATCAAATAAGTTGACAGTCAGTTCTCAAATAATGAACCAGAAATAATTTTTATTATTATTTTGTAAGTGTGACAAATGCTTATATTTAATAGTAGAATTATGTTTTGGTTATAATACAGTATTATAAATATGATATTTAACTTCAAATTCATAAGGTCAGTTTTTTATAATAAGACACCGATAGTTTCAGTGATAAATTTTTGGGCTTGTTTTTTCTAAAAAACAATGCCAAAAATATTTATGAGTGGTTTTTGGCATTAGTTTTTAGTAAATATCACACCAAAAACCTGAATTTGAGGATTTATAGCATAAGTTAATGTTAAAAACGATGAAAAAATAGGGTTTTAGCATTAGATTTAATGTAAACCGAGGACATCATTTTAATTTTCGTTGTTGGTTTTTTTCAAAATACGACGTTGAAAATTAAATTACTGAATACTTTTCAGGATGGTTTTTACCGAAACCAACGTGGAAATTTTTTTAACTGTTGGCATCGGTCTTTATTGAAACCGACCCCAAAAGTCATTTAAAAAATGACGGGATCAGTAAACACTCATCTTATTCGTTCTTCGAAATAAAATCCTGTGGTGGATCCTCTCTAATCACGACGCCATCGAAGTTTAATTTGTGATCTCCTACCACCATTGTTGATGATTTTTTCAATTTTCATGATATAAAGTCTTCTCTCTTCATTATATTCTCTTATTTAATTGTTTTTAGATTATTTGTTCTTCCAAATTCTATTTAGGGAGACTTCCAACAATGGATTGATTTTAGGTTGTTGTTTATTTTTATTTTTCATTGATACAATCAATTTTATTCTAGATCATATAGTGTTTAATTTTCCAAATCTTTATACAAATTAATGTTTTGATTGGAGATCTATTTTTGGGTTGAAATCTGAATTTGGTGTGTTTTTTAATTTTTAAGATAAATAATTGATCATTTAATTTTAATTTTAATTTTCTTCAAATATTAGTTTTTAGTTTATATAATATGTATTGGAAAATAGAAAATACTGATCCCTAAGAGTGACTAGTCAATGTCCTTAATATGGATTGGTTATGTAATGTGACCTCTTGTTCCGTGCATGACTTGAAAATAATTATTCATTGATTAGGTTATGTCATAATAAAAATTCTTTTATCCATTTTTCTATTTTACTTTAGTTTACTTTAGAAATGAATAAAATTAATTTTTTCCACATTATACAAAAATATTTTTAAATGAGGTGTTGATAAATTAACCATGTTTTTATTCACACTTACCCACACATTTATTAAATATTGGTATAACGGAATTTATTTGATAAAATAAATTTAATTTATATAATTTAATTTCCAAAAATAATTTCTCATTCAAACAAAAATGTAAACATGCTTGATGTGTGTACCTTTACTAGGTATCCACCAAGAAAATAGCACCATGTCAATTGGTCCATTGGTTAAATTCGCTTCCTTTCATAGAATCAAGGAGGGACCTAAAATCCAATTTCATAACCGGTATCTTTATCTTATATCATGCACATGGATCACAAGAATCATTTCTCTAAAAACCCATGCAATCCTTACCAGTGTCTAGATCCAGCCGCTACCATAACTCTTAACCAAAATATATGATGCCACTTTTTCACAACTCTCCCCCACTAGGAACCCCTCCTGGGTCTAAAGTGAAGAATAGGGTAACTCCTAAAGCCTACCTCCACAGTCACTTATTATTCCTCAAATGATTCTATTGTTCTCTCACCCAAATGTGTTGTAAGATATATCAATTTAATTATTTATATTATTTCTCCTGCCATAAGTTTTTCAGTATTAGGATGGATTTCACTTATAATATGTTGATTTATTTGAATTATTATTTTATATTACTTATAAAAAATAATTTCACCCATTAAATTATTGTAATCTTCAATACATTTGGCTCATGAAACAACGAAATAATACAACTACTATGTAAAATGAACTAATAAATATTAGAAGATTGATATTATAATTTAATTATAATTTCAATATAACACATGTATATAAAATGAAAATATAAATTCTACTATTTTTAATTTTTTTTATAACTGATGTTTTATATCTAATTATCAATATTTTCTTAAATGTGTTTTTGTTTAGAATTTATTTGTTACTTTATATATTTAAATGTTTATATGTTTGAATATATTTAGAAATTATTTTGTGATATAAGATATTGAATGTATCGTAATTGGATACATTTACGAAGAACAACTAGTGAATATGAAAAAGAGTTAATAAATTCTTGGAATTTTCTAAATGACATCATCAAAACATTGATTTTATTTTCTTTCCATGTCTGAAGTGTTTAAATATGAGAAAGTTAGACGTCAGAGAAGTTATGGACCATCACATTTGTTATGGTTTTTGAATTATTTATATATATTGGATCCATAGTGGTTAAAGAACTAAAAATTCAACATCAAATGTTGATGATATTTTTCATAACACGGAAGACCTTCATATTGAAGAATTAAATCATGATTTAGGTGATGAAACCATCAAAAAATAGGACCAACTGAATGATTGTATGGAGATTCTGAGAAACCATTATTCCCATGTTGCACTAAATATATAGTGTTATCAACCATTTTCAGATTAGTTAACTTAAAAGAAAAAATGGGTGGATTGATAAAATTTTCTACATCTTACTTGAGATTTTAAAAGAGCTACTTCCAGAAGGAAACAAGCTTCCATATTCCAATTATGAGGCGATGAAAATATCATGCCTAATGGGATTGTTGTATAAAATGATACATGCTTTCCCTAATGATTGTGTACTATATAGGAATGAAAATTAATAATTACCATGTTTTCAAACATGTGGGACATCATGCTACATGATAGATAGGGAAGTCAACTTTGATTATTTCTCAAGTGACGTCATCTAATGTCATGAAAAATCAATTTTGTACTTTTCAATGATATAAACCAATATTTTTGTCATACAATTCTGAAATTTCAACTATAATTCATTATTATATACCAGAATCAAAACACATGCTAAATAAATTGGGTACCTTCCAATAATTCTTAATTTAATGAATTTATTTTCAAATTCAACTAACGCACAATTGTTAAGATGACATTCAGATGATCACATCTCTGATGGTAACTTACGTCCCCCTGTCGATTCACCACAGTGTAAGTGTTTTGATAAAAAAAATTCATGATTTTGGAGGTGAATATTGAATTCTAAGAATTGTATTGTCTACTAATGGAATGAATCTATATTTGAGATTTAGTAACCAACGTAGTTCATGACTTCTTTACTGACAGTTTATAACTTTTCCCCACATCTATGTATGAAGAAAAATTATGTTATGATGAGATTGAAAATTTTTGGACTAAAACAACTCAAAAATGATATCAATGTTTATATTTCACCATTGATTGATGATTTGAAACTGCTATGGGAGGCAGTTGTTAATTTTTTACATGAATACAAGAACTATTATTTTCTTTTGTGTGCTATGATAATGTTCACTATAAACGACTTTCTTGTATATGGAAACTTATTTGGATATGCCATTAAGGGACATAAAGCATGTCGAATTTGTGAAGAAAAGACATCCTATTATCAATTAAATAACGAAAGAAAGACAATTTCCATGGTACATCAATTATTTTTGCGAATTGATCGTCATTGTCGTAGATTAAAAAACATTTGATAGATTACAAGAATACAACCTTCCCCCTCAACCATTATCAACTAAAGAATATCATGACAGGGTAAAAGATATTGATTGGACATTTGGAATGAAAATATATTCAGGTATTTAATCAAATATCTGGAAGAAGCATCCTTTTTTTAACTACCTTATTAATGATTTTTAGAGATTAAACATGACATCAATGTTATACATGTAGAGAGAAACATATGTGATTGTTTTTTTGGAACATTTTTAGACATAAAATGGAAGATAATAGATAGATTTTATGTTAGATTGGAATTGATATTAATGAGAATACATTTGGATTTTTCTCCTACTATTAAAAGAAACAGAACATATTTACCTTCAGGTTGTCACACATTAAGAAATATTGAAAAATGAATTTCTATCAATGTCTTCATGGTGTTAAAATACACAGTGGATTTTCTTCAAATGTGTATAATTTTGTGTTATTGAATTATTGAAAATTATTTGGTATGAAATCTCATGATTTCTATGTGTTGATATAATAACTTCTACCAGTAGTATTGTGTGGTATATTGTGGACAGCTTAAAAAACACTATCATCTGGTTATGTAATTTTTTCAAATCCATTTGTAGAAAAGTCATTAAACCAAATGTGTTTGATGTTTTGGATAACAAATCAAATCTTATACTTTTTCAACTAGAAATGTATTTCCCACACACGTTTTTTTGATATATTGGTACATCGGCTGATTCATTTGGTGTATGAGATAAGAATATGTGGGTCTGTTTATTTAATATGGATGTATCATTTTAAAAGAGATATGAAAATTTCTAATGGATATATTAAAAATCCTTATCGATCAGAGGCCTTTATTGTTCATAAGTGCATATCAGAATTGTTGATTGAGTATTGTACTGATTATTTGTATAAGGTAGAGCATTTTGTTTTCTTGTGTCATGACATTTGACAGTGGATAGTGAATGTATAGGGGTTTGAGGCTTAAATGTAATGTTCATTCCATGTAATGAAGTGATTCTGGCACATTTCTACATTTTGAACAACACATATGTGGTTCAATAATATATATCCTCACATATTGTGGAATTAATGTTACAATATCAGAAAAGAAATGAAATTTGGTTGATGGTTGAGCATAAGAATACAACTATTTTATGGTTTAATGATAATTTCTCCATAGATATATCTTCATTAGAAACATTGAAGTTGTTAGTAGGGGCCCATATTTCAATCTGATCACATGGTCTGGTTTTGACATCAATGGCTACCCATTTTACAAAAAAAAACCCTAGATGAAAAAGTACTCTTCCGAACAGTGGTGTGATGGTTTTTGCTGATGTAGTTCATTTTTCTAGTGTCAAAGATAAAAACCCAATTTTTTCATGTACTCCAGATTTTCGAGTTCTAGAAGACATATGGAAAATTTATTATATTACATTTTGAGTCAACCTTTTTAAGTGTAATTGGGTTGATGGTAATAGTGTTGTGAAACATGATGAATATTGTTTTAAACTAGTTTATTTGAAAATAATTAATTACAATGGGGACCCATTTATCATGGTGACACATGAAAAGCATGTATTTTATGTCCTTGATCCATCAAAAGATCAGTGGTTAGTTGTATTGCATGGAATATGATACCATTTGGGTGATCAGGATGATGTTGATTATATTAGTGATTTACATCAGCCTTATACATATATTATGCTATTTTTGGATTATTACAGAGAGTATAAGACAGACACAGCGCATGCATTACGTAATCATCACGATAAAGGCATGTTTGAAAACACAATATTAGCCTCCTAATTTTTCTACTAAATATTTATATTTTTTTTCATTTTTTGAAACATAAAAATGCATGCCTCTTTTTATAAAAAAGTATTTTTTTTCTTCCTTATTTCTAAATATTCAGTTTTCTAATATTATGCATATTCACAAAATTTCATTACACTTTATAGTAGCAATTTCATATACATATAAGGAGGAGCAGTTGCCGAGGTATATCTATTTTTACATATTATTAAAAATTCAGCAATATACTAATTTAAAGAAATAAAACTGTTAATTTACAATTATTTTACAGGACTACTTATGCTTCCTCGGTGGAGGAGGCTTCTCCTACTACTATTTCAAAATAAATTTCTCAAGTTAGTAAATGTGGTATTTCACATTTACCAAAAATATAACTTTCTTCTGATGATGATATAGTATATATCGATTTTGGTGATGATAATAATGAAATTGACCCAAATATTGTTCAGTTTGTCAGTTATATAGCGATGTAGAATCATTGCATGTTTAGTATTTTATATCCAAATTGGAAGTCAAGGGACAGGATGACGAAAAAAAAGATTTAGGATTTCGAGATGGTAAAATATCATAATTGATTTATTTTATCTCAGTGTTTGAATATTATATATTTTAAATTAAATATTTTTTATTAAATTATAGATGAAATTCAATTTTGAGTAAACTGAAGAAATATAAAAAATACATCTCTCATTAACAACGGCTTGATATAGAGATTTTAAAACAAAGATGAAAAAAATTATGTTTTTCGAAATAGAAGGTTTGAAACCCCATTCCTCGTGTATCCGTTTATAGATGAAGATACATGTAATCGTTTTGTTGACAGTCGTAATGAAGAAAAGTTTTAGGTATGACAATTTTTTTATATTGTAAAATATGTTATATATTTTTCTTATTACTTATTAGTTTATTTTTACATAACATGCCCCTTGGAGATCTCATCCGGAGATCCAATTGAGAAATTTATACCCTCCTACTTTATCACATGGTGTGTACTCATATTTGCAGCTAGAAATTAATAAATGAAAATTTGAAGCATTAAGAGCTTGATATAGTAGTGGTTCAGAAGAGGTCTAATTTGGTCCTCCGTCTCCTACCACTGGACATGAAAAATGGAAATGAGAAAGAAGAAGAAAAAATGAACAGTATCTTATGGTGGAATCTAAGAAAGTAGCCGATAAAATTGTATGTAAATATTATTTTTTATCAATATTTCTATTTTTTAAATTATAAAAACTAATATAGCATGTTTATTATTCATTTCATGATAAACATCAAGAGCAAGAGACAGATGGCTCTTTCATTTCTGAGGATAGGATGGAAATACTAGCCACTGCATTTGGAAAGGTAGAACACCCTGGCCATGTTATAGTATATCAACAAGGTGTTAGTATTCTGGCGGTTTTTGGAAAGAGTATGCAATCATGAGACCCAAAAATAGAATCTTTAATAGCATAGAGGAAATATATCAAACTGTCTATGGGTGATCAAATTCAACCAGCTGTGAAGAAAGCTTTAATAGATCACATTTCAATATAGTCACAGTTTATGTAGATTTCCCTGGTATATTATTTATTTGTCATCAATTCTTTTTGAGAAATTATAAAAACTAATATAACTTTTTTATTTTTCATCCTTTCCAGCTTGCTCATCCTGACTACCCTGCTCTATCTGCCTACCATGCCCCGTATGACCAGCCTTCCCAGTTATATTATTTTTTTGTTATTAGTTTTTCTATTTTATAAATTATAATCAGTTATATAACATTTCTTTTTTTTCATCCTCCCCCTTTTGCTCACCCGGATTACCCTTCCCCATCTACCTACCCCTCCCCATATGAGAAGCCCTCCCAGGTATATTATTTATTTGTTATCAATGTTTCTATATTATAAATTATTAACACTATTATAACTTTTTCACTTTCTAGCCTTACTACCTTCTCACCTGGACTACCCTGACCCCATCGCCTTACATTGATTCTCCACAACCTCGCTCAAACCAAAACAAAAATTGAGATTTGTTTGCTGGAGATCCTCAGACACATATTGTTGCATTAGGACTCATGAATTTTTTGTGGGATTATATACATCACTAGCCTATGATGATGGGTTAGGTTAGAGTATCATTACTCGATATTGTCGATCTTAATGCTCTTCTACCATGTCTAACCGCAGAGATCACAAGACTTGGGGATTGATAAAGTCATTTTTACCTTGGACAACTGGATTGATTCGTTATATTTAATATGAGGTATGTTTTTTAAAATATTTAATAAAAATGATTCAAACTTAATTATAATGTTTTCTAACATTAAACATATATAGTATTATCTGAAAGAAAACAATTCTGCACAATTAAAACAAAATGTTCTGGAATAATCGATTGTAGATACTTGAGATATTTCTCATGCGAAACAAAGATTACCACAGGAATCTTCATCATTGAATTATATCTATGATTTTTGGATGATGAATGTTATATATGGATGATAATATCCATTGAGATAACATAAATAATATATCATGCATCTAGTATATTTTAAAGAGCTCATCCTAAATGTGGTGCAGTTGTTTACCATGTATGATAATTGACATTTTAATTTACATTTCATTAAAATAGATGTTTTTAATTATACTAACTATATATTATTTTTAAATTATTTATCTAAACAATATTTTTCTACAAAATGGAAGAACAGACATTTACAGTTTTATAGATCCATAATTCATTTCCCTTGAAGCGCAACATGGAAGAATCCTCAATGAGTTGCATATATTCAAGAGAGATTATCACAAACAAAGATTTATTACAGGTTTATGCCATTTCTGGATAATTAAGAACATAAATTACGAACTAATGATCATTATTATTTCATTAATTGGTAATTTTTTGTATTATTGGGGGAATTGGATATTGGGCGTATTATTCCCAAGTGAATGAACCGTATACTAGTTTTTCTATTTATTAGAGAATGTTCCTAAAAAATTTTCCACCATATTATAATGGTATGATTTTAATTGTTTTTTATAAGATCATTTTGTTTTATTCTCAGTATTTAGATTTTTATTTCTAGTTCATATATATGAAAATACAGATCATGGAAAAAATTAACGAAGGAATACTAATCGATAATGACAAAAAGTAATATCAAATATGAGATAGTATAGAAAATTAATTTTTATATTAGAATTTGTTCTTATTTTTTGTTATTTAATAATTTTTCTTAACAATTTAATGTTTTATAACTATAGTGTCATCATTAAAAACTTCATTTTGAATGTGGTAATTATATTCTATGATTCATGTGTGAAATAATCACAACTGGGGAGAATACTGAATTTGATAAGGTTAGTTGTATTAATTTTTTTATATATTCTTAAAAAAATTCGATTTTTCATCTCATGTCATTCAATGTTTTTATAGGCATTCACTGATTCATAGTCTTATTCCCATTTTTATATGACTCATATTCAATCTATTTTTGAAAACTATTTGTTAGGTCTGATTAGGATCTAAGTTGTGTATATTATAATAATTCTAAATAACATTACATATGGTTTAAAAAACTAACTCTTTTGATATATTAGGTGTTTTAACCTACAATTAATAAAATGAACACATCAACAATAAACAAAAATGTGCATGCCATAAATTTCAGGTGTGTGTATTTTAAATATAATTTATTTTGAAAGTTTAATATTCTGAATTTTCCAAAAAAATATTGGTAATTTTGGAGTAGAATTATTTCTTTATGCTTAGTATATTAAATAATATACAATTAATCAACCATTTTCCAAGAGGATATGTAAGATTCAAGCTAAGATGAACCCATGTTGTACCTACTAAAACTCCATACCAAAAGGATAAAAATGACATTAGAAGTGACACAAAACAATCCAAAAGTGCATTGAACATATTTTATGAGATCATTATGGCATTGAGTACTGAGTCAAGCTACAATAATGACGATGAAAATGTACATGATATCTGCATGAAATCAATTTCTTTCATGGTACTTTCTATCAATAATAAATTGAATTTTAGGTCTAGAAACATGCATATCATATGTACATCGTAGTCATTGTCTCGTGTCAGGTCAACGACTCTAGTATAATCATATCATGACGATCCACTTGTTCCAACTACCAAATAATGATTTATTAGGTTTGGTAATAAATTCAACAAGAAATATCATTAAAGGAAGCATAATAGATGTCATCGTGATATATATTGATGCATTGGCCTTTAATTAGAATTCATTAAGTTCTCTCAAGTGGCCCGGCAATGTCGGTCTAAATTTTTACAAGATTTTTTGATCATTAAATTTTTCCGTGACTCAAATAAATTGAATGATAAATACATATTGATTTTTTTATATTATGTTTTTTACTGGGGTGTCAATTTTATTGGAATTGAAGTTCTTCATATTTTTCTAATTTTTCTATCTTACGGTGTCAGTTATTTAAAAAAACTGATGCCGATTTTTTTTAAAAAAAGTCTTTTTTATATCCGTTTTTTCTAAAAACGACAATGATAAATGGTTTAAAGAATTGGTTTTATCCAAAACCGACGCCATAAAGCAAATATTATTTGATTTTTGTCGTCGGTCTTACCTAAAACTGAAGCCGAAAATCAGTTATTGGTGTCACTTTATTAAAAAAAATGACATTGAAAACCAAAACTAAAATGATTTTTGGAATCTGTTTTCTAAAAACCGTTGACAAAAATACAATTATTAAAATATCTGGTTAAGGCGTTGGTTAAAAACTGACGTGAAAAAAAATGACGTTAAAATGTGTTTTTTCACTAGTGATAAGACCATTATAGTTAAATTTTCCAAGCTCATAGATATAGTGATTGGTTTAGTGGACTATGGGATCATTGTTCCCCAAACCACTCTAAATTCTATGTTCTTTATTTATATTTTTATGTTTCTTATCTTTTCATATAAGAGAAAACGTTACAAATCTGCATAAATCATAGTGGGTTTAAAAATGAATAATTGTGATTTTTTTTGGAAAAGAAACAATTAACCCCCTCTTGTCTTACTTGATATTATTTTGACCTAAAAATTAGTATCAAAGGGGAGGTTTGGAGATAAATATGTTGAATTCTAAAAGTATAATGTCTACAAAAAGATGGAAATGGGTGATCCAAGAGAAGGAATTTATTTGGTACGTTCTCTATACATTAAAGTTAAGATTATGGGTAATGAAAATAACAAATCATTATATATCTCAAAAATCATGTATTCAAATTATAATAAACTTCAACACTTTTATATGATTCCGGAGAAACCAGAATCCTAAACTACTCAGACAAAATTAATGTACGATATCAATTCTAATGTAATTAATTCTTTTATATAAATTCTTAGAACTGAAGAGTGTAATACTTTACCACAATGTTGAACTACCCAGGTGATGTGGATAGCTATTGAAATTACATATGAATGAATAGAAAATGTTAGATATATTAGGTACTCTATATTAAGGGTAATGATTGACGCATTCATAATTTTTGATGGGGAAGGAATGTCATAGATGAATGGAAGGCTTACAAACATTTTCAACATTATAACCACCATATGAGAACCCATTAAACAATATGATAATGATTTGAATATACAAAGGATATTACCTGGATAATAGAATGGAATATCTGCTTAGATTCTCCAATAATCACCTGTAAAAGATATTAGAATGACTGAACAAATTGGAACAATGAAGTTGTGTGAAGAGGAGATACAAGATAAAGCTGAAGATCATAAGATAGTAGTGAAAAATGGAAATACTACTCTGAAGGTGAAATCATTTATGCATAATATAAAATCAATAAAATAAGCCTAATAATAGAAAAATTCAGATACCATAGATTATGAAGTGGAACTAGCTCATCTATCCAAAATGTTTAGAAAATTTTATAAAATGAAAAGAGTATTCAGAAAATACTAATGGAAGGATTAGAATGAACTGAGATAAGATATATTTTAATAATTCATTTATATGGGTCAAGTACGACCTAATTTTCCGTTTCTAATAGATGAAATGAAAAGGCCGGAAATGAATTATAAAAATAGAAGATTTTGAGAACAAATAAAAAAGGCCAATGAACGCTACATGGTGTGTATTTGAAAACATTAGAATATATTTAATGTCTGATTCAAGGATGTTGTTATTAAATATAAAATCCAACAAGTGATTTATGGATGAAGAGGAAAATGTAAAAAATTATTACTCATCTAATTCTGATTCCGGTATTTGCTGAAATTTAAAATTATCTGCCTACTGCTCATTTTTAGATGAAAAATTTGATTCTTTATTGAAGAAGAACATTTCATAAAAAATCATAATTATTTTTTTGGTGGATGAGTTTCCATGATAAAAAAACATCAACAGTTACCTGAAAAATTCGTTTCATCTTAATCAAATAGTATCAATCAGAAAAGAAAATCAAAGAAAAACATACTGAAGTGGAATTTTGTTAAAGTACTCCACTTGTTTTCACTAAATGAGAAAAAGGGTTAAATGAAATTCATAGAAAAAATGTCCTTAAATTATAATGATTTGGAATAAGAATAAAGGGTGAGAAATCAAAATTTCCTTTTTTCCCCAATTCAAAAAATACCACCTGTTATTTGAGTGGAATATATGGCAATGTAACTAATAATTGTTATTTGAGAAAAAAATAAATTATTTGTATTAAAAGATACAATATTTATAATATTTTAACTTAAAAGTGTAATATGAATTATGGAAAATATAGGAAATATGGATTCCAAAATCATTTCTAGCTAACATTGTAAGAACCAAGAAAATGTGGGTAACAAAACAAATATTTTTATAATTAGTTTTGAATGATACAGGTCATATGAGTAGAAAATTCATGTGGTATTTTGGCAGTGTATATTCCCATAAAATGAGTAGTGACTCATTAAATTTTCATTTGATGACTCAAATGTATAGAGGAAAAGTCACTTTTTGTGATGATGCCAAAGGAAAAAAATTACTGGATTTGGAATTGAACAAGATCCAAATGAAATCATAGAAATGAAAGTACATTATGTTCAAGGATTAAAGAAAAGTAAGATATGTATATCATAAATCTATGACTATGAATTTTATATTGGGTTTTATAACAACTTTTTACTCTATGTTTAAATATATGTTGCTTAAATTTAGATAATTGGGAACTGATAGTGTTTATACTTTGGATTTAAATTACATGTCTAAACAAAAAGTGAATTGTTGAACTATCAGGGAAAATGATTCATGGATTTTAAAAAATAATTGGGATTTCAAGCCCTCTATTCAGGCCACATTGCCTTGGGAGTTCATATTATGTAATGGGTCTCCCTCTACCATGTAAAAAAATTGTCTTTAATTTAACAATAAAATGTGGCTTCAGCTACAAGCTTAAAAAAATATCCACAAGGAATTTTTTGAACCACAAAAAGTTTCATGTTTGGTTATTATATTATATGTGTATGGTTTAGTTCATTATAATTTCATATTTATAAAGGTTTTGTTTTTTAAAACAAAAAGGGAAGTATTCCCTATTTTTGAATGATTTTCTAAAATTGTTAAAAATGAAAGTGGTTGTAAAATAATTTAATTGAGAAGTGATCATGTTAGTGAATTTGAGAATCAATAATTTAATTATTTTTTCTCAAATGTGAGTAATAATCACCCTTCCCGATACCATGAATAGCTCATCAAACTGGAATTGTTGCAAGAATAAATAGAAATATTACTGAAATTATAAGGACTATGATAAATGAATATCGTCATCCTAAAAATTTATTGGAATAAGATATAAGAACAGAAAGGTATATCATTATTAGTGTTTTAATAAGTCCTATTTTCAAACAAACACTTTATAAACTTTTTAATTATATAAAATATATAGTAAAGTACATTAATATTTTTGGATGCATCCTCTATATCTTAAATACTATGGATGACATTTGTATGGTCGATTCAAAAACTAATAAAGAAATATTTTTATGATATTATGCTACCTATATAGCCTATAGAGTTTTTAATAAAACGTCAAGGATTGTTGAAGCATCAAGTCATTTGTTGTTTGATGATACTAACCTTTTTAGTGAAGAGAAATATCAAACTAATGATGTTACTAATTAATTTGATAACATGACACATGAAACCCCTAGAATAGATTTAGAAAATTATTGTCATAAAAATCAATATAGTTCATAAGTACATGATATTGACGAACATTAAAGAGTCTTTCCTAGAAATTATTCAACATTAATGAACCATAATTTAGAAAATGCAATGGAAGAATTAGACACATGAATTAGAACTAGATGAAATATATGAAACCTAGATGAATTTTCACCCTTTTTATCTTAGTTAGAACCTATGTCTATTAAGGAGGCCTTATAATATGATATTTGGAGACTTTTAACGAATGAAGAACGAAACCAGGTTAAATGAAATGATTTTTGGGATCTATTAGAAAGACCAACCACTTATCCAGTTACAATAACTAAGTGGGTCTTTAGAATTAACATGAGGATGAAAGGATGATAACCATAAATAAGTCTAGATTATTAACCAAAGTTATTAATAATGAAGAAGGAATAGATTATGATTAGGCCTTTTCCACTGGGGCTATATTAGATGCCATTAGATTCCTCTTATCCTAGGAATCTCATATAGGATTTCAACTATATCAAATGGATGTAAAATCTTCATTTTTGAATGGTTATTTAATTGAATTAGTTTATTTGTAATAAAATCCTAGATTTAAACATAATTAAAAACAAAACTCATCTTTTAATCTTACTAATTCACTATATGTACTTCAACAAACACCTAGAGCTTAGTATGAAAGATTGTGTTCATTTCTTTTTAAATTAGGATTCACAGTTGGATTAGAATATTTAAAAAAATTAAGAGATCTAGTTTTTCTAGTATTCAATTAATATAAATTTATGTTGATGATGTTATTTTTTGTTCAAATAATTAAAATATTTGTAATGAGTTTTTCAAATTAATGAAAAAAAGTTTTTAAAATTTGTATGATGGAAGAACTGAATTTTCTTTTTAGGATTTAAAATTTATCAAAATTTATATGGAAATGTTTTAGACCAATTTAAATATATTATTGAATTATTTAAAAGTATGTACTTGAGAACAACAAGACATATACAGCTCATATGTCTACCAATATAAAACTTAATTTGGATGAAGATGGAAAAATTGTTGACAAAAAATTATATATATATAAAATTGAATTTTGTTATATCATACTGCTACAAGAACATACATTATATTTTCTATATGTTTATGATATAGATTTCAATCAAATCCGAAATTTTCCCATCTTAAATTAGTTAAATTAAATTTATAATATTTAAATTGAATAGTCTTTCAGTCTCATATTTACCCCAAAACATCTGATTTTAATTTAATTTGATATTCACATGCTGATTTTGGAGGTTATAGATTTGATAAAAAAAGATCATTAAGAACAAGTATCTTTCTAGAAAAATAGTTCTTATCATAACCTAGTACGAAACAACACTCAGTTTCCCTATCAAATTCTAAGGTTGAATATTTGTTTGATAGTAGTTGTTATGCATTTGTTTTGTGGTAAAAAAACCTTGTTGGACTTTGGACTAAACATTAATAATTTACCTATTTTATGTGTCTATACTAGTTTTATGAATATTCCAAAAAAACATATATGTGATTCTAGGACTAAGAACACTCAGATAACACATCATTTTCCAAGAGCCCATGTCTTTAAAAAAAATATATATTTAGAATTTGTTAAAACTAAATTTCATTTAGATGTTATTTTTAATAAACTACTTCCTTGTGAAAGTTTTGATTTTATTAAGAGGGATTTTGGAATTTTAAATTTTTGATAAATGATTGTTAATTTATTTTAATTCTATCTAATTTTATTTAAGTAAAATTTATTTAATATGTTAAATTATTTAAATTTTTTTGTTACATGTTGAATTTTTGGAAAGAATTTCATTTTGATTTATTTATTAGTAGTATTTTCTATATTAAAAAGTAATAATTACATTCTCTCTGGCATGAGAAAAATGTTTTACTTCCCCCACCTCTTTCTCCTCTCAGGCATGCCCTATATTTTTAATAATCTTAACTAGATTCCCATTTTCCAAAACCTATAATTTCTAATCCTCAAAACTCAAATCCTTCAGATATTGAAACGACTCAATGTTCTCAAGATAATGAGTTGTAAATGTCTACTTACCTGTCAATATTTTATCACAAAGCTCTCCAAGGTAAGGTAGTCGATCAAAATTATTTAGATTAAACAAATCTTTTTCTGAAGGAAGTCATTGGATTCCAAAGCATAAGTTACACTTTTGGAAAAATTAATACATCTATAGTTTATGACATTTAAGTAAAATAATTCTATAGGAATTCTTTTTTCAGTTTTGAGAGAGATGAATATTCATTCATCTCTATGATTAATGATAATAATTATTTTTCTTCTTTTAAAATGGGTAATCATTTGCATTGTCCCCATGAGGAGAGATTCATTTTATTTTTTTGAATATAGGTGATGGGAAATATATGTCAGAGTATATTATTTTTTCATTTATTTGAATGAGAATTAGCAAGAAGTTAATGTCGAAAGAGCGTACTCATAATAGCCCAGTTTTTCAAAAATTCATTCAATCTCAAATTTTGTTGAGGACTAATGAGGACAAGAAATTAATTTATCCAAACATCTATGTCCGGTTTTTTTATTGAACCACATCATGTTAATTTTTTTCATTTTATGATATGATATCTAAACCATTTTTCTAATAAGGATTCCAAGATAGGAATATATCCTTATAGAAGTATAATTATATTTCTATAAAGAACACAAAAAATTCTAAAAATCTTTTTCATTAAAAAAGTCATAAAAAATGTTTACATCATATTAATGTTAATAAGTTATGTTTTTTTGGATAAACTATTGTAACTGTTCTCTTCCTATGGGAGTGGAAATATAATAGAGGTTGTTGATAGCTGCATAGGGGGAGCAGAGGATGATTCCATCAGTTGGTTCTGTAAGTCATAGGCCAGATGAATAAGGTGAACCTAGGTAGGATGAAAATAATATTTAGAGAAGAAGAACTACAATTTAAATTCTAAAGACTGATAATGAAATAGTCTTTGGTGGTCAGAATGAGACTCTAGTGGATGAGCATATTAAGAATTAGGTTCACATTCAAGAACATTATATAGATGATCTCCCTATTCTTAAAAATAATTCTCTCATTGTTCTAGATTATGATGATATGGGTGGAACTTAATTAAGAGATAAATTAAAATTAAATAATGGGCCATGTTTTTCTTTTATTGGAGTTTATCAAGACAAATCTCAATATCAAGAGTCCTCTAACTCTCATGATGAATCTTTTTTAATAAAGATGAATATGTTTTCTTCCATAAACATATCTCTTTGAAAATAATTGATATCTGAGAAAATTAAGTTATAAGATATGTTGTGTTCATCAGGGCCCAGATTAGTGTTTTAGTATTCGAACATCCATCTAGGAAAATTCAATGAAAATCATATTTTGGTTGGAGACCATAAAGGGATTATCAGTAAAATTTCTAGAGAGTTATGTTTTTTGGAAGATGATTCTATCCAAAAGTATCATTTTGATGAGTTGAAGCTAATAATAGGAAGATAATTTCACAATCTCATAGAATAAAATTAGACATAAACCTCCTCTATATGGAATACCCTAAACCTGATCAGAAATTTTGAAGCAATAACTTCAGTAATGGATGATTTCAATGATATATTTCACACTCTTTAGTGTGAAAATACTCCACTATGTGTTTTTTTAGAGACTAAAAATCATTTGATTAGTCAACTTCCATCTAGTGAATCTTGGTTGGGAATAGTGCATCATCAGGACATAGATAAGTTGACTGAATTTATTTAGTCAAAAGAGGATCTACATGAGTTTTTGAAGGTTAATATGGTTCAAAATATGATAATTATACAATCTTCAAAGAAGCTTCTTCGGTAGTGGTTAGAAGTATTAGACAACCTTTTTCATAGTTTACTATTAAATATCCTTGATATTAATTTTTACGTCCAAGCCATTCCTCATCCCTCTTCACCCTCTGCCTCTGTAGATTCTGATCCTAGCCCCTCGCTTTTAAATTTCAAGTCATTGTATGTGGATTCAACTCTAATTTAAAACATTTGTATTATTTTTAACATAAAATTTCATTGTTTATATTTTTTATTTAAACTGAATATATAACTACCAATCCTTATTTATTTCTCTTATATAAGTATTTTAAACTATTCATGTATTGTTTAGTGATACATTTACTGTTGTTTATAAAGTTTATATTTTTCAAATGAACTTATTGATATCACAATAAGGGGGTGTATTTGGGGGAGAGAACATTTTTTCGGAAAAGGGGGAGAATATTTTCAATCCACAACATTTCCTAATAGAAAATATTTTTTCCAAATAATAGGAATTTTTAACATGTTTTTATTTAATCAAAATAACTTTTTTCAACAAAAATAATATTAATATGTTTAAAACTACTATATTTTTTGTTGGTTTTTATTTGGATTTTGTTACCATTGAATATGGGGAGATTGTTTGGAACGTGTTGTCTCAACAATACTATATAATATTTGATTATTTGGATTCTCACAAACACCCTTTCAATTTTTTAATGATGTTTTCTTGAGAGTGGTTTAGGTATTTATTTGTCATAATGTTATAATTTTTAAAGGAGATTAATGCTACATGTTGTGATCAGGATAAACTATTTCAAACCCTACATTCGGTAAAATAATGTATTGTTCATTATCCCTATGATACGTGGGATATTTAATGCATGCATATAGGATCAACACTATGATATACTAAACTATTTGAGTTTCGATTTGTAACCTTCCATTTGTATAAATTTCATGTGTAGAGATCAACAACAATACATTGGATGTTGGAGTTTGAAATTACTATTCAAACCCAACATTAATTAAATGAATGTATAGATCATTATCATTATGTAACTATTGTTCCTTTGGTTACGTGAATATTAATGTATGGTTAAGGAACAATACGTTTTTATAAACCATGCACTACTTGACGAAATCCTACACTACAAATTTCAACCATACAATTTCTATTCAACAACAGAGTTTCTAGATTTTATATTTTTTTGTAGGTTTCATCCACATGTCATCAATGGATAATAGGATTATCCAAATCTAATTATGATTTATTCAAGGAACTATATTCTTCATAATAATCCACTAATATTATTAAGTTAAGATAAAAATCCACTGGTCAATTCATTTTTCAATTACGACGCTCATTTTGTCGACTTTCATGGATCTGTTCAAACTGCTTGAACGCATTTAATATGATCATAGTATTTTATAATTTGAGTTTATTTTTGTGATATAGGTGATACATGTTTCTTGAATTTATCTTTTATTATTCTAATTCATTGAATTGTCTACTTTTTAGAAGATATTATACTTTGGTAACAGACATGTTATACCTTGTACTACTATAAGAATACAAATTATATTTTTTGCGGATATTATTAGAAGATAAATTGAAACCATGATATCTTCAGTACTAATATTTCATGAAGACATCCCTTTATAGAGAATAAGACCCCAATTTGTTCTATGATTATAATTTCAAACCTTAATCATCATATCAAACTCTTTGATTTATTGGATAATCAACTGCTCTACTCAGTTACAGTGGAGTATCGTCTTCTTGATCAAATATATTTATAATAATTTCTCTAGTTATGAACCAAATTTTTTTAGTCTTATTGTAAAGGTGTTAACTACCCACACATAGTTATGGATTTATGTTACTGTGATAATAAGATTATTCTATAGAAATTTACAATGATCACAGAGAGAGTGATTGGTAGAGATTACAAGGGGATATTTTCCCCCCAAAAATATATATAAATCTATGGTGTTTCTTTCTATTTATACTCTACTTATATTTTCATGCATAAGAAAACACTTTAGATTTGTATAAATCAAAGTGGTTTTTAATATCCAAAATTGTGAAATATTTTTGAATAAACACAATTCACACTCACTCTTGTGTTACTTTGTATTATTCAAACCTAACACTTAATGGGACATTATAAATAATATAAATGATGTATGTGAAATTAGAGTAAATAGGTTGATTTTTTAAAGCTAGCAATCATGTGGAAGGAATATATATTGGCAAAATAGTTTTTCTTATTTCCAATAATGAAGATATAAGAATCCTATCAGCCTATACAAATTATATGATTTATAAATTTAACCGAATTGATATCAAATTTTATTATCTATATAGATAATTAATGGAGGATTTTCTTATAAAAAACCCCTTTTTAAGAAAAGGTCATTTAACAAATAGTATTTTCAAAATTAGAAGATTTCTTTAAATTTTTAAAGAAGCACTCTATTATTGGAAAGAAAGGTTGGATTCATTTATTTTAATAAAATTATATATGACTTTATGATAATACTATTTTAATGATTATATACTGTAAAAATATTTTTTTAATCAAATCTATCAAAATAATTTTTTTTGGATTTACAAAAAAATTTATATTGAGTTTTCCGAAATTATAATAGAACAAATTTAAATGAGTTTTAAGGGAGAATTAAAAAATGATTTGGATGAGTCTGGTAAAATAGTAGGTAACAAGATATACCGAGGTTCATTGGTTTTTTATAACTTATTACTAGATGCCCAAATATTTTCTTTAATGTTTTTTATGTAAATGTTTTCGTAACATTTTATAAAATATCATTTGGAAATGATGAAAATATTGTAAATTATTTAATTTTAACTGTCAATTTTTCCCTACTCTACATAAAAAACATAATGATTTAATTTAATATGGAATTCAGATTTTAATTTTAGAGATTTTACATTAGTTATAATGATTACACCTGGAACCTGTCACTTTTTTGGACGATCATTGGATTCATTATCATGTAAGATGAAATATTTAATTTCCATGTCCAATAATAATGCAGAATATATTTTCATTAGTGGATTCATTATGTATGTTTCCTAGATGAAAGATACTCTTCATGAATTTGAACATATTTGAGATCATGTTACCATTATGGGTGATAATACTATGGAAATAAATATTTATAAAATTATAATAATACTATCTATAATCTTTTATATTGACATTAGACATCATATTTTAAGATATAATGATCAAAGGGGTGATATTTACTAAGAATTATTTAATAATGATTATAACCTCACATATATTTTTACAAAAACTCTTCCCAATACTCTTTCAATTTATTAAGGGGTATTTTAGATTTTTTTGATTTTAAATAAAAATTATATATATGTTATTAACATTTTTGTTTGTATTGGACAATATAGAGTAGTTTATCATTATTTATTAATATTAAATTTTTCATTTAAATTCTACTAGTTTTTTTGGTTTTCAAATTTTATTTATTTATATTTATCTATGAATTAATTTCATTTTCTAAGTTTTATTTTCTTGTAATTCATTTTAAATTCTTAACCATAAAACTAATTATTCATCTTGATAAATGAAAATTCCACCTAAAGACATAAGAAATATATTTTTATTCCCTAATAGATAACCCATAATTATTTTTTCTATCTATTACTCCACATCAAAACCATAGACTACTATTCAATATGGTAAAGATTAAGAGAACTAATGATGATAGTCTGAGTAGTATAAAGGAAAAGTTTCCAGTTTAGAATGTTTTTTGTTTGAAGGTAATGTGGATAATTTTGGATGGTTATTCTAAACTAATGTTTCTCTTGATAATTTTATAGTCTTTCAAGGTCGGTAAGGAGGTAATATTCATTATATTTAAAAATGATAAGTTAATTTAGTATTTGAGAGTATTTGGTTCATCGGTTTTGTGTAAACGATGTTTTGATATCATTTAATGTAATTGATAAAGTGATTTTATTATTTTTCTACATAGATGTATTTTCTTTTGTTGTGACATCTTGAAGGATGGTTTATTTTTTATATCAAATAGATTTGTGATTCATTTCAAAAAAATTATGAAATTATTTAATTAATGTTTGGAAGTATTAAAAAACATTAAAATAAGGAAAATGTCTTAGAAGATAATGGGAATGTTCTTGTAGAATATATTGATAAATTATTGACTCCAATAATCAATGTATTTAGGAATATTTTCTATTTATACATGTATATTGTGTTTTTATTAATGAGAAACATAAAATTAATCTTCTCTTGATAGATTTTATCATGAATGGATCATTTTATTAAAAAGGAAGTAGAGATGACCACCTATAATTATTGAATAATGGTATCTCTTGTTCTATACAGGAGAGGAGTTATGTCAGACAAAAGTAAGGGGAAAAGGTATCATCATATTAACATCTTATCTTGGAGTAAATCAAGAAAATTTGGTTTAATTTGGAGGGTATCCATGGGTACAATGATGTGACTTGTAGCTCAACAGGATGATCCATCCATTTTTAATTTTTATGGAGAACAATGAATGATCAAATATACCAAATCCACTATTATTGATAAATAGGATGTTGGATAGTCACAAATTGAAATTTCTTCTATTATAGTTCATGGTAATTAGCCTCAAGTGGTTCAATATGTAGTTTTTGGTACTAGTTTAAAATATTTAGCATTAAATGATGAAAAACGTTAATCAATTTTGAGAAGAAGAATTCACCTATTGGATTAAACAATAGCTACAAGAGTAAAGAACTATTTTTAATTTTTAATAGTTTATCAAAAAAAACTATTGTGATAGAAGGTAGTTTCTTATTAGATCATATAACCTAAAAAAGGGACCAACCAGTAATAGCTAATCAATTGGTCGATTATTTTTAATGAGTGGTTTAATAGTTATCTCTGGCTGGGGGAAGGAGGTGAACAAAATACTAATAATTGGGGGAAACATGATGATCCTTTTAATTATTCATTTAAGATTCATAGAACTGAATAAGACCATTAAGTTGGGGGGAAGTGTTTTAGTTTCTAAATCTAATATGTTAATTGAGAATTTATCAGTTTTCTAGATTGAAAAATATTTAGAGCATACCTATGATTATGTTTTTTAAAGTAACGATGTTATTGGGGTGTTTTTACCCCCTCATATACATGGTAGAATGTTTAGTAACTTCTGATAGTAGAATAAGTTGATACTTCTGTTTGTCTAGAGAAGAACCCTTTGTTTTCATAAATTCATAGTCTAGTTTTTAGGACCATTATAAAAATATAACTTCTAGAATTTCTATAAAAAATTATTTTTTAAATAATGAAATTATTAATATCTAGTAAGAACATGCATGTTCTAGAAAATCTCATGAGGGGTTACGAAATAGTTAAGTTTCAATACTGTATTTTGATTATCGTCATATTGAATTTACATTTTTAAAGGACCAATTTATTTCTATAAAATATTTTTCATCATTTAAGGGAGATATCATATGCTAATTTGGTAAAATTAAAGGTGATCTAATTTCTAAATTATATTGTAATGACATAAATAAGTTCATGGACACTCAATTTGTTTTGTTAAGACAACTAGTTAGATTCCTTGTAATAAAAGACTACATGTTTTTGACAAGGATGAGATTATTCTTCAAAAATAGTACGTTGGTATTTCTTATAGAGGCTAAATATTTTATTATCAGATCATAGTGACTAGGATTCTAGAGAACATGCCTTATAATGTGATAGTTTGGAAGTATACATTCTTCAGCAAAATCCACAATAAAAAATTATGGGATTAACATATATTGATCCTTGTGTTAATGCATCATCCAACCATCTTGGAAGAAAGATGGATTATTTTTTACTATTATAAAATAGTTAAAAATTTATGGAGGATAGTTTGTTAGTGGATTTTAATATTAGTTAAGATTACTCTCATCTGATCAATGGGTATGTTGGAAATGTCATCCAATATTTCATGGCTTTGATACAAGATCATTGGATAGTTCATCAGAAACTATGTGATTCATTGGCATTCACCACATATTCAAATAACATTTGACCATATGAAAATCCTTGATCCAATATAATTTTTTACATCATATTTATGATAGTCAAAAACATCGTATAATTATTAGTTTTTAATAAAATATATATTATGTGACTCTGTCCATTATTTTTTTTTTCTAGTCAGTTCATTTTAATATTAACATTAAATTTAGTTTAATATTGATCACTTTTTACTCTGTTTCATGTTAATAGTTATTTATTTCATCATATAATTTCTTTTTGAACTAACAAAATGTGGGAGAAAAATAGAAACAAAAAACTCTACATATTTGACATAATTACTACTTATTTAATTTATAATTAAAATATATAATTTTTTGTGTTTTATATGTTTAATGATCAAAATAAGTTTGATTTTTTTTTTGTATAAGAAGAATGATTCTATTTTTTTTAATGGGTTTTTATGCCTAGAACACCCACATTTATTTTACTGAAAAACATTAATTTAATTCATTTTATGATTATACTCTTAATCACATAAATTATTATGTTTTTGGAATTCTAGATATTTTTTTCATATTTATGATAATCATGTTTTGGAATAAGGACCCCTTATGTATTATTTTTGTTATCAAAACAAATTCGAAAATCACTATTAATGTAGACTAGTTGAAACACTATGTTTGTGTTTATCCTTGTGTTAAAGAACATCGTTGTTTTAAGGAACATCTTGTTTGTAATGAAAATATTTTGAGGATCCTCATTATAAGGAACCCATAATTTCTTATGAACCTCACACATGTAAATTCACATTGGTTATATACCTCATGTTGAAAATTGGATGTTGTAATTATATTTTCTGTAACTATTTTCCTAGATTAAAATGATGGGTAAACAATCTCAAAATGATCTATTACCTAAATATTATTTTTTTATTTTTTAAAAAGAATATTATTTTTTATGTGGGAACCATAGAAGAGATACCCTCTTGATCCACACATACCCACACCGAGAAACAGAAATTTTAGATTCAAAAATCTATATAAAAATTCATAGAATGATAATAATCACATTCTCAAGACACACACCTCATGTCGCACTCATACCTTGAGCCATGATCCATAATGTCATATACCCAAACACCATGCAAACCCATCAATATATCAATCTGGTTGAGAGATCAACATCAATGAGAACCACCGTCCATTGATCGACCATATAATCAATCCACCGTCACCAAGTGATTACACCACATCAAAAAACATACACCATCATCACAATATCATCGTGAACAACACTGGTGACCACCATTTTCCAAAATCACACAGACTACAAACTCTAGAATATAACACTACTGATATCGTCACCTTAATTCTACCAGAGATGATGACCAGATATCTATAATAAAAATCACCAAACCCAATATAAGGACCAAATGTGTTGGAAAAATGGAGATGAAGACACAATAAGAGACACTAATCTGAAAATCATCTACCGCATAAACTCTTGTCCCCAAGAACATTAGAAACTAACATTAAGATCCAACTAGGATAAGAGTGGTGGAATCGTATGGTGAGAATAGAGTATGGAGAAAAAATTTCCTTGATAGGGATCTCATATCCATATCCACCCAAGGCCGACTGGAACTAACACGTACAGAAAAAAATAGCACAAAAAACTAGAAATGCATTTTGATTTCATGAGAAAAACCGACCAACCAAAGATAACTCTGGTAGTGCTATGAAATCCATCTACCATGAGACAGTAACCCAAAACCCTATATTTTTACCTCTATCTCTTCCCCAGAGAGTAGTATATCAATATGGGGTTATATTAGGGCTTTTGTGGCCTATAGATTTGATAGCACAACCTTCATCAGGAACACCAAAATTAAAATGGATTATTTTTTCCATGAGAAGACCACCATATTGAAGGATTTAATGTCACCACAGATGAAACACCTAGCATCGTCAAAAAATACCACGTGAAAATAGAAAAATGGGGAAAGGATAAGAATACATGAGAGGAATTTTATTTATTCAGTTTCCATCAATTTAAGTGATATAGTCATTTTTACATCCATGTTAATTAATTTTTTAATTTCATGATCATAAAAAATTATCGATGAGTCATTCATTATAAAATAGAGTGAAACATTTCACTATTACTATTATGCAGTTATATAATCTATTTTATTCAAATTCAATAATATATACCTATTAAATAATTACATTGAAATATTCTTATATTCAATTTAATTCTATTATATTCTATATATTTTTTGTTGTTTAGATGACTACAAATTAAAGACATACTTTTTTTATCTATTACAACTATGTATTAGTTTTACTAAAGTGAAATAGTCTATTTAGATTCTACTAAATTACTCTCATTATTTACATATCTATTTAATATTTCTTATAAAGAAATACACTTTAGAGATATTAATATTTCGATATGAACTCTTCATCTTGAAGTTATAATATTAGTATATGTATTATTCATTATATAATTTCAGCAAACAATGATATTCTGTCATTAATTTGGAGAATTCTAGTATTGGGTGGATCAACGAATGGTTTTTATCTTGTATAATTTCGCTGTAAATTTCCATATGTACAAATTAATAGTTTATTGAACTCAATTTTTGAGGTCCCCTAATAAATGGACCTTGTTTGTAAAAATAACCAAGCTCATGGATAGAGAATTGGTGGAGTATGATATGATATATCTATTCCCTAAACAACTATACATATCAATGATATGTTTTTCTTTATTGTATATATATATATATATTATGATTTAGTGCTATTTTAAGGGGAAAATAAAAAGTACATAAAAAATTAAGATGAGAATATCTAACTCGGTGTGATCTTCATAAGGACACAATTCACCCCCTTCATCTTGTATCATCATCATCGTTATCCTTAGACAACATAATGATATCATAATGAAAATTAGGTTTTATTTCCTGGGACCATAGTTTGATAAATGCATAGAAAAAAATTGTTTATTAAATAAATATATATTATTTTTTATTAAATAAATTTTAAAAAATTTATAATACATTTTATTTCCAAAAAATAATAGTTAATTTTTTAACAATTAATTGATTTTTGAAAATATATATTTTATTTTAATAATTAAAAACTAAAATTTAACAACATAACTATATTTTAAAATGTTTAATTTTTGAATGTATTATTTTATTAATATTTTAAATTGTTTTATGATTATTCTTTTTATAAAAATCATATAACAAAACAATTTTTTTATCAAATTATTAGTTTTTTTAGTATCAATTTTTTATTATAAAATTTAAAATAATTTATAATTTACTAAATCATAAAGAGTTTTGGTAATAGTTTTTTTGTTTTCAATATTATTTATTTAATAATATATAAAATAATAATGAATTATATGTTTTCCAATAGTTCATTTATTATCTTTTAATATTTTATGTTTATTTTAATATTCTATAAAAAATTTAATTTTCATTATTTTTTTTGTTTTGTATAATTTTTTCTGAGAGATATGTAATAATTTTATTATATTTTCAGTATCTAAAATTGATTAAATTAAATTCAATTCAATTTTCAACAACCTAATATTTTATAAAATGAACTATATTTGATCTCATATTCGATACACAACATTGAGATTAAACAACCCACGTTATATATTATCATTAAACCCAGGTTGTTAAATTGAATGATATGAATATTCTTAAATAATATTTGAAGAATATATATATATATATATCCTCCTAAATATATACTATTGATATATATTTTTTTCTAATATTCTTTCATATTTTTAGTAATGTAATTTTATTATTCAAAATTATGTTTTATCGAAATATTATTATTTTTTATATAACATTTAGAAAATTTGTAAATAAATTTTGAAACTCTAAAAAAATTATTTGATAAAATGAGACTCATCCATAAAATTGGGGTATTTAAATTTACTTCTAGTTACATTTTCATTTTTTTTGAAAAATATTAATTTTTTAGTTAATAGAGAAAAATAGCTTTGTTTATAAAAATATCATTTTTTAAATAAATATAAAATTTAACAAAAACCATAACATTTTAAATATGATTTATAATATAATATGTATTATTTAGTTCTATTTAGTCCAATTTTTTTCTTTTGAATAAACCTCATATTTTATTTTAGAATAAGTTTATCTTTTGGTTTAAGAATGATGTTTTTTTTAAATGATTAAAATAGTATAATGTTTTTTAATTTAATTAAAATTCAAAAAATGATGAATTAAATAAATGAAATTTATAGATTATATATCGATAATTTTTAATTTTATATTATTGTAATGCTTATTATTTTCCACAGTGTTAATATAAAACAATCTATTCATGGAAAAATACACCTCTTGAAAACCCTATTTTTCTTCACATTTGCATATTTAATTTTAAAAAATATCCTTTATTCTTTGAATTTTTTAAAATGGATTCCATATTATGAGTAATAATAATTTATAATATATAATATTATCAACATAATTTTTTACCATAATTAACAGAGAAAAAAATAAATTTATTTATTGTGATTAAGGTCAAAATGGTTTTATAAGGGGGTTAAAATAAATATATCTCTGTCAAATTGGACTATAAATATTTCTAAAACAAATTTTTTTCCATATCTAGATGTAATAATTTCTATTTTTTTAATAATATATTTTTTATCCTTTGGTTATGTGAAATTTATTGGTATAGTCTTTTCTTTTCAAAAATTACATGGGTTCCACCCACCTAGCTTATAAAATGTCACCCCTGTTGTATTTTCTTAACACCGTAAAACTCATTTTTCTGAAAATTACTAACCAAATAACATAAAAATATCCATAACCTCATCATAAAATTCTTGTTTTTGTGAAACATACATTCAATTAATACTTTCAGTTTAATCCTAATGAGGTGGTCCGAGAAGTGGTAAAATTCTTAACTATATAGTTCTCTTAAATTTATTCTTCCACATCATACAATTATTATTAAAATAAACTCATATGATTACACTTTTATATTTCATACAAAATAATATTATATTAAATTAGTTTAATATCTTAAATATATCTCCTATTTAATCAAATGGGATACAAACCCAACATCCATGTGTATGGTGGACTACAATCCTGGGAAGCGATGTCATTATTTTTCTGTCATTGCCACCCATGATATATTATAATGATTGATATAAACAATATATATTATAATATTAACATATTATGTTTTTATAATAATTATATAAGATATTACATTTCAATTTTCATTCCATAAGGGATACGATAATATTTTTCATGTTTACAGTGGACTACCGACTCGCTGACCGAAGTTAATTGAATTCCACTAATTCTTTACCTCGAAGGTATTAAAGATAATTTTAATGAATATATGTGATATAAATGAAATATTAATTATATTAATTAAATATTTATGAATATTAAAAGTTAATATATAATTTTCATTTTATTGAATATTATAATTTTTTTCCTGTACGTGTGGGCCACCTCCTCTATGAAGCAATGTAATTTTTTTCGTACCAAATCACAAGTATGGTATATATATATTTAATTAAATATCATGGTAATTATAATATTATTTTAATTATGTACCTATAAAATAATGCATAACTTATTTACATAATATCATTGAAAAATGTAAAAGTTACACACTGGTACGTACATCTAACTGTCTCTAAGATCGTAGTGTGGTTAATTTTTCATAACAAATTTTTATTATTGGTTTAAAATTTATAATTTAGGGAAAAAAATGATTATTTCTTAATTATTATTATTCTAGATACTTATAAATAATTTATTATTTCACCACATTCCACACAATGATGTAAATTTGAAATAATCAACCAAAAAACCTCAAAATAACCAACCTGGACATAAATGATTAAAAATTTATATAGGTCATTGAAAAATATAAATGATTTAATTATAATTATTTTATACTATAAATAAATTTACTAAATAAAATTATTTATATGATATTATTATAAAGAATATATAGGACATAAATGGAAAGTCTCGACTTGAGATAAGTGGTTTACTCATCTTGCTTTAAATTCTATGAGACATATGCCATATTCACCACATTTTTATAAGTTGTGTATATAGAGTTCATTTTAAATGTAATATAATGAATCATTAATACATAATAGTATTTTTAGATTCAATTTTAATTAATTTAACTAATGTGGAATTCCTTGTATGTTTCTATATGGTAAATATTTTTATTACCCAATTTCCATTCATTAGGTTATTTACTAACTCTGTTTGGATATCACTATTTGTGAATTGATCAATAATTTTTTTTCCTTATTTTCAATTTTAGGTATGGATTTATAATTATTACACACAATATCAGCATTTATAAGCTCTATATTTTGTGATATAATCTTTATAAGGGATAATCATCTTGTGTTTGTTACCATAGAACTCATGTTATTGATATAAACCTATATTATTTATGAGTCTTATATACTCTAATTTTGTAATTTAATATCATGGATCTCATTATTATAATGATATTTAATATTTCATTTTTGTTATTCTTTTATGGGGATTATAATTTACGAATTTATAGAGTGTTAGAAATTTTATTTTAAAATATTATTTCCTTCACGATTGGTATATTTCAAGGTTCTTTTAGTAGAAATAATGTGATATTAGTTTCATAAACAATATATCAGTAATTATCTAATGGTATTGAATGTGGATCACCTGTTTGATTTCCATTTCCTTTTATTTTGATTGAAGAAACATCATGAAAGTCGTTTTTATGTGATACCAACAACATTTTTTTGTTTTTTATCAGGTATATTTATGTTCCATATACATGTTCTCAAAAATGTTTTCAAAATTGTTATGAAAAATTTTACAAAAAATTATTTCATAAGGGCATATAACTTGATATTTTACATTCTTTTAAATGGTTTTAAATGTAAATTTATTAAAACATTCCAAAACCATCACTTTTGACTCCCTTTATCATAATGTTTTGAAATTAATGATTATTTTAAATACTTATGAAATTAATGGATTTTACTATCATCATGTACATTATTATCCTTGAATTTTCAATTATATTCTTCTATGTTTTTTTTAGTTAAAAATTAATTATCTATAGTTTTTGAATTTTATGTTTCAAATATATATTTTAAAAATAAAAAGGTATTACTCATAAAACATATTTTTACTCATTATTAATGGTATTTTCATTAATCAATGATAACAAACCTATTTTCACATATTATTAAATGAGTATATTGATTAATGATATCATCCTGATTATTTGTCTTGATGGATTTTGATTTTTTATATAATATTTTTATTGCACCACAATATGATTTCAAAAGGAAAAAATTATATTCAATAGATAAAATGACAAGAAACACTATATTCATCTCTCATTACATGGAACACCTAGTTTATCGTCCATTAAATGTAACCTCGATATTGTTATGTTTGATAGCGTATTCAACATGAAACAACAAACCTAAATGACTTATGATATATATATTGACATCATAACCTAGTTTTTTGAATATTTTTTATGACTATTAATAAATTAATAACGAAAATGTGGTTTAGACATTTATAAATATTAAATTATTTTGTGAATATTTAATTATAATTCAAAATAAAACCCTTTTCAAATAAAAGGATATATTTTTATGAAAAAATAATTAAATAAGAAAAATTATGTTTTATACCAATAAATTAAAATAAAATAGTCATAATGTATTATATTAATAATATTTATATATTGTAACACCCCAATATTTCAAAGTACGTTATTTCTTTAATGTAATTCAATAACTTTCACTACACACTACACTGAGTTCAAGCGCACCATGACATACCAAACTAGCTGTACAAAAGCGGTTATGAAAATTATTAACTGAATTTTCAACTTTATATAATCCTTATAATTTTAGATTCCTTATTATGAGTTTTTTAGACATAGTATAAGAACAAATACATTTTTTCAGATAAAAGAAGTATTTTTTTAAAAATGCGATTTACCTCCTTTTAACGGTGAACCCTTTTTAAATCCAATATTTACAACTTTTATATATATTCAATTTGACAAAATAAACATCTTCTTTAGAATTAGGACGTAATAATTTAGTTTCAATAAATTTTTGGTGTTTTTTTGATAACTTTTATATTTGGGCGAATAGTGAAAAAATACTATATTTGAACTGAAAACAAATATTTTAATAAAAATAATTTATAATGTTAAATTAAACATTTTAATGATTTGGATGTATAAATACATTTTATTTTTAAAATTAAATCCAATTCTGGTCATTTTATGTAATTTTAAATTGAAATTAGACATAAAAAAGTGTCAATATTTTGATACTTATTATTTCTTAAAAATAAGATTTTTGGTTTTTCCAATGGGAATTAATTTTAAATTAATAAATGCTACTTATATGTTTTGAATTTGTTAAAATAGACATCATTTTTGGATTTGGAATATCTAAATTAGACTAGTATAATTTTTTGTTATTTTTCTGAAAACTTTCAATTTTTGATTAATAATGAAAAATTCTCAGTTAATATTTAAAACTGGCTTTTTATTTAAATAATTATTTATTTTATTTAAATTTATTTTAGGTAAAAATAGATACATAATATCTATATAAATTCAACATAACTCATTGGAGTCAGTGTATAATAATTTAAGATATATAAAAAGGTTATCAAACTTTTTACAATCTTTTACCCACCTCCTAGAAGCATTTGATAATTTACACAAAACATAATATTTTTGCTTCTGTGAGTTGAATTTAGAAAATCTGAGAGAAAGAGTTAATATTAAGGAGTAATCAATAAGATAAAAATAATTTTTGATAATAGTAATTGTTTACTTCTTTTTACAATAGTTAAATGTAAATAGAGTAATTAAGGGTAAAAATGATATTATTATTACCCTAACACATTTATTAATTTTATTGGATAAGTGTAATTGGAAACAAACATTAGGAATAAAATGTATCCCTTTAGGTGCACTTGTATTAGATTAAGACATTTATTATTATTTTATTTAAAGAAGAGTTAAAAGAGTTAAAATCAATGTTTAATAACTAAACTATTTTTAATATAGGGTTATACATAAGAAAAACTAGACTATAAATATTGATTAAAAATATAAAAATTTTTCTTACATAATGGTATTTTATTTATAAATTTTAGATATTTGATAATTAAATTTATTTATAACACCAGGATGATGCAGTAATTAACTTATTAATGAAAGAATCAAATAAATAGTATTATAAATATTAAAATAAATAAAATTTCAATGTTTTTATGACATCCAAGAATTTTATAGGTGAATATGACATGTTAGGATTGATTCAATGTATTTTCTTTAAGTAGTCATGCTGTTATTATTTTATTAAAAAACAAATACAAAAGAGTTTCAAAATTGACATAAAATAGTTTTTAAAACAAATATTATATTATTAATTGATATAATAGTCTTAAAAATCTATGATTCTTCCAAAAGAATTATATAATAATATATATTACATTAAAGAACCAATTGGGGTTATATTTTTATTTTATAGTACGTTTATTAACCATATAATATAAGAATACAAAGAGATATGGTAAATGTCAAACTATTTAACTAAGAGTACAATCTAACAGTTATGGTAAATATGGTAATCTAAACCTATCTAAAACATATTGGTTGAGTTTTTTTCGACCCATCCCCACCTTATATTTTAAATTATTCAATTTGGATCCATTAGTAACTGAAAATGTTTTTATTATAAAATAATATTTCTATCTTTTCTTAAGCTTCCCCTCACCCCTCTTATAAAACGGAACTCCCCCTTCTATCTAATTCACACCTTCAAAGCCATTTGGATCGGCCATCCCCTGACCAAATATCCTCCCAACTATCCTACCTTCAGCATAGAGGCCTTATTTTTTAATGAAATCCAACCTGTAGATCCCTTTTGATCAAATCAAAAGTAAGAACCTGAAGAAGAAGAAATGATTTAACCACCATCTTTCAAGTTCTCTTATTATTCCACATACTCTTTCTCTATTGTTTCAATTATAAAATAATAACTCAAGATTATTTTATATTATATAATGTTATTATAAATTAGGCACAACTATATTCATTATTCTATCAATATTTTTAATGATAATGTCACCATGAGTGTGTACGTACGACTTACCGTCTCCAAGTCGAGGTGTAATTTGTTATTCAACACTATGTTATTTAGATGGATATAATGATGATTAATATGTATAAATATAATAAAAATAACATGACAATATTTCTGTAAAATTAATATACCTTCCAATTACACACCTTTAAGAGAATGATATTGTCGCTCGTGCGTACGTACGGATTACCGTCTCCACGACACGATGAGATTCATTTCCACGATCACCATTCATCAACGATTATAAAAATATATATTACTAATAAGTATATAATATATGAAATAATAATGATACTGGATATAAATATTTATATTTATATTTATTTATTTACTTACATATATCTTATTCACTTAGTTCCTTTCAATGCGATATGAAAACGGAAACAACGTTTATGCGTACGTACGGACTACCGTCTCCATAAACGGTGTTTTTCATTTCATATATATGTCTATTATAAATATTTATATTCTAAATATATATATGATATATAAATCAAGTATTATATTCTTGAAGTTTTTAAATCTTTGTCTAAGTGACACAATCAATAATAACAAGTTAAAACACGTACGATAATGAAAGCGAATATTTCCCGAAATATTAATTTACCATGTAAATTATTATTTAATGGGGAGTATAAAGTCATAAATGAATCATGTATGATATCATAAATATTAATATGGTTCTGGTATAATTTAATATCATACTACGATTTTCATACAGGAGGATAAATGTACCCTTGACTAAAGGAAAGTTCTAGGGAAGGGATAATTTCACATTCTCTTTATTATTCGTGGTTGTTTTTACATAAGTATCTATTGGGACATCTTTATTATCCATGTCCTAGTTTCATAAAATAGTTTACAAAGGGTTTAATTTAAGGTAATTTTTACTAAAACATCATTTTAAATCTTTTAAATATTTATTCTTTTAAACCATTCTCATTAATGTCCATGTTTTCAAAATGGTTTTAAGTATTTATTAAAATAGACCTGAATGTTTCAAAATTCTCATTACATTCAAAAGTTTCAAAGTGTTATGGGACACTTTTATTAAAAAAATGTATTTAAATGTCTTCCTTTCATAATTGTTTGACTTTTATCCGTTTTCATGAAAAAGGGATATTTTTTCAAAGACTTTACAAATCATTTTCATCTATGTCAAATCCATTAATGGATTTTAAACTTGTTTTAAGTTGATTTATTATGATACAAATCTTCAATATTGTATTGATGGTTATGTGATATGTTTTATCATGGATGTGTTATTTTTATATAATTCATGGTTTATGGAAAAAGTATTGACATTTACGATGCTACTTTAACTACAAATGTTTATGTTATGTTTAAACCTGTTCATATGAGGAATGCATTAGACTTAGTAAGTGACGGGTGGAGCCCACTATAGCTCCTTGATGCATCAGTAGGTCTCATGAGAGAAACTAGTTTCATGGCATAATGCCTTGACAAAATTTTAGTTTTAGTCTTGGCATTAATCTTTGAATATGTGGTTTTGATAGACTGGCATTATGCATTCCATCATTATAAAAGTGGCTATTAATATTGCATATGATTATTCGACTAGTAGAATATTAATGTGAATATTTAAAAGGAATTATTTTATTCTATATTTTCCACATTATGATGATGTTAATGTTTAAAAAGGATTTTGTTTTAGTCTTATACATTGCCTTAAATGTTTATGCTTTTTTATGAAAGTTTCCAGTATATTGTTATCCTTAATGAGAATCTATGCTCACCCATTTCTATTTTTTAATTTTCTATGGATTCAAAAAAGTGTATTATGACTGATAAGAAGGGTTAAGATATGGGATTACTAGATTTATCAAAGGATCACTTATGCTGTGTTTTATTTTCTAAAGTGTAATGTAATGTCCATGTATGTAATCTATTTAATAAGACTGCTAAACTGATCAGTCTTTTGGGACTTGATTCCTTGTAATCATGACAATGTATTAAAATAATGCACCGAATCTGGGTAACTGGGGTTGGGACGTTACATATATAATTTATTTTATATAATATTTAACATTAATCATATCTTATTCATATACATAAAATTTATTTAAATCAAATTTTATGCTTCAAATTGTATAATTTTTTAAAAAAATTAATTTTTAAAAAAAACACCTATTTTGAAACTATATTAATATATTTTATAAAATATCTTAATAAATAAAAATAAAATTTTAAATTTTAATATCAACATTTATAATGTGTAGTTTTTTTTATTTTTAATAAACTGATGATGTTTTAGTGAATAATGACAAATATAGTTTCTTGTAAATGATATATTTTCGTTTAATAAATTAATTAATTTAAACATTCCCATATGTTTTGAATATTTATTCGAGTATGATAAGACATATTTAATCCACATAGTTACTTTTAATAAAAATAATAATGGTTTTTAATATAATTTTTCCTTTTTTTAATATGCTTATCTAAAAAATTGTTTTAAAATGCATAATGATTCTCCTTTATAATTTATTAAAATAACACCTAATGGGGAATGATTTAAATAATATATATAATATATATCATTATATATTAATTTATTTTCCTACCATGATTATTACAAGTAATATATATAATATAGAATCATCCTTTTTTAAAAGGAACTCCTCTTAAAAACCAGATATCTCACCACATTTGTGGGATTAATATTAAATTAAAATCAACCACTTTTATGAATTTAAATTATAAAAAATGATTCCATATATTAAATAAATATAATTTATAATCTATAGTAAGTCTAACTTCAATTTTTACCATAATTATTAGTGAAAATATCGAAAATTAATTAAAATGATTATGGTAAATATGAGATTACCTAAATGTTGAACATACAATATTTGGTGTAAAAATGACCCAAAATTGTTCCAAAACCTTTATTATGGGCGTAGTTTTACCTTATCACATCTAGGAACTATTATTTTACATTTTTTTGGCCTTATGACATGAAAATATGCTGGATTTAATTCATTCTTTTAAAAATAATCTAATGTGAAACCCAACTATCTTATAAAAGGCCACCCCAATCTCCTCTCGTCTTCACACATTCTAAACCCTGGGATTTAGCCAATATATACATAAATTACTTCAAAAATTCCCTAAAATCATCCTATAATCATTATTTTCTTTTGAAATCCAACCAATAAGTTCAATTTAGGAAATCCAAAATGATTTACCCAAAGAAATGGTAACATTCAACAACAATTATTTTTTTATTTCTTTGTGCACCCATTAAATTGTTTTTATTCCCTGATAGTATAATACAATATTTGTATTATATATAAATATAATATATTATTTAATGCTTATTACCAAAAACCGCACATATTTTTGTCAAATTGGATACAAAATAATCATTTTTGGGTATGGTGGTCTATCGCCTCATGAAATGATGTCCTAGGTTTCTCAATTACCACCTCTGAGAGTTCTGTGGGATGATAGATATAAATTATTTAATATATTTATAACATAATTATACCTATGGAGATTCCAAATCATATATAATATTTTCTGTTCCATTCTGTTATATTCCTGATAACATCGCTTGTGTGTATGGTGGACAACCGCCTCTCGATGCGATGTGATTTATTTTTCAATATGGAAATACATAATAGTCAATAAGGGTAAATATATAAAATATATGTTTTAATAATGAAATATATATGATATTAATGACATAATTATCAATATTTAAAAATAATATATCATTTTTGTTTAACATTTTCACTCACCGAAAAAATGATAATGTCGTTCATGGACATGTGGAATACCACCTCCTTAATGTGATGTGAATATTTTTTTTCACAAAAATATCAAAAAAATTCCTTTTATATGTATAAATAATTAAATAATATGTTATTATTATATTCTTATAACTCTTGAATGTTGAAATACTACATACCTTCTTTCCTTAATGATTATTGAAAAATGGAATTGTTACTCATGAACACGCACACATTTTCGTCTCCAGGATCATAAAATCAGTTTATCTTTCTTAAAAATATTAAATTATTGGTTTTAAAATTATTATTGATATATAAATATTATAATTATTTCATTATTATTATATGTGATATGTTAAAATAATTAACCCTTTTAACATATTCAACTACAAAAATAAATTTTTACATGTAAATCGAATATGGAAAAACATCTAACATAAAATTAATAGATTCATTTATTGTATATAAACTTCTATAAATTTAAATAAAATTCATAATAAACCAAAAAAAATATCGGTAGACTAAATAATTAGCATAATTTTCTGTTTCAGAATATAACGAACATGAATGACAAATCGAACTTGATAGAACAAATTTTTTGTCTCATATTCATTTCAATTAGATATATGTCATATTGACCACATATTTTTGTTGGGTGGTGTATATATTGAACATGAATTTATTTTAAGATTATTATAATTAAATTTATAGTGATTTATATATCCCTTTTGTGATCTATCTTTAATATGGTTAATTGTTTTAATGTTACAAATGTGTATGTAATTATTGGAAATATTTTCCTTTTTTGATATGTCTTTCATGTAATAATAAATTATTTATTAATAAGGTGTCTGTACTACACATTTTATATTTAATTCCATAAATGTAATTAAATAGGTTAATAATGATTCTATTCTCTATTTAATTGTTTTGGATGTCATACATGTGGTTATTCCAAATTTAAGGGTTCGATAAGGATTCCATGATGGTGATTCTACAAGATACCAAAAGGTTTTATATACACATTCCATGAGTTTTTAATATTTTATGTTTTTTTAATATTCTATAAGAAATTTGTTTTTCATTGATTATTTTATTTTTTATAATTTTTTCTGATAGATATGTAATAATTTTATTATATTTCCAGTATCAAAAATTGATTAAATTAAATTCAAATAAATTTTCAACAACCTTATATTTAATAAAATAAACTATATTTGATCACATATTCGATACACAAAATTGATATTAAACAACCCATGTTATATATTATTATTAAACCCTAGTTGTTAAATTGAATGATATGAATATTCTTAACTAATTTATGAAGAATATATATATATATATATATATTGCTAAATATATATTATTGATATATTTTTTTATCTAATATTCTATCATATTTTTAGTAATGCAATTTTATTATTCAAAATTATTTTTTATCCAAATATTATTTTTTAAACTATACCATATAAAAAAATTGTAAATAAATTTTGAAACTCTAAAATAATTATTTGATAAAATGAGAATAGTCCCTAAAATTGGGATATTTAAATTTACTTCTAGTTACATTTTCATATTTTTTGAAAAATATAAATTTTTTAGTGAATAGCGAAAAATAGATTTGTTTGTAAAAATATCATTTTTTAAATAAATATAAAAATTTAACAAAAACTATAACATTTTTAATATGATTTATAATAAAATATGTATTATTTATTTATATTTAGTCCAATTAATTTCTTTTTAATGAACCTCATATTTTATTTTAGCATAAGTTTATCTTTTGGTTAAAGAATGATGTTTTTCTAAAAAATGTTTTAAATACTATAATGCTTATTTTTTTAATTTAATTAAAATCCAAAAAAAGAGGAATTAAATAAATTCAATTTATATATTATATATCAATAATTTTTAATTTTTTATTATTTTAATACTTATTATTTTTCATAGTGTTAATATAAAACCCTCTTTTTATGGAAAAATACACTTCTTGAAAACCCTCTTTTTCTTCACATTTGCATATTTAATTTAAATTAATATCTTTTATTCAATGAATTTTTTAAAATCGATTCCATATTATGAATAATAATAATTCATACTATATAATATGATGAAAATAATTTTTTACCATAATTAACAGAGAAAAAAATAAAATTATTTATTGCGGTTAAGGTCAAAATGGTTTTATAAGGGGGTTAAACTAAATATATCTCTCTCAAATTAGACTATAAATTTTTCTAAAACAAATTTTTTTCCATATCTAGATTTAATAATTTATATGTTTTTAAATAATATATTTTTTATCCTTTTGTTATTTGAAATATATTGGTATAGTCTTTTCTTTTCAAAAATTACAAGGGTTCCACCCACCTCGCTTATAAAATGTCACCCCTATTATATTTTGTTAACACCGTAAAACTCATTTTTCGGAAAATTACTAACCAAATAACTTAAAAATATCCATACCCTCACCATAAATTCATTGTTTTTGTGAAACATACATTCAATTATTACTTTCGGTTTAATCCTAATGAGGTGGTCCGAGAAGTGGTAAAATTCCTAACTATATAGTTCTCTTTAATTTATTCTTCCACATCATAAAATTATTATTAAAATAAAATCATAAGATTACACTTTTATATTTCATACATTATAATATTATATTATATTAGTTTAATTTCTTAAATATATCTCATCTTCAATCAAATGGGATACAAACCCAACATCCATGTGTACGGCGGACTATAATCCTGGGAAGCGATGCCATTATTTTTCTGTCATTTCCAATCATGATTTATTATAATGATAGATATAAACAATATATATGATATTATTAACATATTATGGTTTTATAGTAATTATATAAGATATTACATTTCAATTTTCATTCCACATGGGATACGATAATGTCATTCATGTTTACAGTGGACTACCGACTCGCTGAGCGAAGTTAATTGAATTCGACTAATTCTTTACCAGGAAGGTATTAAGGATAATGTTAATGAATATATGTGATATAAATAAAATGTTAATTATATTAATTAAATATTTATTATTATTAAAATTTAATATATAATTTTCATTTTTATTGAAAATTATAATGTTGTTCCAGTACGTGTGGGCCACCTCCTCTATGAAGCAATGTGATTTTTTCATACCACTTCACAAGTATGATATATATATATATATTTTATTAAATATCATCGTAATTATAATATTATTTTAATTATGTAACTATAAAATAATACATAACTTATTTAAATAATATCATTGAAAAATGTAAACGTTACACGCGGGTACGCACATCCAACTGTCTCTAAGATCGTAGTTGGTTAATTTTTCATAACAAATTTTTATTATTGGTTTAAAATTTATAATTTAGGACTAAAAATAATTATTTTTTAATTATTATTATTCTAGATACTTATAAATAATTTATTATTTGACCACATTCAACACACTGATGTAAATTTGAAATAATCAACCAAACATCCTCAAAATAACCAACCTGCACATAACTGATTAAATATTTATATAGGTCATTGAAAAACATAAATGATTTAATTATAATTATTTTATGCTATAAATAAGTTTAAAAAATAATATTATTTATATGATATTATTATAAAAAATATATAGGACATAAATGGACAGTCTCGACTCGAGATAAGTGATTTACTCATCTTGCTTTAAATTCTATGAGACATATTCCATATTCATCACATTTTTTATTATGTTGTGTATATAGAGTTCATTTTAAATGTAATATAATGAATTATTAATACATCATAGAATTTTTATATTCAATTTTAATTAATTTAACCACTGTGGAATTCCTTGTATGTTTGTATATGGTAAATATTTTTATTACCCAATTTCCATTCATTGGGTTATCTACTAACTCTGTTAGGATATGACAATTTGTGAATTGATTAATAAATTTTTTTATTCCTTATTTTCAATTTTGGGTATGGATTTATAATTATTACACACAATATCAACATTGATAAACTCTATATTTGGTGATATAATCTTTATAAGGGATAATCATCTCTTGTCTGTTTCCATGGGACTCATGTTATTGATATAAACCTATATTATTTATGAGGCTTATATAAACAAATTTTTTAATTTAATATCATGGATCTCATTATTATAATGATATTTAATATTTAATTTTTGTTATTATTTTATGGGGAATATAATTTATGAGTTTTTATAGTGTTAGAAATTTTATGTTAATATCTTATTTCCTTCAAGATTGGTATATTTCAAGGTTCTTTTAGTATAAATAATGTGATATTAGTTTCATAAAAAAATATCTATTATTCTCTAATGGTAATGAATGTGGATCACCTGTTTGATTTCCATTTACTTTTATTTTGATTGAAGAGACATCATGAAAGTCGTTTTTCTATGATACCAACCACATATTTTTGTTTTTGATCATGTATATTTATGTTCTGTATACATGTTCTCAAAAAAGTTTTCTAAAATGTTATGAAACAATTTAAACAAAAAATTGATTTCATAAGGGAATTTAACTTGATATTTTACATTCTTTTAAATGTTTTTAAATGTAAATTTATTAAAACATTCCAAAACCATCACTTTTGACTCCCTTTATCATAATGTATTTAAATGAATGATTATTTTAAATATTTATGAAATTAATGGATTTTACCATCATTATGTACATTATTATCCTTGAATTTTACATTATATTCTTCTATGTTTTTTTAGTTAAAAAATTTTTTTCTATAGTTTTTGAATTTTATGTTTCAAATATATATTTTAAAAATAAAACGGTAGTACGCATAAAACGTATTTTTACTCATCATTAATGGTATTTTCATTAATCAATGATAACAAACCTATTTTCACATATTATTAAATGAGTATATTGATTAATGATATCATCCTAATTATTTTTCTTGATGGATTTTGATTTTTTCTATAAAATTGTTATTGTACCACAATATGATTTCAAAAGGAAGAAATTATATTCAATAAGGAAAATGACATGCAACACTATATTCATCTCTCATTACATGGAACACCTAGTTTATCGTCCATTAAATATAACCCCGATATTGTTATGTTCGATAGCGTATTCGACCTGAAACACCAAACATAAACAACCAATGATATATATATATATATATATATTAACATCATAACCTGGTTTTTGGAATATTTTTATTGACTATGAATAAATGAATAATGAAAATGTGGTTTAGACATTTATAAATATTAAATTATTTTGTGAATAATTAATTATAATTGAAAATAAAACCCTTCTCAAATAAAAGGATATATTTTTATGAAAAATAATTAAATGAGAAAAAATTTGTTTTATACCAATAAATTAAAATAAAATAGTCATAATTTATTATATTAATAATATTTATATATTGTAACACCCCAGGATTTCAAAGTACGTTATTTCATCAAAGTAATTCAATAACTTGCCCTACACACTACACTGAGTTCAAGCTCACCATGACTTACCAAACTAGTCATTCAAAAGCGGTTATGAATAGTATTAACTGAATTTTCAACTTTATATAATCCTTATAATTTTATATTCCATATTATTAGTTTCTTAGACAAAATATAAGAACGAATACATTTTTTCAGAAAAAGAAGTATTTTTGAAAAAAATGCAATTTTACCGCCTTTTAACGGTGACCCCTTTTTAAATCCAATATTTTCAACTTTTATATATTCAATTTGACAAAATAAACTTCTTCCCTAGAATTGGGACATAGTAATTTAGTTTCAATAAATTTTTGGTGTTTTAAGATAACTTTTATATTTGGGTGAATAGTGAAAAATACTATATTTTAACTGAAAACAACTTTTTTAATAAAAATAATTTATAGTGTTAAATTACACATTTTAATGGTTTGGATGTATTAATAGATTTTATTTTTACCATTTAATCAAATTCTGGTCATTGTATGTAATTTTACATTGAAATTGGACATAAACAAATGCCAATCTTTTGATAGTTATTATTTCGTAAAAATACACTTTTTGGTTTTGCCAAAGAGAATTAATTTAAAATTAATAAATAAAACTTATATGTTTTCAATTTTTTAAAATAGAAATCATTTTTGGATTCGGAATATCGAAATTATCCTAGTATGATTTTTTGTTATTTTTCTAAAAACATTCAATTTTTTATTAATAATGAAAAACACTCAGTTATTATTTAAAACTGGATTATTATTTAAATAATTATTTATTTTATTTAAATTTCTTTTAGGTAAAAATAGATACATAATATCTTTATAAATTCAACGTAATTAATTGGAGTATGTTTATAATAATTAAAGATATATAAAAATATTATCAAACTTTTAACAATCTTTTACCCAACTCCCTAGATCATTTGATAATTTACAGAAAACATAATTTTACTGCTTCTGTGAGTTGAATTTAGAAAATCCAAGACACACAGTTAATATCCAGGAGTAATTAATAAGATAATAGTAATTTTTGGTGAATAGTAATTGTTTACTTTTATTTAAAATGGTTAAATGTAAATAGGGTAATTAAGGGTGCAAATGATATTATTATTACCCTAACACATTTTCTAATTTTATTGGATAAGTGTAATTGGACAAAACACAACATTAGGAATAAAATGCATCCCTTTAGGTGCACTTGGACTAGATTAAGACATTTATTATTATTTTATTTAAAGAATAGTTAAAAGAGTTAAGATCAAATATTAATAACGTAACCATTTTTAATATACGGTTATACATAAGATAAATTAGACTATAAATATTGATTAGAAATATAAAAATATTTCCTACATAATGATATTTTATTTATAAATTTTAGAGATTTAATAATTAAATTTATTTATAACACAATGATGATGCTGTAATTACCTTATTAATGAAAAAATCAAATAAATGGTATTATAAATATTAAAATAAATAAAATTTAAAAGTTTTTATGACATACAATAATTTTATAGGTGAATATGACATGATAGGAGTTATTCAATGTATTTTTTTGAAGTAATCAGGCAGTTATTATTTTATTAAAAAACAAATACCAAAGAGTTTGAAAATTGACACAAAATGGTTTTTAAAACAAATATTATATTATTAATTGATATAATAGTCATAAAAATCTATGTTTCTGCCAAAATAATTATATAATAATATATATTACATTAATTAACCAATTTTTATAGTATGTTTATTAACCATATAATATAAGAATACAAAGAGATGTGGTAAATGTCAAACTATTTAACTAAGAGTAAAATCTAATAGTTATGGTAGATATGGTAACCTCAACCTATCTAAAACATATTGGTTGAGTTGTTTTCGACCCATGCCCACCATATAATTTAAACTTTTCAATTTGGATCCATTAGAAACTGAAAATGTTTTTATTATAAAATAATATTTCTGTCTTTTCCTAAGGTGCCCCTCACCCCTCTTATAAAAGGGAACTCCCCCTTCTCTCTAATTCACACCTTCAAAGCCTTTTGGATCAGCCATCCCCTGACCAAATATCCTCCCAACTATCTTAAATTCATCCTAGAGTCCATATTTTTTATAGAAATCTAACTTATAGAGCCCTTTTGATAAAATGAAAAGGAAGAAACTCAAGAAGAAGAAATGATATAACCACCATCATTGAAGTTCTCTTATTATTCCATTTACTCTTTCTCTGTTGTTTAAATTATAAAATAATAACTCAATATTTTTCTATATTATATGATTTTATTATAAATTAAGCAGAATTATATTCATTATTATATCCATCTTTTGAATGATAATGTCACCATGAGTGTGTACGTACGACTTACCGTCTCCAAGTCGGAGTGTAATTTGTTATTCAACACTATGTTATTTGGATGGATATAATGATGAGTAATATTTATATAAATAATAAAAATAACATTAAAATATCTCTGTAAAATTCATATACCTTCCAAATCCACACCATTAAGGGTATCATATTGTCGCTCGTGCGTACGTAGGGATTACCGTCTCAACGACACGATGAGATTCATTTCCACAATCACCATTCATCAATGATTATAAAAATATATATTACTAATAAGTGTGTAATATATGACATAATAATTATACTAGATATATATATATATATATTTACTACATATATATTATTCACTTAGTTACTTTCAATACGATTTGAAAACGGAAACAACATCTATGCGTACGTACGGACTACCGTCTGCATAAACGGTGTCTTCCATTTCATATATATGTCTATTATAAATATTAATATTCTAGATATATATGATATATAAATCATGTATTATATTATGGAAGTATTTAAATCATGGTCTAATTGATACAACCAAGATTAACAAGTTAAAACACGTACGATAAAGTAAGAAAATATTTCTCAAAATATTAATTTATCATGGAAATTATTATTTAATGTGTAGTATAAAGTCATAAATGAATCATGTATGATATCATAAATATTAATATGGTTTTGTTATAATTTAATATCATACTAATATTTTCATACAAGAGGTTAAATGTACCCTTAACTAAAGGATTGTTCTAGGTAAGGGTTAATTTCACAATCTCTTTATTATTCGTGGTTGTTTTTACGTATCTGTTGGGACATATTTATTATCCATGTCTAAGTTCGATAAAATAGTTTATAGAGGGATTCATTTAAGGTAAATTTTACCAAAACATCATTTTAATTCTTTTAAATATTTATTCTTTTAAACCATTCTCATTAATGTATATGTTTTCAAAATGGTTTTAAGTATTTATTAAAATGGACAAGAAAGCTTGAAAATTCTCATTACTTTAAAAAGTTTCAAAGTGTTATGGGACACTTTGATTAAATAATGTATTTAAATGTCTTCCTTTCATAATTTTTTGACTTTATATGTTTTCATGAAAAAGGGATATTTTTTTCAAAGAGTTTTACAAGTCATTTTCATCTATGTCAAATCCTTTAATGGATATTAAACTTGTTTGAAGTTTATTTATTACGATAAAAATATTCCATATTATATTGAAGGTTGTGTGATATTTTTTATCATGGATGTGTTAATTTTATATAATTAATGGTTTATGGAAAATGTATTGACATATACGATGGTACTTTAATTACGAATGTTTATGTTCGGTTTAAACCTGTTTATATGAGGAATGTATTAGACTTAGTAAGTGACGGGTGGATCCCGCTACAGGACCGTGATGCATCAGTAGGTCTCATGAGACAAACTAGTTCCTTGGCACAAGGTTTTGACAAAATTTTATTTTTAATCGTGGCATTATGCTTTGACTATGTGGTTAGGATAGTCTGGAATTATGCATTCCATCATTATGAAAGTGGATATTGATATTGCATATGATTATTAGACTAGTAGAATATCCATGTGAATAAGTAAATGGAATTATTTTATTCTATATTTTCCAAAATATGATGAATTTTATGTTTAAAAAGGCTTTTGTTTTAGTCTTATACATTGCCTTAAATATTTATGCTTATTTATGAAAGTTTCCACTATATTGTTATCCTTAATGAGAATCTGAGCTCACCCCTTTCTATGTTTTAATTTTCTCTGGATTCCCAAAAGTGTATTATGATTGATAACAAGGGTTAAGATAGAGGATTAATAGAGTTATAAAAGGATCATTTATGTTGTGTTTTATTTTCTAAAGTGTAATGTAATGTCCATGTATGTAATCTATTTAACAACACTGCTAAACTGATCGGTCATTTGGGACTTGATTCCTTGTAATCATGACAATGTATTAAAATAGTGCACCGACTCTGGGTAATTGGGGTTGGGAAGTTACATATATAATTTATTTTATATAATATTTAACATGAATCATATCTTATTTATATACATAATATTATTTAAATCTAATTTTATGCTTCAAATTGTATAATTTTTAAAAAATGTTTTTTTTTCATTTTCTTAAAAAACACATATTTTGAAACTATATTAAAATATTTTATAAAATATATTAATAATTAAAATTAAAATTTTAAATTGTAATATCAACATTTCCAATGTGTAGTCATTTTTATTTTTAATAAACTGATGATGTTTTAGTGAATAATGACAAATATAGTTTCTTGTAAAAAAATATATTTTCTCTAAATAAATTAATTAATTTAAAGGTTCCCATATGTTTTGAATATTTATTCAATTATGATAGGACATATTTAATCCACATAGTAACTTTTAATAAAAATCATAATGGTTTTTAATATAATTTTTCCTTTTTTTAATATGCTTTTCTAAAAAATTGGTTTAAAATGCATAATGATTCTCTTTTCTAATTTATTAAAATAACACATAATGGGAATGATTTAAATAATATATATATATATATATCATTATATATTAATTTATTTTCCTACCATGATAATTACAAGTCATATATATAATATATAATCATCATTTTTTAAAAGGAACACCTCTTAAAAACCAGATATCTCACCACATTTGTGGGATTAATAATAGATTAAAATCAACCACTTTTATGAATTTAAATTATAAAAAATGATTCCATTTATTAAAAAATATAATTTATAATCTATAGTAAGTCTAACTTCATTTTTTACCATAATTATTATTGAAAATATTGAAAATTAATTACAATGACTATGGTAAATATGAGATTAACTAAATGTTGAACATACAATATTTGGTGTAAAAATGACCCAAAATTTTTCCAAAACCTTTATTATGGCCGTAGTTTTACCTTATCACATCTAGGATCTAGTTTTTTACATTGTTTGGCCTTATGACATGAAAATATGCTGGATTTAATTCATTCTATTAAAAACAATATAATGTGAAAGCCAACTATCTTATAAAAGGCCACCCCCATCTCCTCCCTTCTTCACACATTGTAATCCCTTGGATATATCGAATATATACATAACTCACTTAAATAATTCCCTAAAATCAACCTATAATCATTATTTTCTGTTGAAATCCAGCCAATAAGTTCTATTTTGGAAAACCAAAAGGATTTACTTGACGAAATGGTAAAATTCAACAACAATTATTTTTTTTATTTCTTTGTGAACCCATTAAATTCATTTTATACCCTGATAGTATAATAAAATATGTGTATTATATATAAATACAATATATTATTTAATGTAAATTACCAAAAACCGCACATATTTTTGTCAAATTGGATAAAAAATCATCATTTTTGTGTATGGTGGTCTATCACCTCATGAAATGATGTCCTAGGTTTCTCAATTACCACCTCTCAGAGTTGTCTGGGATGATAGATATAAAGTTCATTTAATATATATAACATAATTATACCTATGGAGATTCTAAATCATATATAATATTTTCTGTTCCATTCTGTTATATTCCTGATAACATCGCTCGTGTGTATGGTGGACTACCGCCTCTCGATGCGATGTGATTCATTTTTCACTATGGAATTACATAAAAGGTAATAAGGGTAAATATATAAAATATATGTTTTAAAAATGAAATATATATGATATTAATGACATAATTATAAATGTTTAAATATAATATATCATTTTTGTTTAACATTTTCACTCACCGAAAAAATGATAATGTCATTCATGGACATGTGGACTACCACCTCCTCAATGTGATGTGAATATTTTTTTCACCAAAACATCAAAAAAATTCCTTTTATAAGTATAAATAATGAAATAATATGTTATTATTATATTCTTATAACTCTTGAATGTTGAAATATTACTTACCTTCTTTCCATAATGATTATTGAAAAATTGAATTGTTACTCATGAACATGCACACATTTTCGTCTCCAGGATCATAACATCATTTTATCTTTCTTAAAAAAATTAAATGATTGGTTTTAAAATTATTATTGATATATAAATATTATAATTATTTTATTATTATTATATGTGATATATTAAAATAACTAACCCTTTTAACATATTCAACTACAAAAATAATTCATTACATATAAATCGAATATGGAAAAACATCTAACATAAAATCAATAGATTAATTAATTTTATATAATCTTCTAAAAATTGAAATAAAATTCATAATAAACCAAAAAAATATTAGTAAACTAAATAATTAGCATAATTTTCTGTTTCATAATATAACCCACATGATTGACTAATCGAACTGGATAGAACGGATTTTTTGTCTCATATTTATTTCAATTAGATATATGTCATATTGAACACATGTTTTTGTTGGGTGGTGTATATATTGAACATGAATTTATTTTAAGATTATTATAATTAAATTTAGGGTGCTTTATATATCCCTTTTAATATGGTTTATTGTTTTAATTTTACCAAAGTGTATGTAATTTTTGGAAATAATTTCCTTCTTTGATACGTCTTTAATGTAATAATAAATTATTAATTAATAAGGTTTATATACTACACATTTTATATTTAATTCCATAAATGTAATTAAATAGGTTAATAAAGATTCTATTCTCTATTTAATTGTTTTGGATGTCATACATGTGGTTATTCAAAATGTAAGGGTTCGATAAGGATTCTGTGATGGTGATTATACAAGATACCAAAGGGTTTTATATACACATTCCATGAGTTTTTAATGTTTCCTATGATCGTTATTTATATCACTTGGCTCCTGATTATTGATTATTAGAACTCTTTACTTTTTTTAAATCATTATGTAATTATTCATGATTTATGATTCATGTATTTAGGATTATGAGTTCCTTTATGATTCACTCATGCACTCTAAGTATGTCACCATACCTTTATACGCATCTTATCCTCATTAATGGCTTTAAATTGTTAAAGCTTGTGCTTAACCAAACATTGAAATTGAGATTTCACCTCTTATGTTTCATTTTTCTTATGTTATCAAATATGATATTGAATGATTTATATTATGAAGGATTTCATATGGATGATGACGATGACTTATTATGAAATAAAAATAGTTGGCTAATATGGGAGAAATATTCATTTAAAGACATGGGTAATGTTTCTGTAAGAGTTTATCATAATAATATATATCTATAAACCATAAATTTCCTTCACAATGTAATAGATACATTTTTTGTTTTGATATTATATGTTTTGGTTGTGAAAATTGGGGCATCTTTATTAGTTAAAATCCCATAAAAGTAATGTTTTTTATTTTAGCACGAGATCTGGGGTTGTGGGTTTTCGGTTATTATAGTTGGTATGATAGGAAATGTTTATTTATATTTAGATGTTGGAATTTTTCCATGTGAGGTTATCTTACGATTTATGGATACCATCATAGATCTATTTGATTAAGGATGATAATATTTACAAATTTTTAGACACACCATTGAGGTTTTTAGTGATGAGTTCTTAATGTAATTGATGACATTTTAGGAGATGTTTTTGTATGTTGAGATATATTTAATGATTTGTTTAAATGTGATGTTTTCATTTATTTTTCAATATGATTTTTGGTATTGATAGCCATTAGGTTTTACATGATCATTGATATTGAGAATTAATGATTTCTCATATAGATATCCACAAGATTGAAAATATTTTGGTGATTAAGTGATTAATGTTACTTCAAAGGGAGATAAACATAATTTTGTTATTAAAATATTAAATTTATGTGATAAAATTTGAATTTAAAAACTATTTAATTTTGTGGTTATTTCAGATAAAATTTCATTTATATATAGCATGATTTAATTCGAACATTGGGTGATAATGTTGAATTTTGGAGATTAATGTATTATTTTATCATACGATGGTATTCTATTTTTGGTAAACATATTAAAACAAGTAAATTATTTTTTAATTAATTTATAAATATATGATGAATATATTGTAATTCCTTTTATGGTTATGTGGTATTTCAATGTTGATTTTGGTAGTTTTGGCATTAAAAAACCATCTTCCATACTTCTCATTAGGGAAAAAACATTAGATTCTGGTTGAAATTGGATTAAAGATGAAATTATAAATTTCATGTAAGTATATTTTATTATATATTTAGAATATATTGTAAAATAATTACTCATGTCTTTAAAAATAATCTTGAGATAAATATTTTATCCCAGAACCATCCTTTCTAATGAATCAATGGTCTTTTCACTCGTATCATATTTAGAGTTTTGAGGTCCTTATCATTATATAGATCATTCAGTTTCATATGATAAATGATATCAATAACTACATACAATTATTTAATCTTTTATTATATGATTAAATCTTTAGATAACACCTATGTTATCTTATTTGGAAACCTAGTATGTGTTATTCTAATTGACCTTCATACGTCCTTCTCACTCTTATCAAAAGGATGTTTTATTAACCCGTTTACGGTGGGGGATTCAAAAGAAAGTATTCCAAAATATCATCACTTTTACCACTATGATTAATTTGAAATATTTTGGAAAAAATTATTAATGGGGGGATGTAACACCATTAAATTCTAGAATATAAAACTATGTTGAACAACATATTCAACATGCAATACTGAGCTTAAACGACATGTGATATATATAACCAATATAACATAGGTGTTATATTGATTTCTATGAATCTTATTAACTAAATAATGATATATATGTATATATTAAAAAATAAATATAAAATATAGATAAATGTTTAATAAATAATCAATCAATTTTTAGTAATATAATTATATTTAACAAAAAAAAGTTTTCTTAAAAAATGGGTTTGTATAGCTACCTGTGAAAAAAATAATATAATTAACTTTTGGATATTTTATATAATATATTTTATAAAATGTAATTAATTTCAAAAATACTATAATAAAAATTAACTTTGTGTGAACCGTTCATATTTTTTAAAAAATATTGTTATTTTAGTGAATTGTGAAACATATCTGTGTTTTTAAAATAACTTTTCCTTTCAAAAAAATTACAAATTTAGAAGTCCCATTAAAGGAATAATATTAATTAATATAACATAATTATTATTTATTTATATTTAATCCACTTAATTTCTTTTTTCATTTACATAATAGATTTTTTTGTAAGTTTGTCTTTGGATTAAGAAAAGGTATTTCTCTGAAAACTGTTTTAATGTGCATGAAGTTCATGATTTTTAATGAATAAAAACAACCCATAATGATGAATTATTTAATATTAATTTATATTATATATACAAATAATACATTATATTCATAAATTAGTTATTATTATTGAGAGAGTTCATATAAAATCATTATTTCCTTGGAAGATACACTTCTTGAAAACCTGTTTTTTCTTCACATCTACGGGTTTAATTTTAAATCTCTATTTTCCAGTTATGGGAATTAATTTTTATTAAATTAATTTTAATAGTTTAAATAATAATAATTTATTATATATAATAATGTCTAATTACTTTCTTACTGTAATTAATAGTGAAAATAGTAAAAATTCATTATCATGGTTATGGTGAAAATAGTTTTAGCTGGGCTAAAAAATAAAATGACAAGGGTGAAAATGGAAAAAAATAATCTAAAACATATTTTACGCACATATTTATAACTTATTATTTGAATGTTTCAATAATAATCCATTTGGATCAAAGGGGAATGAAAAAAACTTGGGTATAATGATTTCTTTTCAAAAATTATAATTGTTATACTCACTTAACTTCTAGAAGTTCACCCCCTCTCCTCACCTGTTCACATAGTCAAACAATTTTAAAATAGAAAATACCTTCCCAAATTGAATTATAACATACATCCCTTTATCCTGGAATAATTTTTTTTTGTCATAAATCCAATCTAGTAATAATATTTCTAAAATTTAAAAGTGGTGGTCTATGAAGAGGTAAATTTCAAAACATGGTATTTTTGGTTTATTTATTATTCCAACAACTTAAAATGTTCTTCAAATATGATAATATCATAACACAAATATATTATATATACTAAAATTTTACTATACTAATGCAATAACTTTATTCAATCTCTTCTTCAATATAATGGGATACAAAATCATCATCTGTGTGTATGGAAGACTACCGCTTCACGAACCAGTGCCATTCATTTTCCTAAGTCACCTATCATAGTTTATTGTAATGATGAAATTAATGAATATGAATTCTATATTTAACATAATTATATTTAATTAGTTATGATATCACATACACCTTTTCAATTTCCATTTTGTGGGTTGTACGTTATTGACATTCAGGTATGGAGGACTACTTTCTCGCAAAATGATGTGATTAAATTTTCACATACACATTATATGAAAGGTAATAAAGATAATTTTAATTAATATATATGAATTTAATGAAATAATAATTATGTTCTTGAAATAATTATTAATATTAAAATATAATATATCATTTTATTTCTGACACTAAAAAATTATAACGTCGTTCGTTTACGTATGTAGTACCACCTCCACGAAGTGATCCGATTCTTTTTTCATCAACACATAAAAATAATTATAAATATAACTTTATATAAATATATAATATTGATTTTTAGATATTATTATCATTATTTAAATAGAAAAAATACCGAACATATTTCTATTATGATTATGGAAAAATGGAAACGTTACTCTTGCATACGTATGACTTACCATCTTGATTAACTCAATGGAGTACATTTACATAATTATTATTAATGATCAGATTTAAAATTATAATTAGTGAATAAATTTTTTATCTATTCAATGATTGTAATTATTTCTATCTTTAAATAGTGAGTGACTTTATCAGGTTTGACACACTGAATTGGTTTTAAAATAATGGACTGAACATCCTATGAACACCCTACATGGACATAACTAATTAAAATTTTAGATATTCAACTAAAAATACATAAATAAGATTGATATATAATTTAACAAACCCATAATTTTTTCATAACAAAAAACATAAATGATGTAATCTTATTATAAAAGAGTTAAAAAATATACAAGGAATGTCAATATTTGAAGTTAGATTTTTTCTAATATCATGTCTACTTTTTTGATACATATTACATATTCACAACTTTTTTTTGTAGTGTGTTGTTTATAAAATCCATTTTACATTTAATATCATTAATACTTCATAGATCATGTATTTTTTACTTTTTTACTTTTAAAAATTAATTTAATGGGGAATGAATTGATTGTTACCAAGTGGTAAAGAGTTTTTTAACACAATTCCCATTAATTGGGTTATAAAACTTATTCATTAACACTATAATGATTTGATTATGTGTGAATTTATATCTAAATTATTTTATTATATATTTAAAATTTTATGGTATGTATTTACATTTGTTAAACATAATCTCTATATTTATTAGCTCTCAATTATTTGATATGATCTTTATAAGGGTTAATCATCCCAAATTCCATTCTTTGGGAACTCTGTTTATGATTTGGACCAATTTTAATTATGAAGTGTATATATTGGACTTTTGAAATGATATATCATGGTTCTCAATATTTTAATGGTATTTTATGTTTCATTTGAACTTATTCTCTCATAGAGATTAATATTAAAGAGTCTCCAAAGTGAAAAATGCCTTATGTTACAATCAACTAGCTTTTGGGACTGTTTATGTTCAAGGTTATTTTAATGGAAATAATGTGGTTTTATTTTCAGGAAACCCATATATATTACTTTCCATAGGTTTTGAACTTGGTTCACATTATTAATTTACATTTCCAAACTTGTATATATATGAAACATCATGAAATAAATTTTTAATTGATGCAGATATTGTATTTTTATTTTAGAACGGGTATCTCCCTCTTTATTATCTGTGATTTGTAAAAAAAATAAAAAATTATATTTTAGAATTACAATTTATTTCAGAAAAAAAATTATATGATCTTATACATTTTTAGGACATAAATGTAAATTTCTTATTAATGGGTGTCTTTTGACACTTTTTACCAATTTTTTTATGAAAAGAACGTTTATTTTCAACACTTATCACATCAAAAGATTTTTCATTAATCATTTATATTATTTTTTATGAATCTTCCTTCATATTTTGTCAAGTATTTTATAAAATAAAATTATTTTTTTCGTATTTTTTGATTTTTTTATCTTTAAAATTTATTTTCAAAATGAAAAAAGTTTTTTCCTACAACTTGTTTTTAGTGATATTTTATTGTATATAAATTCCTCAATGTTAAAAAACATGTTGTTACTTATAATAATATGGGGGTATTTTTTAATGATAAAATCATCATTATTTCAATGGTTTTATTATTGTTGTTTCAATGTAATTTTTAGGGACCCCGATTATTTTCCATGGGTTAATCATGTCTTAATGGTATTGTTTTTGAACCTATTTATTTTCAATGAGGTAAAAATGATTCGAAGAAACTATTATAGATAAAATTTATTGTATTTCTTAAACATGTTCTAATGATACTTTCATTGTACCCATTTTTATTCCTTGGGTTAATCATGTAATCTAAGGAATAATGATTTTTTCTGTTTTATGATTAACACATGATCAATGTACTTTATTTATGGTTCTTAGAAATTCTTATATGATTGGTGCTCCTAGATAGTGTTGTCTATGCCCATTAAGGTTTATATGATAGTGGGTATAAGATAAAATCTGGTGATCCCATTATAAATTATATAATGGGTGACTCTAAACAGTAATGGGTGAGTCCATTATAACTTATATGATGGGTGTACACAGATAACACTGGGTGACCTAATAATACTTATATGATGGGTTTAACTAGAGATTTCTCTAATGAATTATGTAATAGTTATTTTATATGGATAATTATAATAGAATTCATCCAAATGATTAATATAATTGTAAGGGTTCTAGTATGATGATATTCCAAGATATCAACATTTTTTACTTATGTATTCTACATGATTACAATGTTTTCGGTATTTCAAGAGTAATATCACACTTCTCATGATTCTTGATTCTTATGAATCATTCCATTTTAAATCCTTATTATATGTATGATGATTAATTATTTAGGTATTAATGGGTATGAGTTCTTTTATGATTCTCTCATGAAATCTAATTTTAATAAACATCTAAAGACCATTGATGAAAATTAATTAGTAATGATTATATTAATCCTTAATGAAAATTTATGCCCACCCTACTGATTTTTTCCCCCAGGGTATAAAAAATTTTGTTTAAAGAATTTTGTTTTCAAATATTTCATATGGATGATCAATACTTAATGTGAAATAAGAAAAGTTACCTCAAGTGAGAGAAAATGTTATATGATGGCATGGGTATTGTATATCTAAGAGTTTTTCTAGGTTCTATAAAACTATAAGCGTGAATGGCCTTTGAGAATTTATGTTATCAATATTTCCTTCTTATATTTATTTTTTTGGTTAGAAAATTGGGGTTACCTTCATCAGTTTAAAGCCTAGAAATATATTTTTTATGATTTCAATCCATTATCTGGTGGTGTGGGAGTTGGGTAGTTAAATGTTTTAGTTAGGATTTCTGGATATTTAATTACATTATAATTATTTTTTATAAAATTAAAATTCTTTAATATTAATTCTAATGTAGATTTTTTAATATTTATTAGTTTTTAATATTATGTTTTGAATGTTAAATAAAATTATTATATTTTATTTGTTTTAGAAAAATTAATTTATTTATTTTTTAAAAAATTATATTTTTAATAACTATTTTATAGCCTATTTATGTTTTGTGAAATATTTATGATGATCCATTTTTATAAGAAAAAAATACTTAATTAGACTTAATAATATTTTATTATATTTAACAATATGTTTATAATATTATTTTCAATACAAATGTTTTATTATATTTTAAATTATTAATTTTATAGTTTTTAATATTTTATTATTTTAATACATTTTGTATAAAAATTCTATTTTACATTATATTAATATTTCGGTTTTAGGAGCCTTTTATTATAATAAATAGAATACTCTTAGAATGGGTTATTTGGTAACCCTTACATGACTCAGAGACATAGTGGCACAAAAAAATGCCACATGGCCTAAAGGATGCTATTGTTGAGCAAAAAAACATATACCTAAGGCCCCATGTAATAATTCAACAATTAGTCCTTGCACCAATCAGACGACACTCCTCCCCCTACCAGTAGTCTCACCACATGATTCTGGTTAGAAAAAATGCATTTTCATCATAGATTGACTTGTGGAACCATGATAGATTTATGTAATAATGTTGGAAAGCACTCCATCCAATATTTTAGAGGAGCTTCAGATGATGGGTTCCATTACACCCATCTATCTATCAAGTCACCCACCAAGTGGTGACTCTGTAGCCATTTTCATGAATCACATACCAATTACACTAAATATTTGATCCCGTTTAAAGTAAAAAATTTACATTTTCATGAAATTTAAAATCCCTCAATAGGTAGATAAGGTTTGATTATGATCATAAAAACTCTCACAACTATAAATGGTGCAGGACTCATAGTAATTCTCCTTCACTATCTACCTAATGCACCGAATCAAATGTTGGATTCCCATCATGCTTTTGGCAACCTGAATAAAATTGAAAAAGGTCTTATATCCTATAGGAGTAATGAATAATGAAAATTAAAAAAATTAAATTCAAAATGAAACCAAATGAAAACTACCATCACACAACACCACTGAAATTTCCACCGAAACAATACTCCACTACCACTGATGAAAAACATAACCACTGACTCCGAACACCACCACCATTGATTGTCTTACCCAATATATAGACATACCTCAACTTTATAACACTATGGATGATCATACCATTGTGAGCCACTATGAATCCTCTGAGGACCTCCACAAAAAATACAGGAAGAAGAACATAGAGTGAGATATGATATATAGAGATATGTTCCCATCAACCAAAGATTGATTCCATAAATTACACCATAGAAATTGGTGACATCCAGAACACCTCATGAGCCCACTATGATAATACCGGCTATATATAATAAGACTAAGGTAGAGCTGGACCATGAATTCATTATCTTCCTCTATAAGATAAAGGCCATTGGAATGATGTAACCAATTCCAAAGATAACACTGAAATAGATTCCCTAAACTTGATCTCCTTGAACATTGTTGGAGATGAGTGTTTGTATAAAGGAATTAAGTCTAAAATACTACAAAATAATGTATTTTGAGAATCGTTGTGAATTAAGAGGCTAATAGATCATCAATGAAATCAAGAATGAAATTGAGGAAAATCCTTATAGTGGAAAACAAATATCACCTCAAATAGTTGTTCACCTAAAAAATACATTACATCTTCCAATAAGCAGTGACAGAGATTCATTAATAGTTGATTCCAATATTATTATTTGTGATGAAATTTTAATTTAATCACAATTAATTATTTTGTATTGTTTATTTATAATGTACTTTTAGTCTATCGCAAATGATCCAAAAAAAATTTAAAATATTATAATTAGTAAGACGTATATTCTCGACTATGAATGTATATGCATATACTTTCTTTATTTTTATCAGTGAATGGATGATTATTATTACTCATAATATCATCTTTATGAAATATTTATCACCCAATGATTTTTAAAAATTTTGTTTTTTTAGATAAATTTAATTTCTTTGACAGCTTACATTTCACAAAAACCAATCTTAAATGAACTCTAGAAGAATATTATTATTTTAGCACAATTATTTTCACCTATCTGTTGGAATAAAGGGATTTAATGTGATTAAACAAATTATAAAATTATATTTTAAACAATTTGATAAAAATAATTCATTATTTACTAATTAATTATAAGTGAATAAAAAATTAAATTGAACATAACGGATTTTCTATAATAAAACACAATTTTTATTCTCAGAATAGAATGTTGTCTGGATAAATTGAATTATTTAATATTATTGAAATATGTTAATAAATTTTATATCTTATACATTAATTAAACTTTTTTTAAATTAAATCATTATATTTTTAGGATTAAGTCAAGCATAAATAAAATTTTAAACATAAAAAGATATATATTTCTAGAAGAAAAATTTTCCACCTGTTTACAACACAAAAATTTTAAAACTAAAAGATGAAAAAATTAGTTTTTTTAATTTTAAAAAATATATTTCATTTTTATGTGGTATATCCAAATGATATTACAGTGATTTTGGGGTATTTTTTTGAAAGTTTTATTTTGGGATGAATTGTGGAAAATATTGAATTTAAATTGAAAACTTATTTTTCTAATAATTTAATTATATAGTTAAATTAATTTATAATATTTTTTAAAGTATATTTAGTTAAATTATACATTAAAAAATATAATTTTTTTCATTTTCATCTATTTATTATTTTATTTGGGTATAAAATCAACTCAAACATTTGTGATTTTATCTTTTAGAAAATGCTTTTTCATTAGGTATATGGGAATAATTTCAAATATACTTTTGACACTTATGTGAATTTAATTTTTTAAAATATATTAAATATTTTCAAATATAAGGTCCAAATTATGTTTAATGTAAATTTTAAATTTTTGGTACAAAAATAGTTACTATGGTAACAAATTTATTTACTGTGGTAATGGTAAAAAAGAAATAGGTTATACTTAAAAAGTTAATCGATTTAAATACCTAAAAACTAGAACATTTTATTGTAGGTTTAAGTATTTAATGGCCCTAATAATACATTACAATATTAATTTCCATAAAAATTTTATTAAATAAATTATTCTTCAATGTGGTTGGATTTAAATACAAAATATTCATTATTTAAATCACTTGATCCCACCTCTCCTAAAATATATATACCATCCCTCACAACCCCATTTTAGCTCACAAGACATTTAGCTCTTGAAATATCTCCCAAAACCTCTCCTACTCAATCTCCCCTAGTATCAGTGCTTCTATTATCACCAAAAGGAAAAAATATCAGTTCATCAATGGGCACCCATGGAGGTGACATTCAAGAGGTAATTAAAAAAAACCTCTCTAATTTTAATTTCTTCGGCTAATTTCTTCAAATATAATCCATAAATAATGGAATGAAAACTCATGAATAATTTAGATACTATGTTTTATCATGTTAATGGATTATATTATATCCATTACTTTTACTTCCACCACATATTCAATGAAATGAAACTATTGTCCAAATTGTTTTAGTTAATCATCTCAAGGAATAATGATTTTGTTCTTTTTACATTATCACATTTATTGTTGGTAATAAAACTATTATTCTGATTAAATAATATTTTACTAGGTATATTACATCCAATTTTATGTTCTAGGACGAAAATGAACTAGTAATTGTAAATAAAATTAATCTAGTTCATGATATTTGAAAAAACCAACCAAAATAAACCAAAAATTTATCATTAATGTTTTATCAAATAAGTCATCCCCATGTTAGAAATAAAATGATATATGAGAACATTTAACCATATTAAAATTAATTAATACCAATTTATATAACTTATTGAGTTTTATTTCCATTTGAAAAAATATCCATAATTTTACACAAATAAATCGATCAGAAAAATCTGGAAAACAAAGCACCCAAAACAATGAACGAAATCGATTATTATTAATTAATGGGTTATAATATGTTATAAAAATATCAAATAAGGTATTACAAACATGAATATTGTTATCTACTTAATTTATAAAATTCATTAAAAGATTTTATAGGAGTTTTATGTATTAAAAAATCAAGGGAAGAATAATGTTATTGTTTCGCTTCCCACATTTTATTTCTGTGAGATATATATCATATTCACCACTACGTCTTATTTATGGAGTTTTTTATACTACCATATTATACATTATACCGTAAATATTTCCATAATAGTGTTATTTAATATTAATTTTTTTAATTATTACTTTTGTTGGGGAAGATGATTCGACTGATAATAAATTGGTAAGGGAATTCTTAACATAATTTCTATTCCATGGGTTAAACTTCAATGTAGTCAATCATATTCTACAATTTTTATTTATGATATTAATTTTGAATATATTATTTCATATTTCAATATTATATGTCACTTTATAGAGAGTATAACTATTTCATTCATTTGATAAATGGTCACTCCAAATTATAAGACACGTTAATTTAAAAAAATTAGCATTTTAATGATTCCTATAAAAAATAAATTTTCCTAAATGTTGATGTTTTCTAAAATTGTTTCTAAAATGTTTTCAATATTCTCCCATGTTTCATTAATTAAATTTTTCACATTGTTTTAAGTTTAATATAATGTTTTGTAATGTATTTTTTAGTTTTAAATACAAGGTTTTTGACAGTTGTTTGGAAACAAATATTGAAGAATAGTTTTCAACATATATTACATAAGATATATTTTCCAAATTCATGAATCATTTATTCTTTGAAGCAAACATTAAAATTTAAAACGTTTCTCATTATGTAAAATTTTATATTTTATAATTATGTTTTTTTTAATCCTATGAAATTTTTAAATTGAAAAAGTGTATTTTCCTAAATATTTATCCAATAATATAATTTATAGTATTTCCATAATTATAAAAATCCATTGATAAATAATATGATTCATTTCGGTTTATTTCATAGGATAACATCTTTTAGATTGTATAATATATTTTTTGATCATTTCAACTTACGATGTTCTATTTTGATATAATTTTTATATTTCATTTTGTAATGCTTATTGACAATATTATAATACTGTTTTTGTTCCATGTGTATCCCTTATTAATATTCCTTATGTTTGATTCATTATGTGGAACACATATAAATGATAATGTTGTATTGGATGTGCTGAGATATTTGTCCAATTCATTGTGTAATTTTTCATTATCACGAGACAACTTAATTGGATATGGAGTGAACATAATTACTTTAGTGAAATTCTTCCACCATGGGATATAGTCCTAGAAGGTAGATTTGACACATTTTTGTGTCATGTTATATGTTATTTCCCCAATTCCATTTTTATATTATCCCCTCATGAAGCATGTTCTTTGATTTTTTTATAAATCTCGTATTATGACAATCCATGTTTTATTTCATGATAGAATAGTTTAACACTTTCTATAAAGGATAAGTTTTTCAAATGTTATGTTCATGATCACATACCCTTATTCAGATATAATTATTCCATATTATCATGGTTTTATTACTCTTATATTTATCCTTAATGGCCATCTAAACTCACCCTTATTATGATTTTTTCTGAAGTATTTGGGAGATAATGTTAAATGAATTATGTCTATAATGATTTCACATGGATTATGTTCATGACCTATTTTAGAACTTGGGAATAGTGGGAAATATTATTGATCATATTATTCATGATCCCATATTATTAAGAGTATTACCTAATTATATAAATCTCTAAACATAAACTGTCTTTGGGTATGAATATGATCCAATACCTTTTATATTTTATGTTATGTTGGCATAAATTGGGTCACATTTTTTATAATTCATGTCAAGAATGTAATTATTATGTTTCAAGCACTAGATCAAGTAATAGGGATTCTAGGATGTTATATTTGGTATCAGGGTTGGTTTTAGACTACATTGTAGATTATGATGCTTTATTTTTTGGTATTCTTATGAATTATGGATATCATAAGAGTGAATTTCCTTGCACTGGCCTACATGATTTCTTAGTTAGTATAAAATTATTTTCATCTATTTAAAATATATTATAGATAATGGTTATTTGACTTTTAGTAAATTATATTATAAATATAACCATTACATTGGAAATCATTTAGTTTTTAAATGATTAATATCATATCGGATGCTATTTAGAACTTGGAAATTCAAAATGATTAAGATAACTAGATAACTATGGGGTTTTATTTGAGTAATAAAAGCTGATTTACATTTTTTAATAAAATATGTTTTTTATTTTTTATTTATGGATATTTGGGTTGTTTATGGAAAGAGTTAGCATATCATACAGATGATATGATTTAGGAAATTACCCTATTAGAATGAGACATTGAATGTATTTTATGTTATTTAGGGATAAATATAAAAAAAATTGGAAGCCTATGTGACCAAATACATCAAATTTTTAGGGTTTGAAAAATATAATAGAATATTTTTGAAGAACTTAAACTATAGTTATTTATTTAAGGATCTATGTTTTTCATTGGGTAAAAATTAGTATTTTTTAGAGTTATGTATTTTTCATCATATATTGGTTTCTTATATTTGTATGATTATATCTCATACTAACCATTTTTATTTTCTTAATTCTAATGGATATGAGTAATATATATTTATGTATAATGGATTTAGTGATCTAGATAAGTTGATTCTTATGCTTTAGGCACACAAAAAATTCATACTCGTCATTTAGATAAAAATATGAGTTTGTGGTAGAAATTTCTTAATGAATGAAATTATACATGCCAAGTAAGTATATTTACTCATGGTTTTAGATTGGTAAGTAATGTAATTCCTCAAATCATTGAAAATGATATTGAAAAAGTAATTTTATTTTATTGGTGTTCATAATTTAGTGTTAATGACATCGTTAACTCATAACATTTTAAATGTTTTTTTATTTTAGAATTTCTGATTACCATGTTCTCTCTCACTCTCCATTAGAACATGATAGTTTAATTTCTCTTCCACATCACAGTTTTCAGTTCTTAGTAATGTTATATTATTAAAAATCCTATATTTGTGGTGACCATAAAATTTAACTTTATCTCTTATTAATGGGATGTTTTATTAACCCTATTTATGATGTGGGTATCAAAATACAATTTTAAGTATAACTTTTTAATTATCAAGTGAAATTTAAAAATTTATGACGAAACATTTTTTCGAAATTATTGATCATATTGTGAAGGTAGATTATGAATTAGATCTTCCACTAAATCTCTCTCAAGATCATGATGGGTTCCATGTATCTCTTTTTGATGAAGTAGATAACCGATCTATCATGTATACCAAACATAGAGTACATACCAATAGATCAATTCCATTATTATAAAGAAATACCTATAGAAATATTTCATAATAGAGAAAATGTTCTTTGAAACAGGACCACTCACTTCGAGAATGTTTTGAAGTTGGGTAGAATTTAACACCCCATGATTTTAGGATATGTAATTTTTTCAAAAAAAATACAATCTCTTCAATATATTACATTTTAAAAAACATTGACCTTAAACAAACCCCAAAAAATAATATTATTTTGCACCAACCTTCATTACATTTCTGTTGGAATGGAGGTAATGAATTATATTAACTATTTTATAAAAATATAGGTTAATGGTTTTTATAAAATTAATTCATTGGATACAAATTAAATATAATTTAAAATCAAAACCAGTTGAACAAAAATCACATTCTTTCATAAAAATCAATTTTTATGCTCACAATGAAATTTTGCCTTAATAAAAAAAATCATTTACTATTAATAAAATGTATTAATGAAATTTATATTTTATGTATTCAGTAAATTATCTTTATGTTCATTTAATATGTTTAATATTTTAAGGGTAATAATAAATCAAATTTTATGAATAAATGGTTATATTTTTCTAAAAGGTAATTTTGCCGCATTTTAATAGAAATATAATTTTAAAACATATTGTTTACAGTTTTATATGTTTTATTTGAAAAAAAAACATAATTTTTGAAATTTGTATATTTAAATTATCTTAGGGTAAATTTATGTTAATTTTTAATAAGTTTCATTTGTTGATAAATAGTGAAAAATATTTAATTTTAATTGAAATATGAATTTTCAAAAAACCTATTTGTACTAATAAAATATATTAAAAATTGGTTATTAGATATAATTAGTTTATTATACATAAATAGATACATGTTAGTTCATTTTAATCCATTTCATGTGGAAATTGTGTATCAATCCATTTCATGCTTTTGATGTTTTCACTTTTAAAAAATGTTTTTTTGTTGCTTGTGGGGATTTAATTTTAAGAATAATTTTTTAAATCATATGGTCTGAATTTGGTAAATTATATAAAATATTGGGAATAATATGTTAGAAACTATTTTTAATGGTCAATTTTTCTTAGATATAAAAAAATTTACCCTGGTAAAAAAATTATAGACCACAGTTAATGTAAATAAAATGAAAATGGTTAACATTAAACTAGAAAAGGCTTCGAATACCTCCAAAGAAAACTTTTAATTATTGGGTGAGATATTTATGAAATGAAACTATAATATAAAATATTAATTTCCATCCAATTTTTTTGGAATTAATTCGTCGTCAATGCGTTTGGATTTAAGTATAAAATAATAATTATATTAATAAATTAATCTCACCTATCCTCAAGTACAAATAACACCCCTCATCATCCCATTTCCACTCTCTAGCCACGAATATCCTAAATTATATGAAAAAAATAATCTTCCTTACTATTCCCCTATACTAGTATTTCTGTATCACAAAAATGCCAAATAAAAGGTCTTTAAGGGTCTCTCAAGGAGGTGATATTCAAGTATAAATTTACTAAAAAACACCTCTCTTAATTTCATTTCATCTTCTATTTTCCCCTCAGATACTTCACCGATAATGGAACGATAACTCCAAATTAATTTATATACTCTATTAGTATTTAGATAATTTAATCTTTTATATCCATACATTTTATTACATTCTCTTATTCAGGTAAATGATAATATTCTCCAAATTATAAAATTTAATAATATCTGTGAACAATGATTTGGTACATTTTCAATTACCATTGTCATGACTAGTTAAAAACTATTATTTTGGATAAATAAAATTTAAATATGTTTTTCTAATCCTATTTCATGTTTCATGACAAATATATCCTTATAATTTTTAATAAAATGAAACTAGTTCGTGATGTGAGCAAAACCTGTCAAAATAAAATAATCATTTATCATTGACGTTTTATCAAAGTAATCATCCTCATTTAATAATTAAAATTGATATATGATGAAATTTAAACTTATCTAATTTAATTAATAATTTTTTTTTCAATTATGGACTATTATTTACATTTTACTTGAAAATCCATAATTACACATAAATAAACCAATCATGAAAATCATGAAACAGACAAACATGAAACAATGAAATTCGTGAAATGTTACCTATGAAAGGGTGATAAACTATAACATAAATTTCATATATGTTATTATAAATGTGAATTTGGTTCTTATATTAATTAATAATATTCATCGAAACATTATACATGAGATTTATGTATGCAAAACCAATGAGAAGAGTGATGTTAGGTTTTCTCATCTCACTTTTTTCTATTAGATATATGCCTTATTGACAACAATTTCTTGTTTTTCTACTATATATACATTAATTTTCTATATATTACCATGAATATAATTATATTCATGCTATTAAATATTTTATTTGATAATTATTAATTTTTAGTTACATATTATCAGACTAATTACAATATTGTAAGGGAATTCTAAACCCAATTTCCATTCATTGTGTTAAGCTTATACTTCATCGATTATGTCATAAAATGAATATATTTTAAATTAATTTTGAATATAACATGTCATATTTCCAATAATTTTATGTTTCTTTAAATAGAAAATATATTTCTGATTTATTATATTAATGTTAACTCCAATTTATAAGAACATTATTTTAAAATTTTAAATTTTTAATGATTCCCTTAAAACACTATTTTTCATCCATGAAAATTATTTATTAAGTTGTTTATAAATTTTTTTTACTATTACCCAATTTTTTCAGAAGACATTTTTACCATTCATTGACTTTTTACAAAAAAAAATTAAAATATTATTTTTTTCATTTTCTAAAAAAGGTTTTTTGAGACTTTTCAAATACAAATTAGAAGGAATGTTTTTTAACTTATATGTAACAAATGGTATTTTGTGGTTTTATGATGCCTTTTTGTTTTCAATAATTCTATACATTTTTAGAAGGTTACCAGAAAATAATCATCTTTATTTTAAAATTTCACAGTTTTATAATACTATGTAATTTTGAAGGAGAAGATTGATATTTTCATAAATAATTATCCAATAATATCATATAATGTATTTTAATGTATGTAAACATCCTTTTTAAATTATTAAAATTCATTATGGATGATCTATTTTTAGAAAATATGTAATATTTTTTATATTGTTTTTGAGTAGTTCGATTGGGGTTGCACTATTTTGAAACTAATATTATATTTCACATGGTAATGCTTCATGAAAATATTACAATACCCATTTCCATCTATGAGTAACCCTTATGTTAATTAATTATGATACATTCTTTATGTTGTGCACATGTAAGGGATCTTGATGTAATGGGTGTGCCCAGATAGTGCTCCAATGCATTGTGTAATGTTTTAGTCTCTTGAGAATTCATGTTGGGATAAGGAGTGAACTTAATTCCTTTAGGAGAAAATTTCCACCATGTGATAGTATTGGAAGATATATTTGTCTATATTTTGTGTCTTATTATATGTTATTTCTAAAATTACTTATTTTAGGAAATGTTCACATGGATTATGTTCTATGATTAATTTAAAAACTTATTTCTTATAAACATCCATGTTTTATTTCATGAATCCCGAGTTTTACCTTTGGTATATAGGGAAAACTTTTCAAATTTTATGTTCATGATCACATACATGTATTATCGTAAAGTTTTATGATTTGATCATGGTTTGTTGAGTCTTATATTTAACCGTAATGAGCATCTCATGTAACCCTTTTTATGTTTTTCCCCTGGTTATGTAAAAATATGTCAAATTAACTATGTCTAGAAGGATTTTACATAGATGATATTGATGAAATTTTGTGGATGTTGGGTATAGTGGAAAATATATTGATAAAATTATTTAGGAACCCAATTTTTTGATATTTTTTTCCAAATTCACCAAAACTATAATCCTAAAAGGTCCTTGAGTTTGTAAGAAATCCAATATTTTTGTTCTATGTTGTAGGTTTTTTGGAATATATTGGATCACATTATCCAGTATTAATGTGATGGATGATATTATTATGTTTTTATCATCGAATCTCAAAGTGCAGATTCTTGGATGTAATAAATATTGTAATAATTTTGATCTACATTCAAGGGAGACACTTTTTAGTTTTCCAATTCATATGAAACTTTTAAAAAAAATCATATGTATAATAGGGATTTAGATGAGTAAATGGGTGATTCAGGGGATTCAAGTGGAAATAAAGATGTAAAGTAGAGAATAAAACATGATTATCATATAGTAATTATACAATCAAATCACCAAAGAGAGAATTTTTTCACATTCTTAGAGTGAAATATTTATGTTAATGTTCAATCAAATTTCCAAAAAAAGTTTGGACCAATGTTATATGAACAAATTACTAATTTGGATTCTAAATTATTAGTAAAACTGGGAATCATTAGAAATATCACTATAGGGGTATATAAAATAGTGTACATCATGATTCTTTTTCCACTATGAAATATCTAACATGAGATAGTTTACTATAATACATGTTTATTTAAAAAATATATTATGAATTCTTCCAGACATTTTAATGACTTCCAATTTATTGGAATATTTGGGAATTGTAATTTCGGGGAGTATGGTGACATATGGTTAGTGTTTAGATTATTATCCCTTGTAATTTGTTTACTTAAGAGTATAATTCAATTGATATTGGTGGTGGAGTTTTGAAATTTATATTATTGATTCTATTTATTTTTATCATGGGTTGAATATTGTATAATATTAGTGCTTCCCAATAATTATTTTATTATTATTTAGTTTTTTATTCTGTATTTGATGTTGAGTTTGTATTTGGTGTCTTGAGAGTTTATTGACAATTCGAAAGCAGTGTGTGTCCAATGAGAATATACCCATATTTATCATTATTATTAGTTTATTTGATCATCATTGATATTAATTAATTTTAGTGGTGAAGGGTTATAATGTGATTATTGTTTTGGATTATTTGAGTGGTTTCCACTCTTAGATAATTTTTTACAAGATACATATGGTCTTTTTTTCCTATTGAGATAAATCTCATACTTTTCCAAGAGACTAGAATTGTTAATATAGTAGTGATAAATTTTAGTTATATTTTTTAAAGATGATGAAATATTGTATAATATGGATGTTTTTATATCACAAATGGAATTAATAGTGTTTTAAATCATTCTATTGTGGATACATATAAAGTGGTGTTTCTTATGAACTCGGTAGTATAGACACTAAAAATATTGGTAGTGTTTTTTATTTATATAGTTCATCTTGTTTAACTTTATCTATTACAATGTAACTCATGGATCTAATTTATCTTAAAAAATTGAAAAATAAATTATAATATCTGAAATCTATGATATTTTTAAACTAAAAGTGTCATTATGATGTCCTTAGATGATTTTATTAAGAAGATATGCAGGATCACTGAATAATTTGTTTATTATTATTATGTGGATTATATTACCATCATGAGTAAATACCCATTTCAAAGGTAAAATGATTTATTTGTTCGTATCTAGAATATCAATGGTTTTTAAGATCTATTTATCTTTTTTTATCATTAGCTTAGAGTGTGAGAATGAAATGTGTTAAAGAAAACTCTTCTAAAATTTTAGGATCATTTATAGTTGTGAATGATGTTGTTAACTATGATTAATTCACTATATATTCTTATGTACTTGTTGAGTACTATTTATAAATATTATATATATTCATTTTTATCATATTTATTAATGATGTATTTTTATATTTCAACTTGTATGATGATTGTTTGGGGAACTGGACCTTTTTCATGGGGATGATGAGAACTCATATATTATATGATAAGTGGAAAGAATGATATTTTTTCCCTAATAGAATAAATTACTTATACATTTTTTAGATATATAATATTAGTGGAGCATGAACATTTATAAGTTTAGACAACATTTTAAATACTCATGAATATTTTGAAGACAGATTTTATTTTGATCTTGTTGGTAATTATAATTTTTCAATTTAGTATTTCTCTAATATCACTATGATAATCTGGGATTTTACTAGAAGGGTCGATTTTTACTGGGATGAATGATCTCATGACACATTTAATGATTTCAATATGAGTTTAGCATTAGTTCCAACTCCCATTTGACTTGAGATGGGAATGCACTAAGAAATTAATGGATATATAGTTATTATAGGACACGTTTTTTATGTTGGAATGGTGGGTGTGGTAAAATATTCATAGTGGATTTGGATATTCAAAAAAAACATCTATACCCATGATCTTGTCATGACTATAAATATAATGATTCTTAAATTACGGATAAATTCATTTTTTTAATTGATTTTTTTTCAGGTATATAGAATGAAATAAATTAATGTATATATTTTCTAAGTGGAATATAAATCATTAATAGGTATTAATGGTTATTAAAACTTAATCATTTCATTTTGAGGTAATGTATACTCTAGGGAAAATGAAAGCTTTTTTGACGCTTTAATATGAAAATTTATAGTAGATATTCTTCATGAATTAAAATATAAGAGGAATCTTGTAAATCGTTTCCCTTCTTTTCATATATATATGTATCAATTTAGGAATGTATTGAAGTTTTGAAACCCTTGAACATAATTTCATATATACAGGACATAGCATAATGTGTTCAAAATACATATTTTCAATTATATGTTAATCATGACTAAATGTATTGTTGGTAGATGAATCCTAGGTTAACTCTTGATGAAACGCCCATTTCATTTTTTAATCGATGTTGTTTGGGTTTTCTTTTTTTTGTATAGAAGTGATCAAGGAGTTCTAAATTTTTGTTTATATGTTTTATCCTAGTTTATCGAAAATGTACTATATTATTAGATGAATATTTTTTTATCAGGGTATAATGTTTGATATAGAGAGATTTATGTTGAGATTATTCTTATATTTAAAGTAAAATTATAAATGTGATATTCCCATGGTGTGATTCAATAATTATATTATTATATGTATAAATGAGATGAAATTAAAATCGACATTGATACTGGTGATTTGTTATCACTGAAAGGTAGAGATGTGGTTTGGTTTATTATGATATGGTAGAATAATGTTTCGCATATTCTTTTAATTTAGGAATCTCAAATAGATTATGGGATTTATCAAATATATATTTAGATAATTTTATACATCATTTGATTCAAAATATATTTTTTTCTAGTCATGATGGATGATATATATATATATATATATATATCTTTTAAAGTATTGCGAATTACCTTACAAACTCAAGTGAAGTTGAGTATGAATTTTAATCCCTAAATAATTGGAACAAGATATGGATTGAATGTGATTGAACCACTGTTGTTCAAGCTATTTGTAAGGGGGTGGTGCACCTTGCATGGTCGCTTACCTCTCAATAGATGAAATGCCTTGCTTCGCTCATGGACCTCGATTACATTTCCACACATGTGTTCCGTGAACCGAACATGGTTTCTGATAGTCTTTCCAACAAAGGGGTCAATCAGGATGTTACCTGGCAAGATGAGTTGCATGATGTTTCGCTCCCCTTTTATGATAAGGATATTAATAAGATTATGTCTTTCAGACTTTTGTAACTCCTTTTTTTGAGCAATAAATAGTGCCTTGGTCTTTGACCGATGCTCCACCTCTGAAAAAAAAATCCAAATAAATTTTTAGATAAAATCTTTCACATTTAACATATATAAATAAAATAGATATAATTACATTAACAATTATATTAATATTAATAAATTCATGGTAATATTTTTTTATTGTATTATCATTGAATTATAGAAACCAATTGGATATCCCTTTAGATATATTTACACATGATATTAGATACTCTGAATAATATTCTTGATCTCTTTGGTACACACAAGAGATGAATAACAGCTTTACATCACTCAACATTGATTTCAATAAGGGATATACTATTTTGACTCTCTATGTATTGAGAGAAGATGTAGTATTATCTAAAATTATTTATCTCTAACTAGAGAGGGTAATTTTTTAGACAAACATATTTCATTGTCATGGAACAACTAGTTTTTAAAAAATCGTTCAACAATAAATGAATAAAAATAAATTCAATCCATATAATTTAATTCTAAAAAAAATCACACCAAAAAACTCCTAAATAACAATAAGGTATTTCTAATTTTAGTAGATGTGAAATATAAAATGCATTTCACATATGTCATAAATAATAGTAAAATAACTATTATTATTTTAAGTTACATTTAATATTCCATTATAATTTGTTAAAAAAATATATTTTTTTAGAAAATTATATTAGAACAACCATATACACGTCCCCATAAAAAATAATATTTATTATTTTTAGTGACCAGTAATAACCAAATATCATTTAAAATAAAAATAGAAAATTATTTACTCAATATAATATATAATATATTTACTCATTCTCTTTCACATCCCGTCCTAATCAGTCTTGAACTACAAAAAACCCTATCCCGCCTACATTAAGATAGGGGATGAAAACTAGTGTTGAGTAGACATATCACACATATGGGAGGCATTATCCTAATGAAACGTCTCACAAACGCATATCTCCATACCAATAAGACTCTATAATGTAAAACAATAGAACCTAATAAATGCATACATACATAATCCCATAATCAGAGTACAAAAATAATGTACTCAAAGAGATAAAGGTGTGAAATATAATCCCAATAAAAATTGTAGATTGTCCAACCTACCCAAAAGGTGAAGACTACTATCAAGTGAAACAACCCGAAAAAAATACCTCGGTCTTTCTAGCACATGACATTCTACAACAGATCCATGTCATCCCAAGACACCATCAAATTGTTCTTCATCCTTATAATACTTGACACATGCTTGAAGAACCCATGTGGGGGTGAGTATTAAAATTACCTATAGGACACCTGAAAAACATAAAACACAATGCATCAAGAGTATTCATATCATAAAAATTATGTTATAATAAAAAATATACAACAAAACTTAGATATATACAGTATGGATACCATGCTACTAGAGTGTACAAATGAAACAACCAGCCACATTGTTCTTTTCAAAGCCTCTAGGAAATTAGCATTTCAGGATAACCCACTCCATGAACTATTCTATTATACGAGACACTCATAAAATTGATCATTATCATTTGTCCCTAACCAATAACATTCTTCTTTCATTGAATAATTCAATACATTGATAGGGGATCACACCCAAGTCCTCTAGTGGATGCCAAAAACCAAATATGATCAACTCTTAATGCTGGGGTACCATATACAAATGATAAAAATATCCTTAAATAAATTTTTTACTACATGGAGGATCAATTCCCAATGCATGGAGGTCACATCATTTTTTTGAACCCCACCCTGGGTACAAAATAGAATGATATTAGACTACAATTTGGTCTCACAATTGGATACCACAAACTCTTTTTGAGAATTTTTCTCTAGAAGGGATCACAATATAGTGATGTAGATGTAATTTCGAGAAGAATAATAGAGGGGATGGACAAAGGGAAGACACTAAATTAATACTCATCAACACTAAAGAAATCAAGGGAACCAAACACCCTCAAAGAGGATACATGGTGTGTACTAGGTGTACACAGTGTGTCCAGCCAAACCTTTATCCTCTCATGTGGTACTGCATCAAAAGGAATGAAAATATCCATATACAGAGAATTTACTGAAGGCTGCAAAACATGGGTATCTCTATCAACACCCCCTTCATGATTTTTGTCCTTATAAATGTACTCTCATCCTTCTCGTTTACTATACCATGTACGTTTTTGTAACCACCGATTTAGTCACTCAGCCTCTATGGGGACACGAGGCATGTAGTAGGGAACACATAGTTTGTTGAATATTATCTTCACCATGTAAATCATATTGATTCAAAGGGGGGCCCATAGGGTTTTTTATCTCAAATTACCCATTATGTTACCATGGATTTTCAAGAATATGTGTGTTATTTTCTACAGTAACATCTACACTACCATTTATATAATTCCAACATGGAATTTCATATCAAAGGTCTTGAATCCCTCTCATTGTGGGATATAAGTTTTTGAGATTCGAATCTACTTGGAAAACTCACTATCAAGTCATGTCATCCATATCACATCAAAATTGGATGAACATGATCCATCGACTAACCTGATCTACCTCTGATCTTCATATGGAATTATCTCACATTCTTCACACAATTGATCATGAAATGCACCCAAAATATATATATGAGGAAACAAAAAATGGTCGAAAACATACAAATATTGTGTATTTTATTAAATCAAAAACAAAATTAATTTCCTATGATGAACATGAAAAGAAATGGGGGATAATTACGTGAACCATAAAATATGAGGAATGAACATCAAAATTTGTTTTCCTCCTCGATCCATTTTCAATTCATTAGTCAAAAAAGGCAGAATAAATGATGAACTAATAAATCCACTATAAATAAAATGAACCTCAAATTTTTGAATCAATTATTTTTCATGGGATTTTTCTACATTAGATCTGGATAAAGAAAAAGTTATAAATAACAAAAAACTGACATCCTACCATGATTTTTTATCAATCCCCAAGGAATAATGTTTTTCTTCTTCTAGTATTGATGAGATCCATGAACTATGTTTGATCACAAATCCTCGATCTCGATCCAATTTTATGTTCTATACCAAAAATCCTATAGATGATCCTCTCAAACTATAGGAAATGTGTCTAAACCTAGGGTTTTATTCATAGCCACGTATTTATAGAGGGAATGTCTCATTATGTTAATATAATACAATAAATAAAAAAATTATTTTCATAACATCACCAAGGACTGCACATTAATGAAATAACAACTGATAAAATGAATATTTCATAGATAGGGTAAATGCCATGATGTGAACTCAACATTTTCATTCGATTTATAATATTGTCATTTTATAAAATTTATTCCAATATTTCAGGGAAAAAGTGTGTGGTTGATATTATGAATTTTAAAAAAATTTAATATCAATTATGGGCTCCACATGCCTCAAAATCTCACACCATATCCGTGTCTAGATCTAAAATTAATCAATATAATATTTAAAATAAATACATGGACAAGTTTTAGTCATCACATTCTCTTGGTCATTGGGATTTTAATCCTGATAGGTGACAAATACTAATACAAAATACAAGGCCACTGAAATGACATATGGGTATCCTGCTCAAAGGTGGTCCTTTAAATATTCTCATAGTACCACCCAAGATGCACTTGGGGTATATATCACCCATGGAATATCCTCTCTTAATTATCATTTATCTCTACCATATACTATGAAAAGGTATCCCTATACATGATGTACAGCTCTCCCTTGATGATAACAAGTCCTGGTTCATAAATGAACCACCTCAATTGTGACACATGGATGATGTCATGTAACGAGTCTAACTATGGAATTAGAGATAATCGGTATTCCATCTCACTAACTCCATGATGTATCTATAAAGGGACAACAAATATTAGATGTAGATTTCCTCCCCATCCAAATATTCATATCCCATGTTGACGGGAGACTGTTAGGAACACATGGACTCCATCCATGAAGTCCAAATTCCTCTATCATCTATTTACATGCGACTTATGGTGAATATATATAGTCCTAATCCACTCATAGATGATATGAACCTTCCCTTTCATAGATCCCACAATATCTATCCCCATTAGTGTTTCTCCCCTCTACTAGTTCAGTAAAGTGGTTTTATGTTAGTTATCCCATAAAAGTCCTCAAATGGTGTTATACTATGTGTGGAATACAAAATGTTTTTTATGAAAAATCAATTTAGGGTACATGCTCCTCCCAAGTATGGCCAAATTATAACATGAATGAATTAAACATATCCTCTAACACCTAAATTTTATAATCAATATTGTCGTTGTTTTTTATGTGAAACACCATATGCCAATACAACTCAGTTCCTAGAACCTCTTGTGACCTGCTTCATAATAACGATGTGGAGGAAACATCACAGTATGAAACAATAATCATGGGAATTACAAAGAGATAGACTACCTCATATATATAAATGCTTCTCAAGGTAAATCACCACTAGTTTCTAGTTTTTAACAATTTATTTATGCTATTTAATGTACATAAAATACATGGTTTATATATGTAAATATTTTTGGACCTTTTAGAATGTTTTGGGGTTTTTTACTATTTCATGAGTGGGCACAGTTTGAGGAAAACGTGAAACACTTATAAAAAACTATGCATAGTTAGAAAATTGGTAAATTAGATGTTCATGGGCTATTCATGGTTTTTCAATACGATGTGGAATCCAATGAGAAACCATGCATTTTGAAAAAAGGATTTTTACATTTAGAGGCAGTGGATTCAACAGATATGGTTCGTGGTTTGGAGGTTGTGTGAGTATACCATGAAAGGGTTATTCTTATGAGAGTAGATAATTCACAGTTGGTGCAGAAATTTCCTAACTATGAATCATAACTATGCACGTGTCAAAACCACCTCTTTAAAACATTTATCTATCATGTTTTTATCATTAAACCACTTTATTTTCCGCATACATAACCCTAAATCAGTTTTTTACTTCCCCAATGGAGATGGAGGGCTCTCTAATTGATCATGAGATCAGAAGTCATTACCTGGTGATTAAAAACTGATTCTTCATGTTATGTCATAGTTCTTCATCATTCATGATGTTCATATTAGATCAACATCGTAACTTCACTAGTTTTCATAGATATACACATACATTGGGTAGAGCTATGGTTGTTGATTCAAAATAGGTTTTGTTTGGGATTTTTTTATTATATGGGAAGAGAAATAAGGTGGGTTCATGGATATTCATCCAGTTTTATGACGGTTTTCGTTTCATTTATCAATTTTCCAAAAATACTCCAGGTAGGTTGCTTCAAACTTGACTACACTTTCTTAAATTGATTATCATAGATCCAAATTGATTAAATTTATTTAAATTTAATATAAAATCTAGGTGAAAATCATGAAAAAAATCATTATTATTGGTGATTTAATATTTTTTGGCAAAATTGTTGAATTTTGGTGAATTTTTGTGCAAATTTATTTAGTTTTCTGGATATTAAATTGGTGATTTTAAATATGGTTTTTCTAGAATAGTGTAATGGTTTTTTAGAGAATTGTTGTATATAAAAATATTATTTTATTGAAATAGTTTTGGCTTATGGGAATTTTAATAGTTTTTTAGAATAGTTGGGTGGGTGTTTATTTTTCATTTATTAGGCATTGTTGAAATATGAACAATAGAACATGTGAAATAATTAACTTGGAAAGAAGTAGAAGATCTATGAAAGACCACTTTGGAGTATGGAACTATCATAATGAATAATTCATAGTTAGTATTATGGTTGTGTGGAATGAAGTGGTTATATCAAATGGAGTTTGTGGAATTGATTAAAATGTATGGTTTGGATTCATTCATGAACATTGGATTTTGTTGGAAAATTTGTTACTATGGTACTTGTTTATATTTAGTTATAATATATTTTGGAAGTTGTCTATATTTAGTTATAAACTATTCAGGAAATTGTTTTATATAAACCATTTTATATAAAGGCTTCTAACTCTTTTATCCTTGTGGTGTGGGTGTGGAAGTCATTTCGGAAAACCTACAGTGTTTTAGTACTCACCCATTCATTATCTCATTAGTGATTTTTCAAATGTCATCTACCAGGATATGGGAAAAGGTAAAGTATCACAGGTCTTTAGCACTACCTCCTGATACTTGGGTTGTCTATTGATGTTAAAGCACAGAGTTTGTGGATCATGGAGCTTTGTAGTAGTCTATGAGTCTTGTTAGTCTATCTTCTACTATTTACTTTGATGTAGTAGTCTTCTATTGTAGAACAGGATTTGAGTACGATTTTGATCTATAAAATTTTAGGTTTTCATTCATGTTTATCATGTATCATTATAGTTTTATGTTTTGTTATGAATTGTTGGTTAGTTGTTTTATTATTTAAGGTAAAATCATCCCCCATCTAGTTATTTAATCCCTTCGGCATTTATTTCCATCTTTTTTTGTCCAAGGGATGAAAATTAAGGCCATGTAGCATTCTCCCTCATTATGGATCCAGTGAGGAGAATGATGGATGTTATAAATGGTATTATTATTTTCCATCCAAAATCATGTATAATATAATTGGTATTACCTAGTTCCCTTAACTGTGGAACATGTAGTCGTTATTTTTCTCAGTTATAGTGTTGAATTCAGTCTTGTCAAGTCCTGATGTTGTGATATTAGGGAGGATTATGACTCTCAAGACATTAAAAATGAGCATAAACACATATAGGTAACCATTTTATGCTGAACTTCATGTTACAAGGGAGTTGGCTAAATAACTATATTAGAGATAATTATAGGAATTTTAAATCACATTGTCATGGGTATAGCTTATGGGATAATCATGAAATTCATTAAAGGAATGAATTTACACTAGGATTACATATTTCATTATGAGTAATGATATTTTATTTTTTGAGATGTGTTACCCTTTTTAAATTTTTTAAATTTTATTCAAATTAATTATTTTGAAAAGAGAATGGTTGGAATATTTAAAAAATGCTTTGATTTTCAAAATCATGTAATGATTTGTCAAAAATTGATGAACAAGGAAAATGATTATTTTGAAATTCATTTTGAGATAATACATAAATATAGAGAGAGTGATACATATGGTGTTTGTTTTTTTAATAGAAAATGGAACCCGATATGCATCAGAGAAACCAACCGGAGGAAGCTACGGAGAATGTGGTTACGCCTGAGCTGTAGGTGAACCAATAGATAGTTTAGATTATATTCCAAGTGTTTTAATATATAGACTTAAGGAATTAGAGATATCCTATATGAAAAGAAATTCATTCTATCGAGTTCCAAAAATAGAATCAACCAATCTTTTTGACTGATTATAAACTAGAATGAGAAGAGGAATGGATTAACATGATGAATTGTATCTTAGATTTCATTAGAAGACTAGTGGTTATAAAATTTTATATAGTTATGTATATGTTCAAAAATATTTCATGATAATGTTGGGATCCATTAGTGTAGTAAATGGTAAACCAATTCCAATTTTAGAAGGATTTTGATGACTTGTTCAATAAACAATTCTATCCTCACACGTTACAGATTCAGAGAACAAAATGATTCATTGAAATTTAGCAAGTAAATATCTCTTTCATTAAGTATGTAGTTAAATTTATTAATTTAGTTCAATTTTCACCTAAATTTTCTATATGTGTGGGTTTAAAGGGACACATCTCTGAATCTAGGATAACGAAGGAAATCCGCTCGATGGGTATTGTTCTCTGTATTAATGATTATACATAGATGGTTACTTGAGAGAAAATGGTTTAAATATAAATATTATGAGTAAGGGGAGGAGAATGTATGTTGATAATAACTGGATCCAATTGGAAATTTAATGCTGGGAGAAAGTGGAAGAGGGAAACCTACTTCCAGGGTGAGTGTGGGAATCAGAATCAGATTGCTGGATTTGGGAATATTCCTTTGAGACCAACAAAAAAAGCATGATATTTCCAATGTTGTTCATTAGACCACATAAATAGATATTTTATAAAACCATCAAGATCATGACATAATTACAATAATATGGGACATAATATGATCTGTTTTCATTGTGGTATTTTTCAGTTGCTCAAGACACTTCTTGGGTGTCACTAGTTTTGTGTGCTCTGATGGGACGAAAACAACAGAATCACTTTCTTCAACAATGATGTGCTAGCCATGGTGATTCTAGGTATATCATGACTCCTCTATAAGTTCAATATCAACAAGGTAACAAGGATAATAATGAAATAATTAAGTAATTATATGGAGTTGAGGAGATAATTGTGGATGATCAGGTCGTTCCATATATAGTTAGAGGTATTGTTATTTTGAATTCTACCATCATGCAAGTGTTGTTCGATACTAGTTCATATCATTCCTTCATTGTATCTTGTGCTATTTATATTATATTTTTAATACATGAGATAATTTTTACTTAGATAAAACATCAAACTCCCCTTCATCAATGAAAATATTAAGCCATTTTGGGTAGAGTATGTTCTATAACTGTTGTTAGAGATGAGATGACATGTGATTTATATGTGTTAGAGGTGGATGTATATGATATAATCATGGGTATAGATCGGTTATAAATGTTAAAAGATAACATTTTTTTTATAAAAGAAGATTTATTTTTGAGACCAATGATGGCGCCAAGAATCTCTTCACTGTAGAATGTGTTGTAAAGACATATGCATTGGGCTCATTGGCACAAGTAGTGAGAATAATATCTTAGTTTTTGGAGATGTTAAATAATTAATTAATGGAAGAGATTTATAATACTATTTTTTCAGAAATTGTGGATAAATTCCAACACATTATTTCTAAGAACATCTCAGAGTTAACACATATAAGTGATGTGGAGTTTATGAATGACCTCTCTCTGGCAACCAGTAGAATTTCCCTTATTTCTTGCAAGATGGAACCAAAAAAATTAATGGAGTTGAATCTGTAGTTGTAACAGATGAAAAAGGGCTTCATTCGGCCAAGAAAGTCTCCATGGGAAGAACCAGTCTAGTTTGTGAAGAATGTTGTTGGAACTCTACAGTTGTGTGTAGATTGTCAAAAGCATAACCAAGTTACGATAAATTATATATATCCACTACCACGCATTAATGATCTATTTGGTCAATTAAGGGGAGAAAAGTTGTTCTCTAAAATTTACATGTGATCAGGATGTCATCAATTGTGGGTTTGAAAGGTGGTTATTCCAAAAAACCGCTTTCAGAACCATATATGACCATTATGAATATGTTGTAACATCTTTCGGTCTTATGAATTCACCAAAAGTCTTTATAGAATTTATGAATCAGATATTTCATAGATATCTGGATTCTGTTGTTGTTGTGTTGTTGCATTACATCTTTCTTTATTCAAGGACAATGTCAGAGCATGATCAATAGTTGAAGATAATGTTGGATAAATTGAGTGATGATTGTTTGTTTGAAAAATTGTCAATGTGTGATTTTTGGATACAAGAGGTATGCTTTCAAGGCCATGTAATCTAAAATATAGGTGTTTCAATTGATCTAGAGAATATATAAGCTATTATCTCATAGATACTGAAAAAACTATATTTAAGATATAGAGCTTCCTTGGTCCAGCTGGTTATTACCAACTATTTGTGAATGAATTTTCATTACTATCATAGACCATGAAAACTTTCACAAAGAAGAATGGTAAATTATAATGGAATGAGTAATGGAAGATGAATTTTCAAGAGCTAAAAGTTTACCTTACATCCATACCAATCATGCTTTTTATAGAATCCGGATAAGGGTATTTGTTGTATATTAGTTTTTTGGGATCTAGTTGGGGTGTGTTATCAAGAAATGAGAACATGTTATTTATTATGGATTAATGTAGTTAAGAGAAGATAATATAAATTACCCAAAACACAATTTATTGTTATATATAGTAGTCGAGGCATTGAAGACATGGAATCCATATCTTTTTGGTGAGAAATAAAAATTGTCCATGAATTAGAAGATCTTGAAGCTTATTTTCTCACAACGGGATTTGAATCTGTGGAGTATAATATGGAAATAGTATCTTCATATTTTTGACTTCAACATGATGTACACCCCGAGAAAAGTCAATTCGGTGGATGATGCATTATGTAGAAAGTCGTATGAGTAGATGGAAGAAGAAGCTTTAGATGAGTGGCAGATGAAGTTAGTCCTATATGATATGCATGTGGAATGTAAAAAATGAGCTTATGTCGAAATTTTCCATTAAGTTTACATAGTTCCGGATTTTATAAATATGGTTAAAGAAAAATAGTAATCTGATAAAGAATGCATGGATTTCAATTTGAAATTCAATGGTGGGGAGACCATTGAGGGTTTTTGGAAAGATGAGAGTTCTGTGTTATGGTTCAAGAATCAGATTGTTGTACATAAGTCTTGTTAGGAGAAACTTATTCAGGATTACCACCATTTAAGATGTGTAGTTCATCATTGAATATATAATATGTATAATCGTTGAGGATGCTGTTTTGGTGTGTCGGTTTGAAACAGAAGGTGGATGAACATGTTTTTAAGTAGTTATCTTGTTAAAAAATTATTGTTAAACACAAGTGACCAATTGGTACGATGCATTCTTTACAAATCCCTATTCAGAAATGGGAGTAGGTAGAGATGTGTTTTGTTATAGGTTTCCCAAGAATGGTTCAGAAACACGATTGGATATGGGTAAAAGTGTAACATCTAAACAATTTTCCTCATTTTAACCCTATTTTTGAAACTCACACAGTGGAAGATCTATCTATGATCTATATCTGAGATGTGGTAATGATACATGGCACACTAGTTTCGATCGTATCAGATAGAGATTAGAGGTTTTCCTCTAATTTATGTAAATATTTCAAGATGTCCCATGGAACTCAATTGACTATGAGTATCACATATCATCCTCTGACATATGGGTAGTCCCAAAGGATGATACAAATGATTCATGACATGTCGTGGTCTTATGTAATGGATTTTGATGGCTCATGGGAAGAGCACAAACCCTTATTTGAGTCATAATTTAAAAAAAACTATCAGGCCTCCATAACTATGGCTCATTTTGATGTATTTTATGTGTGTACCTATCAATATCCACTTTTTTTGGAGGAATGATATGAGACATAACTAGTTGGGACAATCCTTTTACAAGAAACCAAATAAAAGATTTAGTTGATTCTGAAGAAAATAGAGATGGCCTAGAGTTATCACAAATTGTATGTGGATCATCATCGATGGCCAATTTCATCTGAAGTGGGTGATCATGTGTTCATGTGTATTTATCCAAGGCTTTGACATCGGGGTTTTGAGAATATAGTCCAATTACCTCTTCATTTTGTTTGCCATACTGTGATATTGGAATGGATTAGAGAGGGGGAATAACAATTTTTCTTTGCCACCACGGTTTAGTATGGTGAAAAATGTGTTTCATGTCTCTCAATTTAAAAAGTATCTGCCTGATCTTGACCATGTGATTATATTGGATCACATTGGCATATATTTGGATTCTTCATTGGTATATATCCTGGTGCTGATTGCGGATAGGCAATATAATTTATTTAATAGAGAAATTATCGCTCAACTGTGGAATTTTTTCCTACCTGATCTGATTTAATAAGAAACATGGTAATGAGATAAGTAAATGAAAGAGAAATTAATGGATATTTTTCTAGGTAACAATTTTTTCAAATTTCTACAAACAGAAAGACCTTTGTTTTGGAGAATATTTAACTCTTGGTTTCTGGTATGTAACCATTTCTTTATTTTTTTTATGTATGTAATTGATATGAATTATTCATCAGAAGATTTAAGGACCTTTTGGAATATCTTTGGGCATTTCATACTTTTGAAAGGGCCATTCACCATTTTTGGAAAACCTGCAACACTATTAGGAAACCATTTACATTGAGACTGGGGAAAAAAAAGTTGGGCATGGGTTGTGCACCGTCTGTCCAAATCCAGAAGATTCTAATGATAAACCATTTGTTTTGAAAATGGGATTTATTAATTTTGAGGTAGTGTCATAAAAATAGTTTTTCCATGGTTTGGATGCAATGAAAATATACCATACAATTTTTATTCTCATGATAGTAGCTAATGCATGGTTTTCACACAGTTTCCCTAATTGTGGGACTAAATAATATGTGGGTCAGACCCACCTCCTTAAAAAGTGGATCTAAAAATTTATTAATTGACCCATTCTTTTTTCCTCATATATAACACTAACATAGAATTTTTCTTCCAAAAAGGTAAAGTAGGATTCTCCCATCAATCTAGAGGTGATATGATGGCTTCCTATATTGATTAGAAGACAATTCTTCATGGTATGTGATCATTCATCATCGTTCTTGATGTTCTTTTAGATCTACTTAATCTATTATATAGGTTTCTAATATTTACTCTTGATGTGGGTAGATCTTTGGTTTTTTATTCCTTATAATTTTATATTAGTCTTTTTTATTATATGGGAAGAGAACTACAAATTGTTTTTTAGAGATTCAACCCATTTTGGGTTCTTTTTCATGTCGTTTATCATTTTCACCAAAGCTCTTGATGTAGGTTTTCTCACTCTAGACTACTCATGATAAAATATATAATATTATTTTCAAAATAATTTAATTTATTTACATTTATTTTGAAATATTTTTTCAAAATATGACTATTCCTATTTAGTGAGATTTTTGTTTTTTTTGATGAAATTGTAGAATTTTGGTGATTTTTTTGCAAACTAATTTGGTTTTCATTTTTTTAAATGTGATTTTAAAATATTTATTTTTGGTATTTTTGAAATAGTTTTGTTGTAGAAAAGTTTTCAATAATAATATTTTTTTATTTAAATTATTTTGTCTTTTTTAAATTGGAAGAGTTTTTAGGCATTCTTGGTTGTGCGTTCATATTGAAATTACAAGGATTGGTAAAAATATGAACTTCTGCTCAATTCCAAAGATGTAATGGAACATGGGAAGTAATTACCTTATGTTAAAATGGTAGATAATTGAGAGAATGCTCATGAGTTTGGAACTATGATAACGAAGAATGCATCGTTGATGTTGTGCTGGGGTGGAATTAAATAGGTATGCCAATTGGATATTGGGGAATGGTTTATAAAGTATAGTTTAGTTACATTATTGAATAATGGATTTAGATGGAAAATGTGTTACTATGGTACTTGTTTATATTTAGTTATAAATTATTTTTAAATGGTGTTTATATTTAGTTATAAATTGTTATGGAAATTTTTTTAAAAAATATTCTATATAAAATTTGTTCACTCTTCTATCCTAGTGGCGTGATTAGGGTAGTAATTAGGGGAAAGCCTACTGAGTTTTAGTAATAAATCAATATTTGGATCTTTTTTTCTTTTGTATATTTCATATATTGGGATATGGGAAAAGGTAATGTATCAAATTTATTTTGAACCACCTTGTGATACTTGGGATGTTTGGTGAATTTGGAGTATGGAACTTGTGGATCATGGAGCCTTGTTGTTGTCTTTGTGTGTTTTTAGTTTTTCTCCCACTATTTACTTTAAAGTAGTATTCTTCCTATATGGAAAATGATTTGAGTATTATTTTTATATGGAAATTATGGGTTCCAATTCATGTTTATCATGCATCATATGTTTGTTTGTTTGGTAAGGAATTATTAGTTAAATTTTTATTCCTTATGGGAAAATTTCTACTACCTATTTAATGTAGCCCTTTGAAATTCATTAATATCATGTTGTATATTGGGGATATCTCCTATGGCCAAGTGGCATCCTCCCACCTTCTCAATTCAATCATAAGGAAGGATCTTAACATGATCTCCATTGAAATCATCTCTTGAATGGTTTAGAAGTGGGCCAACATGGTGAGTCAGTCTACGGTCACCTAGATGGCATCATGTCCCATGGAAATTGGTGGTAACCCTTTTAGGAAGTCCATGTATATATAATCCCACTTGAACTCTTGAACCTCTAGGAGATGATCTATACCTACTAGAACATGGTTATCATCTTTCACTTTTTGACAAGTGAGTCATCAAGATACAACTATACAACACAACCCAATATGAAAGGCCACCCAAAATGATGATGTAGGTCATGGTACATATTTACCACACTGATATGTTACTCAAAAGGGGTGTATGAAACTCCCTCATCACCTACATATTCAATGTCATATGTACTGTTTTCTACGCTTTCGATGGGGCACGCGCACATCTGTCTGTGGAGGCAGACGCGCTGCATTGTTGCCCTGCATTCCCTCTTTCCAAAGTTGGACAGCATTCGCTCTTTATTCAGGGATGTCTGCTCCTTCATCGAAACAGGATGATGGGATGTCGGTTCTTACTTCCGTGGATTCCTCCTTGGAACTCTTCACCTAGTCCGTGTCTCCCTCATAGATTTAATATGTTGTTCGTGAAACTCTTCCCAGTGCCATGTTTCCATGGACACCGGTTAATTACACTGCTTCTGTCGATACATTCCAAAGGGTCTTTGACTCCGTGACTGTGCCAATAGAACTCATATTTGTCGGCCAAGGTCAGACTCCACAGCTTGGTTCTGCAACCGATCTTCGTGAGAGATCTTCGCAAGCCGGCTTCGCGATCCTTTCTAAAAAAAATTCTTTTCTGAGTGTCGGAACCGAAATATCCCATCGAGAAGCTATATTGGGGGTGCTTTATAATGTCGCCCATCAGGATGAGATGGCCAACTGTCCGGTCCTTGGGGAGATGGATTGAAGCCACTCAGACCACATTTCATTGACAGAGCTTCTATCGGAGGGTCAGAAGAATTATCCGCAGTGCCAGAAGCTTCCATTGTACGGATTCGGGTTGAGGGTTAACGTCTTCATCCCTCAGGCGAGTAGGGATGAACCAGCTTGCTGGTTTAGAAGTACGCCATGATAGAACCAATGTTTCAGGCTGGCCGATGGTCATGCACGGGAGGACTTTACACCCGTCACCGCAGACTGTCTCTACAACCCTGTGAACAATATTGACGGGAAGCCACTACAACCGGAGACGTCCCGTCCTCTCCATCGTACCATGCTGAAGGCGGATTTTCCGGATTCGAAGAAGGGGTGGTCCGATGAGTGGGACCTGCGCCAGGGCGGCAACTTTACTGATGACTGGGCCTGGGCCTACTGGGTAGGCGCCTCATCCGAGGAGCTTGGGGCCGAGCTAAGGAAAGTGGGTTTATATGAGGTGGCATGGGACTCCCAATTCCACATTTACTAACTGAAACAACTGATTCCGGAATTGCTGAGCAGATGGTCGTCTAGGACCAATACCTTTCACTTGCACCACGGGGAGGTGGGAATCAGCCTATGGGATGTCCACCATATTTCGGGGATTCCGATATTGGGGGCCAAGTATGATGAGTTCTTCCCTGTCATGAGCGCGTGGGAGGATACAGAGAAAATTCCGCGACTGGCATCGGCGCTGATGGAACTCATCCCTGGAGAGGAAAAGGAGGTCGTAAGGGATGTACACTTTAAGAAGTGGTTCAAGTGATTCCTGAATTTCCCAGAAAATCGATAGGTCCCTCCGAGGCCTCGAACTTGTCCGAGGGCGGCCCAACTGGGTAAGGAGCACTTGTATTGGCAGGTCTTGGAGGACAGCCAATGGAAGTCTTGGGGTTTTAGTTTCAGCACTTAACAACATCCGATAGTCAGGCAGGCGGCATTCATTGCAGCTCTCATCTGCGGTTGGATCCTACCGGTGATAGATACCAGCATGGGGGTGTGGCCCAACTTGTTTATCATGGCGTCCATGCTGGACACGGGGCAGCAAGTCAATCAAGGGATTCCAATGCTCGCCAAGCTGTACAGAATGTTGCGGCACATTAGTGAGGGAAAATCCGCTAAGGATATGCGGGACATTCCACCTATTGTATGGGTGGATTTCGGCGCACATCAGGGGAATCTATGAGTATCCAAACCCTATCTCGCCACCAGGATCAAACTTCCGCCCATCCATCCTGAATGCGGTCGGGAGCTTTCTGTTCAAACTAACCGTGCCAATGGTGCTGAACCGGGTATGGAGGGCGGTTGAGTTTTATTTCCACCCCTTCCCATTGCCGATGGGGATACTCACTGACGACGGGCGAGGAACAGAAGAGCATCGGGCTTACCTCCTGGCCTTTCGAGGCGGAGTTTTGGTGGCACGAGTGGATCATGAGCCGGTCTGCGAACTGTACACCCTGCATCGGTTTGCGACGCAGTTCTAGTGCCTCCAGCTGCTGACCCCGCATGTCTACTGGGAGGTGTTTCATGAGGAGCACTCGTGTTTGATGAGGCAGTTGTGGCTCCTGTTCACACGGAAAGATGGAAAGATTCGAATTTCATTACCTCCATCCACCGCCGCTTTCGGATTGGTGAGGGAGTATGCCATTAGTTGGGAGGCTGCTTACCCAGGGGAGATGCTTAAGAAGAAAACTATTCGGGTAGGTGACGGTGGGCCTCTTCTATCCCAAGGTCGGGGTCGGAGGGCAACTAGGGCCTCTCCCGGTGGCAGGGATGTTGTGGCAGCGAGACCCGCACCGGCCGAGGGTGTGGCAGCAGCGGCGGATCTGGTGATTCCGGAAGAGCAGGGCCATCCGGAGGGGCGGCCACCGAGAAGATTTCATAGGATATCCACTCAGGCTCTGGGGAAGCGGCTGCACCATATCAACATGGAAGAGGATGAAGTCTTCCCGGAGGCCTGGGACATTTGGGATGTCAACCAGCAATTCCTCAGTCCACCCGAGATATGGGCGCACTTGAATCGCCTCGGGATGGAGTTACCGAGCATATGCCCAGTCCGGGCTGGTTTCATGGTGTCTCCGGTGGAGGAAGAGCAACACTTGGAAGAGCTGAAGGATTATGTTCACTCCAGTGGTGTCCCTTTCCCAGTGACAGACCGGGTGAGGGTAATGCTCGATTGAACGCCCCCCCCCCCCCCCACACAGTTGTCAGCCGCCGATCTGAGGAAGCACCTCCCCCTGCTGGAAGAATATGAGGTCTCCTCTCTGGAGGATGAGGTTGGAGGAGGGAGCCCATTGGAGGAGGGTGTGGTCGGAGATCAAGGCTCAGGTTATGACGATTTCGCAGAGGCTCTCGAGGTTGCATTCCGAACTACTTTGATTATGGTCCGTTCTTGGGCCATTATGGACTTATCACCGATGTTTGAGCCATGCAGGAGGAACTTGTACGCAGGCATTGTTCTCTCCCCTCAGCGGGTGATGATGCAGGACCTTCAGAACCCGCGCCTATGGCTGCGTCTAGTTCCACGTCTGGTGGGACCAGAGCACCCGAGGTGGCTTCTCTAGAATCTCCAGACCTTCCAACAGTATACGGAGGGCCTCGCCTCGGGGTCCCGTCAGTATCGGCTCAAGAGCAGCAACAGGAAGTCGATCTCTGTAAGTTTCCTCTACCGGTTTCCTTGTCATCATATGTAGACTATGCCAACTAACGTTTATGTCCCTCTCTATCGTACAGTTCTCCGAATGGCGTGGGCTGATGAGGAAAGGCTAGTCGGGATGTCTGGTGGAATCCCTCCTAGGGGCAAGCCAGTGATGGTGACGATAGTCCCCTGATCTCCCCAAGATTCAACACACATCATCACTGGCGGGACCACTAGCAGGGTCGTGCCCAAGTTCATTTAGGTGGTCTCCGATGAAGATGACCGACCGGCCGGTCCCAGTCCTGTCACGCCTACTTCAGCGCTAGATGTCACGCTAGATTCAACGCCAGATGCAGATCCTGCCGAGGACTTCCTGCGGGCGTATCTTGCGTATGAGCCTACCAATCGCGCAGACTAGGACGAAACGGCCTTCGACGAGGAATACAGCAGCATTGTCCACCACCGGTCAAGGAAGATAATCATTCACTTCATCAAGGACACCCCCCAAGCACTATGGCTGGACGAAATGGACAGACTTCGCTCGTGGCTGCGCAAACTGTGTGCTGGGGGAGTGGATTCCCAACGTCCTCATGCGCTCGTCCGAGATCTTATGGCTGAGAAGATTCGAGAGAATAATCGTGGGCTCAGCGTGGGCTGGCAGTGGAGGAAGGTTCCAAACATCAAGAAGCTCGAGGAGGCTGAAAGCGTGGTCCAACAGCTGCAGATCCAAGCAGATGAGCACTCAGCCTCTCTTAATGCACAATCTGAGTTGATCTCACGATTGAAGGACCATCTGGCAGAGGCAGTGGAGCATATGAGTCAGGCTTTTGGAAATATGGCTACCATTCAGGCTGGGGTAGAGAGGGCCAAAGCCAAGGCTGACGAACTGTGCCCCGCCACTGCTGAGGAGGAGTGAGAGTTGAGTCAGCAGCAGCAAGTCTTGGACGCCACAAGCCAAAGGGTGGCGGAGCTGCAACGCTCTTTTGACGGGGTCAACCTGTCCATGGGGGGAGTCGACCCCCGTGTACTGTAACAAACTAAAAACCTTTTGTTGGTACTTTCACGATTCAATTTCTTCCTTTGTTTTGAATGCTGTAGCACGCACGATTTACACTGTTTGAATCGGTTCATTACCTCCCTACAATATTTGCGGGACATTCGTAGAGAATTCCACAAGCTCACATGGGTCAAGCCCGATGTGAGAAACATGAGATAGTTTCCTTCTCGTCCCACCTAACATAGGAGTGGAGACCATGCTCCGGGCATCCGGGATTTGGATTACCAGTCCTTATTTCCAAAAGATGGTAGAGGCTTGGCCGGAGAAGGAATTTCTCAAAACAGCCGAATTAACCTTTCTTCAGCGTGCCCTCATGCACGAACGGTGTAATGCCAGGGGCACTGAAATCGGTCTCAACAGACAAAAACGGGAAGTGTGAATTACGATGCCCAAGATTCGTAGCACTGTGGGGATGGCATGACAATAAAGGACAGTCGTTAACCATGTAGGAGAGGCGGTATCTATACTGCGTTACCCTGAAATGGGGACAAAAAATGAGGGTCGACCAGTGACCATGTTCGAAACACGGGACCATGTCACAAATGTTGTTGGTCAATCTTTCGAGACGTTGACCCAGGACAGTTGGCGGACCCTGGGTCGAGCATCCATACTGTTAGGGGGTCCCTCCAAACATGACCAGTCATCTGGAACGTTGGCCCAGGATGGTAGGTGAGCCGATGCGGCATGAGACCAGGCCATTAGGGGGTCCCTTCAGACATGAAAGGGGACGAGGGTCCGAATAAGGGGCACGCAAATTGTGGTATATGGAGTGATGGTTTGTCCGAACAGAATCCGACACTTAGGTAGTTACACCACCTTGGTGGGAGTACGCAAGATGGGCGCGTTGGATTGGTCATGGATCCTTCCTTCTTTGGGACAAGGCCTCTCTAGCGAGGGGTCCGACCAGGGGGTCGGAAAGGGGAAGGATGGGATTAATGATTTCTATGGGTTGGACCCTAGGCAAAATACATGGGTGTCTCTACATATCCCATGAGGATGGGAATCAAGCCATACGTAGTTCTGGAAGCGTAGTTTAATGTCATGCAGGACGAGAAAAAGAAAAATGATTTCTATAGGCTGGACCCTAGGAAAAATACCAGGGTGTCTCTACGTATCCCATGAGGATGGGAATCAAGACATACATAGTTCTGGAAGCGAAGTTTAACATCATGCAGGACGCTGAGAAGCCTGGCCGTGTTGATACACATCCTGCCAAAACTACTATGCCCACGTGAGTCATGCTCGGTGTGGGAAACAAGTAGTGGTGGGACTTTCCCGAAACAAAAAAGGAGCGGTTATGGTGGAGAGACTCTTGGTGAATACCGGCCCCATGATACTAACACTCCCATGTGGCTCACTTAGATGCACGAAGAGATAGAGCCGAATATGTTGGAATTCCACTTGAACCTGAGGAAGTGGAAATGTGTGAATCATAATGCTCGAGATCTAGATCACAATGATGGTGGCGTGACGATAGAGGATAACTGTAAATCATGGAAGAAACAAAGCATCCATATCGCATTACCCTAGAATGGGGGAAAAAAAGTGAGGGTTGACCGTTGACCATGTTCGAAACACGGGACCATGTCACAAATTTTGTGAAAGAACCTTAGGGACGTTGGCCCGAAATGATTGGAGAGCCCTTAGGTCTAGCATCCATGGAGATCCCTTAATCCTAATATCCATGTCGTACGAGGGTCCTTTTGGATGTGGAAGAGGATGAGGATCCAAATAGCGAGCTCACGAAGCTTGGTCATGGGACGAGGGGAGTGTACCCATGAAAATTCCACACTTCAGGTTCTTTGTCAAAACACATCTGAATATGACAATGAGACGTATTAGATAGAGGGACCAGAGTCCTTCCCATAGGGATATCTTAGTTTAGGGTCGTAGAATTCGGACCAAAGGGCAGGAGGAAACATAAGAGGCACATGGTGGAGTAACTCAAACACCTTGCGACAATGGGAATAGGGTGTGTGTACGGTGCGGTGAACAACCCGACGTGAATGAGGACATAATCCAATATCACACTGCATGACCCCTTGGGAGAGGTTTTAGGTCAAGGTATCGAAAGAGAAAGTTAGGCTGGGCCTGCGGGGAAGTTCCCAGGCTCTCCTACGTATCTCATAAGGATGAGAATCAAGCCTCATGTAGTTCTTGAAAGAGTTTTAGTTTATAGTCTTAGAACTCGGACCATGAATGGGTAAGGGGAGAAGGGGACACATGGCAAGGCAGTTACAAAACCCGACATAAATTAGGACCTAAGCCCTACTTACCATGTGTTCTCTGGGGAAATTCTTGAGTTGAGGGATCGAACACGAAGGTTAGGCTGGGCATGCGGGGAAGTGATCGGGCGCTCTTACGTATCTCATGAGGATGAGAATCAAGCCATACGTAGTTCTGAAAGGTGGAATGGTAAGGTACCGGTGCCAGGGAAAAAGGAAAGTGCGGGCGTGACCCTTTCACTAAAAGAAGCGGAATTTGATATATCTTGTTTGTCCTTTATGGTGAGGGGTTTTTTTTGTGAAGCGACAGGCCTAGGGTAGTAGGCCGTGGTGTCGCCACAAGAATCAAGCCATGATAGGTGTTGACAAATGGCATGTCACATGACCAATACCCAATGTGATGTCCTCTACAACGAGGTCATCACAATGCAGTGACGTTTTTCTTCGTGCATCTAGGACGATAATGTCATAGTTTAGGGTCGTGTGATAGGACCAAGCATGCATTTTAACGTCATGCAGCGCAGACGTAGCAGAGGCGATGCTAGGCGGGGAATGTGCGCAGTGTCATCAAACACAATTGATGGAGACATGATCCCACATCACATTATACACCACTCCGAGAGGGATACCTCAGGCCGAGGGGACGATATAGAGGTAAGAGGTGAAAGGAAGGGGGGAGACACTAGCTCCCTAAATGGGCTGGACCCGAAGACAAGGCGTCCGGGCGGTCCTACGTATCCCATGAGGATGGGAATCATGCTGAACATAGTTCTAGATGGATCTTAGTTTATAGTCTTAGAGATCGGACCATGAATGGTGAAAACTTCCTGAGTAAGCGCAGACATTAAACCGATCCCTAAGCCCACGTGAGTTAAACTCAGTGTGGGAAACAAGGGGGGAATCCTTATCACAATACGTGGGGCATCCATCAAAGGGGAGTCCGCAGAGAGCCCCGAAGGACACCTTTGACACAGCTTGTTCCCCCAACGTGTAGACGTGCATGGAGAAATAGTACCAAGAGTTCCGAGACTTTACATGGACATGATGAGACTGGAGAAGGATGTGAATCGTGTAACAGACATTTTAGGCTTAATGGGGTTGGCGTGGCGATAGTGGAAAACTGTTAAACGTGGCTGAAAAAACAGTCTCAATATCGCGTTAGCCTGAGGTGGGAACAACAAACGAGCATCGACTGCTGACCATATTCAAAACGCGGGATTTTATTGATTTGTTGTCTGAAACCCTCAGGGGCGTTGGCCCATAAAGGTAGGAGAGGCCTTGGGCTTAGTATCCAGGTTGTTCTTGGGGGTCCCTTCAGGTGTGAAGCATGATGGAAGCCCTGATGCAGGGATACAAAAAGCTTGGAAAGTGGGTGCGGACGTGTCCGGGTGAGGTTTGGAATTCCTGGTAATAAACCAGGGTACCCTTAGGCACATTGTTGAACCGCAGAAAAGGGTCAATGGAATTGATCGGGAGGGAGAGGTACATGGCGTGGTCATTACAGGACCGACGTGAATGAGGACATAATCCCATACCACGCCATATACACCCCTCGTGGAGGAAGGGTAGGCCAAGGAGCCAAGATGGGATGGAGATTCCCAAGAGATGGGGATGGACCCGAAGCTTAGTCATTCGGGTGGTCCTACGTATCCCATAAGGATGGGGATCAAGCCACACGAAGTTATAGAAGATACCCGGGGGAAGGATACCCTAACGAGGATGTGTACGACGCAGCGAGTAGCCTGACGTGAATGGGGACGTAATGTCGCACCACAACACACAGTCTTGTGGGATAGAACCTGGGCCCAGTGGCCCAGAAAGGCCAAGGGGCCGGAGGCTGGGCCTCGGTCAGGAAGGCCTGACAAGCTTGCAGTTTAGCATCTTGTAGTGAGGACGAGGGTCGGGGACAATGATTCCCTGGATAGAGGAGGTGTATGGTACGCTGAACAAACTGACATGACATAATCGGTCACCACACCATACACTCCAGCTAAGAGCTTGGGCTAGGGCCCGAAAAGGCCAAGGGGCCTGAGGCTAGGCCTCGGTGAGGGTGGCATGAGGCTGGGCCTCGGTCAGCATGGCCTGACTAACTTGCAGTTTAACATCTTGTAGCAAGGATGGGGAAAAAGATAATTGTATCTCATCCAAATATGTGTATGGAATGGCAAGTAAACTGCTGTGAAATAGGACGTAATCCTACACCATGTTGTACATTCCTTATAAGTGAATCGGGGTCGTGGGCCCGACCGCTGGCACCACCCGAAGGGATGTTTGTCGCTTCAGGATGGGGCAGAATTAGTTAATGCACTTGATGTTTGGGCCATCTCGGGGTGGACCTGAGGATCCAGGACACTGTTGACCATGTTCGAAACACAGCGTTCAAATGGTGACCTGATTTGGGAGCAACAAATGATCATCGACTGTTGAAAAAATTCGCAACGCGGGACTTGTATCGGCTTATTGCTTGGAAACCCTCAGGGGCATTGGCCCATATCGGTAGGAGAGCCCTTGGGTGTTGTATCCAGGCCGTTCTTGGGGGTCCCTCCGAGTGTCAAAAATGATGGAATCCCAGTCAAGGAGTGGGTGAAGCATAGTTGTATCCATCCACGAAAGAGGTGAACATCTCCAGGGGGACGTGCAGCCGGGTCAAGGCTTGCTTGATGTGAGTTGGGGAAAAAGTGTACACCATGCCATATGTCTTGACCTGAGGGGAAGATCTTGGCTTTTGGGCTGGGCCAACGGACGAAATGTCCGGGCGTTCCAACGTATCCCATTAGGATGGGAATCAAGCCATACGTAGTTCATGAAGATACCCAAGGGAAGGATACCCTAACGAGGATTTTTACGATGCAGGGAGTAGCCTGACGTGAATGGGGACATAATACCGCACCACAATGCACAATCTTGTGGGAAAGAACCTGGGCTCAGGGGCCCGACAAGGCCAAGGGGCCGGAGGCTGGGCCTCGGTCAGGAAGGCCTGACAAGATCGCAGTTTAGAGTCATACAGTGAGGACGAGGGTCAGGGAATTGGATTCCCTGGACAGAGGAGGTGTATGGTACGCTGAACAAACACACATGACATAATCTGTCACCACACCATACACTCTAGGTAATAGCTTGGGATAGGGCCCGAAAAGGCCAAGGGTCCTGAGGCTTGGCCTCGGTGAGGGAGGCATGCGGCTGGGCCTCGGTCAGGACGGCCTGACTAACTTTCAGTTTAACGTCTTGCTGCAAGGACGGGGAAAGAGATAATTGTATCTCGTCCGAGGATGTGTATGGAATGGCAAGTCACCTGAACTGAAAGAGGAGGTAATCCTACACCATGTCGTACATTCCTTATAAGAGAATCGGGGTCGTGGGCCCGACCGCTGGCACCACCTGGAGGGAAGTTTGTCACTTCCAGATGGGGAAGAATGAGTTACTGCACTCGATGTTTGGGCCATCTCGGGGTAGACCCGAGGATCCAAGACACTGTTGGCCATGTTCGAAACATAGCATTACTATGGTGACCTGATATGGGAGCAAAAAATGAGCATCGACCGTTGACAAAATTCGCAACGCGGGACTTGTATCAGCTTGTTGCTTGGAAACCCTCAGGGGCATTGGCACGTATCGGTAGGAGAGCCCTTGGGCGTAATATCCAGGCCATTCTTAGGGGTCCCTCCAGGTGTGAAAAATGATGGAATCCCAGTCAAGGAGTGGGTGAAGCATAGCTGGATCCATCCACGAAAGAGGCGAACATCTCCAGGGGGACGTGCAGCCGGTTCGAGGCTTGCTCGATGTGAGTTGGGGCAAAAGTGTGCACCCTTCCATAAGTCTTGACCAGAGGGGATGATTTTGGATTTTGGGCTGGGCCAAAGGACCAAATGTCTTGGTGTTCCTACGTATCCCATTTGGATGGGAATCAAGCCATACGTAGTTCTTGAAGGCCATGCAGTTTAACATCATGCGATGTGGATGTGGGAGGATAGAAGAACAGAAGTGGGCACATGTTTCAACCCTTACAATCCTTGTATGATCGGGGTTGTATGATCGGGGCTAAGAAAGCATACTCCTCACTACGCAAGTACAGTCCAAGGAAACTATTCCCAGGGGGGATAGTGGGACAGAATAGCTTGGGGCTGGGCTCAAGACGAGGCATCTGAGCGTTCCTACGTATCCCATTAAAATGGGAATCAAGCCACACATAGTTCTTAAAGCGCAGTTTAACGTTGTACTAGAGGGGAAATGTGTCTCAACTGGGTATATGTATGGTACGGCAGGTAGCCCGACATGAATGAGGATGTAATAACACACCACACCGTACAATCCCATAAGAGAGTCTGAGTAGACGAAGGCCAAGGGGCCCGAGGCTGCGCATTGGTCAGGGAGGCCTGACTAGCTTGCAGTTTAATGTCTTGTAGTAAGGACGGGGGCCTGAGGCTGAGCCTAGGATAGGAAGGCCTCACTGGCTTGCATTTTAATGTCTTGTAGTAAGGACGAGGAGAGATCTTAGTTTAAGGTCATAGATCTCGGACCATTTTGCAGTTTACCATCGTGCAGGACGACGGTGCAGTTTAAGGTCATGCAGGACCATACAGTTTAAGGTCAAGTTGGACCATACAGTTTAAGGGTTTGTTAGACCATATAGTTTAAGTTCATGTTGGACCATACAGGATTAGGCGAAGTATTTCTTGAGGAACCTGGCATTGGTGGGAGGCATTACACGCTCACTATCCGTGGTCACCAAGGAGTATGCCCCATTGGTTTAAACCTTATGGATGATATAAGTCCCTTCCCATTTGGGTTACAGCTTGTGCGGTTTCCTAACAGGGACCATTGGTGCTTGAAGGGCCACCACGAGGTCGCCCAGTAGAAAAGAACGGAGGCGAACCTTCTTGTTGAAGGCCCTCGTATTCATATTCTGATGCCTTTCCAGATTGTGAAGGGAACAAAGCTGATTCTTGTCCAGTGCTTCTAATTCAGCTAGATGGATTTCGACCACCTCATCTGGCACCTGCAAGTCATAGACTACAGTGCGTAACGATGGGAGCTGTATCTCAATGGGTACGATGGCCTCAGCCCCATACACCAGGGAATATGGGGTCACCTGGGTAGAGTTGCGAGTCGTCGTCCGATAAGCCCAGAGGGCGTTGGGGATCTTGTCCGGCCAATTTTTCTTGTTCTGGACAACCATCTTCTGCATAATGTTAGAGAGGGTTTTGTTGAATGCCTCTATTTTTCTGTTTTCCTGCACGGGATAGCGAGAGGTATGGTTCGAACGGATGTCATACTTGGTGTACAATTTCATCAGCTCAGCCGCTCGGAAGTTGGTTTCATTATCAGTGAGGACGGCATGAGGGACCCCAAACCGGTGGATAATATTGGAGATCACAAAGTTTACGATGGAACGGGCCTTGACCTCTTTGAGTGGAACTGCCTCTACCCACATGGAAAAGAAATCTGTAGCAGTCAGGATGAACCTACACTAGCGAGCTGTTGCTGATGGATATGGTCCCACTACATCAATCCCCCATACCGCAAATGGACAAGAGTACTTGGTGGGGTGGATGGGCTCCAGAGGCCGATGCAGGATGTTGGCGTGAACTTGGAATGTGTGTCATCTCTTGGAATACCTGATACAATCATGGATCATGGAGGTCCAGAAGTACCCCAACCTCCGGATCAGATGGGACAGCTTCGGCCCAGCTTGATGGGCACCACAGGAACTGGCATGGACCTCTTGCATAACTTGAGGAATCTCTACTCCTTGAATGTAACGGAGGAGGACGCCATCAAAGCTCCACTTATAAAGGGTCTGTTCAAGACTGGGGCCGCTCTGGAGGGTAAATTGCAGCGCGCGGCATCGGATTCGCTCACGCTCGGCCCGGTCATCCGGGAGGCGACCATTTTGGAGATACTCGACAATAGGTGCCCTCCAGTCGGGAGTGGCTTCAACCACTGTGTCTGACGAACCCGGGACCCCTGACGTAGAGGGCCCGACAATGAGATGACTTACCCATAGGCCATCATTGTCCTCTTGGGTGACGGGGGAAATGACTCTCCGGAGTGCCACATGTATGATCAAATCATCTTGCTCGGGTTCCGCGAGTGACACAGCTAAGCTGACCAAAGCGTCAGCTCGACCGTTCTGTGACCGAGGGACATGGGTGACCTCTGGCCGAGAGGAGCACTGTGCCATTAGGCAAAGGGTGTACTCCAGCAATGGCACAAGATCTGGCTACCTAATGACATAATTTCCATTGACCTACTTGATTACCAGCTCGGAATCTTCTTTCACATGTAGATGGGGCACGTCGATCTCAAGGGCCAACTCGAGGTCGGTAATGAGAGCCTGGTACTCTGCCTCGTTGTTGGTATAGCCTTCTGATAATAGGAACGATTATGGTAGGATGACTTTAACCGGGGTAATGAAGACGATACCCATTCCCACTCTGTTGAGCTTAGGATCGTTGAGCCTCCTACCGGTGGGGCTCCGGGAGTCACCGTCGAAGTGCATTTTCCAACATGGGACGACACGATCGACTGATAGGATCGTCTCATTAGGAAAATCCAGGTCCAGGGATTGATCCCCGGAGGTTGGATAGGCAACTAAAAATTCTGCCAACACATGTCCTTTAATGGCCTTCTGAGGTACGAACCTAATATCAAACTGCTGGAGAATCACCGCCCACCGTGCTAGTCGGCAGTCAACATGGGGCGGTTCAGGATGTACTTCAGTGGGTCTACCCGGGAGACCAATTGCACCTCATGGTGCTGCAGGTAATGCCACAATTTATGTATGGAAAAAAGAGCGCAAGGCAGCCCTTTTCGATAGGGGAGTATTTGATCTCCGAATCGAGAAGCATGCAGCTAAGATAGTAGAGACTATTCTCTGTACCCTCATTATTGTTCTGGGTGAGCATTGCACCGAGGGATCATTCCAGGGCGGTCACGTAAAGGACTAGAGGCTATCTGGAGACGGGTGGCATCAAAACCGGAGTTTGGAGTAGATACTACTTGATTTCCTCAAAGTCGGTCCGACACTCCTCATCACATTCATAGGCGGCGCCCTTCTTCATGAGCTGGGAAAAGGGATTACACTTTCCGGCCAGATTCGTAATGAATCTGCGTATATAGGCTCAGTGGCCTTGGATACCTCGATGTTCCTAAATATTTCTCGGGGGAGGCATTTGGCTGATGGCCTTGATCTTCTCTGGGTCGATCTCAATGCCTCGGTATCTAACAACAATGCCAATAAACTTCCCAGCGGTGACCCAGAAGGCACACTTTAACGGGTTCATCTTCAGGTGGTAGGAACGGAGGATACCGAAAACTTTCTCAAGGTCTTTGAGATGGTCCTTGAGCTGGCGCGATTTTACTACTTGGTCATCGACGTACCATTCCACAAGCGTCCCGAGAATCGGCCTGAATATGTGATGCATGGCCCTCTGATAATTGGCACCTGCATTTTTCAGGCCGAAGGGCATAACCTGGTAACAAAAGGTTCCTTGGGGGCCCTAATGGAAGTTGACTCCTCATCCTCGGGGGCCATCCGGATCTGGTTGTACCAGGAATACCCATCCATGAAAAAGAGGGCTTGGAACCCGGCCGTAGCATCAATTAATAACTCGGTCACTAGGAGGGGAAATTCATCCTTTGGGATGTGGTGATTGTGGTCGCGGAAGTCGATGCAGACCCTGATCTTCCCATTCTTCTTCCTGGCCGGCACAATGTTGGCAAGACACTTGGAGTACTGGACTTCCTTAATGAAGATGGCCTTGATAAGCTTGTCAACTTCGGCCTCGACCATAGCACTGTGAGAAGGGTTCATCTTTCTGGGGGGCTGCATAAACCCGTGATGGTTTGACGGGAGGCCCAGGTGGTGAACGGAAACATGTGGATGTAGTCCTGGTATATAGTTGTAACTCCAGGAAAACACATCATGGTGTTTCTTGAGAAAGTCTACGTACCGCTGTCGCTCCTCGGGGGACATGGCTGCACTGATCAATGTGGGTCTCAAATTTTCCTCACTACCAAGGTTAACCTGTACCAGTTCATCAATTGTGGTAGAGACGCCTTCCTCAAAGGTGGGGGGAGCATCCTCCAGTTCTTCCTCTCCACCCATGGGGGGATTTCCCGCAACAGGAGACACTTATGGGCTATCAAAACCTGAGCGAAACTGGTGTCGGCATGGGCACCAGAGGTCATCATATCAGGAGACTCACTCGCCATTGAGACCACATCAATAAAGGCAGTCGACCCTATCTCATCTGGCCTTCGGCCTAAGAGGCCACGTTTGATGACATCAAAGTAGTGGTGACGTGTCGGCCTGAGTCGGTTGATTCTAGCCCGGTGGAAGAGACACGTATGGCGTACTGTCGTTTTCATAATCTTGAAATTCCGGTACCGCACAGGGGTAGGAGGCTCCGAGATCACCTGAGCCTGGTTGGTGTAGGAGTACGAGTTGATTTTCCGTCGTCGCTTGGACATGGGAACATTCCTTCCTTTCATACATGAAATAACAAAACATTTCCCCATGTCGGGGGTTGTGGCCTTTAATCAGTGGATCGGGAGGATGTAGGCATCATCCCTGCTTTCCCAGGGATCACTTGTGACCAGGGCGGGTTCGTCCTCACTTACTAGGATTTTCTTATCCTTACTATTGTGATAATCATCATCCAGAGACCGGGCCTCACAAGAGGCGAAAGGAGACGCATCTCCTTGGAGCATGCCTACTCGACCATTGAGGGAGTATTTGAGGCACTGGTGATACGATGAAGGGACTGTTGCATGCATATGGAACCATGGCCTACCCATCAACGCGTTGTAGGCGGTGTCCGGAAAGACGCCCATGAACTCAGTGCTGGCAATTAAGCCACCAAACTGTGTCTTTAGGCGGATCTTGTTGACTGGGGTTTTCTCGGTCTTGTTGTATCCTTGGATTCTGTGGTCAGAGGGAGTTAAATCATCTTCAGATAGACCCATCTTTCGTAGTGTCTGAGTCGGGATTAGGTTGATTTCGGAACCCGTGTCAACGAGGCAGCGGCGGACTTCGACACCCTTGAAGTGGCTAGTGATGTACAATGGGAGAATATTCCCATGTATAGGAGGGTCCCCATCTTCACCGGAGAATGAGATAACCGCCTGAAATTCAGAATTCTCAATTGTCTCAGCGTTTAAGGCTTCCGCAGTAGCTACCTCTGTCTCAAACTGAAGGGGGCTCCTTAGGGCCTCGGCAAGTGCTTCACGCATTTCAGACGATAAGAGAAGGGCCTCAAGGATAGAAATCCTTGCTAGAATGCTGGACATGTGCTTCAGGACATCATACTTTCGTGCCAAGCCCAAACCTCTGCTTATAGGAGGTCGTTTGGCAGTAGGAGGCATAGCGGGTCCTACCGGTTGAACCGGAAGTTGGCTAGTGCTGGGTACATCCTGCTGCCTACTAGTTGAAGCCTGGAGAGTACTTTCCGGACAAGGATCAGATAGCGGAGACTATCCTATAGCCGGACAAGACTGACTGTGATACGAACGAGGCATATCTTCCTGATCTAGTAGCACAAACGGCGGTGGAGGTAGAGATGAGGGCATCGATGGTGTTCCACGTGCTGAGCTCTGCGCTAAGCATGCTGTCTGGTCTCAGTAGCATGCACAGACTGGCTGAAAGGTGCCCGCTAACATTCCTCGACAACCGGTGTGGTTGTGGTTCTGTTGATGTTGATGCCAGCTGGGGATGTTGGGGAGGCTCACTTGGAGTTCCCCTTCGTTGGGAGTCATATAAGGCTTTACCAGCTCCACGGTGTTAACCGAAGCATACCCCTGGCTGTCGCTCGATGAGTCATCCACTACCGGGAGGATTCTGGGAGTAATCCCCATTTCAGGGGGCATAATGTCGCCAAGAGTGTGGGATGACGACAGCACCAGTGGAGCGCGTTGTTTCCTCTTGCGTCATCACTGCTTGCCCTTTTGAGAAGAGGTCGACTGTGAAGGCGATGCAGAGGTACTGGCTACTTCTTTTGAAGGTTCCGGCTGCTTCAGGTGTACCCAGATGATACCATGGGCATGAACGACGGTTTTTCGAGCCATCCAGTCATCGTATCTCTGGGACCCATGGCTTGGAACCTGCTACCACTCGCCTTCGATGTCGCTACCGATCTCTTACCCTGCAAAGACACCTGCTACTTGTGTTGGTGTCGGGCCCAACCAAACTATGTTGTTGTTGACCTGGTCTTGAAGAGAGTCTTTAAACACATAGCATTTCTTGAGTGTGTGCCTCAGAATCCGATGATAAGGATAGTAGTTGGGGTGATCGGTGATATTCTCCTCTGTCAGCCTTCTTCACTCCGGTAGGGGCACAATCCCTTGCTCTAGGGCACTTCGGAAGTAGCCAGGGACCTGATTTTCATTGAACGAATAAGTCTGGTGCCTTCTTTCCGGATAGGGGGCCCTGGGGGCATGGCCCTGACGAGGGGCCGAAGGACCTGGCCAACGAGGTGGAACCTGATTGTCTCGCCTAAGTGGTGGTGGTACATTGCGCGGGGGAACCTGTCGATTTTGAGGCGGTCTCTGCTGGGCAGGAGCCTGCGCTTGAGGTGGAGGACCACTGCGGGGTCTTGGGGATGATGTCGCCGGTAGTAATTCCAACTACCTTGGGGCATCAATTTGGGCCACCGTGGCAGGTTAGGCTCTGGCAGTCCTCCTAGATGGGATCATAGGGGGCAACGAACGTGCCTGACTAGCCTGTTGCAGAGCCTCATCGAGGCTCTTATCCTTATCTGAGAAATACTCGAACCCTCCAGGGTAGTTCTGGGTAATCAGGGAAGGAACCACCTCTGTTTTAATGTTCCCAACACACATCGTCAGTAATTTCTCCTGAGTTAGTGGCATATCGAAGGACTATGTAAGTCCCTTCCACCGGACGATGAAATCTATGACTCGCTCATCGGGCCTTTTCTTGCACATGAAGAGGTCTGAAATGCTGTTCATCCGCATGGTGGAGCTGAAGTGGTATAGGAACAGCCGGCGGAGATCCTCCCAACCAGTCACCGATCCGATAGGGAGCTGGTTTTACCAGACGAATGCGGGACCTTCCAATGTCTGCACGAAACATCGGATCTTGGTGGCTTCTTGCTAGGTTGGAGTCCCCAGCATGGGGCCACACCTAGAAGAAAAATGGGCCAAGTGATGCGGTGGGTCCCCTATCCCGTTGAAGGGCGAGAAAGTGGGGTTCCCAAAACTAGGGGTGTGGGAATATCATCCACCCACGCAAGATACGCCTTGCCATCCGGTGGGACTGCCACCTTCCACGTCTCCAACACTTCGAGGAGGGCTATGATTGCCGTTATAAGATCATCTGGGTGGGGGTCCCTGTCTTGACGGGGATCCCTAATCACAAGTGCATTTCCAGGTTCTTCGACATGGTAGATGTCTTCGACGGCTTGTGGAGCAACTGGCGGAATGGCCTGTGGGGTGACTGGGGGAACCCGGACCAGATTCTTCAGATTTCCCCGTCGTTCTGGAGGTTTTGGCGAGACGTATCATGCCCTCTTGCTGTAAGTTCCGGCTTCTGCCCTGTCTGTGGAAGTAGCATGATCAGGGTTTCCCAGAGGTATCTCACCAGGGGGGAATTGTTCATGCCCCTGCTGCCCTGGCTTGGGATTACCATAGTCGGGTCGCTGCTCTGCAGCGCGCTCAGCCAAGTGTTCGTCAACCAGCCTATTCCGCTCAGTAAACTGATGGCGTAACGCGGCCTTCTCGGGATCTTCATCCGTCTTCTGTACAGAGGAGGACGGGTCAGAGTGCTTGACAGTTCCGACGTCCTCCTTACCCTTACTGGCATTTCGACTTAGTACCAGCGACTCAGTGGGTACATGGAGGCCTATAAGGTTCCTCTGCTGACGGGTAACCCTCCCTGATGGGTCCAGTAGTGGCGGTACGCCCTCGGGGGGTAAGTCTCCATCGAGAAATTCAAGCTTGTATTCCTTGTCCACTATATCAGCCATGTGGACCGCGACCCCTCTCGTGGGCATGTCCTCAATGTCGCATAACGAATCGGGCTGCCATCAGATAGGGCTGGAGGGGAGAGCGACATAGTGTCCCCAGCCACAGACATGCACATCGGAGGTAGAATTCCTGATGACTCTGCGGAGTACTTTGAAACTCTGAACACATTTCCGTTGAAGGGAGATCTGACGGCCTGGTGACTCAGTGTGCTGGGCCACAGGGAGTGTGGCCAAATCGATCAGGCGGCATTGCTCTCTGTTTTCTTCAAAATGATCTCGATTTCTAGGGTAAATCACCCGCTCGTAACGAAGGTGGAAGTGTGTCGCCCATAGGGTTCGGCAAAAGCAACCCACTTCTTTTGGGGTAAGGGAATCTGGTGCGCGATAGTTCGGCGCCGTCGTCGGCCAGAACATCTCTGGGAAGTGATCCGTTGCAAGAATTCTCCAGAAGCTCCTGGGTTCGGACTCGGGGTCTGGCCTTTTATTGCCCCACTCATTAACCGGGGGAGGCTGAGGGACCGGTATCGGTACCGAGGCGGACCTCTTGGACAGTAAACATGAAGGCGGAGAATATGACGAACGAGCTAACTGGCCGCCGAATTTAGGGCCATCCTCTGAAGAGTGAGGTGACCAAGCCACGATATCACGATACGATGGGCTGATAGCCACAGCTTCAGGCGCAAGAGTTGCGGTTGCCGGCGATAGGTCATGTCATTTCCCTACCGCCATTGGTCCGCAAAATAGCTCTATGTGATCTCTGGTAGAGGTAGAGGGTGCTTCTGGTGACAACGGTGGTGATTGTACAGTTGGGACCTGCAGAACATCAACGATTTCTTCCTCCTGGATGTACCTACGGAGAGAGGTGGGAATTCGGTGGACCTAACATTCCGGGAGAATGAGGATAACTCTCCTGGTTCCTGCCCCAGTCCTTGATGTGGAAGAGCGGGGAGAAGGTTCCATCGTTGAGTCGCATTCCGCTTCAAAATCCGAGAAACGAGCCGGTTTGATCTCCACTCGCTCCCCCAGGATTATTCTTATGGTGGCGAAGACCCTCTCTTCTACACCGGGGTGGATCTTCGGGACAAGGTTGAGTCTCAATATGTAGTCTTGGGGCGGCGCTGGCGCCGTGGCGGAGAGAGCCCCAGCTCGAGGTGGCCGGGGTGCGAGTGGCACCAGGGAAAATGTCGAAGGGTACATGGGGAGGACTTCCATGGATGGTGCAGGCGGAACGAGAATGACCTTCACTCTTCATGTTTCCGGGGTGGGGAGGACCTTCGCCAATTGCATAGAGGACTTAGGGAGGACCCCCACGTTGGAGAAGGACCGGATGGACAGTGCCTTCAGATCGGCGGTCGGGGGAAGGAGGAGGGACTCCATACCCTATACAGTGCGTACAGGAGAGGTTTCTACGCCGAGCGTCACTGTCGCGGGGCGGGTCTTCTGTAGAGACCCGAAGCTAGATGTACATGGACATTACATTACTTTTGCGGAATACTTAGTACATAACAAAAACACACACACAAGGATCGTAATAGTTTAGTGTCTTTGGAAACTCGGAATATAATCTTCTAATTGTGGTGAAAGATCTTCAACATCTCCCATAAAGATCTTCCTTTTTTTATACCTAAAACCTTTCGTTATATCCTGGGGAAAAAAACATAAAAGGGTGATCTCAAATGCTCTGTAAGGGTAAACAAAAAAATATCAATCACATCATATACATAAGCACAGAACTTTTGGAAATCTTAACCTGTAAAAGAAATCATAATTTCATAACCTGGGATAACTCATGGCAGTGAAATGTAATCACAATAATCATACCTTAAAACATTAAACTTTGTGGCATACACACATAATCATAAAGAATCATTTCTTATTAGTCAAGGCTCATTGCCAAGACTATCTTAGTGGACAAAGTCCCTTTCTGAACCGAGTCACCCTCATTTCAGTCCTGTATCACTGAACCGGTATAACCTACCATTCCAGCCATGTCTATCTCATGAGATATAAACTCTTTACCCAATGCATTGGAGGGAGATATAGGTCCCACCAATATCATAATGATACCATTCTTATGTGTGCCACAAAATCATAAATCATACATCATTGCATAACCCATGTAATACAAATGGGAATCTTAAACATCATGACATCATAAAACAATTCATATAAGATAAAGGAATTCATAAAAATAATTCCATCACAACATAATCAAATCAATGTAATAATAGGGATAAAAACAGAACCCTTTATTATCTTAGATGGAAAATAATTTTGATAAAACACTTTAACTCCATTCTTGTGGAAAATATCCTTTCTTCTTCAAAAACATTTTTTCCTTTCTTAACATGTCATACAACTTTAAACTAAAAGAAGTTGATTAAAAATAAACTTGAAAACTTGTAAAGGATGCTTCTTGGAAATAATGTTTTAAAATCCATTGATGTAGTATAAGTTAAAAAATCATTCTTCTCGTACTTTTGTCAGAAAAGTCAAAAAGTACCTCGTACGAAAAACGAAAAAATATTCCTTTCATATCTTTTACTAAAAACTCACCGAAGGGTAAAATTGGATTTAAGAAATTATAGGTGGATGGAAATAATATTACATATTGAGGAAACATGGATGTAGATGATCAAATACACCCCAATAAATACTAAATTATAAACAATCTCGGATAAAAATGAGACTGTGATATTTCCCATTACCTTAGGTCCGATTTTCTTCGTAAGTGTCCGAACCTCCTCTTCTTTGAAGCGCCTCTTTGAGATCTCCTTTTAGGGCACTAAAATTGGTCTTTCAGGAAGACCAGAACCTCTAGGATGTTGCTAGGAAAGTGGAGAAGAGAATTTGGCAGGGGTTGGCCAAGCTTGAAGGCTCAACTTTGTGTGTGGAAGAGAGGGAGGAGGTGCCCTTTTATAAGGGAGGAGAGGGGTACCTTTGGAATAACTAAAAATATTATTTTATTATAAAGTCAGGTTCGGTTTTAAATATCTCCAAATTGATTTATTTCGAGGCTAAGGTGGGGATGGGTCTAAATCCTCTCATCCAATATAATTTAGACAAGTTTAGCTATCAATTTTAACCTTATCATTTAGATTTAACTTTAAGTTAGATAATTTAACTTTTACCGTGTCTTCTTGTTTTCTTACATTATAAGGTTAATAAACTTACTATATCAAGACAAACGAACCCCAAGTTGTTTATTATTAAAATATATAACCTTATCTATGTCATTTGGCCGAACCTTAGATTTTTAGGAATAAAATAACAATTAATAATATAATATATTTTTTTAAACTATTTTATGTCAATTTTGACACTATTTAGTAATTGATTTTTGTGAAACTCATAACAGAATGATAAGTTCGAAAAAAGTTAATTATATCAATACTAACATGTCATATTAACTTAGAAAATTAGTTTAATTCATAAAGAGTCTCAAATTATATTTATTTGGGTATTTATAACATCACTTATGTCAATATTTCATTAATAAGATAATTTCTCCATCATCGTTGTGTCATAAATAAATTAAATTATATAATGTCTAAAAATTACAAATAAAATACCATTATGTATGAAATCTTTTTATCTTTCTAATTAATATTTATGGTCTAATTTATCTTATGTATAACCCCATATTAAAAATGATTTAGTTATTAAACTTTGATTTTAACTATTTTAACCCTTCTTTAAATAAATTAATAATAAATGTCCTAATCTAATCCAAGTGGGCAAAAATGGTCATATTTTATTCCTAAGTTTGTTTTTGGTAGAATTACACTTTTCCAATAGAATTAGGACATGTTTTAGGGTAATAATAATATCATTTATACCCTTAATTACCCTATTTACTTTTAACCGTGGTAAAAAAAAGTAAAAAGTTACTATTCACCAAAATATTATTTTCATCTCATTGAACCACATTTTACTTAATGACATCAACCGTGTCTCTCAGATTTTTGAAATTCCACTCACAGAAGTGGTAAAATTATATTTTATGGACAATTCAGTTTTTTTAACTACCACTTAGTGGTTTCACTATTCCTCAAAAATTGAAAGTTTTCAGAAAAATACCAAAAATTAGGCCTAAGCTATATTTGATATTATGAACTCAAAAATGATGTCTATTTTAGAAAATTAAAAACATATCAGTTACATTAACTAATTTAAAAATTAATTCCCGTCGTCAAAACAAATAGCGTGTTTTTAAGAGATAATAACTATCAAAAGATTGACACTTGTTTATAACTGGTTTAAATGTGAAATTACATCCAATGACCAACATTGTATTAAATTGTAAAAATATATTCTAAATATACCTTAAAACCACTCAAATTAATAATTTATCACTATTAATTATTTCGATTAAAAAAGTTGTTTTTAATTAAAATTTAGTAATTTTCACTATTCATCAGAAAATGAAAGTTATCCGAAAAGTACCAAAATTTCACCCTAAGCTAATTTCGATATTCCGAATCCAGAAATGAAGTCCATTTTGAAAAATAAAAATTACAAAATTTCAAAAAGTGGTTATTACTATTCATAACAACTATTTTTAATAATATTTTAATAGTATATCGTTGTTTAGTGAAACTCGGTATTGCGTACTACACACGCTATCGAGGAAGGTCGCGATTGCGTGTAATGCAAGGAAATTCAAGGATGCGTGTTGTGCAAGATCCTTTTGGTGTAGCACACAAGACATTAATGAAATTAAAAAGAATATTTTTCATAAAATCTCGGGGTGTTACATTCTACCCCCCTTAAAATGAATTTCGCCCTCGAAATCCATCGGGGTTATAAATGGTTTACTATTAGAAAGTTTCTTTAATAGAAACCCACATCATAAAAAAGAATACCAAAACCAATCTTTAAAGACAAAAGTATGAAACGTAACGGTTACCCAAATAAACTAATCGCTGGGTTTCCACATAGGTGAAAATATGGATATGGAAGAGAAATCTAACCATCATGTTCTGATGGAGAGTGGTAGAGAACATGGCTATGGAAAAGATAGCAATCACAAAGCCATAAATTTGTGATGATCTAAGGTACCATCTGATTCATCAGATATAAGAGCATTAAGACATCATTTTTGGTTTTCAAGACCATTTCCCTAAAGTTGATGAAATTGGAATTAGAAGAAATACTTTCGTGATTTTGGTATAGTCTCACCGTTTGTCGTTATTTGGACAATTTCCACTTCATCTCTTAAAGAAATGAAGTTGAATTTGTCATTCGTGATGTGTTAGAAGATCATGTGATAGAATTATGGGTCATTCCATCTCTTTCAAACAAAAGGTTAGCAAAAGTTATAAGTCCATCTTATGGTTAATCATATATGGTTGAAAAATGAACTTATACTTCATATATCATACCTCTTAATAAAATAAAACTAGTTTCTACTAACTAGGGACTTCCTGTAGGCTAGTGGTAGGCGATAAAGGCCAGTCGCACTTCGGTTGTGGGTTCGATTCCCACAGCCTTGTCCGAAGCGATGGGCTGTCACCCGTCCTGCAGGTTGTCCTTTTTCCAAAACTATACTACTATAATATCCCATCAATAATTTAGAAAAAAAATTCTATCCTAAAACAATACTAACTTATGTCCAACATAATCCATTCCAATCTTTAGGCTTATCCATAATACTGCAGTCCACTCTCATAATATAGTGAAAACGATTATCAGAGATTTAATAACCTCGTTGATCCCCATATATCATAAGATATGTCTTGTTGGTCACATTCCAAACATTCAAAGTCCTTAATCATGTATTCTCTTGAATACCCATTGAACCTTAGTGAAAACATGAATACAGTTAAAAGTTAACACCTTCCAAATACCAAAATCCTCAAAATTCTATATACTCAAACTATGATATCACTTAGTCCTTATATCAATCATGAGCTCATGAATACTGTCAAACATTTCATTTTCTCCTTATCCCTTCATTATGTGCATATCATCTTTTTTTTTCAAAAATATCTCAATCACATTCCTTGGTTACCAGTACCATTGGAAAACCACAATATACCAATACATAAATATTCCAATATTCCACGATACTATATACAACATTATTTTGGAATCCCATTACATAAACACTTAATCATTCCACCACATTGTTGTCATATTCAACATCGCCAATAGTGATCGCATATGACTTCCCTTTGTCCTTTGCCTTAAGTGGTTGCTCATGTCGATCATCACTAACCCTTGGATTAGGGCATTGATTAGCATAATGCCCCATTTCCTTGCCCTTGAAGCATTGAAGTGTTGGTGGTGCGTTCTCTGCAGTCTTTTCTTTATTCCCATCATTAGAAACCCTTTTTCCATTACTTCGACACTCAGCTGCTCGATGACCTTCTATTCCGCACTTAAAACATTTTCTAGTCCCTTTAAGACAATCTCCACCATGCTTCTTTCCACACTTTGAGCATAAGGAAACATTCATCTTCTTTTCACCATTATTCTGAGATTTCTCCTTAAACTACATCTTTCGTTTCTTTTCAAAACTATGAGATGGATAAGTAATACCAACTTCCATTTCTACCTTGAGAGCACAATGCAAAATTTCTTCATAGCTACTGAAGTCTCTTATAGCTAATTCCCTTCGAAGATTTGGTTTTAAGCCACTGAAGAATCGATCAAATTTACTTTCAGGTTGGATGATAAATCCCGATTCATACCATGCAAGCCTTGTAAAATCCACTTCGTATATACCAATGGATTCATCATCCTTTTGCTTTAGTTCGAGAAACTCCTTCTCCATCTTTGTCCGAAGAATACGAGGGAAGTACTTATTGAAAAATAAGTTCTTGAACTCGTCCCATTCCATGGACTCAATTTCATCTCTTAGACTCGTATTCTTGATAATAATCCACCATTGATCAGCATCACCTTCCAAACGATATACTGCTAAGATGACTTTATCATGTTCAGAACATTGAAGTACTGAAAATATCTTTTCAGTGGTAATGATCCATTGTTCAGCAACAAGTGGATCAGAAGACACACTGAAAGAAGGTGGATGTTGCCTCATGAAGGACTCAATAGAATATTGTTCCCTTCTCTGCTCATTTGGAAGTCCATAATGATTCAAAGCTTGTGTAAGTATAGAAATAAGATTTTTCACTCCATCTCCTATAACATTTGTTTGTTCAGGAGGACAATCATTGCATTGTCCATTGCATTGATCAACACGGTTCCTTTGGGTTCCAGCCATCATCTAAAACCCAAAAAGAATAGTGTGAGAGGCAAAAATCATGCTAGGGAAAAAACATAATAAAAGAGGGAGCAACCTTAATATATAACATCTTAGGTTAAATTCTAATATCTTTAGCGCAATTCTAGGACTATAACCTATACGTATACTTAACCTTAGAGACATCCCTATACATACCTTAGAAATATCTCTAGGGATCTCACTAACGTTTTCGCATCCTAGTTTCCAAAGGTTGACTAAACCTTTCCTCTGATACCAAATGTAGAGACTCGAAGCTAGATGTACATGGACATTACATTACTTTTGCGGAATACTTATTACATAACAAAAACCCACACACAAGGATCGTAATAGTTTAGTGTCTTTGGAAACTCGGAATATAATCTTCTAATTTGGTGAAAGATCTTCAACATCTCCCATAAAGATATTCCTTTTTTATACCTAAAACCTTTCATTATATCCTGGGGAAAAAACATAAAAGGGTGAACTCAAATGCTCAGTATGGGTAAACAAAAGAAATATCAATCACATCATATACATAAGCACATAACTTTTGGAAATCTTAACCTATAAAAGAGATCATAATTTCATAACCTGGGATAACTCATGGAAGTGAAATGTAATCACAATAATCATAACATAAAACATTAAACTTTGTGGAATACACACATAATCATAAAGAATCATTTATTATTAGTCAAGAATCATTTCCAAGACTATCTTAGTGGACAAAGTCCCTTTCTGAACCGAGTCACCCTCGTTTCAGTCCTATTTCACTGAACCGGTATAACCTACCATTCCAGCCATGTCTATCTCATGAGATATAAAATCTTTACCAAATGCATTGGAGGGAGATATAGGTCCCACCCATCTCATAATGATACCATTCTTATGTGTGCCACAAAATCATAAATCATACATCATTGCATAACCCATGTAATACAAATGGGAATCTTAAACATCATGACATCATAAAACAATTCATATAAGATAAAGGAATTCATAAAAATAATTCCATCACAACATAATCAAATCAATGTAATAATAGGGATAAAAAAGAACCCTTTATTATCTTATATGGAAAATAATTTTGATAAAACACTTGAACTCCATTCTTGAGGAAAATATCCTTTCTTCTTCAAAAACATTTTTCCTTTCTTAACATGTCATACAACTTTAAACTAAAAGAAGTTGATTAAAAATAAAATTGAAAACTTGTAAATGATGCTTCTTGGAAATAATGTTTTAAAAATCCATTCCTGTAGTATAAGTTAAAAAAATCATTCTTCTCGTACTTTTTTCGGAAAAGTCAAAAAGTACCTCGTACGAAAAATGAAAAATATTCCTTTCATATCTTTTACTAAAAACACACCGAAGGGTAAAATTGGATTTAAGAAATTGAAGGTGGATGGAAATAATATTAAATATTGAGGAAACATGGATGTGGATGATGAAATAAACCCCAGTAGATACCAAAGTATAAACAATCTCAAATAAAAATGAGATTGTGATATTCCCCTTACCTTAGGTCCGATTTGCTTCGTAAGTGTCCGAACCTCCTCTTCTTTAAAGCGCCTCTTTGAGAGATCCTTTTAGGGCACTAAAATTGGTCTTTGAGGAAGACCAGAAACTCTAGGATGTTTCTAGGGAAGTGGAGAAGAGAATTTGGCAGGGGTTGGCCGAGCATGAAGGCTCAAAGTTGTGTGTGGAAGAGAGGGAGGAGGTGTCCTTTTATAAGGGAGGAGAGGGGCACCTTTGGAATAACAAAAAATATTATTTTATTATAAAGTCATGTTCGGTTTTGAATATATCCAAATTGATTTATTTCAAGGATAAGGTGGGGATGGGTCGAAATCCCTTCATCCAATAGAATTTAGACAAGTTTAGGTATCAATTTTAACCTTATCTTTTAGATTTAACTTTAAGTTAGATAATTTAACTTTTACCGTGTCTTCTTGTTTTCTTACACTATAAGGTTAATAAACTTACTATATAAAGCCAAAAGAACCCCAAGTTGTTTATTATTAAAATATATAACCTTATCTAAGTCATTTTGCCGAACCTTAGATTTTTTGGAATAAAATAACAATTAATAATATAATATTTGTTTTAAAAACTATTTTATGTCAATTTTGACACTATTTAGTAATTGATTTTTCTGAAAATCATAACAGAATGATAAGTTAGAAAAAAGTTAATTAAATCAATACTAACATGTCAAATTAACCTATAAAATTAGTGTAATTCATAAGAAGTCTCAAATTATATTTATTTGGGTATTTATGACATCAATTATGTCAATATTTCATTAATAAGATAATTTCTGCATCATCGTTGTGTCATAAATAAATTAAATTATTTAATGTCTAAAAATTACAAATAAAATACCATTTTATAGGAAATCTTTTTAGATTTATAATTAATATTTATAGTCGAATTTATCTTATGTATAACCCCATATTATAAATTATTTAGTTATTAAACTTTGATTTTAACTATTTTAACCCTTCTTTAAATAAATTAATAATAAATGTCCTAATCTAATCCAAGTGGGCCTAAATGGTCATATTTTATTCCTAAGTTTTTTCTTGGTCACATTACACTTGTCCAATAGAATTAGGACATGTGTTAGCGTAATAATAATATCATTTCTACCCTTAATTACCCTATTACTTTTAACCGTGGTAAAAAAAAGTAAAAAGTTACTATTCACCAAAAAATTATTTTCATCTCATTGAACCACATTTTACTTACTGACATCAACCGTGTCGCTTGGATTCTTGAAATTCTACTCACAGAAGAGGTAAAATGAAGTTTTATGAACAATTCAGTTTTTTAACTACCACTTAGTGGTTTCACTATTCATCAAAAATTGAAAGTTTTCAGAAAAAAACAAAAAATTAGGCCTAAGCTATATTTGATATTATGAACTCAAAAATGATTTCTATTTTACCAAATTCAAAAAATATTAGTTACATTAACTAATTTAAAAATTAATTCCCGTCGTCAAAACAAATAGCATGTTTTTAAGAGATAATAACTATCAAAAGATTGACACTTGTTTATAACTGGTTTAAATGTGAAATTACATCCAATGACCAACATTGTATTAAATTGTAAAAATATATTCTAAATATACTTTAAAACCACTAAAATTAATAATTTATCACTATTAATTATTTTGATTAAAAAAGTAGTTTTTAATTAAAATTTAGTAATTTTCACTATTCATCAGAAAATGAAAGTTATCCGAAAAGTACCAAAATTTCACCCTAAGCTAATTTCGATATTCCGAATCCAGAAATGAAGTCCATTTTGAAAAATAAAAATTTCAAAATTTCAAAAATTGGTTATTACTATTCATAACAATTATTTTTAATAATATTTTAATAGTATATCGTTGTTTAGTGAAACTCGGTATTGCGTACTACACACGCTATCGTGGAAGGTCGCGATTGCGTGTAATGCAAGGAAAGTCAAGGATGTGTGTTGTGTAAGCTCCTTTTAGTGTAGCGTACAAGACATTAATTAAATTAAAAATAATATTTTTCATAAAATCTCGGGGTGTTACATCTTCCTTCGGGATGGGGGTTGCACGAGGCATACCTCCGTGATGATCTTCAGAGCGGGGAAATCCCACACTCTGTGGAATGGTGGTATGGAGAGGACCTCCGTATGGAGTGACGTTGCCGCGGATTGGATCGCGGAAATCATCGCTCGAACCTGCGACCCCGAGAGTCAACCCAGCCTGCCCGTGGGGCGGCTGAGGCCTCGATCCCAGTTGGGTGAAGGAGTTCCCCTGCTCAGTGTATGCAGGAACTCCATGATGTACTTCGGTGGTGGCTTGGGTCACAGTAGTTGTTGACGTCGACGTATCTTGGCGAGCATCCTCAGCCCGGGCCCGACGCTGATGTCGGGTCAGATGAGCTGGCATAGGTGGTGTAGGGGCATAGCCTACCTTCTCTTCCTGTGAAGCCAGACGGCAGCTCTGACATGGCCGAATGGGAGCCCTTTCCTAAAGCCCTTGGATAGGGACTCTGAGCGGGCCAAGCCGGACATCACCCGTCTCATCAGCATAAGGCGAGGAGTCGTCGAGGCGTTCCGGGGACAGGCTCCTGAAACGATTGAATGTTGGGGTGGGTAGCGGGGGCTCCCTGCGCGGCCTGTTAGGGCAGCGTTGACGACAGGGCATGGATGCCTCCAGGTCTAGGCGAGCCATATCCCAAGTTGGGATGACCCCTTCCTCCTCATACCTGCGTACAAGGCTGCTGATCACCCTTCCCTGTATGATCTCTGACGGGGAAAGGGGACGTGGGTGCCCCGTATTCGCGGATATAGAGGCCGTAGTGGCGACAATGGAGCCATGCGGGGCGGTTGTGTCGACATTGCCCCCACCCCTGTGTAGGCGAGTGGGTGGGGATCGTGTCTCCACAACAGCAACCTGGTTCATGTGAAACGGAGAGATCAACTCATTATTACATCGAGGAAGAGGATCTAAAACCAGTGCCCCAGCGTCATTCCCTTCTCCATGTCGGTAAGAGGGATCCACGCCAACACGTTGCAGAACGGAATGCCCCATGTTCTATCGTCCCAACTTCCAGTGATTTTTATGCCAGGCCCGCCATTTTCTTGGCGGGACCCAGCGCCGGATATCTGGATCCGGTGACACGTCAATCTACTGGTGTCTCGAACGCTACTAATCTCTACATTGAGGAGAAGATCTTCACATCGGGTTCACCATTTCTGTTTTCAACGCTTTCGCCGGGGCGCGCGCGCATTCTTCTCTGGTGGCGGACGCGCTGCATTGTTACCCCGCATTCCCGCTTTCCAAAGGCGGGTAGCATCCGCTTCTTATTCAAGGATTTCTGCTCCTTGATCGAAATGGGATGATGGGATGTCAGTTCTTCCTTCCATGTATTCCTCCTCGGAACTCATCACCTAGTCCGGGTCTCCCTCATAGATTTAATACGTTGGTCGTGAAACTCTTCCTAGTCCCATGTTTCCATGGACGCCGGTTAATTACACTGCTACTGTCGGGACATTCCAAAGTGTCCAGTCAGGGCAGCAACCTTCAGTCGGGGGAGTAGTGACGTCGAGGCATCAATAGCATGTATGGATGCTAGGGAACTAGCATGTATGTCTTTTATCCCTTGTCATAGGGCTTCTCGAGGGCGTGGAAGCCTGAGGCATCCCACATCGAGCGCAGAGAATTATATGCCATAGACATATATCTGAGGTTTTCCTCAGCTTCCTGTGTTTAACACAGGGTATGTTGCAGGTTTAACGTCCAGCGGAGATGGATCAGCCCGATCAGAGCATTAGCTGGAATGGATCGGATTGAGGAATTTCCCTTGAAGGGGTACCGATACCGGAACCAGCCCATGGGCGGCTACGAAGAGGAGCAGAATGGTATGATCTTGCCGGGATATGGCAGTCTGGGTGAGAATCAGGATGGGTGATTGAGAGTTGAATGAAGTGGAGGGTGAATGAAACGGGACCATCGCAAGGGCGATAGTAAAGTTGGGATTGAGTCTCAAAGAGACCTCCTACGTATCCACGTGGCAGGGAATCAATGGCTGCACAGTTCAAGATGGTGCCGACGGACCGATGTGAAGGTGAATCTTGGTCCGATGGATTTCGTCAGCAAACCAACGTGAAGGTGAACCCGAGGGTCCACTGGTGGTGGGCTTGAACCTAGTGAAGGCTTCCTACGCACCACGCCTTGACATGGATCAAAGTCCCCGTAGTTCAGATGGAATGTGGAATATAGTTTAACGTCATGCGGGATGGGGGTGAACCGATGTGAGTGAGGTCGGGACGACTGGGTGATGGGCTTGAACCTTATGGAGGCTTCCTACGTACCATGCCTTGACATGGATCAATGTCCATGTAGTTCAAATGGTGTGTCGGATAACCGACGCGAGCAAGGATCTTGGTCCAGATGGTGTGGGGCTTACACACTAGACTGTCCGGGTACTAGTGAACCTACATGATGGTGGGTCGGGATGACCAACGGATGGTGGGCTTGAACCTCTTGGAGGCTTCCTACGTACCATGTCGTGACATGGATCAAAGACCTCATAGTTCAATGGGGGCTTCGTCGGAGAACCGATGTGGAGGTGGACCTTGGTCTGATGGGTGGTGGGCTTGAACCTCCGGGAGGCTTCCTACGTACCATGCCTTGACAGGGATCAAAGTCCCCATAGTTCAAATGGTGTGTCGGTGAACCGACATGAGCAAGGATCTTGGTCTAGATGGTGTGGGTCTTACACACTAGACTGTCTGGGTGCTAGTGAACCGACATGAAGGTGGGTCGGGATGACCAACGGATGGTGGGCTTGAACCTTTGGGAGGCTTCCTATGTACCATGCCGTGACATGGATCAAAGACCTCATAGTTCAAAGGGGGCTTCATCGGCGAACCAACGTGGAGGTGGAACTTCGTCCGATGGGTGGTGGGATTGAACCTCAAGGAGGCTTCCTATGTACTGTGCCTTGACATGGATCAAAGTCCTCGTAGTTCGGGTGGGTCACAACGGTTTTCCGTAGGACTGGGATGCAGTTTAACGTCATGCGGGATGAGGATGAACTCGACGTGAAAAAATGACAAGAGGTGGGCTTTAACCTCGTAGAGGCTTCCTACGTACCATGCCTTGACATGGATCAAAGACTTCATAGTTAAAATGATGGAAGTCGTCAACGAACCGACATGAAGGTGGACCTTTGTCCAATGGGTGGTGGGCTTGAACCTCAGGGAGGCTTCCTACGTACCATGCCTTGACGTGGATCAAAGTCCCCTTAGTTCAACTGGGTGTGCAGTTTAATGTCATATCGGACAAGGGAATACTGTTTAACGTCATGCTGGATGAGGTATTGTCATGGCCAAGGCCAACTCTAAGCCCACGTCAGTCATGTTCGGTGTGAGAAACAAGAGGCAGCATGGACCTGACGATCACACCGTGAAGGGTGCATCTGTGAGAAGCGAAGAGGGGCATACACGTTAGGTGGCCCATGGTGCTGGGACTTACTCCAGGATAGAGGCACAAAGTGCGGAAAAGTGCAATGAAATAGGGATTTGGGACCAATGATGGGAGGTGCCTTGTTCCCTATCGCGCCCTCCACTGACCTTGGTAGTGGGCAACTACGGAGATACAGGGGTGCAGCCATTCGTTGAGGGACTAGGGGGGGCTTACATCATGGTAATTTCCCTTCTCCCGTGGACATACGCCACTCCGATAAGGAGGATATAATCCCTTGTGGGGGGGAGTGATTCCATTCCTGTTGAGACGAGTGGTGTAAAGAATGTCCGAGCTTGGGGGACCCTTCGTGTAAGGCACGAGGTCGGGTAACAGTTTAACATCATGTGTTGAGGACGTGGTGCTTGGAAGTTTAACGTCCTACATCTCGAAAGAGGTGGGTTTACTCCGTACCCCTATGACTTACATGACCGGAACCCTTTTCTCCTTGGGGGAGGGAAGGTAACAGTATGGTCGTTGTCAAGGGGGGGTCATAGAGCGAACCATCGAGGGGTCCACGTAAGCGTGGCTATGCGAAGATGCAATAGCCGTTAGTGTGCCTATGCGAAGAAGCATTAGGCGATGCAACGCTACGAGTGGTGTGGTCCGTGGGACATTTAAATTACATCATGCAAACCTGGAGGGTCGCACGGGGAGAGGAATTGCTAAGCAGAGGAGTGTTCTTCGCGAAGTGGGGTACCTTGGCCTTAGCATGGGGAAAAGGTGTGAGTGAAGGGGGCTTCGCAAAGTGGAATAGCATTCGCGGAGCACTGCCTCGCGAAGAGGATGTGCCTCGCGAAGCAAGGTACTATGAAGTAGAGTGCTTCGCAATGTGTAGCGATCCTACCTTAGCATGGGGATCACTAGTACAGGATGGGTGTTTCGTGAAGAATAAACGCTCCGCGGCTGCCCGGGTTCCCTTGGGAATCCCCCTCCTTCGCGAATGCCCTTGATCTTCGTGAAGGGCATCCCTCTCAGAACAGGGGCTCAAAACGAGACAAAGTGAAGGCGTCACGCAAAATAGAAGTACCTCACGGCGCTCATGATTCCCGGGGAAGAGGGTGAATCGCAATTCGGGAGATGAGAAGCAGAAAGGTCGGATTGTCCATCCTCCTGGACTCAGGGGGAGCCCAATATTTATAGGCAAGGGGCACTGCGAAGCAGAACTCCCGTGCCGCCTCCGGTGCTTCGCAGCGCGCTCGCGAACGTCAGGCCATTCGCGGAGAGGTACCACCTCCGGCGCTTCTCGGGACCGCGATGCTCGGGGGTGATTTGCGTCGGGGCTTCACGAGGCTGCGTGCAGGGCTTCTTTTCCGTCCCTTCCTTTCATGCAATATTTTGGCGCGAACATGTACCATAATATTTCTGTTGAACAAGATAACATTATCGCCACCTATATAACATTCATTAGGATCACATACTTTGGCTAGCTGAGTATGTATGTTCTCACTATAGGTATCTCCATGATGATAATCCCTAACATACTGGAAAAGTGGTGGGGTAATAATCATAACTGAAGATATAATTCACTATCCTTTTCCACTAAGATCAACAGAAAGGATGCTAACTATTCTAACATATCACTCATCATTTCTGAACATGAACTCTTGCAGATAGATTCTACCACCACAATACCCTTGATATGAGTATAAGAAATCATGAAATCATAGTACTTGAGAAACTCTATTAATAACCTTTGTATCATGTCATGATTCTTCTTAGATAAGATATACTTTTGACTCTAGGGGTTGTAGTATATGATGAAACTGTCACCCATCATATAGTATCACCACATATTCTTAGAAAAAACTACCACTTGTAGCTTAGGATTGTGGGTAGCATAGTTATATTAATCAAGCCTAAACTACTTGGATGGAAAGGAAATCACTTCCTACATCTTCATTAAGGAAAAATAACATTTTGTCCTTGATATATTATAGAAAAATATTTACATGATAACCTCTTATAGAAATATCGTTATAGGGGACTCATCAAACTCTTCCCCTACTCGAAAAAACACTATTAGTACCATTCCATCAACATAAAAGGCTACCCCTTTCATGTAAATGTTGTGACGGATGATGAAACCATGAAAAAATAGGTTATCATCCTCCAACAGGGTAAAGAATTGATTTTTTTGGATTATAATATTTTTAAATATTTTTATTTTTATTTTTAGATGTAGGAGTAGAGATGGAATACAATTATAAGTCCCCCTGATACCTAAATTAATTTTATAAAAATATTAAAAATATTTTATGTTTCGCATGCATAAATTCTTAAATAAAACAAGATAAATCATAAATGGATGTTTGGAATAGAAATATTATACCATGATAGTGTCCAAAATTAATTTGTTTCCCTAGGTGAAACATAAAATGATTTGACATGGGACATCCGTACCCTTCATTCAGTGGAAATACATTTAGGTTGATTAATTAATAATATAATTCATTCATTCATTAATTTTTTTACCCAGTGATATGTCATAAATATATTTTTAGAGAGGATTTTCCCTAGATGGATCATAATTATCTAATAGTTGGAAAATATCTCCTTCCTCCCTCTATTGGTGGATCTTTATGGATGATGAAGAACCTCCAAAATCCAGGGTATTTGGACACATGAAAAAGAAAAAAATCCTCCCAAATTGTTTGAGCAAGTGTTATTCATCATCGATCAAACCAAAAATGAGGTAGGAATCATCATTTTGTGTTTTATGCCCTTCGATTAAATTATTGATATGGTCCACCATCATTCGTGGATCTATGCCATCTATGGCCTTTTTAGGAGCCTATGTACTAGATTTTTGTTGTTTTATCATTATTTTGTAGCCCATGTATGCCCATTTTTTATCATTTTAAAAGATCACTTGGACAAAGATGATTAAATATATTTTTTATAATTTCCCCCCTTTTTCATCATGTTCTTCACTATTTGGACACTGGGGGTACTTAATTGATATTTTGGGTGGTACTATGCCCATTCGGACAACCAAGTTCATGGAAAATAGATGAAACTATAACGATTTAGCGAGTAAGGAATATATACAGAATTTTCAATCTTCATGTTTGCTAAATATATATGTTTCAGATAATTAAATTGATGGAGGGATGAATGGTGGCATGCGCAATAAATGGCCAAACCCCTATAATGAATAGAGGTGATTCTCTAGTGAGTGGCATCCCAGATTCACATTTTCCAACTAGATCTTTGTGTTTCGAATGATATTGGAATTAGATATGATGTTGAAGAACTCTATTTTTTTGTGTAGAGTTTGGATTTGGGATTCTACAAAAATATAGACTATATGACATGTTCAATGAAGAATATACCGTGTGTTGCCCCCTCAGTGTAAGTGTTCGGGTTTCAAAAACATAAAGGGAAACATAGTATAAAACACTCCCTTAAATTCTATGTACCCAATTTATGTTGAACAAACTATGAGGCAGAAAACACATGAGGTAGTCCAATTATAATTTCACAAACACAAGGTCTTGTCCAAGGACAATACGAGTAACACATGGCAGTAGTTCTGTTTATCCCGAACATGTCATGTATTCCACCTACACAACCAATAATTCTTCATAGAAAATGACATGTCTGTTGGCCCGGGACATGACCATGCAGTAATTGGTGGTCACATGTTGTGTGAGTGCCCTCACATGACGTGTACTTCCTTGTTTCCACTTAGACACATTCACGATTTTCATCTCCACTATTTGAACATGGAATTTTTCCTTTGAGTATTCTATCCAAACTGTTTTTCCTCAAAAAACATGATATTGCCTCGCTTATGGATTCCATGATACGATGTGAAATTTTCTAGGAATGACACCGTCTGAGGCAACCCCAATGATGAAAATGACCAAGACGGATCACAATATGCTTATTCCAAAAAGTAAATCTCCAACTGGGTAGGGTAAATTTCTTTGATTCCTTTTAGAGTGTAACCCTCTTTTCCTACTGGGAATGGGTCCTCTAAAGGATCTCCAGTTGAACCTTCCAACTGGGTTGGGCATGGGTCCTCAATGACTATTACAGCCAAAACCTCCAACTGTTCTAGACAAGAGTCCTAAACTTCATCATTGGAACCCTCCCACTATATCCTGGCATGAGACCTCAATGACTTAGAGTTCAACCCTCCAACAAGTATGTGCATGGGTCCTCGACCATCAGAGTGGAACCGTCCTTCTGGGCATGGAATGGGTACTCCATCCACTATTAGAGGGGAATTATCATATTTTACCTAGGCATGAGTCCTCTACCTAGTGATTCTAGCCCCTCTACTATAAGAAATAGTAATGATATTTGGTTTAACATATCATTGCCTCATTCAGAAGATGTAAAAATTCCACATCGAGATTCATTTTTGTGACGTGGTTTAAAACTGTGTGGGTGAGTGGGTGTTTCCCAAAGAATATTATATCAGGATGTGGTGAAAACAATACATAGACTTCTGTGTTTAGGGAATACACACAGGATGCTTGACAACGTTGATAGACTTTTGAAACTATATGCAACTCTTCTTATTGGGATAATATGTGATATGGAGATCTATTTACTCAATCATTTAGTCTTTATTGAAAGAATATATATATATATATATATATTTAATATATCCAATAATTTTATTTTGATACACAATTTCAATAAGATATGAAGATCTATGGAGGTATTCCATATTGTTTCTATGTTTAGATTCTCATGGTCTGATGAGTCTACTCTCCTTCTATAGGTGGTGAATGATTGATGGGTTTTTTATATACTCACCATGTTTATACACTTGTGTTTGCATGAGGATACATTCACTTTTTGTTTGGTTGAGTTATATTAATTCATAGTACGTTTTTCATATTATATATTTCTCTTTTATTGTATCTCATACTGCACCCACCTTAGCATTTGGGGTGTCCTTTTGAGAATGTTTATACTCACCCCTTCATGGACATTTTTTTCATGTGCTGAGTATTATGAAAAAGATGTGCATGTTTTCAGTGACTAAATAGATTCTTTGGGATACTAGGTTCTTATACCACATATGGTGGTTGAATCTTGGGATTCAGGAGTTGTTCTCTCTAAAATATTTAATTTTTATTATTTTTTATTAGTTTGGGACACTTTTTCAGGTTGGGAGTGTATTTTTCGCCATTATTGTTTGTTTACACTATCGTACCTTTGAACTGTCTAGAGGGTTACGCATGCTTATTTTATTTTATACCAGTGTTTAATAATTTCCCCTTTAAATTATCACATTTTCAATGATTTGGTTTTTTGTGTGTGTGCAGGTAGTTAGGTAAAGGCCTTTCTATGTTATTTATTCCTTCAGCGCTTGTTGGCACACCTTGTCCTATGGAGGCGGGCTTGGGGTATTTGCAGCACGAGCCCAGCCATGGGTATGGTCATCAAAGAATGGTATCTGACAATTTTTATTCATTAGGATGTTATTTGAATGTATCCCCTTAATAGGATTGTTTGTGTATATGAAATAGTATCAAATTAAATTTATTGTGGCTCTAGGGATGGGGAGTCTAGTGACGGTGCAATAGTCGAGGTATCCATTCAATAGGACATTGATTTCATGCATGTCGACACAACATGACGAGAAATTTTTTTCAAGGATAAATGGCACATGATTTATATAGGATTGTTCCTGTGAATTTCATTCATGAGTCCACATTCCATTTTTGTTGACATATATTATTATATGAACATCTATCCATGGTACTCCTTGAAGACATTCTGGATGAATCCACAACAACAGCTTGAAAGGATACCATGTCCAGATTATGAATAAAACCCAATGAGCATTGATGCCTCATTTTAGGGTACATCCCACAAACCCCATCCTCCATGTGGCCAATTTTTCACACCTCCACTGGTTGATAAGATAATCAACAAAGCATAGAAGAATGAGGATGTGAACAGGTTTTGTGTACACTATGAGTTCTTTCAATAGGGACTATTCAGGTTCTATGATGATCCATATCCTCAAGCAGTAGAGGATAGGAAAGATTTATTATTCTGTATCTTTGGGAATCTTTAGATCCTGATGAATCAAGTGGTGTCATTGACGAACATCATTTTTTCATGGCTTAGTTGGGACTTATTATGTAGATTCACGATGAGTCAGATCTCTCATGGGAAGTCATCAAAAATCTGTTTAATGAGGAGTACTAACCCTGCTACTGACACTTAGTCTAGATCTAGGAGCATATGGTGTTGATGAAAGGAAAGATGGTAGTGGCTGAGTACGCATTGAGGTTTATTGACCATACACATTACTCCCTTAACATTTTCTGATAAAGCTACTTCTTGGCACTAGAGCTTGAATAGGGACTTCACCTAGAGATTTGAGAAAACCTAGTTCCCTTTGGTATCCCCACCTATGTAAGGTGATGATGTGTACACTAGTGAGAGAGGGATTTCTATTAGAGGGACACCAGATAGTTAGATCTGGTTGGGGGCAACACAGAGCAGGGTCATCTACATTAGCTAGCACACACCAGGCTCCAAGAACTCAGTGTAGGTGGTAATTCCCAGATTAGACTAATGTATGTGGTCAATGGTAGAGTGGTGCACCTTGAAATCCTAGAGATGGGTGTTTTTTTAATTTTTATGGAAAATGAAACATGTTTCGTGACTGTAATACAAGGAAAGAAGATCATCCATGATAGATAGCTAATGGACCACAATTGAAGATGCAACACCATGATCGGGAATCTCCTTGGAATAGAAATAGTGGCCCCCATCGAGGAGGATCTAACATAAGAGAAGGAGGAGCTACAATGTTAGAGTGAAGCAATGAGGTCCTTCCACCACCACCATGAGGAGGCCCAATTCAGTATGTGGGAGTTGGCGTTTGGGGATGCATATAGCTACAGTATTTGGATGTCTATGACCCCACATTGCATGAGATGATCTGAGGTATGATCATTGTTTATTCTAATATTTCTTAAATATTAGTATACATTGGTTCTAATAAATCCATAATCTATTGAATCCTATTATGAGATATGGAGATCCCATTTGAGGAGATTACCTAACATCTTTTTCTTGAGGTTCCTACCGGGAACACTTATTCTATATATTTCATCTTCATGTAGTACAACCTATCAGTTAGAGGAGAGAGGATCACATGGGACCTTTTAGACATAAAAATGAAACCCTATGACTTTTTCATGGTTATGGATTAGTTCTCTATTTCCTGATACAAGATTTATTACCACCGTAGATAATTCAGATGCCTACGAACTGAGGGGACAAGAATCTGGTTTTCTAGTGTGAGAGATCTCATGGTAGGGAATGTGGGTTCTATAAGCCGAATGTTGCATCCTATCATCCATAAATTGTCTAGTTTATCCTTTGGTGTAGCATAATCTTTAGGAATATTGATTCCTTATGTTGTAGAGGATTATATAGATGTCTTACCTAATGATGTTACGAGACTTCCTCTGAGGAACGAGATGCCATTTTTAATTGACTTGCATCTAGGAACAACTCCAATATCTTCAATTAAATAATAAGTGGAACCTACAGATATGTGAGAGCTATGTTTACAGTTAGAGGACCTTCATAAGGCAATTTTAATCAAACACATTGTGTCCCCTTGGGAGGGTGTAGACTAGTTTGTGAAATAGGTGAATAGGAGCTTAAGGTTTTGTGTGGATTATTGGCACCTTAACCATTCCATGATAAAGAATAAGTACCCCTTTTTGGGGATTAACAACATCATTGACTATTTTTAGGATGTGATATGGTTCTTAAATAATTTTCTTAGATCCAAATACCACAAGTTTAGGGATCATGAACCGAATATTCCAATGATAGCATTTCGATGTCTCTACAAACACTATGAGTTCCTAGTGATTCCCTTTGGTGTGATTAATGCCCCAATTATATTTTTTATTTTATGAACCATATATTCTTACCGTACATGGACCAATTTCATCTTGTACTCATCGATGACATACTCAAGTACTCTTCATCACAGGTGGAGCATCCAGAGAACATGAGGATGGTTCTTTATTTTCTTCAGGAGAACCAGCATTATAGAAACCTCTCAAAGTGATTGTTCTAAATATATGAGGTTTTCTATTTTGGGGAAATTCATCTCAAAAATTTGTTTTTAAAGGGATCCATAAAAATAAAATGTAATACTTTCTTGAGAGCCACCCATGAATGTGTCTGAGGTGCGAAGCTTCCCTGTCTTATAAGGGAACTGCATGAAATTTGTGGTTGAGTACTCCAGAATTGCAATGCCTTTGAATACCAAAAAAAAGTGTATTTGTTTACCTAGTCTAAGTAGTTCCAATGGGACTTTGAGTAGTTGAGGTAGAGGATGCCGATTTCAGCAGTGTTGATACTACTAGAGGAAGGTGTGAACTTTGTAGTGTATTGTGATGCCTCATGAGTTAGTCTCGGTTGTGTGTTGATGCAGTGGCATGTGGTTATCAAATATTGGTTGAGGAAGTTGATACCCTATGATAATAACTTTACAACTCACAATATTCTTTGAAATGGTGTAAAAATCTATGTAAATTGGAATATTGGTTTTGGGGTACCCTCGATGACTGTATCTGATCATGATGTGTAGTTTACATCAGAAGTATGGAGAATCCATATAAAGGCAGTCAATACTCATTTTCGAATGAGTACTACCTTTCACCCCAAAAACAACAGTAACACCAAGTGCACTATCCAAGTGTTGGTGGATATTATGAGCACATTCATGATAGACTTTGTCCAAAGCTGGTAAGAACCCCTTCTCCTTGTATAGTTTTCATATAACAACATCTATCACTATACCGTTTGCATGGAAACTTTTGAGGCCTTGTACCATAGACCCTTCAGGTCACCTCAGTGTTGGAATGTGATCAGGGAGACATCTCAAGTAGTCCTTGATATGGTAAAATTTACAACAAACAAAGTCCAAGTCATGAATTAACTGACAAGGATCGCCCAGAGCAGACAATAATCATATGCAAATCACTCTAATAGTCCATTGAAGATCGATTAAAGAGACCATATTTTCATGACATTTTCCCCCCAATGTGGAATATGTATGTTTATCTAAGTATGAAATCGATCCTTGAGGTTCATTAGGTAGTTTGATATTTTTTAGAGGGTTTATGAGGTTTCTTTCCCCTCTCCCTACCCCAATAGATGCAGCATGTGCATGACTTTTTCCTTGTGTCCCATGTGAGGATATAATTGAATAACCCTATGTATGTCACTAGATTGGGAGAGTTTTGCCTCAAGGATAGAGACATCTTTGTGGAGAATCTATTGGCGATCGAGGATCAGAATGCATAGTATTTTCTTGGACTAACCATGCCTTTTGTTTTGGTGTTGTGGAAGCACATGAACACGCATGAGAGTTCTTCTGAGTAGGAGATCCTAGTGCGAGCTTAGTATCCTTAGTTTTTACTAGTTTTTTCTTTTTTGGGTATGAAAATCATAATGGTCGGAATTATTTATAGACTTTTTATATTTGTTTGACTCTGAAATATTTTTATATATATTTCCTAATCTAGGTGTTATGACAACATGTGATTCTGATGTCATGTGTGCCCAGAATAAATTTTATGGATATAGTAAATATATTTTATATTATGTGTGCATTGATTCATAAATAAAATTGGATAAATCATAAATATTTGATCAAATTGGATATTTTATACCACAATTAGGTCCATAACATGGTGTTTTCCTTATGTGACACATTAAATGTGTCGGTGCGGGACATTTAGACCCCACTCTCATGGATGGTTTGGTTAAGTTTATTAATTAATTATTAATATAAATAATTAAATAATTTTTTTAATTGGTGAAATTTTATAAATATATAACAAGAGATGGTTCTCTAGGGTTGTCTCATAATTCTCTAATAATCGGAAAATCTCTCAGTCCACCCACCATTGGTGGATCTTGACGAACGATGATGGAAATTCAGAATTAGGCAGGTCATGATGCATCAAAGGCAACAACTCCACTTAAATCATTATTGAATTCATTATTTTTATAAAATTATCAAAAACCTAGGTAAGACACTTTATTTTTGTATTTATGCCATTTTATTAAGTTATTGATTTGATCCACTCTCATTCATGGATCTCCGCCACCCGTGGCCGTGGCATGATCCTATATACCATATTTGAGTTTTTAGTTTATATTTTCTACCCAATATCCTTTATTTAATATCCTTTTGTTCTTGATCGTTGGAAAATAAATCTTGGAAAACTATATTAAATCTATTTTTTTATTTTTTTCTCTCTTGTTTCTTCACATTCTTCATCGGTTTTGTCAATGTAATCCCGACTAAATTTTTCTGGGTGTAACTGAGCCTGATCGGACCCCCAAATTCACAACTAATCAATGGAATGAGAACAGATTGTTGTGTAAGGCACAAATCTAGAACCTTCATGGTTAATCAATTCTCGTTCCATTGGTTATAGATTAATAAATTATATGAAATATGAATAGTGTCATGAGTAATGAAGGCCTATCCCCTGTGATGAACATAAGTGATTTTCCAGTGATTGTACGCCCAAAGTCATGTTTTCCATCCATATCATTGTGTTTCAGATGAGATTGATGCCAGATCTAAAGTGTAGGAGATCGATCTATGGTATAGAGTTTGGATCTGGGATTTGACAAAAATATAGACTACACCCCATGTTTAATGGTGAACACACAGTGTCTAGCCCCCTTAGTAGTCGTATGTGGGTTTCTAAAAAATTGAGGGTTACATAGTGTGTAACACTTCCTCAAATTCCACATACCATATCCCAGATGAAAAAAATGTGTGGTGGACCAAACTAGTTGTAGACTTTTTATAATAACAAACACATGAGGTCTGGTACAAGAACATTGTGAGTAGTACACAACCTTGGTCCCAGTTAGCTAGGACCCACTATGTTGTTCACCTACACAACATGTATTGGTGCACAGATAAGAACATGTATTCAATATAGGGACATGACCAAGCTATGATGTGGGGACACATTCCATGTGGGTACTAACATATTTCATTTACCCCTTAGTTCCATTTAGGAAGCTTCTATGATTTTCAACTCCTTTTTTTAAACTCATATTTTAGTTGGTGATTAGTATTTCATGAGCATTTCCTCTTTTAGAATGAGCCAGTTCCCTCCGTTTTGGATTTGAATATATGATGTGAAATGTTTCAAGCATGAAACCTTCTATGGATACCTTAATGATGGAAGTGATCAGTCATTATCACCCAATGCTTATTCCCAATTGGAACCCTCTAGCAAGGCTGAAAATGGTTATGTGATGGTTTTGAGAGTGTAACCCTCTTGTAGAGATTGGAATGGGTCCTCTATAGGCTCTAGACGATAACCCTATATCTATACTAGGATGATTCCTCCGTGACTATTATATTGGAACCTCCAGTTGGGATACGCATTAGTCTACGACATCCTGATTGGAACCCTCCAAAGGTATCCGGGCATGGGTCCTGAATGACATATGGTGGAACCCTGTAGTTGGGTAGGGTATGTGTCCTTGGAAATCAGAGTGGAACCCTCTTGCTGGGAAATGCATGGATCCTTCATACACTATCAGAGTGGAACCCACCTATTATATAGGGTCATGGGTCCTATGCCTAGATATTTTGTCCCATAAAATGTGTGGCAGCATGATGAGACATGGTTTGATGTAGCTATAGACTCATGAGGAAGAGGGACACATCCCCTATCGAGACATGATTTTGTGAAACAACCTAAAACTATGAGGATGAGTTTATGCTTGACTGAGTGGATATTATCAATGTGTGGTGAATGAGATCCTTATACTAGTGTGTTTATGAAATTGACATATAATGTTCGACATTCTGGATGGACAATTGGAACTATTATCTACTCTTCTTCTTCATCTGAGCTATGAGATATAGATCTAATTGCTCTCATTTAGGATTATTTGGATATGTATATATATATATACACATATATCCTTTTAATGTATCTAATCCTTGGATTAGGACACTCTCTTTCCAGGAGAGGTGATAACACCTAGGGTATTCCATGTTCATTATATGTCTAGTTTCTCATGGTCTTATGATTCAACTACCTTGATATAAGTTGTGAAGGTCCTTGAGGTAGTTAATATACTCATTGTGTTTACACCATTTTGTTTGTAAGATATTAATTTCTCTCTTTGTGGGGTTGAGAATTACTCTTTCATTTTGACTTGGGCATTACTGTATTTCACTTCTATTTTATCTCTTACAGCTCCCCCCTTAGATTTTGGGGTGTCATACTGGGTTTGTTTATAGTCACCCCTACAAAGACATTCCCCACACATGTAATATCATTGGTAGAATATGGACATGTTTACCCTGACAATAGAGGATATTGTGGATATTGGCTTCCTTAACCACATACGGTGGTTGTAGCTAATAATTTTGAAGATAGACCCTCTCAAATTTTTTCTTTTTCTACTTTTCTACCATGTTGGGAGACATTTTTTGTTTACTGTGTAATTTTCCCCATTATTTTTCAGATTATCCAACCACATATTGGTACTGTCTAGAGGTTCATGAATGATTTATTTAATTTGAAGCAATGTTTCATATTTTAATCATTCCCTTTGACGTTTTTCAAGAGTTGGCTGTGTTTTTTCACATAGTTATATAGGCAAAGGTATCCCAGAGTTAATTATGCCTTCAGTTCATGTTTCCTCCCCAAACCTATAGAGGTGGAATTGGGGAATTTACGACATGATCACGTGCAACGATTAGTTTGTAAAAAATAGTACCCTTCCAACCCAAGTAAACTCTGCTACTCGGTAACACTCTTGGGTGGATACTATGCTAGCATGGCCTCAACCATCTCCAGTTCTACTAATATTCGATCTACTGAGATAACATGTCCCATGAATTGGAACTATGTTGTCTATAACTAGAACATTGAGAGATTCCCGTAAATTTTTCCCTCTAGAAGTGTTTCTATGACTATCCCAATGTGACTCATGTGATCCTCCTCCAACAAGGAGTAAAATATGATTGCAATGATAAAGACCACCAGAATCCGGTATATGAAATGAAAAATGATCTATTTCAGGAGTCCCTTTCTCACTAATGGAGATTTCATCATTACAAATGGAAACATCAAGTACTCATAGTTACCTCAGTGACATATGAATTTCATTTTAGTTATATCCTTATCTCGTACTCATAACCAGTGATAGCCTTATATGAGGTCAAAATTCGAGTACCATCCTTCCCATCTCAACTAATCCTAGAGGCCATCAATCCTCAACAGTGGATACTTATTCTTCATGATCACTAGGTTCAAGGGTCGGTAATCCAAACCTATCCTAAAGATCCAATTTACAGTCTTAGTGAACAATAACGGGGATACCAAGGGGGAAACACCAATTTTCATGGATCACTTCTCTAATATGTTTTCTAACTAGAGCCTCCTCTCTCAATGCATTATGGTTGACATTATACATGCTGAAGAATATATTGGGCCTTCCTATGGGGTAATTCAATTCGTTATTATATCTCTCACTGAGAAAGTAGATAAGACTAAAACTCTTTAGGATATGTTTCCTCATAATATACAACCACTATAGGGATTTGGTGTGCCGTAGTATCCACTACTCCAAGAGTCATTCTCGAAAACTGGGGACTAATCAGTTACACACTCCTATACATGATCATGTACTACTTCCTCAAGGATTAATTTTCACCCATAAGAAGAATCTCAACCCATCACATTAGACATGCCACATCCTCAACCTAATACTCTTAATATAGGTATCAACTATATATATATTTTCCATACCTATGATGACTTTATAAGGAAAAATATTTGTTACAAAAATATCCCATTTGAAGCTCTCTACTCCATGCGATAAATAGAATTGAAATAAAAGTTGTGAAATCACTAATTCACCTCTTTTGAGAGTATATAAGTGTAATGTTCAAGCTAAGGGATCCACCAATGTCTACATGTCTTGAACCAGAGATGTGATAAGGAATCACTGGCTCACATATCGTTCTATCTATATTGTAGATATGTAACAAAAGTCAAAGATCATAACTCATCTTATCCTTAGAGTATCAGGGTAATAAGCCTCAATTTACTATAACTATTATTTCCCCAATCCACTAACTCCATAAGCCTAGAATGGACGAAATCGTGGTGGTGGTGGAAATAGTTTAGTCCTCTGACCAACTCTAGCTGCTCTACCAGCCCCTCGTCCACATCTTCAACCCTACAAACATCCATGATCCTGCCTCTGTCCTTGTATACACAATCCCTTGACTATCTCCATATCAGATAAATTACGTGTTATATAATCCAATGAATGATTTCTAGAAATATCATTGGAGAGTCATCACCTCCCACTTGGTTTATTTGAACCATCCAGAAAGCCATGCACAACTGATCTTATTTCGTAGGATCATCCCCGGAGGCATCTATCACAGCTAGATCACAAAAATTTTCATTATCTACCCACTAACAATGTCTTATCTACAAGAAACCCACTATCATCTTCCATTTTCAGTTCATGTATTTCTAGAAAAATATCTACTACTAATTCCCACTATTTTATACTCTAGAATAAGTGGGAATGCAATGCGATATAATTGAATCCCTGATACCATGTTGTAATCCATGTTCAATGGAATATTCCTATAAGAACATATCCATAACCATATGAATATAGTAATATGTTATAATATTAAACCTCACTAAATACTCAAAAATAGTCATACTTCTATGATTCAGATGTAGTTGCTCATGAATATGCACAAATCGCAACACAACTAGATAAATCTAGTTTTGGAAGAGATGCTCGAAGACAGCATAAAAAATAACAATGTTGTCATGAGACTATGTCACCAAAAACCATATCCCAGGGGATACCTAATGTTGTATCCTTATGAGGAAAACCATATGGTCTATAAGAATCATCATAACGTATAATAATCGTGTGACTACCTCTATTTAGTCCTCAGCCACCTAGGGTTTTGGCTCGCTCAAAAACATGCGAGGTCGCTAACTCTGAAACTCCTATAGTACACTTTTTCTTGTGTGTATCCTCAACAAGAACTAATGTTACCATATATATCACATATATGAGTTAATAATAGTGAATTTGAAATAACAATATCCTAAATAGTGTTCTCCTTTATTAATTCTATAAGGCAACTTGAATTGATATCGCCTTTAAGATAATGAAATGGAAATAGATATTAGATTTCCTATGCATAATTCCATTACATTATGAATCCTAATGGATGGTTATGAATGACATTTATATTAATTTGGTGTATATCCATAACGTCATTAAATAAATTGATTTAGATCATACTAATAGATACACTATTATTAATGAGAATCATGCTTCATCTTAAGGTATTGAAATAAATCTTCAAATTAGGGATATGAATAACATTTATATTCAAAATCTCACCCAAATTATTGTTTTTGATCCTACATGTGTATAATATAACACCCCAACCCCGGAAGCCCCGAGCCAGAGCATTATTACATTATATTTTCTTGATTACACGGAACAAAATCCAAAAGGACTGATCAGTTTAGTATTCTTAAAATACTAGATATATATATATAGAACCCATATTGCATAGGGAAATGAAAACAAATATGATACAAAACATTAATTAAAAAGCTACATCCAAGAAAAATCAATAAATAATCCTATATTCATAATGTATAGAAGGAAAAAAAATAAAGGGGTGAGATCAAATTCTTATAAAGGGTTACATATAGAGGAATCATGAATTAATTATAATATAATCATAACCAATATTATATAATCAATATGGCATGGTGAATATATAAAAAACACATTCCATAAATAAACTGAGAATGATAATGCATCCTTATATTGTGTCATAGTGAAAACCTCAAGGATAGTAACAACTAAATAATGAATAAATATAATTCTTATTATTTGTAAATCATGTATCTAGCACATGAACTATAATACCATCAATATGGTTTCATTATTTGGGTAGATACCCATCTAATTCTGTTTTGGATACAAACTCGAAGGTTTTGTTTCCAACGGATTTTTCTCACGAGACCTATCAATTCTTCGAGGGGCTATAGTAGGACCTCCAATCACTTCCAGTCAAATAATTCTTTATACAATGATTTAATACAAGAACAATTTTCCTTTTTAATATCCATTTTGAGTAGAGGACACTGATTCCTCAATATTTCCACAGTTTAAGAAACTTTCTACATAAACACCGTATGTAAAATGGTATACATCCAAGAAAATAAACTTATACATGTAACAATATTAGGGATATATAATTTAATTAAAATTTAAAATGAATAATGATCTCAAAAGAGTAGTATTTATATCACATAAAAATGACTTGGTGCACTATACCATGAAAATCACAATGAAATGGAAATCTAAACAAAGGCCCTTAAAATATTGTAATCAACCACGTTAATAATCATCTTGTTAATCATATAATTCCATGAATATAAATATAACCATTATATTATATATTAATTTTCTGTAAACATTCACCACATACCTGAAATAAGTGGAAAATAGTGTAAATCTCAAAAATTAATAATTGTGAGATGAGAAACCCATTTACTTATGCCTGAATGTGTTCACGCTTTGATCTTAACGTCCATGATAGTAAAATTAAATAATTTAATTGATTAATTAAGAAAACTATCTACATGTAACTGATTCATTATAGTTATATTATGTTCATTTATGGTATTCTTGATATGTAATAAGAATTAATTTTGTTGTTCGAGAGTGTTCGTTTACCTGACATTCATGATCAGTTCACTTCAATATGAGTAATAGATTTAATGTGTAAAAGATATAATTATCTAGAATTGGAATTACATTATATTAATGAACATACAGAATTCTAAATGGTTATTCATATATTTTGTTTATATGGGTTGAGGATGATTTATTAGAAAGAATGATAGTGATAACCATTTAAATTGTTTTGGTGATATCTCGATTGTTACAAACTAGTTCATTTTTCGAATTAGTTTAATGTATATATACTAGTTCCATAAAATGGAATAGATTATGATAAAAATATTTTAGGCTGTTTCAACCATAACAATGGTTTTATGCCCTTCCAGGAATACGGTCCTAGACATTGGAATCATGTCATCCTTGAATGTGTTAAATTAACACATCTTGGATGGTGTTTTCATTTTGGTATACATATTGAGGGGAAAGGAGAGATGACAATGATTTATCAATTTGGAATAAAAATATTAAATTAAATGTAATTTATTAGAGTTATCATACCATTTGGATTGGGGTAATTATGGATAGAGAAATAAAATAATGGAACATGAAAGAAAATTGATAATTTGAAAAATACCTTATGAAAATTTTCCAGCCTAACAGCGTCATTTAATAATTCATAAAATATTTTGATTAGTGAAAAAGGGGTCACTAATCATTATTACATAACATGGAATGTAGCAGGGATATATAATTACATGTCCAAACATAATCCAATTAAAATTAAAAGAGATTAAAATAAAAAGAGTGCTTGAAAAAGAGAAGGGTCATAGATTCCCTTACCTTTTTGAGTAACTCCTAAAACATAATGGTTGAGACCTTAGGGGTGGAGTTCGAAATTGGAGGGATCATGGGGGGGGGGTTAAAATACCAAATATTCGAGATGTAGAATTTGGAATGATATAAAACGATGTAATGTGAGGTTATTTATATTAAAAGACAGAGAGAGTTTTTTATTAATTTCAAAGTACACCTCCTTAGTGGTATTTGAAAAACCATGGTCTTACCCGTGGTATTTTACCATGGTATTGGAAACATGGGTCAAATAATATCATATTTTAATTTAAACAAGATGAACAATATTTTACAATATTTATTACATCATTATTATGTCATTAATCATACCGAAAACTAAAAAATATGTTTTCACTATTGAAAAATAATAATATATTTTATAAAATTCTCATAAATTCACCATATCCTAATATCAACATTTAAATTAAAAAATAATTTTTTTAAAATAATTTTCTAATTATGATTATTTTAATTTTTAAATAAAATCATAATTTACTCAAAAAATACCAATTTTAAAAATATAATTCATTTTATATCACCTTGAAAAATTTATCAAGATGTCCTTATCATATGACCATAAGAATATAATATAACAATATGATATAAAATTAATAAGGGTAATATTAATATTTATATTATTATTCATAATGTTATGTCTCTATTCACCAAAAATTATATTTTACATATTAGAGAATAAATATCTTACTTAAAACAATTGTTGATTGACAGTTTTTTGAAATTCAAATCATAGTGGTGGAAAAATTATGTTTACTTGATATTTTATAACTACCTCTTTTAACCAAGTTATATTTAAAAAATACTAACTCTTGAATGAATTAAATGTCATCTAATGAATTGAAATTATTTAAGAAGAAGCATACCATAAAATATTGGTGTGTTATATTCTTTCCACCTTGGAAAAATATTTTCCTCGAAATTTTTCATAAATAAATACCTCTAAAAAGATGTGGGTGGTTTTTCTTCATAACATCATCATTTTCCCATGTTTATTCCTCCATTTATTGGTATCTCTAAAGAACCAGTACCATTCGAGTCATCCTATTTTTTAGTACTTTCTCTCTTGTGTCAGGAATCTCGATAGGCTCTTCACAGTATCATGGGTAAGGTTCCAATTCTATTTTTTCATAGGTCAATACCTATGTTTGGATTGTAATGTTCCTCATTATCAATGAAACATGAAACATTTTATAAACATTGAATATACTGGGTGGAATCACTAAAATATATGCTACACCTCCAATTCTATCTTGAATTTCAAAGTGTCCGATATGCTTAGGGCCCAATTTCAATTTCATATAGAACAACAGGATTACCTTCAATGGAAATACTTTAAAAATTTAATGATATCCCACATAAAATTTCAAATCCTTTATATGGATATTAGTATATCCCTTATAACTACATCAGGGTTCTTTAGTCGGGGGATGAATTGTCTTTACCTTTGAAGTTTCTCTTCAATAAGTTCTCGACCTATAAGTTTCCACACACCAACTTTGTACCAACATGTTAGAGTTCGACACCTCTTTCTATATAATACATCCTATGGATCCATTTGAATGATATAATAGAAGCTATTATTCTAGGAAAATTAAATCAAAAGTAAGTATTGATCCCAAAAACCTTGAATATAAATAGAAAATGATCTCACCATTTCCTCCAATTGTGGAATGTTTCTTTTAGACTACTGGTCATTTTGGGGGTGATAAGTAGTACTCATAGGATGTTTAGTATCCAAATCCTTCTTGAGACATTTTTAGAATTTTGATGTAATCTAGGTATCTTGATCAGACACAATCGATAGAGGTTCACCCTTAATTTTTAAAACCTCATTAATTCAATGACTTTAAAGGTACTAAAGGGGTAAATCCTCTCTTGTAGTAAGGAAATGTGCTGATTTTGTAAGATAGTCAACAATTACACATATTGCATCTTCAATTATAGGTTTCCTTTGTATTCCCCTGACAAAGTCCATCATGATGTCATCCCACTTCCATATAAGAGTAGTTAGATGTTTCATGACCCCTATAAGATGTTGTCTCTCGACCGTAACATTTTGTAAAACTAGAAACCTTGACACATAGTCAGAAAATCCTTTCTTCATGTTATCCTACCAAACAATTTCCTTCATGTCTCTATACATCTTGGTGCTTCCCTGATTAACATAGAAATTTGAGCTACGAGTATCGTCTAATAGTTCCCTAATTGGATTTGGTACTGATGGAACACATTACCTCTTTCCAATATTTGGGACTCTATGTTCATACATGAAGTATGCCAATCATCCATCCTTTAGAGCATTACTTTTCCTTTTTAGATTATCATCATCAGGTTGAGTGATTTTTATCTTTTCTAGTAAAGATTTAATTTGAAATATTTTGAAAAATTAAAGATGTTTTACCATCCATAATAATTCCCATATCCATTTTTACTTGTTCTATAAATATAGGATCTCTCTCAGTCATCATTTGGGTTAGAATTCCATGATCATTCTTTCTTAATGCATCCTCTACCTTATTTTCCATTTCTTGGTAGTAGTGAATTGAACAATCATAATAATAGAGTAACTTGAGCCATATCCTTTGCCTCATATTTAGTTATTTCTGTGAAAAAAAGTATATCAAACTCTTGTTATCCTTATATAACTCACATCTTTCACCATTGAGATAGTGTCACCATATTTTCAGAGCAATGAATACGGACGCAAACTCATGATCACGAGTTAGATATATTTTTCTCCTCATTCTTCGACCTCCATGATATATAAGAAAAAACATTATCATTTTTCCAATGGAAACAACCTAGTAACTTCTTTGATGCATCACTATATATCACAAACACATCATTTTTAGATGGAAGATTCAAATTTGGTGCATTTACCAATATTCATTTCCATTCATTAAAGCACTATATACATTATTTTACACCACAAAAACCTAACACCTTTACGTGTGAGATTGGTTAGCGAGTTTTCCAATCGAGCCATATTCTGAATGAAACACTAATAGTAACATGCGAGGAAAATCAAACTACATACCTCGGTTATGTTCATTTGTGTGGGTCATTTTGGGATTCACGTTTTCTTCACAGGATCAACGATGATTCAATACTTAGAGAAAATATTTCCATGAAAAGAAACTCATTAAATCCAAAATTCACACTTGTTGAATGTTGGATATATTTCATTTCATCTAAGAGAATTCGGAATGATCCGTAACTGATTCTCATGGTCTTTATAGCTTTTGGAGTATACCGGGATATAATCAATAAATACGACAACAAATTAATCAAGATATTAATTTAATACTCTATCCATTAGATCAAAGAAAATATAATGTACATTATTATTTCCAAAAGGAATCATTGTAAACTTTTAATTATGATACCTGATTCGAAATATGGTTTTTGGAATACAATCCTTCCCCACATGTAAAGGATGATATCCAGATCAAAGTTCAGTCTTCAAAAAATAATGGGCTCCATGATGATGATCAAATAAATCACCAATGCGATAAAGATGATACTTTTCTTCATCATAATAACATTGATCTCTATGTAGTCAATGCAAAGACTCATAGATCGATCATTTTTCTTGAAAAAGAGAAAAAGAGATCCCTATGGAGAAACACTAGGGTAAATCAATACTTTATCCCTAAATTTCTCTAGTTGTTTCTTGAGTTCTATAAATTCCACAGTGGAAAATATATAAGTAGTCCTTGATATCGATCTTGCACCAAGAATTAAATTGATAGTGAATAGAAATCATGCTCTGGAGGTTGTCCAAGAAAATCCTGTGGAAACACATCATTATATTCTTGAATAACATGTGCATCCTTCATTTGAATATTTCGTTCCTTGCTCATAGATATCGAATATTCATCCTCCTCATTAATTGCATATAATAGAGATAGTGGGGATGGATATAGGTAAGAATCAGATGCTGAGGTTTCTGGTCTAATGATAAGGTATTCTACCTCTTCCAAAAAAATTGTAACTTCCTTCTTTTTGAAGTAGATTTTTTCATCATTATATGAAATACAATCCATAATGTGGATTGAATAAAAGTCAACCATGTGTATGATAATGAAATTATTAGATAAGTCATGTTTATATTCCATAATGGGAACTTCCTGACACATCTTTATTGTAATGAAACATTCTTTAAAAGTTTTGAATAAAAACACCTTTGTTAAATCAAATAGGAAATATAAAATTATCATGGAAAAAATAATGATATAAAGGAATGTGATGATCTAGAATCTAATAATGCAATGGATACATTGGAGAAAAAAATTAATGTACCTTCCACCACATCCTTGAGAACATCAACATTCGTGGTTGTGATCACTGATTCGTGTCCCTGGTCTTGTGACCTTTTCTGAGGAAAGTTTACATGGCGCTTAGGACACTCATTTCCATTGTGTCCCATATCTCTATAATTGTCGAATTGAATTTCATTAACTTGTTTCCTCCCCTTGAATTCATTAGATCGATGAACATTTTTTCCACACTTATATGAAACTCTTATGGATTTTAAACATTAAACACGATGATTCTTTCAACAGATCTCACATAATGGGAATTGCTTCATTCCCTTATTCTTATTTGGTGCTTTGCCTATTCCATGGTTATCCAAATACCACTTCTTATCATGGTTTCCCTGGAAAAAAATTAATCAAGATCATTCTTTCTCTATTTTGATGGAAATTAATAAAAATTTATAATATGATGAAAATTTTTGAGAATCTAGTACCCTTTGAAGACATGGATTACGACCTTAAAATAAATTATCAATATTGTCTTCTGAGTCACCTTTGTAATCCATATAATACTCATCTTGTCTTGTAAAGGTAGCTTCATACAACGCAAATCTTTCTTCTACACTTTTTTTTATTCTATGTAATTTCTGATTCATTTGAGTTAAATTTTCAGGAGATATTTTTTTGGAATAATATTTCCTTAAATTTTTGCATTCCATATCTTCACTTTCTTCCATCTTCATGGTATTCTGGATCAAGTAAAACCATTGATCAACATCAATCTTGTGGCAATATACTACCTGTAAAACCATTTCATTTTCGTTATATGTTAATATTGTAAATATCTTTTCAACGGACTTTATAAACTACTAATCTACCACTAGATTAGTAGTTCCATTGAAATATGGGGGCTCCTGTCTCTTGAAAAGATCCAACATAGGGGTATAATGCTATTTCATCACAACTTTAGTGAGTTGTGCCAATATGGTCATGATCTGATCTTCTCCAACATTGACTATGTTGAAATTCATAGTGGGTAAATCTAGACATTCTTGGTGGGTAATAATTCCCTTTCCGCAATTAGGCACAATCAGTAAACAATGGAATACACTAAATTAGGCCATAATTCATAATTTTTTACAAACGAACACTTATCATAATTATAAAAAAATTTCACAGGTAATCTCATAATCATAATGATGATTTATAATTACATTTAAATACTTCATAATAGATTGTATGGAAAATGTAAATTATCCTAATTGTATCACATAGGATTGTCAAAACCAGGGCACAGTGACTCCCATTTTCATTTACTAGGAGACCCTAGGTCATGCCTGAAACTCCATGTCAAAGTTATTACTCCATGATATATTAGTTCATGAACCACGTCCACTTGTATTATCCAAACATGGAAATATTTTCCTGGAATATCCAAATAGACTATACCATACAAAAATTCTTGTATTTTACTCTATTTCTATCCTCATATTAGTTCATAGGGTTATGTTCCCTAAGCTATGTCTCCTAAATCTATCTCCCAAGGATTATAATAAACATCCCTTGATTCCAAATATAATGCCACGACCCCTAAAACTTGGAGTCGGTGCATTATTACAATACATTGACATGATTACAAAGAATAAAATCTTGATGTAATGATTAGTTAAGTTTTCTTGATGAAACTAGATACATACATGGAACACATTTCACATCGTTAAAGGAAACAATATATGATACATAACAAAAACAAATAAATTGCATCCTCAAAAACTCAACAAATTATCCCTTTTTTCGTAAAATCTGGATGAAAAAAAATTAAATCGTTGATCTCAAATTCTCATAAAGGGTTACATATAGTGGAATCATGAATCAATAATAAGTTAATCATATCCAATTTTAAATAATCAATATGACATGATGAATATATAAAAAACTCACACCATCAATAAACTGAGAATGAAAATGCATACGTGGTTTTTTTCATACTGAAAGCCTCATGCATAGTATCAAATGAATAATGAATAAAGGGAGTTCATATTATATTTATGTCATGTATCAGGTGCATGAACCATAATAACATTGAGATGGTTTAATTCTCTCAGTATATACCCATTTGATTATATTTTAGAAACAAACTCGAAGGGTTAGTTGCCAACTAATTTGTATCATGAGACCCGTTGATGCATCAAGTGGTAATAGAGGTCTCCTACTAACCCTTCCAGGAAAAATCATTCTTTATAAACTGATTTAATAAAAAAATATTAAGTCATTTCTATATCTGTATTGAGTAGAGGATATAGATTCCTAAAAATTTCCACATTTTAAGAAACATTCCACAAAAACACAGTATGTAAAATGTTATACGTATAAGAAAATAAAAATAATCATGTAATTATAATATGGATATACAACTTAGATACAATTTCAAATGAGAAATTATCTCAAAGGGACATTATTTACAACACGTAATAATTATTAGGTGAACAATACGAGATAAATCACAATTAAATAGAAATCAAAACAATGTCCCTTATTACATTTTAATAAATCAAGATAATAATCATCATGTGAATCCCTAAAAATAGTTATTATAAATAGAATAATGATATTATATATATAACAGTAGTAAAAATCCACCACATAAAAGAAATAAGTTTTGAACAATGGAAATCTCACGAAAATAATACTGAGATGTGAAACCCCTTACCTTATATCTGAATGTGTTCTTCTTGGATCTTAACTTCGAGGATTGTCAATTTAAATTAATTAATTAATTAATTATGAATCATATCAACATGAATATTATTCATTTTATATTTAAAATTTTCATTTACATTCTTATTAATAAGTTTTATGACTGAATTACATTTTTTCAGAGTGTTTGTTTACTTGACATTCATGGTCAGTTTGATTGACTATGATTAATAGAGTTTATGCGGAATGAATATAATTATCCATAATTGGAATTAGATGTTAATACGGAAAATCAATAATAGTAAATGGTTATACAAATCATTTGGTTATAAGTTTTCTGGACGATTTACTAGATTTATTATTAATGATAACCATTTAAATTATTTTGGTGATATCTCGACTGTTAGAAACTAGTTTTCCATATGAATTAGAATTATGTATATATATATAATGGTTCCATAAAATTTAATAGGTTATAATAAACATATTATAGTCTAATTAAACCAATAAATGGTTTCATTACCAGCCATAAATTTTATAATACAGATTGAAAACTCACCGTCCTTGAATGTTATAAATTAACACATCTCGAATGGTGTATTGATTTTTTTATACAAGAAGGATAAATGACAGATGGTAATGAAATATTTCATTATCCAAAAAAATTAATGTATATTTAATTTAATATTGTTAACATAACTTTAGGATTCGTGTAGTTGAGGACAGAAAATGAAATAAAATGAACTTGAAAGAAAAAGAGAAGTTGAGTAACCCCTTATGAAAATTTGTATCATAACAATTCCACTTAATAATTAATAATATATTTTTATGAGAGAAAAATGGGTATCTTATTATAAATAAATAACAAGGATTTTATGGGGGATATGGAATGACATTTACCGATATAATCAAATTAAAATTAAAATAGAATAACAAAAAAATAGTGCTTGAAAAAGACAGGGGTGGTAGATTCCCTTACCTTATATAGTTAATCAAAAAATAAGATTGTTTGGACTTTGGGGGCTTGAGGAAACCATAGGATGGATCTTAGGGAGGTAAAAATACAAGATCATATAGGATGATATATTTTTAATTAAATAAAATTATGGAATGAGTGGGTATTTATAGTAAAAGTGAGGGAGTTTTTTAATAATTTCAAAGGACACCTCTTTTGTGGAATTTCAAAAACAATGTGCTTCCCCATGGTATTTCTCAATGGTTTTTTACACTTGGGAAACTAAAATCATATTTTAATTTAGAAAAGCTTACCAGGATTCTTGATTAATTATTACACCATTTTGATGTCATTAATCATACCGAATACTAAAAACAGTATTTCCACAATTCACAAAAAACTAAAGTATTTTATGTAATTATCATAAATTCAGAATAACCTAATATCAAAATGATGAAATCAGAAATGTACTCCATTTTCTGAAAATAATTTTCTAAATATGATTAATATAATTTTTTAAAAAAATGAAAATTTATTCCAAAAATTACTGATTTAAAAACAAAAATTTTGTTTTATATAACCTTGGAAAATTAATAATAACTGCATTATCTTACATATATTATACAATAAAATAATAATATTTACTATTTACAATTGCCCAATTACTATTAATATTACTATTCCTTAGGTTTTGTTACTATTCACAAAAAAATTATGTTTTTATTCTCAAACATTAAATATCTTATTGAACACAATCATGTATTTTAGTTTTTTAAAATTCAAATAACATAGGTGAAAAAATTATATTTAATAGATAGTTTATACCTATCTTTAATAACAATGTGGTGCATCACAATGACTCAGTTTTTCATGCATTAAATGTTACCTAATGAACTGAAAGTATTTAAGAAGAAACATATGAAAAATATTGGGATGTTACAAATAGTGGGGCTCTACAGTAATACATATGGAAGAATTTACATGAAAAATATGTCTACATCTTCATTTAATATAAATTGATGAGTAAATATCCCTTAGTGATATAAATACTTCTTTTAATAGGATTTACAATCTATCCACTATATATTTTATACTATGAAAGGATATCTAGGATATTATTTATGGAAATATATCTATGATAAATAATGAACAACTTATCATCAATTAAGAAAAGTGAGAGATACTTGGATATTTATATCTATCATTGAATAAGATCTATAGTCCTATGAATATTTACTAGTTATGTTATTTTCTATGGGTCTCTTGTGAAAATATGAAATAAATCAATGATAAGGGATTTATTTTTTTAAATCAAACTATTAGATTTAAATAATACCAAACAATTCATTATAATTTTTAACACTAACCAAGGGGTGGATAACCAATAAAAAACCTAGTCACAATACCGATAAAATAATCCAACACATCCCATGCACTTAGATATTCAATTAAATTCTATAAGTTCATATCCTTTTTTATATCGATAATTACTTTGATATTATTTATATAATCCATTATATAATATTTATAAATTATTTTATTGGAAAACATGATGACACACTATATTTTCCACTCCTATATGAAATAATGTTATTCTTCTATGATGGTGTTTCCCAAAAAAATAGGTATGATTAGGATTGTTAATTGTATCCATGACTGTATATGATAATATTTGCATATTTATTAGATGAAAATGGTTAAATATGCATAGGTGTTACACTATATATAAGATATTTTCGTATGTATCAAAAATATAAATAGGTATAATACCACCTCTAAAGTAGAATTGAATCACCACTATGAGATCCTTTGTGATGAGGTCCCAATCCATGGTGAATATGTAGCCTTAGATCTCATCATTACAAAGATTAATTTCTAAATTATTATTTGTAATGGAATAAACAGTCTCAGCTCAATCATTAATATATTAAAGGAATAAATTTTAATTTTCTCTAAATGAGTCAGCTGTGGTATTTAAAAATGATTCTTTAATTTCAATTTTTAGGAAATTTTCCCCCACAATCTCTTTTAAAACATGGAGTAAGTTCAAGAAATTATTTCCAAGAATAAATCTTATAACATTAACATAATTATTGTGTGATGAAGCTTCAAGTTTAATTTTGATATTCCTTATGAACATATGTTACCTGATACCATAATTATAATTTAATATATTCTTATCTCATCCTTTAAGCTAGTATAACTTAGATTTTTATCGAGTCCCTTTTTCCACTTAAAAATACTCTCCTCCATGAGTATTTATTTGGTTGTTAGACCCATATTGATTTTATCATCATAACTTTTCTATATCCTAATATAATTTAATTTAATCACACTATCTTGATATTGGTGACAATTTCTAGGATTTTAGTATTGATTCATATATTCTAAAATAATTTTTTTTATCTTTTAAAGTTTATTTATTTAAAAACTCATTATTGGATATACATTGGTGAACACCATAAGCTATATATTATTTATATGAATGTAAAATATGGTAGTAAATGTTATTTGAAAAAATTTGGTTTATCAGTCTCTATAATTCATAGTTTACTGAAGAGTGGAGAGTGATCTAACAAGGCGTGAGCCTTTTGTGCAACAAAAGTGTTGGGTAATGTTGTGATATAATGAAAATTAATATAAAATCTGTCAATGTGGATACATATTCACCTAATATAAAACTTATTATTAAGCCATTTATATTGTTTAATGTGGTATTCATGGTCTAATAGTTGGTTATTCATTAGTAATTTTTATAAATCAAACATATCTTTATCTATAAAATCAAACCCACCAGTTTTCTTTGATGAAACTAAAATAATGATTATTTCAACACCGATGAATCTAGTCAATCTCTCTATGTTGATTTTAGAGAGTGAGTTTGGAAAAAAAATATCTCTCAATAACATCAAATTAATATAAATAAGAAACACATAAATACATTAAGTAAGCTAAGTTGGAAATTTCATTATAATTGTTAAATGATGATATATAGAGTTAATCTATTTTAGTCATATAATATCATAAAATATAGTTGATTATTGATATTAAATAAAACATCATATTATAGGTTCATTGAATGAATATTTTCATTAATGTATTGTATTTATTCCATCTTATTCTTCAGTTCAATGATTGTTGGTAGAGTGCTTTTTGGATGATTCAATTTTTAAGGAGAAAATTTCATTTTTCATGGGATCTGACACCCCTTGAATTATATATAATAAAATTTATATGGATTCTATAGGGATGGAGTGATTAATTCCCATGGCATCTAGAACTCACAGATAAATATTAATCATGTCAAAGAAATTTTATGATCGTGATCAAGGAGACACGCCACTAATAGTGTATTAAATATATGGATTTTTGGATTATTTTATTTTAGCAATTTTTTGATTAAATGGAAACATAATGTTCATATGGAGATGAGGAAAAAAAGAGATACCATTCAAAATAAAAATTGATAGACCCCAATATATAGGGTAAAAATGATCCTTTTAGGGGATATTATACCCCAACGGATAAAAATCACAATTGGTTATTGTAGGCCCATATTTAATAGCAGTAAAGGCCTCCTAGTCTTTAACGTTATTACTTTGTGAATCCTCTAATGGTTTAATTTAATAAATAATGTCATAATAGATTAAAACCTTATAATTTATTTTTTCCATAATTGGTGTTTCTTATAAGATCCTTTTATTCTGAAATGTTGTTGGTCGAAATGAATTCTCTTCCCTATAATTTACCTGGGATGATGTTTTGGGAGGAAAAAACAAGGAACTATATATGAAAAATAATTTACCAATCCTTCTATTATAGTAATATTAAATGGTAGTTCTAAGGATCCTAGAGTCCTAAGATCATGATCAGGAGGCTATGCCTTGAGGATTTGAACAGCCAAATGCCAAAAAATAGGTCTAGACATAATGTTACATTGGGAACACATCCCTAGATCAATCAAGACATGAATATGGCAACTCAATGCCCCATAAAGGGGGGGGAGGTGTTGTGTCTTCTATAAGTATAGAAAACATGGCCATAGAGATGTATGTGGATATAATATACCACCCTATGAATGAAACTATGTTTTTCCGAGAAGGATACAGTTTCTCCAACTTATAAGTGGATAACACAAAGGGTTTAGAGGGGAAATTTTCTTTACAAATTATCTTTTCAATTTTGTGATTCATTTAAATTGTGGAAAAATTTATATAGTGTAAAGACCAACATAATCTCTTATTCCATTCCAAACCACTACATTTAACATATGATGTTTTTTGGAGAAAAATCCATCATGGAATCAATGATGCATATTTGGGTTGATTTTGTTTGTTGAAAAGGTGTGTTTCTATGGTTAGCTATGGAGTTACATAGATATTTTTGAAAAAAATATGTCGAACGAGAACCATTAAAATGGAATGGATGCTTTGGAGGTATTGAAAAAATATTGTATTCAATATTGCAATATTTCCCAGTATTTTTAAAAAAATTTCTTCCAAAATTCAGAAAATGTAGAAATGTGTTTTTGGAAATGGTTGTGTCACTCAAGTAAGGAGGTTTGGGAAGTTTCAAATCATCGATTTTTCTTGATTATTACATCAATATATAGAAAAGTAAAGATGGGTGTGCATGTTATGGATTTTCCATGCAAGATGAGGTTCTGCGAATGTGAGACTTTCCTATATGGGGAGAAGTGGTGTGCCTTTCACTTAGGGTCCCCATAATTCCTATAAATAAGAGTATAACCCCCCATTCTATAATAATTTCTAAATATAAGGAATATCATATCTCTATTCACACATTTGGTAGAAAGTGGTTCACATGTATATATTTAATAATAAATTTTTCACCTACAGGGACTAGCGTGCCAATACATATTTGTTTATAAAAAGGGTGTGTCACACAAGAATAAATAATTGATCATGTTGGTTTTCTCTAGAAAAAGGACACAGTTTCACAGGATGCACAATTTAGAGCACAATTAAATCTACGGTTGCACAAAATTATGATGTTTCCCAGTTTATCAGTGGTAAAGTAGTATTCATTGGTGGATGAATGTATAACTTCAATAGAGCATCCATCTACAGTTGAGGATGTGGGATTCATGAAATTTAAGGGACCTAATGTTCCACATGAATTGAGAGGTACAATTTTAAGAGTTGTGGGTGTAGAGACCCGAAGCTAGACGTACATAGAAATTACATTACTTTTTCGGAATACTTAATACATAACAAAAACAAACACACAAGGACTGTAATAGTTTAGTGTCTTTGGAAACATGTAACGTAATCTTCTAATCGTGGTGAAAGATCTTCAACATGTCCCATAAATATCTTCCATTTTTTTCTTACCTAAAACCTTTCTTTATTTCCTAGGGAAAATAAAACATATAAAGGGTGAGCTCAAATTCTCAGTAATGGTATGCATGGAGAAAATAAAACGAACCATATAAATTTGAGCCTAAAAACATGAACATAATGTTTAAACATAAAAATCTTGATCAATGACATAAAACATGGCAGTACGTAAGGAATAGATCAAAATAGAACATCAATCATGATAAAATAGCTTGTAAATAAAACTTGTAATTGTGGAAAAACAATAATCACATGATATGATTTCCATAGTAGCCATGGCATTGCTTCCAAGACCATCTTAGTGGACAAAGTCCCTTTCTGAATCGAGTTCACTAGTCGTTCTAGTCCTGTATTACTGAACCGGATTGACTTACCATTCCAGTAATGTCTATCTCATGAGATATAAATCTTTACCCAATGAATTAGAGGGAGATATAGGTCCCACCCATCTCATAATTAAATCATTCTTACTTGTGCCGCAATATAAACATAAATCATTCATCATTACCCAAAGAATAAAATGGGTTTCATAAATATCATCCCATCATAACATAATCCATATAAAACAAATGGATAACATTTCATCATAAGAATGGTGAAACATTGTAAATCATAGATACATTATACTTGAAACATACACATATGAAATAATGTCATCTTATATGGAAAATAGTTTTGATAAAACACATGAAATGAATTTTTGAGGAAAATATCCTTTCTTCTTCAAAATAATTTTCTTTTCACAGAATTCCATGCAATTTTAAAAGAAAGGTATTTTTTTGAAAATATTCATAAAATTTTGTAGAGGAAACATCATTGAAATAAGTCATTATGAAGCCGTAAAAATCCATCCACGCCGTATAACTTAAAAATAACATTCTTCTCGTACTTTTGTCGGAATAGTCATAAAGTTCCTCGTATGGTAAGCAAAAGAAAGATTCATTCCATAACAAAAAGTTAGAGTCAAAGAGGGGTAAAAATGACATTAAAAATACATGGAAGGATATTAAACACTTTATGAGAAACATTTTATGGGCATGGATGAAAAAGATAACCCCAGTAAATACTTACGTATAAGCAATCTCGGATAAAAATGAGATTTTCAAAATTATCCCTTACCTTAGGTCCGATATGCTTCGTACATATCCGAACCTCCTGCATAATGATTTAAATAATGTCATTTACTTATTACAGAATCATATTCATTGTTATGATATCATATATGGTTCACTTATGACTTTATATTACCCGTTATTTTTTATGTTCCATGTTAAAGCAGCGTTTTGGGAAAAATCGTTTTATTTATCGTACATGTTTGGACTTTTTGTTATTGATGTTATTACTTATATCATGATTTAATTAATTCCATAATATAATTCATGATTTATATGTAATATATATTCATCATATACATATATATATTATATATCGATAAATGGAATGAAATACACCATTCATGGAGACGGTAGGTTGTACGTACGCATGAACGCTGTTTTCGTTTACTTATTGAATTGAATGGAATTAAGTTGATGACATAAATACATATATATATATATATATACATAAATACAGTATCATTATTATGTCATATATTTCATTATTACTTATTATATATACTTTATAATCATTCATTAATGGTTATCATGGAGAATGAATCTCATCGTGTCGTGGAGACTGTAGTCCGTACGTACGCACGAGCGATGATATCATTCCCATGATCGTGGAATTGTATTGAAGTGTATGTATAATATATCAGAATCAATATCACTATACAATAATCATATATAGTTATTTATTTAAACCATTATACCCATCCATGTAAGGTGGTGGTCTAAAAAAGATTACACCACGGCGTGGAGACGGTATTCCATACGTACGCACGCGCGGTGATTTCATTTTCCAGAGGATGGATAAATGGTGAAATAGGTTTGTTTCATAATTATAATAACATATCCATATATGAGTGATACTGATGTTATTTCTTCATAATTAAACAACTAATGAATAAGAAGTAGGAAAAGAAATAAAGTTGAATGAATCGGTAACAGACATTACCTCTTTTTTGAAACGCCTCTTCTTAACCTCCTCTTAGGGCACTAAAGATGGTCTTTGAAGAAGAAAAGGACCTATTGCATGTTTCTAGGAAAGTGTAGAAGATAAATTGGTAGGGGTTGGCCAATCTTGAAGGCTCAATGTGGTTTGAGGAAGACAGGGAGGAGGTGCCCTTTTATAAGGGAGGAGAGGGGCACCTTAAGAAAACATAAAATATTATTTTATTATAAAGTCATATTCAGTTTTTAATAGCTCAAAATATATTTATTTCGAAGATAAGGTGCGTATGGGTCTAAATACTCTCATAAAATATAATTTAGTCAATGTTAGGTTTCTATTTTATCCTTATCATATAGATTTAACTTTAAGTTAAATAATTTTACTTTTACCGTGTCTTCTTGTTTTCTTACACTATAAGGTTAATAAACATACTATAACAAGACAAAAGAACCCCAAGTTGTTTATTAATAATATATATAACCTTATCTTATTCATTTGGCTGAACCTTATATTTTTAGGAATAAAATTACAATTAATAATATAATATTTTTTTTAAATACTATTTTATGTCAATTTTGACACTATTTGGTAATTAATTTTTTATGAAAATAATAACAGAATTATTAGTTCTAAAAAAGTTAATTAAATCAATACTATCATGTCATATTAAACTATAAAATTAGTTGAATTCATAAAAAGTCTCAAATTACATTTATTTGGGTATTTAAAACAACAATTATGTCAATATTTCATTAATGAGATAATTACTGCATCATCATTGTGTCACAAATAAATTAAATTATTTAATTTCTAAAAATTATAAATAAAACACCATTATGTAGGAAATATTTTTAGATTATTAATGAATATTTATATTCGAATTTATCTTATGTATATCCCTATATTAATAATGTTTTAGTTATTAAACATTGATTTTAACTATTTTAAATATTTTTTAGATAAAATAATATTAAATGTCCTGATCTAATCCAAGTGGGCCTAAATGGTCATATTTTATTCCAAAGGTGGTTTTCAGTCGAATAAAACATATCCAATAGAATTAGGACATGTGTTAGGGTAATAATAATATCATTTTTACCCCTAATTACCCTATTTACTTTTAACCGTGGTAAAAAAAGTAAAAAGTTACTATTCACCAACAATTATTTTCATCTCATTGAACCAAATTTTAGTCCTTAATATCAACCGTTTCTCTTGGTTTTTTAAAATTCTATTCACAGAAGTGATAAATTTTCATTTAAATGAAAAAGTCAGTTTTTTAACAACCACTAAGTGGTTTCACTGTTCATCGAAAATTGTAGTTTTTCAGAAAAATACCAAAAACTCAGCCTAAGAATTATTTGATATTCTGAATTCAAAATTGAATTCTATTTTTCCCAATTAAAATCATATAAGTGGCATTAAATAATTTTAAAATTAAATCCCGTTATCAAAACAAATAGCGTGTTTTTGAGAAACAATAACTATAAAAAGATTGTTACTTGTTTACATCCAATTTCAAAGTGAAATTAATTCCAATGAACAAAATTGGATTAAATGGTAAAAATATATTCTAATTACACATTGAAATAAATTAAATATATAATCTAACCATATAAATAATTGTGATGAAAAAAGTTGTTTTTAATTAAAATATAGCGTGTTTTTACTATTCATCAAAATATGAAAGTTATCAGAATAATATGAAAATTTTATCCAAATTAAATTTATATATCCTGATTCCAAGGAAGAATTTTATTTTTTCAAATTGAACTTATGAACATGTCAAAAATAGATTTAAAGTGGGTGCGCCATCAAAAGGCGGCAAAACTGCATTTTTTGAAACATACTTATTTTACCAAAAAAATTTATTTTGTTCTCAAACTATGTTCTTGAAAATATGTAAGATGAATAATAATGTTATAAAATTAAAAATGTAGTTAATACTATTCATAAAGGCTAGTCCATAATAATATTATAACAATATATCGTTGTTTAGTGAAACCGAGTATTGCGTACTACACACGCTATCGAGGAAGGTCGTGATTGCGTGTAATGCAAACCAAGTCAGGGTTGCATGTTGTGCAGGACTCCTTTGTTGTTTCGTATAATATAATCCAACCATTATTCATTTATACATTGAATATATATTTATAGACACAGTCAATGATGCATAGAATGACTACTATCAAACTAACTTGAAATTGCGTGTAACACAATCCAAGAATGGTGTTGTGTATACTGAAAGCTAATACGTTGTTGCGTATAGCATAAGATAATCTTGGTGTAGCATAAAACACCTGACATCAATGAAGTTAAAAAGAATATTTTTCATTAAATCTTTGGGTGCTATATTCTACCCCCCTTAAAATTAATTTCGCCCTCGAAATTCGTCGGTGTTATAAATGGTTTACTACTTGAATGTTTCTTTCACATAAACCCACATCGTAAAAAGGAATAAAAAACTTTATTTTAAAAAGGGAAGTTAGAATCATAACTATCACCCAAAGTAACTCAACATTGGTATTCCACATAGGAAAACATAGTTGAAAATATGGATATGGAATAGAAATCTAACCATCATGTTCTGATGGATAGTGGTAGAAGACATGGCTATGAAAAATCCACCAATCACAACGCCATAAATTTGGGATAATCTAAGGTACCATCTGATTCATCATATAAAGGAGCACTAGGACAACATTTTGTTTTCAATATCATTTCCTAAAGTTGAATAATTTTAATTAGAAGAAATACTTAATTTATTTCGGTACATTCTCACAGTTGTTTGTGCCTTAAACAATTTCCAATTCATCTCTTAAAGTAATGAAGTTGAAGTTTTCATTCTTGAAGTGTTAGCAGATCATGTGATAGAATTATGGGTCATTCCATCTGTCTCAAAGAAAAGTTTAGCAAAATTTATCGGATACATAAGTCCATGTATGGTGAGGTTAGTCAGATATGATTCCAAAAATGGACTTATACTTCATCCATAATACCTCTTAATAAAATAAAACTAGTTTCTACTAACTAGGGACTTCCTGTAGGACAGTGGTAGGCAATAAAGGCATGTCGCGCTTCGGTTATGGGTTCGATTCACACAACCTTGTCCGACGCGACAGGTTGTCGCCCATCCTGTAGGTTGTTCTTTTTCTAAAATTACATCATTATGACATTCCATCGATAATATCAAAAATAGTTCTAACCTTAAACTTACTTATGTTCAACATAATCCATTTCAAATCATTAGGCTTATCCAAAATACTTCTGTCCAATCTTATAGTATAATGAAAACAATTACTATAAATGTCATCTACCGAGCATGTGAATACCATCATTTATCCACGATATATCTTGTTGATCACATTCCAATCATGTGAATACCTTAATCATGTATTCTCTTGAAAAATGAATACCCATTTAACCATAGTGAAAATATGAATGCTGTCAAAAGTTAACTCTTTCCAAATACAAAAATCCTAAAATTATTATATACTCAAACCATTATATCACTTTGTCCTTATTTTAGTCATGAGATCATGATTACTATCATATTATTTTCTCCTTATCCTTTCATTATGCACATTTCATCTACTTTCCAAAAATATTTCAATCACTTTTTCATGGTTACCAGTAGCATATAATTATTGAAAACCAATACATAGATATTCCAAAATTCCACAATACCATAAATGAGATTCCATGATACTATTTTGAAATCCCATTACATAAACACTTAATCATTACAAAGCATCATTTTCATACACAACATCACAAATAGTGATCGCATGAGACATCCCTTTATCCTTTGGCTTAAGAGGTTGCTCACGTTGATCATCATTAACCCGTGGATTAGGGAATTTATTAGCATAATGCCCCATTTCCTTACACTTGAAGCATTGAAGTGTTTGTGGAGAGTTCTCTATAGTCTTTTCTCTATTCACATCATTAGAAACTTTTTTCCCATTACTTTGACAATCAACTTCTCGATAACCTTCTTTTCCACAATTAAAACATTTTCTAGTACCTTTTAGGCAATCTCCACCATGATTCATTCAACACTTTGAGCATAATGAAAAATTCCTCTTATTTTATCCGTTGTTCCGAGATTTCTCCTTGAACTATATCTTTGGTTTCTTGTCAAAACCATGAGATGGATATATTACACCAACTTCCAGTTCAACCTTGATAGCACAATGCACAATTTCTTCATAGATACTGAAGTCTCTTATAGCTAATGCCCTTAGAAGACTTGTTTTTAAGCCACTGAAAAATCGATCAACTTTACTTTCAGGTTGGATGATAAAGCCAGATGCATACCTTGAAAGTCCTGTGAAATTATCTTCGTCTGTACCAACAGATTCATCATCCTTCTGATCAGTCTCAAGAAACTTCTTTTCCATATTTTTTCAAAAAATACGAGGAAAGTACTTACTGAAAAACATGTTCTTGAACTCATCCCATTCCATGGAATCAATTTCATCTCTTTTCCTCGTATTCTTGATAAGATTCCACCATTGATCAGCATCACCTTCCAAATGATATGCTGCTAAGATGACTTTATCATGATCATAACATTGTAGAATTGAAAATATATTTTTCAGTGGTCCTGGTCCATTGTTTAGCCACTAAGGGATCAGAAGACCCGCTGAATGATGGTGGACACTGCCTCATGAAGGATTCAACAGAATGTTGCTCCTTTCACTACTCATTTTGATGTCTAGAATGATTCATAGCTTATGTAAGTATAGAAATAAGATTGTTCACTCCATCTCCCAAAACATTGGTTTGGTCAAGAGGACAATAATTGCATTGTCCATTATATTGATCAACATGGTTCCTTCTAGTTCCATCCATCGTCTAAAACCCAAAAATAATATTGTGAGAGGCAAATACCATGCTAGGGAAAACATCATAATAAATGTGGAGTACCTTAAATATATAGCATCTTAGTTTTAATTCTAATATCATTAGCACAATTCTAGGACTATAACCTATATGTATACTTAACCTTAGGGACATCCCTAGACATACCATAGAAATATATCTAGGGATTTCACTAAAGTTTTCGCATCCTAGTTTCAAAAGGTTAACTAAACCTCTCCTCTGATACCCACTATAGAGACCCGAATCTAGACGTACATAGTCATTACATTAATTTTTCGAAATTCTTAATACATAACAAAAACAGGCACACAAGGACCGTAATATTTTAGTGTCTTTGGAAACATGGAACGTAATTTTCTAATCGGGGTGAAATATCTTCAACATCTTTCATAAAGATCTTCCACTTTTTTTCTTACCTAAACCCTTTCATTATATCCTGGGGAAAAGAAAACATAAAAAGGGTGAGCTAAAATGCTCAGTAATGGTATCAATGGAGAAAATAAAACAAACCATATACATTTTAACCTAAAAACATGAACATAATGTTTAAACATAGAAATCTTGAGCAATGACATAAAACATGGCAGTTTGTAAGGCACAAATCAAAATTGAACATTAATCATGATAAAATAGCTTGTATATAAAACTTTTAATTGTGTAAAAAAATTAAGCACATGATATGTTTTCCATAGTAGCCAAGGCATTGCTTCCAAGACCATCTTAGTGGACAAAGTCCCATTCTGAATCGAGTTCACTCCTCGTTCCAGTCCTGTATTACTGAACCATGTTAACTTACCATTCCAGCCATGTCTATCTCATGAGATATAAATCTTTACCCAATGCATTGGAGGGAGATATAGGTCCCACACATCTCATAATTAAATCATTCTTACTTTTTCCACAACATAAACATAAATCATTCATCATAACCCAAAGAATAAAATGGGTTTCGTAAACATCATCCCATCATAACATAATCCATATAAAACAAATGGATATCATTTCATCATAAGAAAGGTGAAACCATGTAAATCATAGAGACATTATAATTGAAACATACACATATGAAATAATTTCATCTTATATGGAAAATAGTTTTGATAAAACAATTGAAATGAATTCTTTATGAAAATATCCTTTCTTCTTCAAAATCATTTTCTTTTCTAAAAATTCCATGCAACTTTAAAAGAAAAGTATTTTGTGGAAAATAGTCATAAAATTTTGTAGAGGAAACTTCATTGAAATAAGTCGTTATGAAAACATAAAAATTCATTCACGCCATATAAGATAAAAATAACATTCTTCTCGTAGTTTTGTCGGAAAAGTCAAAAAGTTCCTCATATGGTAAGAAAAAGAAAGATTCCTTCCATAACACGATGTTAAAGTCAAAGAGGGGTAAACATGAAATTAAAAATACATGGAAGGATATTAAAAACTTTATGAAAAACATTTTATGGGCATGGATTAAAAAGACAACCCCAATAAATACTTACGTATAAGCAATCTCAGATAGAAATTAGATTTTCAAAATTATCCCTTACTTTAGGTCCGATACGCTTCGTACGTATCCAAACTTCCTATATAATTATTTAAATAATGTCATTGACTTATTAAGGAATCATATTGATTTTTATGATATCATATATGCTTCACTTATGACTTTATATTACTCGTTCTTTTGTAAATTCCATGTTAAGGCAACGTTTTGGGTAAAATCGTTTTATATATCGTACATGTTTGGACTTCTTGTTCTTGGTATTATTACTTATATCCTTATTTACTTAATTACAGAATGTAAAACATGATTTATATGTAATATATATTCATCATATACATATATATATTATAGATCGATAAATGGAATGAAATACACCGTTCATGGAGACGGTAGGTCGTAGGTACGCATGAACGCTGTTTTCGTTTCCTTATTGAATTGAATGTAATTAAATAGATGACATAAATACATATATATAAATAAATCTAGTATAATTATTATGTCATATATTTCATTATTATCTATTATATATACTTTATAATCATTCATGAATGGATATCATGGATAATGAATCTCATCGCGTTGTGGAGACGGTCGTCCGTACGTACGCACGAGCGATGATATCATTCCCATGATCGTGGAATTGTATTTAAGTGTATGTATAATATTTTATAATCAATATAACTAAACAATAATCATATATTTTTATTTATTTACACCATTATACCCATCCAAGTAATGTGGTTTTTGAAAACTGATTACACTACGGTGTGGAGACGGTATTCCGTACGTACGCACGCGCGGTGATTTCATTTTCCGTAGGATGGATAGATGGTGAAATAGGGTTGTTTAATACTTATAATAACATATCAGTATTTCAGTGATACTGATGTTATTACTTCATAATGAAAAAACTAAAGAAGAAGAAGTAGAAAAATAAATAATGTTGATAGAATCCGTAATAGACATTACCTCTTCTTTGAAGTGCCTCTTCTTAACCTTCTCTCAGGGCACTGAAGACGGTATTTGAAGAATACCATGACCTCTAGGATGTTTCTAGGGAAGTGGAGAAGATAAATTGGTAGGGGTTTGCGGAGCTTGACGGCTCAAAGTGGTTTGGGGAAGAGAGGGAGGAGGTGCCCTTTTATAAGGGAGGAGAGGGGCTGTAACATCCCAGGTAAATAATGAATAAAACATTTTCATATTTATTAATACTTACGAATTAAATATTAATTTTAATTATAATGGGTTTCTATGTTCGATAGCGTACTCGATACGCAACGATGAGTTTCTTTGAAAACTTATGGTGTACACCAGTAATATAATAATATTATTTTAAATGGTAGTTAACATGTAGCCGTTGTATTGGCGGGAATGGATAGAAATAACTAAAATATGATTATATATGTTTTTTAAATGTTTTTAAATTTATCCAATAAAAGATAAAGGCTTAAAATACGGAAATAATTCAATTTTAGGCTTTATACCCTAATTTTCACTAAAGCTTCACTTATCACCTTTTGCTGGCGAACTGTCATTAAATATAGTTTTGATCACTCTTATACATTCTATTGGACCAAATATAACTCTTCTTTATTATCGGGACATCAAAATTTACTTTGTGTAAATTTTTGGTATTTTTCCGATAAAGTTCATTTTTTAATGAATAGTGTAAAATGTTGTATTTTAATTCAAAAACCCTTTTTAATCTAATTTATTTATATGATTGGATTATATTTTGAATTGGTTTTAAAGTTAAATTATAATATATTTTTACAATTTAATCCAATGGTCGTCATTGGAATCAATTTCACTTTGAAATTGGACTTAAACTACTGTCAATCTTTTGATACTTATTGTTTCATAAAAACATGCTATTTGCTCTGACAGCGGGAATTAATTATTAAATTAATTAATGGAACTTATATGTTTTGAATTTTTTAAAATGGACTTCATTTTTTAATTCTTAATATCAAATATAGATTAGGGTGAAGTTTTGGTATTTTTCTGAAAAACATCAATTTTTGATGAATAGTGAAACCACTAAGTGGTACTTAAAAAACTGATTTTTGGTTTAAATGAAATTTTACCACCTCTGTCTTTTGAATTTAAAAAATCAGACATACATGGTTTTAATTAATAAGTAAAATTTGGTTCAATAAGATTAAAATAATTTTTTGGTGAATAGTAACTTATTAAGTTTTTAATCGCGATTAGAGGTAATTAGTACAATTTAAGGAAAAAATGATATTATAATAAAATTAAAATACCTAGACACATATTCTACCCTTATTGTATGTGTCATGGTCGACCAAGACAAGCCATGGGTCATCTTTGGGACCCCATGGAGCCACTTTGGTTGGGAAATGACAAAAATAACTTTTTATTTAATGTTAATGTAAAAATAACACAAACATGAGATGTTTTACTAAAACAATTTTTACATGGGGTTATACAAGTCATATTTTTGATTATAAATAGTCATTGGAAATCTAAAAAGATTTCCTACATCATGATAGTTTTTTATAATTTTTAGTCTTTAAATAAATTTAATTATTTATGACATCATGATGATGCAGCGATTACCTCATTAATAAAGGATTTAAATAAAATGAAATGATAATGTAAAATCTATGACCTAAACATGTCCAAAACCTATTGGATGGGTTTATTTCGAACCCTTATCACCTTATCCTCGAATTATATCAATTTGGGACCTCTTAAATTCGAATACCATTTTAAAATAAAGTGACTTTTCTTTACCTTCCAAGAGTGCCCCTCCTCTCCTCTTATAAAAGGCCCCTACCTCTACCACCTTACCCACACTCCCAAAGCCTTTGTCTCGGCCAAACTCTGCTCACTTTGTCTCTCCACTTCCCTATCTTACTCCTTTAAGCCTCACTTTGGGTAGAAGTATTCCCAAGGAAGCCTTTGATCTCAAACCAAAGGGAGTTACCCGATTTTAAGGTAATGTCTTCTTTTGAGTCCTTTTGCTTTATTTTGCTTCTCTAACCCCGGAACTATTTTTATTCTTTTCTTTTGTAACAACTAAAGTATCCTCAATATAATAGGATGTTTTTATAACAAATATTCGATCTACACTTACACAAACCTACATTTAATGGTTAAAGAACATACTGTTTCCGTGGATGGCGAATTTCTGCCTCCCGAAACGATGATTGTTCAACATTATTTTAAAACCTTAAAAGATGGCCATTAAGATGACACTATATTTATATATGATATATAGTATGTTTATGTTTTCCTTAAGATTATGTATTTTTCTTTTTGGGCATACCTTTATGGTTTTCATTATGGGTAAACGCGATATCTTCATTTAAGGAAGTGCGGACTACCGACCCTCAAAGTGATTTGATTCGTTAATGCAGTATGTGGGATTTATTAAGGATGGATTTAAAGTTATTATATATGATGTTATACTTTCATTATAATATACATATATATAATTATTATTTCTTTCCATTAAAGTAAGAGATAGAAATGAAAGTAGCGTTCATGCGTACGTACGACTTACCGTCTCCATGAACGGTGCCTTTCATTTCTTATCCCCAAATGTAATGTACAATTAAAAGTACATGTATATAATGGATATATATGATGAATGATACATCTAAATGATTAATATAATCCTGGAATTGAAATATACATACCTCTCATTTAGTTTTAATTCCATTAATATGACAAAGAAATGAATGTAGCGTTCATGCGTACGTACGGCTTACCGTCTCCATGAACGTTGCATTTCATTTCTTACCTCTAAATGATTATGTAATATTATAAATACATGTATATGCTGGATATATATGATATATATGCTATCCAAATCAGGAATGTCATTCTGGATATAAAGAACCTTTGACCAAACAAACAACATGTAATTGTAAGAAGTCCACTTTCGAATTAAGAACCAAATATCGACAAAACAAACATTACTATCTTAAATGGTTACATAATGTTTATAACATGGAAATAAGTGATATAAAAGGAATAATAAACTTGAAAAAGGTTCTTAATAAAATAGAAATTAAATCAAGTTTATTATTCAGGATGTTAAAGAATGATCGAGTCAAGTCGGACCCGAGGTAAGGGACTTCGTCTCAATCTCCTTTTATTGAGGCATATTTAGTTTTATACACAACTTTATTTTATACGGTATATAAACCCCTTTGACTTTTACTTTCATACAAAAGTAATTTTTTTTCTAAGAAGAGTTTTACTCAATGAAAAAAAAGAATGTTTCTTTTAACGTACGCGGTGACAACGACCTTTTCTGCCGCCACGAGTATGATTTGGTCTTTGGATTCCTGAACAAGCCATAAGTTTTTTTTTTTAAATGAAATACATAACATATACTCTTTTATGTATTTTCGTATTGAAAATGGTTTTTATAATGGATTTTTTATTTCAATATATTTGAGTGATATATTGTGATCAAAGTGTGGAAATGTTTTCTTTCCTTTATGTTTGATTTATGTCTTATGATTTTATAATTGTACTTGGACATTTGACGGGTGGTTACGTGATGAACCATATGACGGGTGGTGTCGTGAATACCAGGACGGGTGGTTATGTTATAACCTCCAATGCATTGGGTATGGAATTCGGTCGTATGGCTATTCCATTAAGTATGTATGGAAGTTGGCCGTATGGCTATTCCATTAAGTGATATGTGTGGAAGTCGACCGAATGGTTATTCTACTTAAGTATATTTATGTCCCAAGTTACCTTTATATGTTATTTGTTCTTTATATGGGTTTTATGGTAATACTTTGGTTATAAAAAGTTAAGTAATGATATTTTATTCAGTGAAGAGTTTTTACTACTTCATGAAGGTGAAGTTATTACTTTGATAAAGTTATACATGGTTTACTTGATGTTTGAAAAACTAACCGTTTTCATTCATTGTGTATCCCTTACTGAGCCTTTTATGATCTACCCAAGTTTTTTTTGAAATGTTTTTCACAGGACATAATGTGGAATAGGGTCATGGATGGGATCAAGGGAATGTCATGCTATATAAAACATGGAACTGGACATGTTTCTTTTTAAGGGTTTTTTTAATTCTATGGAAACTTCTACTTTGTAATATTTTGAGATGTAACAGTTATGTCCTAATTCTCTAAAACTCTAAACCTGAAAAGATCCTCAATGTGAATTATTCATTTAATTCAATATTAAGTAATGTTTAAGGTCGGGGCCTTATAGTTGGTATCAGAGGTCGGTTTAGAAAACTTTAGGAGTTCGAAAATAGTAAAATTATAAGTTAATTTATGGTATGATTGAAATGATATAGAATTTAAAGACTACCACGTTGCTTCAACTAAGTTATTTCTATGATAAGAATGGATTTCCATAGAGGAAACAGAGTAGCTTTTCTGGGAAGGCATACAGAGGGAAATGACCTTTCAAATCAGTATCCTGAGATGGTCAGAATCAGAACTAAACAGTTTGTTACAGTGATGGCTCAGTTGACTCAGGTGAAAAATGTTGGTTGTTTTTATTGATGATATTTTGGTGTTTTCTAAAAGTAAATAGGAGCATGAAAGTCATTTAAGGGTTATCTTGGAAACCTTAAAAGAAAAGAAACTATATGGATAATTCAGCAAGTGTGAGTTTTGGTTACAAAAAATTTATTTCCTAGGTCACATTGTTTCAAAAGATGGCATAACTGTTGATACTGCTAAAACAAAAGTTGTTGAAGAATGGCCAAGACCCACAAATGTAACCAACATCCGTAGTTTTCTTGGTTTGGCGGGTTACTACCGAAGGTTTGTTGAAAATTTTTCACAGTTATCTAGTCCAATGACTAAGGTAACTCGGAAGGGTGTTAAGTTTATCTGGAGAAAGGAATGTGATGATTGTTTTCAGGAGTTTAAAAGAAGATTGGTGAATGCTCCAGTTTTGGCACTTCCTTCCAATAATGGTGAGTTTGTTATATTTAGTGATTCTTCATTGAAGGGACTTGGTTGTTTCCTTATGGAGAATGATCAGGTAATTGCTTTTGCTTCACGTCAGTTGAAACTCATGAGGTAAATTACCCTACACATGATTTGGAATTAGCTTCTATTGTTTTTTCTTTAAAAATTTGGAGGCATCATTTGTATGGAGTAAAGTGTGAAATATATACTGATCACAAAAGTTTAAATTATATATTCACTCAGAAAGAATTGAACATGAGATAGAGGAGATGGCTGTAATTAATCAAGGATTATGATTGTACAATTCACTACCATCCGGGAAAAGAAAATAAAGTGGTCGATGCTTTTAGTCGAAAAATTAATGCTTCATTAACCATGCTACGATTGGAACGAGATCCTTTGGTTTTTGATTTGATGAACTTTGGCATAGAATTTGTTGGTGCGGGAACTTCTTCTATTTTGTTTCAGGTATCAGTGAGATCATCCCTATCAGACATAATTAAGCAAGCATAGAGGGAAGACAGTGAGTTGCAGAAAATGGTAGAGCTGGTTCAGAAGGGTAAGTTTCCTAAATTCAACATTGATAGTGATTGTGTTTTGAGATTTGGGAAGAGATTATGTGTGCCTTGTGATTCACAGTTGAAGAATGAGTTGTTATGTGAGGCTCATAGTTCCACTTTTTCAGTTCATCTTCGAAGTACTAAGATGTACAGAGATCTGCGGGAGTATTACTGGTGGGATGGAATGAAAAGAGATATTTCTGATTTTACTGTGAAGTGTTTGACTTGTCAGCAGGTTAACGCAGAGTGGTAGTTACCGAAAGGGATGCTTCAGCCTTTACCAGTGCCAGAGTGGAAATGGTAGAATATATCCATGGACTTCATTGTGGGATTACCGAGGACATCTCGAGTTAATAATGCAATTTGGGTTATTGTTGATCGCTTGACTAAATCTGCCCATTCCCTTGGTATACGAGATACTTTTTCCCTAGATCAACTTTCCCGTTTGTATCTTAAAGAGATATTCAGGTTACATGGAGTTCCTCTCTCCATTGTATCTGACCGTGATCCCAGGTTTACTTCTAACTTTTGGATAGGCCTTTAGAAGTCGTTGGGTACTAAATTAAATTTTAGTACAGCTTTTCATCCTCAATCAGATGGGCAGTCAGAACGAACAATTCAGACCTTGGAGGATATGCTATGAGCTTGTTCGATGGATTATCAGGGAAGTAGGGACCAACATCTTTCTTTGGTTGAGTTTTCTTATAATAACAGTTTTCATTCCGTATACAGATGGCATCATTTGAGGCATTATATGGGAAGCGGTGTCGAACTCCATCATTTTGGGATGTAGTGGGTGAATGGAAGCTGATGGGACCAGAATTGGTAGAAGAGATGGCTAAAAATGTTCAGTTGATTCAGAAACACATGAGAACAGCTCAAAGCAGGTAGAAGAGTTATGTGGATAACCGGAGGAAGGATCTATCTTTCGAGGTAGGTGATCATTTTTTTCTCAAGGTTTCTCCATGGAAAAGTGTGATGAGATTTGGTAAGAAAGGAAAGGTGAGTCCAAGGTTCATTAGACCATATGAAATTCTGGATAGAGTTGGACCAGTTTCTTACCGAGTGTCTTTACCTCCATGTTTATCTCAGGTACAAAATGTTTTTCATGTTTCGATGTTGAGGAAGTATATGCGAGATCCATCTCATGTTTTGAGTCCAGAGGTAGTTCAGCTGGAAGAGAACCTATCTTATGAAGAACAACCAGTCCAGATTCTTGACTGAAGAGAGAAAGTGTTTTGAAATAAGTTAATTCACCAGGTAATGGTTTTGTGGAAAAACCATATGGTTGAAGAGGCAACGTGGGAATCTGAAAATGCTATGAGGGATGAATACCCCCACTTATTTTGATAAGTGAATAAAATTGTGAGGATGCAATTTCCAAAAGGGGGGAAGGATGTAACATCCTAGGTAAAAAATGAATAAAACATTTTCATATTTATTAATATTTACCAATTAAATATTAATTTTAATTAAAAGGGGTTTCTACATTCGATAGCGTACTCGATACGCAACGATGAGTTTCATTGAAAACTAACGTTGTACACTAGTAATATAATAATATTATTTTAAATGGTAGTTAACATGTTTCCGTTGTATTGGCGGGAATGGATAGAAATAACTAAAATGTGATTATATATGTTTTTTAAATGTTTTTACATTTATCCAATAAAATATAAAGGCTTAAAATATGGAAAGAATTCAATTTGAGGCTTTATACCCTAATTTTCACTAAAGGATCACTTATCACCTTTTGATGGCGAACCGTCATTAAATATAGTTTTGATCACTCTTATACATTCTAATGGACCAAATATAACTCTTCTTTAGAATCAGGACATCAAAATTTCATTTGCGTAAATTTTTGGTATTTTTCCGATAAAGTTCATTTTTTAATGAATAGTGTAAAATGTTGTATTTTAATTCAAAACCACTTTTTAATCTAATTTATTTATATGATTAGATTATCTTTTTAATTGGTTTTAAAGTGAAATTAGAATATATTTTTACCATTTAATCCAATGGTGGTCATTGGAATCAATTTTACTTTGAAATTGGACTTAAACTAGTGTCAATCTTTTGATACTTATTGTTTCATAAAAACACGCTATTTGCTCTGACAACGGGATTTAATTTTTAAACTAATTAATGAAACTTATATGTTTTTAATTTTGTAAAATGGGCTTCATTTTTGAATTCCGAATATCAAATATAGCTCAGGGTGAAGTTTTGGTATTTTTCTGAAAAACTTCAAATTTTGATGAATAGTAAAACCACTAAGTGGTACTTAAAAAACTGATTTTTCGTTTAAATGAAAATTTACCACCTCTGTGTTTTGAATTTCAAAAATCCGACATGCAGGGTTTTCATTAATTAGTAAAATTTGGTTCAATGAGATTAAAATAATTTTTTGGTGAATAGTAACTTATTATGTTTTTAATCGCGATTAGAGGTCATTAGTGAAATTTAAGGAAAAAATGATATTATAATAAAATGAAAATACCTAGACACATGTCCTACCCTTATTGGATGTGTCATGGTAGACCAAGAAAAGCCATGGGTCAACTTGGGGACCCCATGGACCAACTTTGGTTGGGAAATGACATAAATAACTTTTTATTTAATGTTAAAGTAAAAATAACACAAACATGAGATGTTTTACTAAAACAAGTTTTACATGGGGTTATACAAGTCAGATTTTTGATTATAAATAGTCATTGTAAAGATAAAAAGATTTCATACATCATGATAGTTTTTTTTATAATTTTTAGACTTTAAATAAATTAAATTATATATGACATCATGATGATGCAGCGATTACCTCATTAATAAAGGATTTAAATAAAATGAAATGATAATGTAAAATCTATGACCTACATATGTCCAAAACCTATTTTATGGATGGATTTCGAACCCTTATCACCTTATCCTTGAATTATATAAATTGGGGACCTCTTAAATTAGAATACCATTTTAAAATAAAGTGACTTTTCTTTACCTTCCAAGAGTGCCCCTCCGCTCCTCTTATAAAAGGCCCCCACCTCTACCACCTTACCCACACTCCCAAAGCCTTTGGATCGTCCAAACTCTTCCAATTTTGTCTCTCCACTTCCCTATATTACTCCTTTAAGCCTCACTTTGGGCATAAGTCTTCCCAAGGAAGCCTTTGAGCTCAAACCAAAGGGGGTTACCCGATTTTAAGGTAATGTCTTCTTTTGAGTCCTTTTATTTTATTTTGCTTCTCCAACCCCCTAAACTCATTTTATTATTTTCTTTTGTAAAAAATACAGTATCATCAATATAATAGGATGTTTTTATAATAAATATTCGAGCTAAACTTACACACACCTACATCTAATGGTTAAAGAACATACTGTTTCCGTGGATGGTGAATTTCTGCCTCCCGAAACGATGATTGTTCCACATTCTTTTAACACCTTCAAAGGTGGCCATTAAGATGAAACTACATTTATATATGATATATAATATTTTTATGTTTTCCTTAAGCTTATGTATTTTTCATTTTGGGCACACCTTTATGGTTTCTATTATGGGTAAACACGATATCTTCATTTAAGGAAGTGCGGACTACCGCCCCCTCAAAGTGATTTGATTCGTTAATGCCATATGTGGGATGTATAAAGGATGGATTTATAGTTATTATATATGATGTTATTTCTATAATTATAATATACCTCTATATAATTATTATTTCTTTCCATTAAATTATGAGATAGAAATGAAAGTAGCGTTCATGCGTACGTACGGCTTACCGTCTCCATGAACGGTGCATTTCATTTCTTATCCCCAAATGTAATGTACTATTAAAAGTACATGTATATAATGGATATATATGATGAATGATACATCTAAATGATGAATATAATTCTTGAATTGAAATATACATACCTCTCATTTAGTTTTAATTCCATTAATATGACAAAGAAATGAAAGTAGCGTTCATGCGTACGTACAGCTTACCGTCTCCATGAACGGTGCATTTCATTTCATACCTCTAAAGGATTATGTAATATTATAAATACATGTGTATTCTGGATATATATTATATATATTCTATCCAAATCAGGAATGTCATTCTGGATATAAAGAACCTTTGACCACACGAACAACATGTAATTGTTAGAAGTCCACTTTCGACTTAAGAACCAAATATCGACAAAACAAACATTATTAACTTAAATGGTTACATAATGTTTATAACATGGAAATAAGTGATATAAATGGAATAATGAACATGAAAAAGGTTCTTAAGAAAATAGAAATTAACTCATGTTTATTATTCAGGACGTTAAAGAACGATCGAGTCAAGTCGGACCCGAGGTAAGGGACTTCGTCTCAATCTCCTTTCATTGAGGCATATTTAGTTTTATACACAACTTTCTTTTATACGATATATAAACCCCTTTGAATTTTACTTTCATACAAAAGGAATATTTTTTCTATGAAGATTTTTACTAAACGACAAAAAGGTATGTTTCTTTTAACGTACGCGGTGACAACGACCGTTTCCGCCGCTGCGAGTATTATTTGGTCTTTGGCTTCCTAAACAAGCCGTAATGTTTTTTTTAAAATTAAATAAATAAAATATACTCTTTTATGTATTTTGGTATTGAAAATGGTTTTTATAATGGATTTTTTATGTCAACATATTTTAGTGATATATTGTGATCAAATTGTGGAAATGTTTTCTTTCCTTTATGTTTCCTTTATGATTTATGATTTTATAATGGTACTTGGACATTTGACGGGTGGTTACGTGATGAACCATATGATGGGTGGTTCCGTGTATACCAGGAAGGGTGGTTACGTTATAACCTCCAATGCCTTGGGTATGGAAGTCAGCCTTATGGCTATTCCATTAAGTATGTATGGAAGTTGGCCGTATGGTGATTCCATTAAGTGATATGTGTGGAAGTCGACCGAATGGTTATTCCACTTAAGTATGTTTATGTCCCAAGTTACCTTTATATGTTATGTGTTCTTTATATGGGTTTTATGATAATCCTTTGGTTACAAAAAGGTAAGTAATGATATTTTATTCAGTGAAGAGTTTTTACTACTTTATGAAGGTGAAGGTATTACTTTGATAAAGTTATACATGGTTTACTTGATGTTTGAAAAACTAACAGTTTTCATTCATTCAATATCCCTTACTGAGATTTTTATGCTCACCCCAAGTTTTTTTTGAAATGTTTTTCACAGGACTTAATGTGGAATAGGGTCAAGGATGGGATCAAGGGAAATTCATGCTATATAAAACATGGAACTGGACATGTTTCTTTTAAAGGGTTTTTTATTCTATGGAAACTTAGTAGAAGTGTCTACTTTGTAATCTTTTGAGATGTAACAGTTATGTCCTAATTCTCTAAAACTCTAAACCTGAAAAGATCCTCAATGTGAATTATTCATTTAATTCAATATTAAGTAATGTTTAAGGCCGAGGCCTTATAGGGGCACCTTAGAAAAACTTAAAATATTATTATATTATAAAGTCATATTCGGTTTTTAATATCTCAAAATTAATTTATTTCTAATCTAAGGTGGGGATGGGTCAATATCCTCTCAACCAATAGAATTTAGACATGTTTAGGTTTCTATTGTAACATTATCATTTAGATTTAACTTTATGTTAAATAATTTAACTTTTACTGTGTCTTCTTGTTTTCTTACACTATAAGGTTAATAAACTTACTATAACTAGAAAAAATAACCCCAATTTGTTTATTATTAATATATATAACCTTATCTAAGTCATTTGGCTGAACCTTATATTTTTATGAATAAAATAACAATTATTAATATAACATTTGTTTTAAAAACTATTTTATGTCAATTTTGACACTATTCGGTAATTGGTTTTTTGTGAAACTTATAACAGAATTATTAGTTCGAAAAAGATACTTAAATCTATAATAACATGTCATATTAACCTATAGAATTAGTTTAATTCCTTAAAAGACTCAAATTACATTTATTTGGGTATTTATAACATCAATTATGTCAATATTTCATTAATGAGATAATTACTCCATCATCATTGTGTCATATATAAATTAAATTATTTAATGTCTAAAAATTAAAAATAAAATACCATTTTGTAGGAAATCTTATTAGATTTATAATGAATATTTATAGTCGATTTTATATTATATATAACCCTATGTTACAAATGTTTTAGTTATTAAACATTGATTTTTACTATTTTAACTATTCTTTAAATAAAATAATATTAAATGTCCTAATCTAATCCAAGTGGGACTAAATTGTCATATTTTATTCCAAAGTTTGTTTCTGGTCGAATTAAACTTATCCAATAGAAATAGGACATGTGTTGGGGTAATAATAATATAATTTTTACCCTTAATTACCCAATTTACTTTTAACCGTGGAAAAAAAGTAAAAAGTTACTATTAAACAACAATTATTTTCATCTAATTGAACCACATATTAGTCCTTGATATTAACTATGACTCTCGGATTTTTGAAATTCAATTCATAGAAGTGGTAAATTTTCATTTAAATGAAAAGGTCTGTTTTTTAACTACCACTAAGTGGTTTCACTATTCATTGAAAATTGATGTTTTTCAAAAAAATACCCAAAATTCAGCCTAAGCATTATTTGATATTCTGAATTCAAAATTGATGTCTATTTTTCCAAATTAAAAATATAGAAGTGGAATTAATTAATTTTAAAATTAATTCCCATTATCTAAATAAATATGGTGTTTTTAAGAAATAATAACTATCAAAAGATTGATACATGTTTATATCCAATTTCAATGTGAAATTAATTCTAATGAAAATAATTGGATTTAATGGTAAATATAGATTCTAATTACAATTTAAAATCAATTAAAAATATAATCTAACCATATAAATTATTGCGATGAACAAAGTTGTTTTTAATTAAAATATAGCGTGTTTTGCTATTCTTTAAAATATGAAAGTTATCAGAATAATATGAAAAAAATTATCCAAATTAAATTTGTATATCTTGATTCCAAGGAAGAATTTTATTTTTTCAAATTGAACTTATAAACATGTCAAAAACTACATTTAAAGTGGGTGCACCATCAAAAGGAGGCAAAACTGCATTTTTTGAAAAATAATTATTTTACCCGAAAAATTTATATTGTTCTCATACCATGTTCTAGAAAACATGTAAGATGAATAATAATGTTATAAAATTAAAAATGTGGTTAATACTATTCATAACGGCCAATCCATAATAACATTATAACAATATATCGTTGTTTAGTGAAACCCGGTATTGCGTACTACACACGCTATCGAGGAAGGTTGTGATTGCGTGTAATGCAAGCCAAGTCAGGGTTGCATGTTGTGCAAGACTGCTTTGTTGTTTCGTATAATATAATCCAACCATATTTAATTTATACATTAAATATATATATACACACTCAATTTTGAATAGAATGACTACTATTAAACGAACTTGAAATTGTGTGTAACACAATCCAATAATAGTGTTGCGTATACTGCAAGCAAATACAGAGTTGTGTATATCACAAGATAATCTTGGTGTATCATAAAACACATGACATCAATGAAATTAAAATTGATATTTTTCATTAAATTTCGGGGTGTTACAGTGGGAAAAGGAAAAGGAAGATGGTGATCCTTTAAACCAGAAGTCAGCTAGAAAAGGGACATAAGGATAGATCATTGGGAAAGTAGTGAGAAGACCCTAAACATTGTAAATGCATTGATATTGGTAAGGGAATTGACCTTTCATGATCCTTGTAATTTGAATTGATATTTTTTGGATTTGGTACCTCCACTAATCTCCGTTGTATGCTCCTTAGACATAGCCCTGTGAGGGTGAGCCAAGTAAACTTTTTCTATCATGTGAATGAATTAATTTATATTCTTACATTACTATAAAAGAAATAGATAATTTTTTTGGGGTATTGATGGAACATGATACAATGGGGGCTTAGTTTTAATTTGACATACCCTAATTCATTTCCCCTCTTAGGGTATTTGAAATATTGGACCTAACTAAGTGGATGCCTAGGTAAAAAACCATACGCCACTATAAAAGAAATGTAACATCCTTTTTGAATATCCCATTATAGACTATATTTCAATAAGTATTATTTACCAGAGATATATGAATAAATTTCCCAAAAACTAAAAAAAATAATCTATTTAAAATGATATGTGAAATGTAGTCTCTAGTTGATGATGGAGATCATAGTGGAGGAATAAATATTTCAGTCCTTGATGAAGATTTCAAAATAATGAATTGAATTATGATCAATGAAAACATTTTAATTATGATATACATGTGTAAATTTGAATAATTAAAATCTTAATGAATCAATAATGAAAAAGTAAGGTTATAATTTACAACTGATTTGTCCTTGTATGATAAATGAATATTTTTGATAGAAGGAAAAGAATCCCTTATAGAGGAATCAATGAAATCTATTAATATCTATTTATATAATAACTATAATCCACATTCTCCATGATGAAGTGGTACATGATTTCATTATGAATTCCAATAAATATGAAATTTAACTCTTTAAGAAACTGATTATGCTATGATTGTGATGCCCATTTATGAAAGTGTGTGAGGAATCTCCGCTAACATATTCAATTTTTTAATTTATCTAATTAATTTTTGTTATGGAATGTGATTAAAAACATATTAAATTATCATTTTAAATAAGGTGACTGAATTTTACTTAATATAGTTCCTTGAAATATAACTATATTTAATAAATAATGAACTTCCAGAATTTGGTGTACAATCTCCTATGACACCTACCAAGAAATCATAATAAAAATAGTAATATCTAATGATGAGTCATTATCATACCTCAATCCGAAATTTAGAATTTCTCCCAAATAACAAAATATGGTTTTCCATATAATAAATTTACACCCCATAAAATTGATTTTGAATCATGAAAAAGGTGTATTGATAAACATGTTGGCAGGTATTGACATCCTAAATTTGATTAGAATTATAATAATCCATTAAACCAAATTTTAATCAACAAATTTTACCTTTTGATCACTGGAAGACAAATTCCAATGTTATAGAAGAGAAAATACTTCTCAATTAATCCATTCTAAACCTCTTTAACTAATCTCAATCAAATACTTTTGGTGAAATAAATATGGAACCTATGGTGTCAATGGATTAAAACACACAAATATTTCCCTCTTAGAAAATATGAATATTCCAATAATATTTTTTATTTTTAAAAACACATAAAATATATTCAATTTTATTTATAGGGAAAAAATCATTAAAATATAGAATCATAATGTGGGAATTTGTGTCATCACCCATGACATATTGTCATTTTTCCAAGTTCTCATTAATAAAATTTATATTCCTTATTTTTTGTCTAATTTTATGTTCCTTGGTCAGGGTAATTTTTTGAACTGAACAATGATTTCTTAAATATACAAAATCAATAAATATCCCTCTCTAGATGAATAAATTCATTAATATTCAAGATAGACCTAATCCTAATGTTCTGCATCCAAGGTCACTATGATCACATTAATTTTGAGATCTCTAAAAGCTTTTGAACACATATAGAAAAATATGTCCATATCATTTCAATAATTATGACTAAAAAAGTGTTTGATAAAGTATGCACACTCAATATGAGATTAAAAATATAAACTATACTATATTTGTTCAAGAAATGTCTTCCTTATCATTATGATTATTCTAGAATAACCTAATTTTTCAAATCACCTGATTTATATATAAATAATGAAACATATACACATGAGTTATCCATATTAAATAATTTCATATGTTTTATTATCACATTGTTTCATTTCTTCATAATTAAATGATTTATTAATATTCATTAGTCCATCATGAGAAAAAAAAATTTATGATTAGAATTTCATAGTATATTTTTTGTTAAAAACCCCATGAAGCAATATTAAATGATTTTTCTAATTCTAAATTATTTATAAGCCATGATATTTTTTCCAACCTAGATCAAAGAAATTATAATAGATTAATATATCAAAAACTAGATGATGAAATTCTAAAATTTTCTACTTCACTTGAATATGTACCGTATTGTCCATTATTATCTTTTTTTAGATTCTTCAATCACATCATAAATGTGAAATTATGTTTATGATATAGTATGACAATTTATTATCATAATAACAAAACTATTAATGATATTATTCAAATTCATATTGTTACACCATAAAATCCTTTAATTCTCATTTTAAATTCAAAAATTTATTCTTTTAAAAATGACGTAACATGAGCTATTTGGTACTTTTAATCTCTTCATGTGGGGTTTTTTCTGAAACAACATTTCATAATGAATTTTATTCAAAATTGGTTATCATATTCACCAATTACTAATAATGGTAGTCATTGGGGAGTGTGTTTATAAAAAATGAACTTCTATTCATTCATAACATGGTTCTCCACACAAATACAAGAATAATGTACTTTCCTTCCACTACTATATTATGTGGGATGTTTATTGATAATTACATTCATTATTATCCCATTCATCTCAAGATATTCCTTCATATCAATATTTTTAAATTTTTTATTATTATTAGAGTAAAATATTTTTATTACACCACCTATTTTATTTTTATTATATAAATAAAAATACGTAAATATCATTGACTATTCATATTTTCGTGATATAAAACATATATAACGGATATTAGTATAATCATTAAAAATATATAAAAAATTTATATATCTATTAGTTTATTTCTAGATATTCCTATAACATATATCCATGTTTATAAGTTCAAGAGGATTCTTTATTTTTATCTTCTCATATTTCAAACATTTTCCCACTATCATTAGCTTATAACACACATCAAAAGTGTTTTAATTCTAATGAATCAAGTTTGAAGATTCCTTATGTATTTATGAATGACATGTTTTAAAATATTATATTTACCCCAAATTAAACACCCCATGATTTCATATTACGTTAGTTTTCAATATAATTCAATAACCTACACTACATGGAACATCGAGTTCAAGCACACCAAGACTTACCAAACTAGCTGTTCAAAATTAGTTATTAAAAGTATTAACAGAATTATGAACTATATATAATATTTATAATTTTAGAATCCATATTATTATTTTCTTAGACATAATGTAAGAACTAATTCATTTTTTTCAGATAAAAGAAGTATTTTTTAAAAAAAAATATTTTTATAGCCTTTTAATGGTGAACCCTTTTTAAATCCAATATTTGAAACTTTCATATATTCAATTTGAAAAAATGAACTTCTTATTTTGAATCAAGAAATAGGAATTTAGTTTCTATAAATTTTTTGTGTTCTTCTGACAACTTTCATATTTGAGTGAATAGTAAAAAATACTATAATTTAACTGAAAAAAACTTTTTTAATAAAAATAATTTATATTGTTAAATTATACATTATAATGGTTTTTAATTATAAATAGATTATATTTTTACCATTTAATCCAATGATTTTCATTTTAAGTAATTTCACTTTGAAATTGGAAATAAACAAGTGTCAAACTTTTGATAGTTATTATTTCTTAAAAGTACGTCATTTGGTTTTGACAGTGGGAATTAAATTTAAATTAAAAAAACAATACATCAATATGTTAAATTTGGTAAAATATACTTCATCATTGAATTTCGAATATCAAAAATATCTTAGAGTGAATTTTTGGTATTTTTATGAAAACTTTTAATTTTTGAAGAATAGTAAAAAACACTAAGTTATAGTTTAAAACCAATTTTTTTTTAAAAATTTATTTATTTCATTTAAATTTATTTTAGGTTAAAATAGATACATAATACCTATATATGTTCAATTTAATTCATTGGAGTCAGTTTATAATAATTTTAGATATATAAAAATTTTATTGAACTTTTCACCGTCTTTTACCCACCTCCTAGGAGAATTTGTAAATTCACATAACACATTATTTTACCACTTATGTGAGTTGAATTTCAAAAATCTAAGAGACACTGTTAGTATCAAGGAGTAAAATGTGGTTCAATTAGATAAATATAATTTTTGGTAAATAGTAACGTTTTATATTTATTTACCACTGTTAAAAGTAAATAGGGTAATTAAGGGTAAAAATTATATTATTGTTACCCCAAAACATGTCGTAATTCTATTAGATAATTGTAACTCGACCAAAAACAACATTAGGAAAACAATATGACCCTTTAGGTCCACTTTTATTATATTAATAGAGTTATTATTATTTAATTTAAAGATGAGTTAAAAGAGTTAAAATCAATGTTTAATAACTAAACCATTTTTAATATAAGGTTATACATAAGATAAATTCGAATATAAGTATTCATCATAAATAGGAAAATATTCCCTACATAATTTTATTTTATTTTTAATTTTTATAGATTAAATAATTAAATTTATTAATGACACAATGATGATGTAGTAATTACCTTATTAATGAACAAATCAAATAAATGGTATTATAAATATTGAAATAAATATAATTTCAAAGTATTTATGAAATAAAAAAAATTATAGGTGAATATGACAAGTTTTGGATGATGAATTGTATATTTTTTGAATTAATAAAGTTGTGATGACTTTCACAAAAACAAAATACAAAATAGTGTCAAAATTGACATAAATTAATATTTTAAAAAAATACTATATTATTGGTTGATATAATATTCCTGAAAATTCAAGGTTAGGAAACAGGTCTTAAATAATATTATATATGTCATTAATGAGCCACTTGACATTCTCTAGAACGTTTAGAGTATGTTTATTAACCATATAGTGTAAGAATACAAGAAGGCACGGTAAATGTTAACCTATTTCACTAAGAGTTAAATCTAAAAGATAAGGTAAAAATGGTAACATAAACTTATATAAAACATATTGGTTGATTTTATTTCGACCCATAACCACATAAGGCTCTAAATAAAATCATTTTGAACCATTCTATACAGAATATGATTTTATAATAAATTAATACTTTAATCTTTTCCTAAAGTGACCCTCACCCATCTTATAAAAGGGAACATAACCTTCTCTCAAATTAACACCTCAAAATCCATTTGTCTCAGCCAAAACCTACCCAAATATCCTCCCAACTATCCTAACTTCATCCTAGAGGCTTTAATTTGGTCATAAAGCCAACCATTGGAGCCCTTTTCATCAAATCAAAAGGAAGAACTCGGAGAAGAGGTAATGATTTCACCACCCTCTTTCAAGTTCTCTTATTCTTCCACTTACTCTTTCTTTGTTGTTTCCATTATAAAATAATAACTCTGGTATCTTCTATATACTGTGTATTTATTATTAATATGGCACAACTATATTCATTATTCTATCCATCTTATGAATTATATTGTCACTACGCGTGCGTAGGTACAGCTTAACGTCTCCACACCGTGGTGCAATTTGTTATTAAACACTATGTTATTTGGATGGATATAATGATGAGTAATGTGTATAAAAATAATGATAATAACATGCTAATGTACATGTAAAATTAATATACCATCAAATTCCACACCATTAAGGAAATGATATTTTTTCTCATGTGTAGGTACGGATTACCATCTCCACGATGCAATGAGATTCATTTCCATGTTCACCATTCACCAATGATTATAAAAATATATATTACTAATAAGTACATAATATTTGACATAATAATTCAATGGGATATATATATATATATATAAATTTACTTACATATAACATATTCACTTAGTTCGGTTCAATACGATATGAAAACGAAAACAGCGTTTATGCGTACGTACGGACTACCGTCTCTATAATCTATGTTTTTAATTTCATATATAGGCCTATTATACATATTTATATTCAAAATATATATGATATATAAATCATGTTTTATATTTTGTATTTATTTAAGTCTTGATCTATGTGATACAATCAAGTGTAACGAGTTAAAACAAGTACAATAAAGAAAACGATTATTACCCGAAATGTTAATTTATCCTAGAAATTATTATTAAATGCATAGTATAAAGTAATAAATGAATCATGTATGATACCATAGATATAAATATGGTTATGTTATAATTTAATAACATACTAAAATCTTCATACAGGAGGTTAAATGTACCCTCGACTAAAGGAAAGTGCAAGGTAAGGGTTAATTCCTCAATATCATTATTATCCGAGATTTTTTATGTGTAAGTGTTTACTGGGACATTTTTATCATCCATGACCATCTTTCATAAAAATTATTCTAAAAATGAATATTTTATGGATTTGTTAAAGGTAATATTTATCAAGATCATAATTTTATATGTTTCAAAGATTTAGCCTTAGAAATAGTTTTAATTAATGTTCATGTTTACAAAATGATTTTAAGGATTTATTTATATGGACATGAATGTTTTGAAATGATAATTCTTTTCAAAAGATTCAAAGTGGTATGGGACACTTTGATTCAAAAATATATTTTTATTTACTTCCATTATAAATTTGTGACTTTTAAATGTTTTTACAAAAGGATATTTCTCTCAAAAAGTTTTACTCATCATTTTCAACTATGTCTGCATCCTTTACTAGATATTATTTTTGATTGAGGTTGATTTATTATAATACAATATTCCATGTTGTATTGAATGAGTTTGGATATGTTTGAATCTGGATGTTTTTTTTATACCATTCATGGTTTATGGTTAATGTAATGACATTTTGTATGCTTGTTTTAATACGAATGTTTATGTTATGTTTCAACTTTTTCATATGAGGAATGCAGTGGACTTAGTAAGTGACGGGTGGAGCCCGCTATATCACCTCGACGCATCGGTAGGTCTCATGAGACAAACTAGGGTATTGGAAAAAGGCACTGAAAAAACTTTTATTTGTTGTCTTGGCACAAGGCCTTGACTATGTGGTAATGATGTCGGGCATTTGGAATTCCTTAATTTTGAAATTAGTTATTACATGTGATTATTCGACAAGTAGAATATCCATATGCATGCTTATATGGTAATAATTGATTTATTTCTATTCATATTATGTTAATGTTTATGTTTAAAAATGTTTTTGTTTTTATCACACATCTTGTGTTAAAAGTTTATAGCTTCCGCTAAATTTTTACCCTTACTGGGCATCTGAGCTCACCTATTTCTTATGTTTAATATTCCCAGGATTCCAAGAAGTGTATTATGATTGATATGAAAGGTTATGTTAAAAGAAATAATGGAGTTCTCAAAGAAGTATTTGTTTTACTATATTTTGGAAAGTGTAATTTAATGTCCATATATGAAATCTATTTTCCAAGACTACTAAATTGATCAGTCATTCAGGGATTCATTCATTTTAATCAAGCCAATGTATTAAAATAATTCACTGAATCTGGGAATCTTGGGTCGGGGCGTTACAGTTGGTATTATAGGAAGTTTAGAAATAACCATGGAAACTATATTTATATAATCTCTGATTAGATAATATTACTGTAAGATAGACTTTGAATATTAGTATAGAAGAACTTCCTAGAATTTTCATAATGTAATGATTTTGTGAGTTTTCCCAAGAAAATACATCTATGTCTGGATACAAGTAGGTAGAGGTGGCTCTTTCATTTAAGTACCTATGGGTAAAACCCAAAAAACACCTCTTTGAGACAGAATCGAATGGGAACGGGTGCACAAAAATGGGCCTTGCTGCAATATTGGTTACGACACTCCCAGGGGTATGCTTAGGATCATTCTAATTTTCTTTAAAAACCACTATGAATAGTTTTTGAGTATTTTTATCTTCACTAAAAACAATTTTGTGATTATGGATTATATATATATATTTTTCAATTTATGTTAGGTATTTTACATGTTTAGAATTATGAATTGAGATTCATAAATTGACCTAGTGTATGCCATTGTATTGAAATGGTGCCCAGTAGAAGGAATGTGAACTCCAGCAATACGTGTGATCGAAAGAGTATGAAGGATCATATCTTTCATAATATTAAGCAAAAATTTTGAAGGGAAGTATTCACCCATGTATTTTCACCATATTAAGAAACTGTATCAGGTGTTTATAAGATAAGTAAAAAATTATCTAAGTCCTATGGCTTTGAAGGGAAGCAAGACAAGAAAAGGATGGAATAGAGAATGATGGATAATGGAATGAGATAAAAGAAGGATTTTATCATATATGATAATTGTGGAAAGAATCACAATGGTAAATGCATGAAGGGAATAGGAGTTTGTTATAAGTGTGTAGAAAAAATATACCATGTACGTAATTGAAAGGGTAAGAATTTTTTTTAATGTACATTGCATCATCTGCAAGGCGTTGAGACACTATGTGAATAAATGTCTCAGTCATCAGAGTATACCTTAATGATTCTATTGGATAATAATCATGTTATAATACAAACTCATGTGAAGAGGAATGAATAGTGTTCTTATGTTTTTAATATAGAATTATTTCATTTGACTGTTGTATAAAAACATAATGGTTATATGAATTATAGAGGTAAATAATGATTGTAATGCAGTACTATTTTATTGAGGATTTGAGAATATATGGTTCTATGAAAAGAAACATAATAGTAAGCTACACATTTTGGAAAATACATTGTTGAAGTAAAGGTAATCCTTAATATGGTTATGAAAATGAGGTAGTGATTATTGAATAAGAGATGGTTGATTTGGATAAATTACATTGGATATTCTTGACTTCCTAGAAACTGATTAATGATTTCTGTATTCCATCACTGTTGGATTTTACAACATTTTTCAGATAGAAGGAGTATATCCAGTATTCTATAAGAAATAAGGGACCATGAATATAATCAATAAGGTTTTATGGTAATTCAGGATGTTGCAGTGTTTGAAAAGAATACATGATGAAGGTGTTCACGTGTTATTACCTAGAAAAAAGTATCTTCATTGTTTTTAAATTCCTTATAATTTTTGGGATGTTTGTTTGGATATATTTATTTTGGATAAATATAATGGATGGAATGGATTAAGTTTGAAATTGGATGCTATTGTTAAGGTTATTTTTGGATTTCTATAAAAAGGAAAACCTAGAGGTCGGACGACTACTAGTCCCGTCTGACAAGGCCGCGAGACTTGAACCCACAACCAAAGATCAACAAGGGTGAATCACCTACGACTAGACTACGTGATGTACTAGTTTATATAAATTAATTTTTTTAAATATTCTGATAAATGCATTACAAATTCAATATTTTTGGAACCCTATACGATTAGGATAAATATTTTTTTTTTGAAATCTTTTGGAGATAAAGGTGAGTTTTTGGTAGGAATTTGTTAATGGATGAAACTCTACTTTTCAGGTATATATATATATATATATAATTGTTTTCCTATTATTAAGAATAAATTTTATTAACCCAATTTATGATGTTGGTTTTTTACAAAATGGTATTTTATATTTTAAAACTTTTATTTTCGAAGAAAAATTTTAAATTGCGAGGAAGCTATTTATTGAAGTAGGGAAGAATGTAACACCCCATGATTTCATATTACATTAGTTCTTCAAAGTAATTCAATAACCTTCACTACATGCAACATTGAGTTCAAGCGCACCACGAAATACCAAACTAGACATTCTAAAGAGGTTATGAATTGTATTAACTAAATTTTTAACTATATATAATCCTTATAATTTTAAATCCATATTATGAGTTTCTTAATCATAATGTAAGAACTAATTCTTTTTTTAGATCAAAGAAATATTTTCCAAAAAAATATAATTTTACCGCGTTTTAATGGTGAAACATTTTTAAATCCAATATTTGAAACTTTTATATTTTCAATTTTACAAAATAAACTTCTTCTTTAGAATCGGGACATAAGAATTTAGTTTCAATAAATTTTTGTTGTTTTTCGGATAACTTTCATATTTGTGTGAATAGTGAAAAACACCATATTTTAACTGAAAAAATATTTTTTATTAAAAATAATTTATAGTGTTAAATTATAAATTTTAGTGGTTTGGAAGTATAAATATAAAATATTTTTACCATTTAATCCAATACTGGTCATTGTATGTAATTTCACATTGAAATTGGACATAAACAAGTGTCAAATAAATGGTATTATAAATATTAAAATAAATATAATTTCAAAGTTTTTATGAAATTGAAGAATTTTCTAGGTGAATATGATATAGTAAGGATTATTAAATGTATCTTGTTTGACATAATCATGTTTTGATGACTCTCACAAATGCAAAATACCAAATTGTATAAAAAATTGACATAAATTAATATTTAAAACAAATACTCTCTTATTTGTTGATATAATATTCATAAAAATGTATGGTTCAGCCAAAGGGATTAAATAATATTATATATCTCATTAATGAGACACTTGAGATTATCGTGAATGTTTAGAGTATGTTTATTAACCATTTAGTGTCAGAATACAAGAAGATACGGTAAAAGATAAACTATTTAACCTAGTGTTAAATATAAAATATATGGTTAAAATGGTAACCTAAACTTTTATAAAACCAATTGGTTGAGTGGATTACGACACATAACCACCTAAGGATCTAAATAATTACATTTTGAACCATTATAAACCGAATAATATTTTATAATAATTTAATACATTAATCATTTCCTAATGTGACCCTCACCCATCTTATAAAAGGGAACTTGGCCTTCTCTCAAATTAACACCTCCAAATCCATTGGGCTCGGCTAACCCCTATCCTAATATCCTCCCAAAAATCCTAGCTTCATCATAGTGTCCTTCATTTGGTCAGAAATCCATCCTTATGAGCCCTTTTTATCAATTCAAAAGGAATAACCCGAAGAAGAGGTAATGATTTCACCACCCTCTTCCAAGTTCTGTTATTCTTCCGCATAATCTTTCATTGTTATTTCCATTATAAAATAATAAATCCATTATCTTATATATACTGTGATGTTATTATAAATATGGTACAGATATATTAATTATTCTATCAATCTTATGAATGATAATGTCACCATGCGTCCATAGGTATGGCTTACCGTCTCCACGTCGTGGTGTAATTTTTTATTCAACACCTTATTATTTGGATGGGAATAATGATGAGTAATATGTATATAAATAATGAAAATAACATCCAAATTTCTATTTAAAATTAATCTACCATCCAATTCCACACCTTAAAGGATATTATATTGTCGTTCATGTGTACGTAGAAATTAACGTCTCCACGATGCAATGAAATTCATTTCCATGTTTACCATTCATCGATGATTATAAAAATATATATTACTAATAAGAATGTAATATAATACATAATAATTCTACTGGATATATATATATATATATATGTACTTACATATATCTTATTCACTTAGTTCCGTTCAATATGATATGAAAATGGAAATAGCGTTTATGTGTACGTACGGACTACCGTCTCTATAAACAATGTTTTTCATTTCTTATATTTGTCTATGATACATATTTATATTCAAAATATATATGATATATAAATAATGTTTTATATTATGGAAGTATTTAAATCTTGATCTAAGTTATACAATCAAGATTAACAAGTTAAAATACATACGATAAAGAAAATGATTATTACCTAAAATGTTAATTTAACATGGAAATTATTATTAAATGGGTAGTATAAAGTCATAAATTAATCATGTATGATATCATAAATATTAATATGGTTCTCTTATAATTTAATAACATAATAATATCTTCATATAGAAGGTTAAAAGTACTCTCGACTAAAGGAAAATGCAAGGTAATGGTTAATTCCTCAATCTCATTATTATCCGAGATTGTTTATCTATAAGTATTTACAGGGAAATTTTTTTTCATCCATGTCCAATTTTCATAAATATGATTTCAAAATGAATATTTTAAGGATTTGTGAAAGGTACTCTTTATAAAGATCAGAATTTAATGTTTTAGAGATTTATCTTTATAATTCTTTTTAATTATTGTTTATGTTTTCAAAATTATTTGAAAGATTTATTTATATGGACATGTATGTTTTGTAATGATAATTCTTTTCAAAAGTTTCAAATTAGTATGGGACACATTGATTAAAAAATCTTTTTAAATTACTTGATTTATAAATTTGTGACTTTTAAATGATTTTACAAAAAGGATATTTCTCTCAAAAAGTATTACTCATAAATTTCAACTACGACAACATCCTTTACTAGATATTATTTTTGATTGAGGTTGATTTATTATAATACAATATTCAATGTTGTACTGAATATGTTATGATATGTTTGACAGTGGATGTTCTATTTTTATACCATTCATTGTTTATGGTTAATGTAATGACATTTTTTATTCTAGTTTTAATACAAATGATAATGTTATTTTTCAAATTTTTTATTTGAGAAATGTAGTGGACTTAGTAAGTGACAGGTGGAGCCCTCTATAACTCCTCGACAGATCAGTCTGTCTCATGAGACAAACTAATGTCTTAGCACAAGGCCTTCACAAAAAATTTATTTTTAGTCTTGGAACAAGCCCTTGACTATGTGGTAATGATGTTCGCCATTAGGAATTCCCTCATTATGAAATTAGTTATTACATGTGATTATTCGACTTGTAGAATATCCATATGCTTGTTTATATGGTTATGTATGATTTTTTTTTCATATTATGTTCATGTTTATGTTTAAAAAGGTTTTGGTTTTTATCACAAACTTTTCCTTATTAGTTTATAGCTTCTGCTGAATTATTTACCCTTACTTTTCATCTAAGCTCATCCCTTACTTATGTTATACTTTCCAAGGATTCCAAGAAGTTTATTATGATTGATATGCATAGTTAAGCTAAAGGGAATAATCGAGTTCTCAAAGAACTATTTTTCTATTGTATGTTAGAAAGTGTAATGTAATGTTCATATATGCAATATTTTTTCCATGACTTCTAAACTGATCAGTCTTTCAGGAATTGATTCTTTATAATCATGCCAAGATATTAAAATAATGCACTGACTTTCGGAATCTAGGGTCGGTGTGTTACACCAGAATCCAGTTCTTTTATACCAAAATCTCTACATTATTTCAAACTCATGGAAAAAGTTATTTTTCCTTTAAAAATCATAAATAGTATAATATATTTCAACTCCCCCTCACAATGATCATTACCACCATAATTTTTTTAATCAGGTATCCATTATTGTAAAAAAAAACACATTATTACTATTGTGAAATATAAAACAACCCTGAATCCAGTAACCCAGAGATTATTGTTATTTTAATACAATGGTATAGAATACATATTTCACAATTCAAAAGATCTAGTAGTTTACCAGTCTCAAAAGACTAAATATATAAAACAACATTACAACATGATGTAAATTAAAATTATATAATAAAATTTATGAAAAATTTAGAATTTATCATCACTAATTATTATATTACATGTACTAAACTTAATTATTTCTTAGGGAAATGGGATATAAATGAGATTAAATATAAATGGGTGGTCTTAGATTCATAGTTCCATGTAATATACAAAAAATATAACTTGTAATACGAAACATATCAAAAAAATTTATGGAATTAATAATCAAATAATTTCATAAAAAATTTAACTATGAGGAAAATATATCGATGGATTACCCAAAAATTAATAAACACATGGATAAAAATATTTTATCTCATATTTATGTAATTAATAATGTCAAACCTCATAACAATATCATCATGGAATCATTTAAAAATATCATACATTATTGTGTAATACATACACCAATTACCCAAACTATTTTTTCAAATGCTTCGTAAAATTTAAATCAGGGGCTATATAATTATTTGTACCACCCATCATATAGAATGACCAATGCATCCATAATATTAAAAATTGTATATAATATATATATTATAATGTTCTCTAAGGAAACTCATAAATAATCATGGATATATAATCAATATTTTTCTATATATAAATAATATGTGAAGGGATTAAAAAAATTTCACCATTCACCATAAAAATCTGTTTATCAAGTTGAATATTCAAAAAAAAATTAGAAACTATAGGATATTCAAAATTTATTAGAAAAATCAATTATTATTATATTGTTAATATAGTGGTAGTGTTGTAATGTTTTATAATATTAGGATATCAATAATAAAGAGATAAAAAATAATATAATTTTTAATGATATGTGGCCAAATATGTTATTGATAAATCCCCTATAAAAATTTGTAATATTTGTAACATATATATTGTTTTCATTAGTGATCAAAAATATATTTATGGAAATACATTTATTCTAGAATGAATCAATAAAAGTATAAATTTTTTCAAAATAACTTTTAATCCAATTAGGACCTATTATTGTCTTGACCAAATATATATCCATTATCCTAATTAAAAATTCTCTTATATTATAAATATTAAATCCATAATACCATAATTACATGACATATTTTTTAATATAGTAAATAAAGATCATATTTATGCAAATTATTATGAATTATAATAACCTATTAAGATTTTATAATGTTATGAAAATGTGATATATAACTCAAATTTCAATATAGAAATTATAATAATGATGCATTTTGGGATTTATTGTTGAAATTAAAAGTAATTATAAATGTTTACAAAATAATAGAAGAGAAGAGATTAGGAACACTAACCTCAAGATGTAGCTTCCTAAATATTATTAAAGAAAACCTTAGAACCAAGGAAACTACATTGATTCAAATTGAATGGGAGGATGAACTATTATTTATAAATAAAATGTTGGATAATTTTCAATTATCTTTGATTTTAAGATATTGAAACAAATTTCATTGAAAATAAAAAACCCATTAGCTTACTATTTTTTAAAACCATCATATTTGAAATATTTGGAATGGGTTTTTAATTTTATTCAAGTGAGAATATAAATCTACTTTTTAATATGATCCATTCCAAGTTAAAATAATTCTTTTGGAGAATATTATTATTTTTACCTTATTTTCAATTTTATACTTTTCAATGTTTAATACAGAATTAGAAATAAATTTTAATCTAATAAAATACATTATATAGAAAAAATAAATTATTTTGGGTTAATAATTCAGCAATATTAATTATGATTATGTATTGTTAAATCAAAACGATGTATAAATAAAATCATTATTTTCATACTATAATGAAAAATTCTATTATCCTATAAAATTAGGAAAAATTCTCCATTGGGGAATTACATATATTAATTATAAATTTAAATTCATTTTTGTGAAAAAATTATTTTTATGTATCAGATTTTTAATTATTAAATAAAACATTTGAAGAATTTCAAATTCATTCCAATGAAACTTGAAATTTAGAAAATCAATTTTTAAATAAATTTTATATTATAAAAAATATATATAATTATATTTTTTAAATATGTAATATTAATAATTAATAATTATATAATTATATAATTTTTTAATTTATTTTATTGAATACTTTTATGAATTGAAATTAAATTAATATTACAATGATCAAATTTGTTTTTCATTTTTAGAACAGTCTCCATTCCCTTCCAATTGTCATATTACCCCTTATAATTATACCTTATTGAGACTTGCAAAACATTTTATATCACTATATTATATCCGATATAATTTATATTCAATAAATTATTATTTTATTCATATTATAAACGATCATTATATATTAGAGAGATTTTCAAGAGTATGGACATCCAATGATGAAGATTGTGGCGGTGCCTTATATTGTTTTGTGTATTTAGCAATATTTATGACCATTATAGTGCATGTAATTTCCTAGTTTTTATTGTACATTGATTTTTAATCAGAGGGGTTATTTTGAATTGGGGATATTATAATAATATGTTAATTTAATATATTCATGCATTGAGTTTTACCATAATGCAGAAAAACAGTCAAGGGATTATGACTTAACCCTTTTATAAATAGAACAGATCATGATTTAAATTTCTTTTTATCAATTGTCATACAAAAAATTTCATTAAAATTATATATTATATATATTTATAATTTATTATATAATTCATTATAAAAAATATATACATTAATATATTTAAATATTTTTCAAGTTTGGTGAGAAACACTTATATAAAAGCCATGTGTTTCATCCATTAGAATCTTTATAACCCTCCTTACCCACCATGGTTTTCCTATAATTTCTCCACCTATTTTTATATATGGGGTTTTAATTTCTAAATTTATATACTAGTAGAAATATTATCCACCTGTTTTAGGAGTTTATAATTTTATTACACCACCCAAATGTTTCATCAAATGAAAAAAAATTATTTTTATATTCTCTCATTATTGATATGTGAAATTCCTTTTCATTTCATTTTCTTTTATCCTAAAAAATTATATTCTAAATTTATTTCAATATTTTACATTTTTACTAATAAAAATATTTTATATTAACTCTACAACAACAATATATTCTTATTAACTAATATATCTTATTTTTATAATATTCTTCCCAAAAATTAGCTCTCTAATATCATCTTAGATTTGAGTTACACTAACTTATATAAAATATTTTAAATATAGAATATCCCTAATTCATATTATATTTTTAAATATGATTATCCTCAATATCCTTCTCATAAAAACTCATTGATATTATGATTTTATATATAAAAACAAAAAAGAATCAATAGGTGGAAAATTTTCTTTTATGAAGTAACCACCAACATATCATATATGTATATACATATATTTAGTTTATTATAGTCCTGAGTTTAACAGATAATTATATGATGTATAATAAATTAATAGATAAGTATAGTTTTTTAAAAACAGCATTTTAGAATAATTTGGAAGTTAATCCAACCACTTTAATTAAATTTTGATATTCAAACTATGATGTTAGAAAATAGTTTTAAAATATATTCAATGTCTCTATATAAATATTAAAATATTTATTCATATATTATAAATTTTATATTTCAATCACAAGAATCATTTATTTTCCATTCATAATATCATTTTGATCTCCAAATTGACTTCCAAATGTACAACATGTTTCTTTATAATTTAATGGGTTGTTGATTCACTATGAAACTTTTTATGTGGGTAATTTTCATTCCTCAATGTTTTTTTAACTTATTAAACCATTATATTTCAATAAATAAATACCAAAGATTAAAAATAAATTGAAAATATTTATGTGGTATCCTTATAGCTATGTTTCACATCACCGAATAATTCTTCTTCTTTTGAGGTATCATTAGACTGTTTTTATTTTTTTAGAAAATAATGATGTTTAAAAAAAATTATCCATCTCATTCTCTCTCAATTTACTCATTAGATAACATGAAGTCATTCTTTCAGGTGAATTTATTTATTTTTTGACGAATTATACTTCTCATTACCTTTTCATAATTATATATTAATGAAATCACATACACACTTGTTTTTTTAGAATGATCTGTTGGGTTGATCACTATTTTGTGCATGTTAATTATTCTTAAGGAAACAATTAGATTTAGTAATCTAAAAGAAAATTAATTTTTATATTATATAACAAGAATATTAATTCTCATATTATTATTACATAGTGATTATACATAATGTAATATTAACATGATCGTGTCCACAGAATATCTATCAAATGAAAGAATTCTACCATTTTCCCACTATAATGATAACATAGATGTGATATAATTATTTTTAAAAACATTTAATATAGTCTAGACATATAATTTGAAATGGAAATAAATTATTTTTGACTATATAAATATTAATTCTAGTCAACATTGCTATTTATTCTCACGAGGTTCAGACATTATGATCTAAAAAAATAGAGGTTATGAGTAAAGATACAGAAAAATAAATTTCACGTGTTTCATATGTTATTAGATAATCCTTTCAGCGATCGTGCATATTGAATTTTAGACTATAGTTAATTATTAATCTGTATCATGAATTACAAAAAATTAGTTAAGATTGAAAACCATGATGATATTTTCCAAAAGATAGGTTGTATCCGTTGTGTTAATCATAAGTGTTATTAAATTAATAAAATTGTAAAACAATATTTTTACCATTTATATTATTGAAAAAAATTGTTATCCATCCGATTGAAATGGAAATTTTTGAAACAGTCTATGGACATAGTAGTTTGTATATGAGTAGTTATCATAAATTGAAATAAAGACAACTCAACTACTTATGTTGAGGATTCATTTATATATCAGACATTATGATATATTTTTTTTCAAAAGGAATATAAAATCCAATGGTGTTTATATGAATTTTATTTTCATTTTTATACCCAATTCATTCCCTACCAGTTCCATGATGTGTTTTAAGATTATAATTTTTATCTATATGTATGATTGACTTACTATCGTTGAGAAATGTTCTAATAGGGTCATAATTTAAGGGTATCTAGACACTCATTAAATTCTATTTATTATTATTTTGAGAAAAAAATTATTCCATAGGTTATAGAATAATATTTTTTTCAATTTTATGTTAATAAAATAAATGCAATCATAAGATATTGAAGTTTAAATTGTGTGAGTTTAATTGTATATATTATTTAATTAATTGATAAAAATATAAATTTATTTAAGTTACAAGATGACCAAATATCTCTAATCTCTATGATTCCTTAGCAAATTGATTTCTATAATATGGGGACACCACATTTTGATTTGTATGTTTGGAAAAATAATGCATCCCCCATTCTATACATCTTATCATATGATGAATATAAAAACAATATGTAGTTGTGGTATTCTTTCAAAATTAGTGTTGATCCTCTTGAGAAGGGATATGGGAAAGACATTTTTTGGGGGCCGTGATAAGTGAAGCCTTACATAGTGGAATTGATGTTGGGGATATTATTCATATGTCATTGTTAGTTGAAAAACAATAATTACTAATTAAGTAGGAAATATATGAAATCCTAAGATTCTATGATATAATTTTCCTTAATTAACTTTAATTTCTATTATGTACTGATTAATACGCAACACTGATTTTAAATAGACCATGAAATAATTTTGAATTATTGTCATTTTAATGAGACTATTATAATATAGTTGTTAAATTTGTGCTACGAATAAGAATTAAGACATTTTGAATATATTAATAATGTTTTTTAAATATGAATTTTTTAAGAAACATAATTAATAACTGTATAATTTTTGGTAATGTCATTTTATACGTCAAAAATATGTTTTCACCAAAAAAGTTTTTTATTTAAATTTATAATGTAAATTATAAATAAATAATAAATTTTAGAGAAATTTTATTTTGATACATTATTATTTTTGTTAAAAATAATATTTTTAGTTTTTATTTTTGTGAATATTTTTAATTTTCTAAAAAAAGTATTTTTTGGGTGAATAGTAGAAAATGATGATTTTTTACTAAAACTGTCTTTTTTAATGTATTTATAATTAAAAAATATATTTTTAACAGATTGAAAATTGAAAATTTAATTATATTGAAATATAATCCAATTAATATCATTTGAATCTACATTACATTTAATTTTTGAACAAATAGAATTTCATACTTAAAATGGATTTTTTTTTCTGGAAAACCAATTTCCATCAAATATTGTATGATTATAAATTAATTACATCATTTTATAGATATTAAATTTGATACAATTGAATCTATATTTTGACTCGTATTATAAATTTTTGAATGATTCCACTTTCATTATTTGTCATTGTGAATAGTAAATGGTAAAAATTCAATTACAATGGTAAGAGCTAAAACCAGATGCAGGTGTCAAAATAAACATTATAAGAGTTAAAATAAAATGAATAATTCTCTATATACTATTTTAGGGCTCAGATTCTACGCAATATGACCTGACCCATCCTCAGGACCCGTGCTGTGACTACCCCAAGTCCACATTCCATATGCCAGGGGTTGGCGACTAACACCAAAGGCATAAATCTCTAAGATAAGAAGGAATTGCCTTTACTATCTGTAAGCACACACAAACAGAGTACAAGCAGGAAGCAAAAAACTATGTAAAACTATGTACAATGGTCTGTTGGATAATAAAAGGGGCTAGAAATACAAGCCCAACTGTAAAGTACAAGGAAACGGAATGTACAAGTAATGGAAAAATGGAAAACAACTCCTGGATCATCCACTGGGAAATCCTACTAAAAGGCTAGGAACAGAAAGCCTCCATAGGACTGCACGTCCATCCATCTCCACTGTGTACTGTCATGTCGTGTGGTCCACCTCTGTGTCTTATCTAGTCCTAATCCACTCAGCCTCGGTCAGCGATGTTCGTCGTCTGCAACCAACACAATGAGGTGCGGGCATAACCTGTGCAGGGGTTAGTACAACGATACTCAGTTGGGACCCTGAGAACCTCTAGGTCTCACAAAATTCAACAAGGATAAACCAAAATGTATTTATTCAATAGATAACCTTACATAGGTATATGACCATTAATATACCTAAGTTAACAAATAATCCATCTCAATAATGAAGTAAACACAAAAGTTACTGACTCAACTCAACTAGGATTTTTATTCACAAAATCGAAACCATGACTGCTAGAGAACTCCTCCTTTGTCAAGTACAGTGGGCCTTCCGTGACACCAAGATATTTCCCACTATCCTTGGACTGCGGAGGTACTCCTCCTATCAAGTATTGTGGGTCATCTATGTCCCCAAGGCGCTCCCCTCTGTGGGTCTGCCCCACAACCTGGTGTTCCCTCTAATAGCCTGCAGAGGTACTGCTCCTATCGACTACAACAGGTCTGCCACCACAACCAGGCACTCCTCCATCGTGGGTCTCCCTCCACAACTAGGTGCTCCCCACATGGCTAGTCAAATCACTCCAAGTCGAATGGTCAGTAGTCGTCAGGTCTCAGCCAGCTATTAGGTCTCCAAACACTCCTTGCTCGTCTTCCGGAGGGTTTTCTCTCCGAGATACAGGTCGATACTCAAAATATCATGAAGTAAAACGTAGAAGTATATCAATGGTACGCCTCGTCATAGGGTTCTCAATGCAATAGACGACGTGTAAATTGGATGCTCGGTCTGGGAGATATAGGTGTTTTAGTCCCGGGGGCCCGGTTGGACTCTAGTACGATCCAGCCTTACTGTTTTTCATCATTACATCGAACCCTAGTGGAGTATACTCAATGTTGGCGTCGTGCTCCTTGAAAAATAATTCCGCTGAAGGTTCGTCAAGCGGTCGTCCGGTGACAATGATACGCTCAAAGAAGTAATGGGTCAGTAGTCGGCCCGGTTCCGGTTCAACCCGGTCAGACCTGTTGGGTTTCTCCCTGCCCATTGGGTGGGCCAACCTATTATGTTTGGCTCGGCCCGCAGTGCCAAGCCCAGTTGGCCGTGAGGGCAGTTCGGCCCGGGCTCGGGGTTGGTTCTGCCCGGAGAGTCGTGAGGGCGCGGCCCGGCGTGGCTTGGCCCTGAGGGCACGGTCGGGCCGTTTCAGCAAGGGATCAGCGAGTTGGGTCGGGATGCTGGCTCGGCCGGAATTCCACACGGTAGCCAGTTTGCTAAAGGTATTAGGGGTGTGCGTGGAGGCCGGCAGGCGGCCGGTTCGGGGTGGCACGCACAGAAGCTGGCAGGGCGGACGTTTCGGGGTGGCACGCGCGGAGGCCAGCAAGTTGTACGGGGAGCGGCTCTGCTAGGCGTGGCGCGACCAGGCGGGGCACGACCATGCCGACTGTGGCCAGGTGGGGTGCTTCCAGGTCGAGCATGGCCAAGTGGGTTTCCGGTTTTTGCATGACCAGGCGGGCAGCCGGGTAAGCCGGTGTGCGCGAGAGGCGAGAGGTTCGGCCGGGGAAGCCGACAGTGGTGCGAGCTGGGTTATCTCAACCGGTTTTCCGCTGGATGATGTGGAACGGGCGGCTCGGCCAGAGGGCAGTGGTTTTTCCCGGAGTAGTGAAGCATCTCAGGGGCAGCGCGGTTCGCAGAGGTCGTGGGTAGCACGGCCTTTGTCGTCACCGCCTTCATCGTTCCGACTCTCTCCCCCGATCTCTTTGTGATGTTTCTTAAGCATGGTGATGAGGGAACAGAATGAAGAAGGCGACGATGATAAAAGTCGTGATACTTGCTGCCTCCACGAACCGCACCACCCCTACGACGCTTCGATGCACCAGGCCGAACTCTGGTCCTCCGGCTAAGTCGCCCATTCTGCGTCGTCCATTGGCGAACCGACCGAGCTACCCTGGCCCGCACCACGACCGACTTCCCCACCCAAACACCAAACCTCATGCGCGCCCCAGCCTTACCGGCTGCCCGCTTGGACGTAACCGAACCGGCCGCCCGCCTGCCTGCCTGGCTGCACTCCACCTGGTCCCACCCCTCTTGGACGCACCCCGCCTAGCCACCCCACGCCCGGTAGTGCCCCAACCTGCCATGCCCAGCCTCTTCCCGGCTGCCCAACCGGCCTACCCCCCCCCCCTCGAACCGACCAAATGCCTACCTCCGCGGATGCCCCGCGAGCCTCCAGTAAACCGGCTCCCTTGCGCCCTCCAGGCCGAGCCGGCATCCCGGCCCTCCTCGCGGCACCCTCGCCGAACCAGCCCTGTCGCGCCCTCTGTGCTTAGCCGCGCCGGGTCGCGCACTCGCGGCACTCCGGGCCGAACTTCCCTCTCAGCCCGCTGGGCTGGGCCTAGCTGGCTGAGAAAAACATTACTAGCTGGCCTGCCCAATGGGCTAGGCGAGAGCCAACAGGTCTGATTGGTTCGGTCCGAATGGGTCGGACCGGACTCGGGCCGACAGTTGACCCTTTATTTCATTGGCCATTTCATTGAACCATACAATACTTTTACGAAATGTCAACAGTGCTGGTTTTCTAATAGCATAACGGTCCCTTTGAGTATACCCCACTAGAGTTCGGGGTAATGTTGAGATATGGTCAGGTTGGATCATACACGAATCCAACAGAGCCCCTGAGACTAAAAAGCTTATAACTCACAGTTCATGAGTCTGATTGACATGTCGTCTATTGCGTTGAGACCCCTAAGATGAGGTGGACCTTTGAGATACTTCTATGTGGGAATTAGTGACCGTTGGTGTATAAACCTCTAGCTCATGGAGTGGACCCTCCCAAAGACGAGTGAAAAGATTATAGAGACCTTGTAGCTGGCTGAGACCTAATGACTGCTGAACTATTCGACTCATAGTGATTCGACTAGCCCAGTGGGGAGAGCTGGGTTATCGCGGCAGACCCACAGCAGAGGAGCACCTGGTTGTGGTGGCAGACATGCGGTACTCGACAGGAGGAGTACCTCTGTAGGCTATTAGGGGGAGCACCTAGTTATGGTGGCAGACCAACAGAGGGGAGTGCCTTAGTGATGTAGCAGACCCATGATACTCGACAGGAGGAGTACCTCAGCAGTCCTGGTGTCGCTGCGGTCCCACTGTAGTAGACAGAGGAGGAGTTCTCCAGCAGCCGTGGTTTTGATTTTGTGAATTAAAATCCTGGTTGAGCTAGTCAGTAGCTTTTGTGTTTACATCATAATTGTTATGGATTACTTGATAACATATGTGTATGTATGGGAATATAACTAGGTAAGGTTATATGTTGAATAAATACTTTGTGGTTTATCCTTGTTGGATTTTGTCAGACCATGAGGGACTCGAGGTCCTTACTGAGTATCGTTATACTCACCTCTACACGGGCTATACCTAGACCACATTATGATGGTTATAGACGACAGACAATGCTGGCCAAGGTTGAGTGGATCAGGACTGGACAATACCTGGAGGTGGACCACTCCTTGTGATAGTACACAGAGGAGACAGACATATGTGTAGTGATGTGGAGGCTTTTTGTACATACCCTTTAAGGAGGATTTCCCGGTGGACGATCCATGAGTTTTTTTTCTCTTTTTCCAGTACTTTTACTTTTTATTTCCTTGTACTTTATAGTTGAGCTTGTATTTCCGTCCCCTTTTACTTTCCATCACTCCTTTGTACACAGTTTTACATAGTTTTTTGCTTCCATATTGTACTCCTTTTGTGCGTGATTACAGTTTATAAATGAAATGCCTTCCATGCTTAGAGATTTATGCCTTTGGTGCTAGTCGCCAGCCCCTGGCCTATGGAAGGTGGACTTGGGATAGTCATGTCATGGGTATCAAGGACGGGTCATGACACTATATAAATTATTAATAGAATATGGGTCAATTTAGATCCATTTGACCAGAATAAGATATTAATATATTTTAATTTATTGAAAAAATCCATCTGTGTCCTCCCCCTCACATATAATAGGAAAACCTCTATAAACTCTTATTCACACATCAAGAACCTATTATCTTGGAAAATAACTACCCAAATAATTTGATTAGATCCCTTCAAAAATATTTTTGGTCTTTTTTTATTAAGATACCATCCTTTCATATATTTCTTTTTAACCCAAAGGAGGTTTCCCAAAGAAGATATATAACACAAAACTTAGTAATTTCAAATGTATTAGTTATTATGACTTATCTAAACCTATTAATTTCATAATTAAATGACTAATATAACATAATAAATATTTTTTTTATTTGGATGTAATTACTATTTACCTCCTTCTTTTCAAAAAAAAATTGAATTGAAAGTATCGCTTGTGCGTTCGTATTGGCGATTGCCTCCAAATAAAGATTAGATTCTTTTTATGTAACCATCATTCATGGATGATTATTACAATTTATTTAATTTTATATTTGATATTTATGGATTAATTTTTCTTGTATAGTTATAATATATTATCTCAAATATTACCTTCCCATCTGTTGGTACATAATAACATGATTCATATGTACGTGTGGACTACCACCTACATAAAGCGATGTGTTTCATTTTATACTTATTATTTAAAAATATTTTAATAATTATATATGTAACTAATATAAATATATATAAATATAGATTAATTATAATATAATTATAATTCTATAATGATAAAATAATTTTCATATTTCCTTCATTCTTTTTGTAAGCCGATGAAAATAATTTTCATGTGTACGTACAGACCACCACCTCTATGAATGGTGTCATCCATACATCTATATATACCATTTATGAAAAGTTATAAATAATTATATAATAAATATATAATTATTATTATTATCATTTTATTGATTGAATACCCATTTACAATATTCTAGGACAAAAACATTCATATAAAATATTATAAAAAATATAGTTAACACCGGATAATGATTATTTTTAATAATGAATTACGTATAAAAGGTTTATGAAATGATATAAATGGATATTATATGTTATTATAAGTATTAATATGGTTATTTTATTGAATTCAAAAAAAATTACTTATTATACTGGTGGTCAGTGTACTTACCAAGCATGTATTATTTGAGGTAAATGTACATGTAAGAATCTCAGTTTTTTGAGATCGATTATTATATATTTATAGGGGTAAATTTTATGAATTTTATCGATTAAATCCCATATATTATCATTAAAACTATTTATTATGATAACATTCATGTTTTAGTTTCATTATTATCTCTTTGGCAATGAAAGTAAATGATACAATGATTTTAAATAAAAGATAATCCTATTTTCTCTTTGGTCAATAAAATTTTTAATCCATGTATATACTCTAAAAAATTGTTTAATTGAAGTTATTTACAATGTATTGAATTTTTTATAAAGTTTTATTTCACAACCACTGTTTTTTTATATATATTTTTAATTTTACATCTCTCTACGAGTTTCCGAATAAGTTGTATTTGTCATTTCGTAATTGTAAGGGGAGTTTTTTATTTTTAACATAAATGAAATGAAAGGATAACCCAACTATCATGATGATTTTGTAATCAAAATCAGAAAACAAATGTTTTTTTTCAATATTATATTGAATTTTTAGTTAAAAATTTATCAAAATAAACATATATTTCCTTTTATTTTGAAATAAAGGTTTGAATCTTATTGTAATGTCATTCTTCATATATGTCATTATTCCTTAAGTATTTTTATACTTCACTAGGGATATGATCATATAATACCATCCACATTAATTCTCTAGATGGATTATGAGGATGATAATTTAGTTATTATTCAATGAATATTTTTTCTTTCCCACAAGCTACATAGTTTTTTATGAAACTTTTATTATACCCATTTATTTTCCACATGTTATTTTATGAAAAAATTATGAATATTTATAAAATATGTATCCATTAAATGAGTTCTAATAGGATGATAAAATGAATGTTTTATTAAATTCTTTCAAATTTATACATGGATTTCATGATGTGACATATGGGTCAAATATTTTATAGACCTCCAATCACTTGGTAAAAACTTATTTTTCAAGAGATAATTCTTTGAAATGTGCTTATGATCTTGATAAACTATGGTAAACTAGTTGTGATGACTAATCCACTATGATATGGGAATTGGTGGTGATTTACAATTAACAATGATTTAATGGTATTGATAGTTAACCATAAAATATGATATGATTTTTCATCCTATGATGGTTTAAAAATCTTATGAAAATTTTATATTCATATGATTTGAACTCATGGCTCATGAATATTTTTTTTTATTTTTTATTCCATGAATAATTATTATGTACTAAAAACTTTTGGGGATGATTTTATCTTCATATTAACTTGTTCAAAAACCTTTATTCAGATGATATTCTTAAATATGATAATTGATTGACATATCCCATATTTACGTATATTAGGCATCTTAGATAACCTCCTATTATGTTTTAATTTTTCCAGAGGTTATAAATAAGTATAAAATGAATGATGGGTATATAAGGGTACCTTATGCAATGATTGATGTTATATAAAATTAATATTTAACATAAATAATATTTTTAAGTTTCTATTATCCATTTTGACAATAAATATTAATTTTATAGGCATGTTTATTTGGGTGATAAATTGAATATTCACAAAAACGATATAAAATCTAAGTATGTTTTGATTAAGTATATTTAATTCGTTTGATATTGGGGGATATTTAATTTTGGATCCTATATTATGATGAATATGCGGATAGAACCTCATAAAAAATATATTTAACTAAATGTAATAAATAAAAAATATCAAGTTATTTTGATAAGAAAGTGACATTATTTATGAAATATTTGGAATGATTTTCATAATAATTTGATTGATAATTCTGAATATTGTATCTTTATTATTAGATATGGTTTTGGTTTTTATTCAATGATTATAACTATAGATAATATTTATGAAAATTAATGTGATGGGAAATTCAATTGTTTTCCACTAAAGATTCTAAATTCTATGGGAATTAGAATATACAATCATATTTCCATAGTAAAATAATTTTTCAGGAAATGATTCATTTTGAGAATCTAAATAAATATAATAGGGAACTAATTACTATTTAGTCATACATGAGGCAACATACAACTTATTTTTGTGGGTTTTAAGAACCAATATCATCTGAGTGATGGATCAATACCACTGAGAAAAATATTTTTTCTCTTCTCCAGTTCTCAGAACATGAAAATGTTGTATTATCCATTTATCATTTCATAGGTGTAGATATGAATAGTATAATATTATCAATAAAACAATTTAAATGGAATAATTTGACTCCATGTAATGAGATTAGTTTAAGATGATATGTTTTAGTAAAAATTTCTCACATATTGTATGTATTAAAATGGAGAATGAATTACACAACATTAAACCAAAATAATATGAATCTGTTGGTAGATATGGGGAAACCTTTACATGTCCTACAAGATAGGACTATTCTTAAATAATTATCCGTAAAAGAAAAATTTATTGATTAATTAGATAAGAAAAACTATGTCTCTAATAGGAATTAATTATAATATAATTCCATATCAATAAAGAAATACTTCACTGTGCTTTCAAGGTAGAAATTTAAATTAGAGATTTAATTCATTCCTTTGGATTTGAGAAGGAATGGAAAGTATAGTCTCATTAATAATTTAATAAATTAAATTGATGAAAGAAATTTGAATATCTAAAATGAAGATTCCAACTATGAACCACCCACAATCCATGCTTCAATTTCTAGGATTATGGGATTTATGTTTACTAGTGAGATTAAATGAATGTTAATGATGATGATCTATGTTAAAAACCTTTTATTCCCAATTAAAAATGGGAAATCTCCTATAACAACGATTCCTAAATTGGGTTATGGGAATGATGTGGTGAAAGGTACACTTATCATCCACTCTAGAGAAATTGATATCTTAATTAATTTATGATGTAGACATTCAATTATATCTATGGAATTTTCTAGGGGTATCATATTACCACATCAATGATTAAATGTTGTGTTAGGAGTGAAAACTATTATTTGATTGACTGATCTCATATAAGGTCTATAGATCATATCAGATTGATGTTTTTAGGAATGTCCTTACTTAAGATATTTTCATTCTACATATTGTTAAAATTTATTGTATTTTTGGAATCAATTGGATATATATATATATATATATACAATATCAATTTCCATGTAATGTATGTCATGTTTTTTAATTTGAATAAACCTATGATCATCATTCAGGGTGAGGATGATTATGAACATTGAATGTAATATAATTCCATTATATGGTAATTACATCATATTCATGAGGGGTATTTATCTCAAATGGTTGTGAATTAAACAAACCATGATGATATTCCTATTTTGTAGATTATTGTGATGTACAATTTGAATACAGTCCTAGTCTTTACATTAATAGTGAAGTTTTTTTTCAATAGAACCCCTGACTTGTGATACAACTATTAAAAGAAATTATATAGAGTGGTAATATTAACTTATAATAATTTAAGAACTACCTCTAGATGATTATTGATACGAGGTCATTTTCCTTAGTGTTTCATAATGGGGTGAACTTTTTCTTTTAGTTATGAAAAAATAGGGGTCAATGAGATAATAAATTTAATATAGAGAACCTAAAAGATCACTATCACGAACAGGTATCACCTCCCTCATAATGGTTATTTGTTGAATCTATTGTATGAAGCTTAATAAATTTTAAATATTGAACTTTATTCTTGATATCGTCAATAGAGGGTATATAATGAGGTTATACCTAATATATATTTTATTTATAGGTTATGTTCATTATGATTTAATAGTAACGGTATTAAGACTTACAGATACCCTTGTTGTTATCATGGATTTAATGAATAGAGTCCGTAGAGATTACCCTGATCAGTTTAGGGTATAATTTTTAGATGATATTATTATATATTTGAATATTACAAGAGAGCGGGAGGATCCTATTAAAAATTTGATGAAGACTATAAGGAAGGATTTTTTTAATGGTAAGATTAAAATTTTTGATTTTTGGCTTTATAATGTTTCCTTATTGTGACATATAATCTCATGTGAGTGTATATTAATGGATGATTCAAATAAAGAAGTTTATGTGCAATGTCCTAGGACAATGATGTTACATGGATCAATATTTTAATTGGGTTTTATATATACTACTGAAACTTTTTAGAGATATTTATCACTACAATCTAAAATACTCACAATGTTGTGTAATAAAGCATATAAATTATTGTTGAAAGATGAATGTGTAAAAAATTTCAAGGAATTACTGAGAAGGTTTCTTAAGGAACATGTTTTAAAATTACATTGTAGTGCAGATTTCTTTGTAATCCATAATGATGAATCGATGCAGGGAATGAAATATTTCGTTATTGAGAAGTAATGTGTGAATTTTTTTGTCATTTTTTGCGAATTAATTAAAATTATAAAACATATAGATAATTTCTATAGTGAATTTTTTTGTTATATATTAAATAATACATTTTTACTTCTATCAAATATATTTTATAGGCATAAGTTAAGAACAAACGTTGTTTTACACCTAAAAATCTAAATTTTTCAAAAGTATTTTTTACTACATTTTAATATTGAAACTACATTAAATAAAAATTTTACCATGTACATATATTTTATTTTAAAAAATAAACTTCTTATTTAAAATGGGAATATAAAAATTTACCTCGGTTGAATTTTTATTATTTTTATGTTGTGCTATATTTTTTGTTGATGAGGGACAAAATATAGGATTTTAATTGGGAATGTATTTTTAATCTAAATATTTTACATTGTAATGTTATATTTTTAATTGCAATATAAATAATATTAGAACAATTTGTTTATCATTTAATATAATATAAGTTATTAGAATCATTTTAACAATCAATAAGGATATAAAAACAATTCATTCTTTTGAAATTTTTCTCTTTAAAAACATGCTTCCACTTACCATCTATGGGATTAATTTAATTATATTCTAGATACCTATGTCTTTTTAATTTTTAAAAATTGATTGAGTATTTTTGAATCATGATTTAAATTTTTATTAATTAAGCCTCTTTTATTTTTGGTAAAATATAAATAATAAACTTTTGTAATTTTTATTACCACATTTAAGGGTAAATTGGTTAATTAAGGGTTAAAAATATTATAAATTACCCTAAAAATGTATTAATTTCATTTGATGAGTTATTTTCGACCAAAATATTTCATGGCTATATTTTAGGAGCTCGTGAGCTACTTTTAGAACTTTAATACATTTATTGTATTTTATTCCAAGAAATGTTATTTCTTTCTTACAATTGTTTTTAACAAGTTAAATATTTTTAATATGGGTTTATAAAGTGGTATTTTAGACTAAAAATATTCATTTGGAATAAAATATGTTTATATTAAACATGATAATTTTTTTTAGGAAATAAATAATTTAATGAAAGGATTTCACAATGAGGACATGAAAATTGTTTAATTAATGGACATATCGAATAAATGTTATTAAAAATATTAAAATAAATATAAATGTATATAATTAATCTCCTCTAATAATTTTACAGATTACTTAGACATCTTAGTTATGTATTCATGGATTTTCATGATGTTATATTTGGTGTTGATATTTCTTTAAATGTCAACAACTGAATAGTGTAAAAATTAATATTATTGACATTTTAAAATAAATATATATTTATTAAATGACATAAGACACATAAAAAATAGATATTAGATAAATATTTGTTATACGGTTTATATATCTTGAGTTACTCATTTATTGTTATTTTAGAATCTTATATTTACTATACTAGCCTCCAAATTGTAAAAAAAATATGTTGTCACTATAAGAGTTAAAGGGATTAACTAAGGGTTAAAGAAAAATGATAAGGATATTAATGTGACCTAAACATGTATTATAATTATTTATTTAGATGATATAGACCCATAATAATCATATATTCTATATAAGTCCCTTTGGATCCATTGTTAATTGAAAATTAATTTAAATTATTTTAATATTTTGAGGGTTTCAAAAATCGACTCTTACCACAATTGTAAAAAGGGAACCTCCTCCCTCAATTACTCACGCCACATTGAGCCTTCTAGATCATCCAGAACCTACCCAAATGTGATCTCATTTTAGATCCTATAATCCCAGAATCCTCCATTTAGTATTAAATCCATCCATGGATGTTTTTTGGTAAAAAACCAAAGGAGTAACTCAAAGGTGATGTAACATTCTTTAACAACCACTGTCATTTTATTTTATTTTTTCAAAAAACAATCAATTATTCATATTCCATGATAATATAATAGCATAATAATCTACTATATAGTGATAATTTTTAACCAAATAGTTCTAAATTCACATTAACATGCTTATTTCAAATGATATATGAAATCATCGTTCATGTGTACAACGGACTACCACCTCACGAATTGATGTCGCCCGTTCTTCCATTTAGCATCATTCATAGTTTGAAAATGATTGATTTATATTATATATATTATTTATATATTATCTATAATTTTATTATTTTTATGTAATTTTTATAAACTCAAAACCTTATGCACTCTATTTATGGGAATATAGTAACATCGTTTGTGGACTTGTGGACTAACAGCTCCTCAAAGTGATGTGATTCATTCACACTATACATGGCATGTATTAATGATGGTTTAAATAAATTTCTATAAATAAATATTGATAATATTATTATTATATAAATATATATGATTTTATTTTCATTATTTTAATATGAAAAAGAATTGGAATTTACATTCATGCATACGTACGGTCTACCGTCTCAATGAACGGTGCATTTCATTCCTTAATCTCCATATTTCATAGATTATCCTAAATAAATAAGTGTTAAATATATATGATATTTAAATAATGGTTTAAATTATAGATATAATTAAATAATAATATAATTGATAATGGAAATAAGTAACAATTCAAAAAACACTCGATAAACTTGTCAATAAACACCCAAAATAGTGAATATAATGATAGATTGTTAACAAATTGGAAACTATATATTATGATAAGTTAATATATGACATTATAAATATGATTATGGTAATAGTATTTGTTATTAACATGATAAGAACTATTATATATGATTTTAAGGGCATTTAACCAATAGTAAACACATAGTAATGGATTTTATCTCAATTTCATTTCATTGAGGAATATTGTAATGTTATGAACATGGTATATTTAATATAGTTTATATACATCCCTTTTAAAATGTGTTATATTTAATATACTTTTCTGATTATAATTTATGTTTCTATTAATATTTTCTCTTCATGGGAATTATTATTAAAATGTTTCAATGTTGTATCTAGCACATTGGACTATATAATGATTATTTTCCTTAGGAATGATTTTAATGATTATTAAATGGTTTGTACATTTCTCAACCACAAAAGGCTTTGCTGTTACTTAGACTCCACTAGTAAATTATTGATAATTCCATATTATTTATTCAATATGGATAGTTTATAATACATATTATTTATTAATTCAATTGATTACTTTATATGAGAAATGTTTTGGAATATAATTGTCAGATAGTACCCATAATTTATAATCCCCTCAGTGCATCGACATGTTCTCATGGGACAAATAAGATTGAAAATTTAAATATTTATCTACTTACAGTTCTAATCTGTATTTTTAAATGTCTGTATATTATAGGTTATCATGTGCCTCATACATGACATCCATATATTAAGAATTTCGTTCACATATATTCATGATATCATTTTCCTTATGAATGATGGTTTTATAAGATAATATCTACGAATTCATTTCATTATCATTTTATCAATTAAATGGCATGATTTTTCTGTTATCTACCTTTCCATATTGATTATGACTTATCATGTTATTTAAATGGAAAGTGTTTTTAGTTATTTACCTTTCCATATTGATCTATTATCATTGATTCATTATTTCTTCCTTTGATAGACTCTTGTCAAGAATTTGAGCTCACTCATATTATGCTACCTTTACCTAGGTTATGAAGAGTAATCCATTGAATGAGTTTCAAGGATGTTGATATTTTAATTATGTTATGAATTATTTTCTTCTCTAAATATATAATAGGTATCATGTAGGTAATAATTTTTTCTTATCTGCTAAATAGTTCGGCCCTCCGAGATTGGATTCCTTGTATTCATTCCAATGTAATAAAATAATGACCCAGATTAAGGATTATGGGGTCAGGGAATTATATGACATCCAATGGGATGTTAAAAAATACACATAACAGAATATAAATGGGAATATACGACCATATATTTCATTATGAGACTCTCAAAGACATATAATGGGAACAATACTCTTTTAGTTTTAGGTGATCACCTTATAAAATCATCACATTTCATATCCTTTATAGATTATTCTTCAAATTATCAAATTTTATTGGAAAAATTATAAAAGTAGTATGTTTTAAAGGAGTAAAATATTCTAATATATTTAATTGATATACATGTATTACCTTGATGTCCTGGAGAATTACTCTTTTGTATTTTGATACATGGTTGAGTTTAAAAACCTAAAATCATCCTATGATATTTGGTATGTTAGGGAGGACCATTAATAATATACAAAACATTTTGATATCATACTATATTGATTTTAATGGTGTTTGGGTTCAATAACTTCCTTTTTGTGTAATTTTCATAAAATAATAAATTTTACTCAAGCATTCAGATGTATCTTTCATAAACTCTTCATGGAAAGGAAGTACAGAACAAAAACAAGCTGAAATGAATTTGTAAAATGAAATATGTTGAGACATTGTATGGTTGAGTTAATTAAATAATGGTTATATCCATTCAACCTCACATTAGAAAATCTTAGTGAAAATAAAAAATTCACATTGAAAATCATCATTGATTTACAGTGTTATATGTTGTTGAAAATGTATTCATATGCATATCTCTTAAGAATATTTTTAATATATTCGAATATAATTTAAATTAAATGCCTATATATATTAGTCAGTTTGAATTTTTTATTCATATTGGGATAGATCATTATCAAAAAGTGCTTCCACTGAATATTGATCAAGTTCGATATTTAATTATGTACCTCTCTTGAAGAAGTACATACCTGATAATTCAAAAGCACTATGCATTGAGGTCGTACTGATACAGAATAATATCTTATAGGGAGAATAACCAATAGTGATTCTGGATGGAATAGAGAAAGTGCAGTAAACTAAGACCACTCGCCTAGTCAATTTTTTTTTAGTGAAACCATAAATTTAAGGAAGCTACATGGGAACCTATGGATATGATGTGACATCATTATCCATAGTTCATTGTATCAGAGTACGAAGATTTTAATTTTGAAATTCATGTAAAGGGGATAAAATGTGACACCCATAGATAATATGACATATTTATCCTTAAATAAAAAAATAATTTATATATTTCATAATACTAAACACCATGTTTAAATGGGACAAAAAATACTTCTAAATAAATATTATTTAAATGTGGCCATTATAAATATTCTATTAACAGGGTGATGTTAAAAATAATAATCCAATTATAAATATATGAAAAAAAAATTCTCTATAAAGAAAATAAATTGATTAATAAACCATAAATATGTAATCTATTCTTGGTAGAGTCATTTTATGCTAAAAAATATTTTTTCTTCACTAATATTTTTTTATTACATCTTGGGAATAAAAATTCTAATTAATTTAATCAGTTTTTATAAATTGAATTTGAAGTAGTGAATATATTTTTAAAAATATCAATATCAATATTTAAATAGGTTTTTGTTTTTATATTTATGAAAAATTTAATTTTTGGTAAATTGTTTAATAGAGAAAATGTTTTATAAAAATCACTATGCCAAAAGAGGAATTTATCAGTGGTTTTTTATGATAGTTTCAAAATCATACAATCAATGGTTTCCCAAGAAATATTTAGATTTATTTTTAAAACCACCAAAAAATTAAATTAAATTTTTTTCTCTTTATGAATAAATTAATTTTTCTACTGTTAGTTTGTTTTAAAAACGGATGGGAAATATCAAGGGTTTTAAAAAACCACTAGTAAATAAAAGAGAAAAATATAAAATATATTAATTATTATTTATTATTTATTGATTATTATTTTTTATTATTTATCATATATTCTTTATGATTTATAGTTTTATGTAATTATAATGTGTTAATTAATACATATTTATAATTATTTATAAATAAAAATTTAAAACCTAAAAAAATGTCCAATAAGTTGAAAATCAAACTCTAGCATTAATGGACCATATCTTTTGATCCGAGAGTCTGTAATATCTCCAAAACCTGTTAAATCAAATCTTATGGAAATAAACTAAAATGAAATGAAATTTTAATTTTTTAATAATTAAATGAATAATATTTATTATTGTTTCATGAAAAGTAACAAACCATATGTGAACTACAATTCACTATATATTTTGATCCGGGTGTCCTTTTGGGTTCTTCCATATATCAAATCAAAGTCTGCGATGAGCTATCTGGGTTATTAATTATAGCCAATCCTAATAATTTTTTTTGAGGAAAAATGGGTCACAAAAGGCCCCCAAAATTGAATTTTTAGTCAAGGTGCCCCAATTATTAAACATTCAATGGATTTAATGCTTCGTTTATGGGGTTATTATTGCATTTTTTCAGTGAAGACTAAATTAATTCGTAGTGATTACATTCATATTGATATTATGGTTTTTAAATTTTATTATTTTTCATAATTTTGATTAATTTATAATTAAATATATCTATATTTTTTGTATTTTCCTATAATAAATCACATGTATAAATACATATTAAATTGAAATTTATTTGTAAACATATAAACCAATTGGAAATAACTGTTTTTTATTCATGTCATTTAAAATATAAATTTATAAATTTATCAAACCTTATAAAATGCATAAATTTATATATATATATATATATATATATATTCATATACATTAAATGTATATATATAAATAAGGGTGTGTTAATAAAAAAATCTATATTTATGTGTATATTATAATATATATATATATAAGTAAGTATATATATGTGTATGTATGTCTCTGTGAATATTTATATACATTTGAAAATTTTTATACATATTCATGTTCATGTATATTTATATCCTAAATGTGTATATATATAGATAAATTTATATTTACATGTATTTATATATATATATATTAGTATAAAATTATATATTTGATTGTGTTTCTATATATTTACTTAAATTTAAAAAAATTATAGATATTTACATGCATTTATTATTTTAATATTTATTTAGTATTGATGTATAATATAATGACATTTTATTATTAATATAATTTTAAATGAGTATTTAATATTTATTAATAATTATTATTTCTTATTTTTAATTTATTTAGTTTTTATTTGTTATTTATAAATTATTTATTGTTTATTTATTATTTATTATTTATTATTTTTTATAATATGTTATTGTTTATTATTTCATTATTATTTGTTAATACTTAAATCTATTAACTATTTAATCACTATTTATTCATTTAATATATATTTATTTAATATATATTTAATGTTTATTTATTTAATATATAATTATTACTTATTTATAAAATATTTATTTGTTATCCAACTTTTATTTATTATTTTTTTATTATTCATTTAATATTTATTTAATATTTAATATTTAATATTTATTATTAATATGCTTATTAATATGTATTTATTTATTATGGATTTATTATTTATTTCATATTTAGTAACTATTTATTTATGATTTATTATTTATCATTTATTATTTATTTATAATTCATTTAATATTTATTTAATATTTATTATTTATTATTTATTTGTTTTAAATTATTTATATTTTAATTATTATGTTGTTTAATTATTTATTATTTAAATTTAATTATTATTTATTATCATATATTATTTGTTAACATTTATTTTTAATAATTAATATTTATTGGTATGATTTTTATTATTTATTTAATAATTATATATAATCTATTTATTCTTTATCTATTAACAATTAGCTATTTTTTTATTTTCTTTTACTTCATTGTTATATATTCATGATTTATTTTTATGTAATGTCATTATTGTTTCATTTGTATATGTGTATGTATATTACAGTTTATTTACTCACCAGATGAGGAGATTGATGATGTGTTAATGTCATTGCAGTATATCCAATAGGTAAGGGGTTCAAATCTCTCTCAGAGCATATATTTTCTAGATTTAGTCATGGAATACAAGGCATGCAGGGAATATGTTTGCATGGTATGGTAAGTAATAAGTAATAATAAATAATTAATAATAAATAAGTAATCATTAATAATAAATAATATATAATTGACAATAAATAATAAAAAACAAAACCACCACATATTATCTAGAGGTAGGTTAAACCACTAGTACATGCATTACTCCTTTATAAGAAATCATCTCACAAAAAGTGTCATGTAAATTTTCTACACATGAAAATCCATACACTTTTATATTGTATAATGAATTATGTAGTGGTGTTGTAAACCACCACTAAATGGAAAACAATTTCAGGGAAACACCATGCTTTTTTAGTGAATTAAATCTAATATTAAAGTATTTAAAAAGTAAAAAACTATTTTAGATTTGTTTGAAAATATTATTTTATTTTTTATTAATCATAATCCTACAGATTTCATTGGAATCAATAACATACTATATTTTTATAATTTTTTGTGACTTAATAACCCACTACTATGATGTTTTGGTGGTTGGGGGTGATTTATAGGAGGATTGATGATGGTCTGTAGAGTTAGAGATGTAGGTGTATAACAGTAGGTAATTAATGTTGTGAATGTGGAATTCATGGTGTATTTCTTTTGTTTCCTGGCATGTGAGGCTGGTGAATTCATGGATTACAATCCAAGAACCACATGGAATTAATGTCGTGAAATTGAAATTCATGAAGTGAGTTCGTTCATTTTTTAGGACCATAATATTTCGAGAAAACAAATAATATAAGGAATTGAAAATCAAAGAGGGGTTAATTATTGGTATTTTTCAAACCATAAGAAATTCCAAATTTTAATATTCAATTCAATATCTAAATGGGGAAAATGACTTATTTATTAGGTTGGTGTGCAGCTAAAACCTCCCACTATACACTCATTTTCCATTAGTATTGTATAAAACCTAGATTCATTTAGAGTATTTTCTAACCCTTAACATATACCATTTTTTCACAGTTTATAATGGTTTGTTGTGTGAAATTGGTGTGGAGTTATTCTCCCATAACCTTTTTTCCTTCATTACCCTTTTTGGAATTCACTTCAGTGTTTTTTCTTCAGTTTATGGTGTATTTGCGTTGTGTTTTGATGATCCCTTAGAATGTTTTAGGCTAATGTATACTTTCCTTACGTAGTTTTTGTTACCAAAATGTTTCTTCTTTTCCCTGTGTCATAAAAAATTAGAAATATTCTTTGAAGTAGGGGATCCTCATTCCCTCCATATTTTTGAGCATGTGTTGGGATCTCAAGGTTTGTTCTTTCATTGGGAGGATAATAATGGTCAACATAATGAATATAAATAATTTTAAAATTATAAATTGATGGAGATGGGGAGTAATCAATTGGTTTTAGTGATCTTATTTTTTTTAGATGTTTTATTCATTCTTGTTGAAAATATTTAAAATCATGGATATTGGGAATTTTTTACTCTATATGATGTGTAATAAAACTAGGGTTGTGTTGTTGTCTGATAACATCCTATATAAAAGGATAAAGAACGTATATATTGTTAATGAAATTGGCTAACCCTGGACACCAATTTTTATGATAATAGGTATACTAAATAATAATTGGAATAATAAATTATCTTCAATAATTATTGAAAGAAAGGTGGTTATTATTATTTTTACATGTTTCTCTACCTTGGGTGATGGGGGAAATGTTCAATGAAATTGGTGATAAACTAGGATGTGGGTGTGTAGGCAAAGATACGATGGGGAATGCATGGGATGTGTTGTGAGTTGTTTCTTTGCAATTGTGTTATGTAGTGTTTGGGTGGAAAATGATGTAGTGATTATGATGTATAGTGGTTCTCTAGTGTGAAATTAGTATTTCATGGTTACTGTGATGTATATTAGTTGATAAGGGTATTTGTTAAAATAAGTTTTCTTGGTTTTTGTGGTATCGTGGTAGTGGTTTTTGTGTGTTGGGTGAGTTGTTGTGTGGCATGGTTATGTTTGTTTCCTACGTGAAATGGAATAAATTGTGGTGATAAATGAAATGAAAAAATGTATGAGTTACTTAATTAATAGTAATTTCCTAGAATTTGATGTGTGGTAAACATATTAAATGAATTAAATAATAAATGAATGAGCTGTATTATCTGAAATGAAATATCTCATAAACTGATGTTTTTATAAATTTTGAAACATATATAATTAGGTAATGAGTAATATTTTGTATAATTTTTTGTCCTTATGTGCAAGTGGTGTAGTGTGTTTTTTGGTGTGTTGTGTTTAGTGGTGTAAGTGGCTATGATAGTTGATATATGTTGTAGCGGTGTAATGTTGGTGTGTGTTTTTGTAGTTTTTGTGAACCCATATGATGGTTATTGTGTGTTATCTTAATATCATGAATTTGGTTTAATTTTTATTCATTCCCCATCGAATTTTGATTACCTTACAATCACTTTGAGGTTTTCATTTTTAGGTATTTTCCCAATATCCAAGTTAGTGGTGATACATATGTTTTCTCGAGTTTTCATTTATAAGTGATAACACCAGTATTTTTGGGCTGCATGTGATCCGATTAAACCAGGATATGAGGTGATGTAGTATATGGCATGGTCATGGATGGTTGGAAGAGGGAATAAGGTTGATTTCCATCACATTCATGATAACATAATACATTTGATATGCGATGAGATGTGGTGGGATGGACCAGTTATCTATGGGAGATATGTAGTGTGATGATTCATCTGTCTTCAGGAACAATATGATGTGATGTTGTTCTAATGTTATATAAATGGATGGAATGGGATCACATGTAATTCAATATTGGGAAATGAAAGACAAAAAATCATTGGGTACGATGAAGTGGGATTCCTTATTATATTTATTATACTATGTTAATATTTTAGATGTGTGATTTGGTGAGCAAACCATGGTGAGGATAATGTTTGGTTTAATGATATATTTAAGTTCTTTTTTCATTCCTATCACATTAGCATGTTGTCTTAACATTTTCAATTTAAATATTTTTTATGATCTAATAAGTATACATGTTTGATCACCTATCATATATTTACTATTTTTCACATTTCCAAGTGGAATTTGGGGACCAAGATAGATACTTACATCTTGTAGTAGGATCCTCTATTATGTATACACTATTTAAATTTTATTTTGGTACTTTAATCTAGATAATTTTTTATATATGAAAACTTTTATAATTCATTGTGGGATATTATGGGTTTACCTTTATATTATATTCAGGATTTTATTGTTCATTTTTTGCCTTATCCCCCAATATTAAATTAATTTTAGGTTGATTCCTCCTGTATGTCGTATATTTATACGATCGATGTGTGTTCCCAACCCATGGGTCTACATGTGATGGAAATCATGGATCATTATCTCAATTCCCTCCCTACCATCCCAATAGGGGGGACCTTTAGAGGGAGGTGGTCCAATCATAGTGGTTTCAATGTTTGTGGTTGGGATGTATGATGTAGTATGATGTTAGGATGTTTTCTCTATTTAATGGGTTTTTAGGGAAACTGCCGCAGTCAATCCTTGTGCGTGACATAGTCCAGGGAGGCCATCTTGGAAAATAGATTTTAGGGATCACCAAAATATAGTTCACGAGCCCTGAGCTTATTGAATGTCTCATTCAGATAGATATATTTGCAGGGTAGAGACCTATGAGAGATTCATACATCATGATTTATTATGATCATGTACGAATTGAGTGATTGTGTGAAATTTAAATAATTAATTATATCAACCAATATTGAAATTCTATTTTTCCAATATTAGAGTTCTCCCTTGACATTCAGGAATATACCATGTTCATTATACACAATAATTACTGGAAGATGAGGTTTAGTTGGATGATCTGATTGATCATCATAAGTATGAATTAAATTGAGAGGATGAGGCATGGAAGAGGGATTTCAAAGCCTTTTAATTGAATAGATTGGGGGATGTATAAGGGAATAATTTACAATCAATATATAGAGATCTAGATGGTGTAGAATTAAATAACTTTTATACTAATTTGATCTTAATATGAGTTTGGGGAGCCTTGGGAAGTTAGTCAACTATACAAAGAATCATGTATCTAGGGGTTGGTGTAACTTGATAAATGAATGAAGGAAGAAGTGTTGTTTCTAGATATTTAGAAGGAGTTTCATTTAGAATTAATATCATCTATGAAAAAGAAATTGAAGTAGTATATGTTTCTCTCCCATCAACAAGTGATCTTAAGTGCGCGAGACATTAGTATTAGGTTTAAATAAATCTTTCGCTTCACCCAAATGTCATTCTTGATGAGGTTTCTAGAGCATGGTATCTGAAGGTTGATTTTCACACAATGATCAGGTATACTATCACCCTTTTTACTCTTATTACATACATATATCTGTAGATTAAGGAAAATGTTATCAAGAGGTTGTTTTCCATCATATTTGAGAATCAAGAGGGTGTTTATTAGTTAATATCAAGGATCATGGATTTATGATGTGGGATATGGGTTTTTATATAGTTAGTTTTGTTTTCTATTATGGAGCCTATTATAGAAGATGATCTCCAAATATTTTTGGGTAGGTGGCTTCCACACATATGTGAGAGGTATTCCATTATTGTGTTATGTTTTCAGGAATGATTTTTCACCATCATTCCAATCGTTTCACTACAGAAGATGGTAGTTTATCATAGGAATTGTGGCCCATTTTCTAGATCAATATCATTTTCCTTAAAGGAAGTTTTAATGGAAGGGAACATAGACGTTTCTTCTATAGATGAGGGTAGATGTTTTTTTGCAATGGGAAACCCCATGATTATATTTTTCCATAAGAACCTATTCTATAGTGTGTTAATGGGTGCCGATAATTAGGAGGAAGAGGATATGGTCATGGTTAGATGTGCTTACCATAGGTAGTTCTACTAGTTGGGCCAGATGTTTTCTAAGGTAAGACAAGTTTATCATATACTATTATTTCTTATTTGTTTGATTCAGAAGACACACTCACCTTTGTTTCCCTTAGATTGCTATTTTCATTGGGTATATATATGGACTGGCTTCTATTTCCCTTGGTTATATTTTCCCAGGTTGGAGGTCTGGATACATAGTTTGACGCGTGACGTAGGTGTAGAAAATTTATTGGAACAAAATATTCATTCAGAGACGTATTGTTATTGTAGATGTTATCCTTGTCATTAATTGGTTCCATTCCATCTGTTTAGTCACCAACTATTTCAATAGTATGGTCTCATTTTCTTATGCAATGATCATGTGAGTGGCATTTGTTGGTTTGCGAGTTTACCAGTTGGGTGGAAGAAAACTGTAGACACTTATTTTTTGAGAAAATATGAATAGTAAACATGGGTAATTTGTATTAAACCAATTTAGGGAAATTCAGGAAATTAAAGGTAAATGTAATATTATTAAATTACCCTAACCCATGTAATAATTTTATTAGATATGTTATTTTCAACAAAATCCATACCATGGCTGGTTTTTGAGCTCTTGTAACCTATGGGTTAAATTTAATCCTTCTTTAGTATTTTATTCATTGAAATGTTAATTTTTTAATTCATTTTTTTTTAACATGTCAAATATTTTTAATATTCGGTTATATAGGGGATTAGTGTGACTAGACAATCTAATTTGAAATATAAAATGTTGATATTCATCATGATAATTTATTTTTCATTTTAGGTAAGAAATAATTTATTTAATGGATTTTACAATGATGATACAATAGTTTTTTAATTAATTGAAATATCAAATAAATTTCATTAAAAACATAAAATTAAATATAATTTTATATAATTACTGTACAAAATTAATTTTCCAAACGAATCTGTCATATTTGGGATGTATTAAAAAAATCTGTTATCTTCTATATTGTTTTTTAAAAACAAATCAAAATATGAATAATTACAATATTAGCTTTAATCATAATTCAAAATAAATAATATTTTATAAAATGGTATAAAATTAAAAAAAATATAATATTTGGTACAATTCGTGGGATACATTTTAAAATGTCATAAATGAATAATTTATGGTTATTTTTCTTATATTTTTATAGCTATATTAACCCTTAAACTGTAAAAACCCATGATATCAGGGTAAGAGTTAAAGGGTTTATCAATGGGATAAAGAAAAAGATAAGTGTAATAATGTGATATAAACATAGATAAAATTTATTGGTTTAGGGTATTATGATTTATTCTAATATCATCTTCTAAAAAAATCACTTTTGATCAATATTTCATTGAAAAGTAATTTATATTACTTTAATATTTTGATCGTTTCCAAAAGTACCTCTTACATCAATTATAAAAGGGCACATTATACCTCACTTCATCACCCCACATTTTTCCTTATAGATCATAAAAAAATAGAGAAAATAAACTCCCAACATCCATCCTATTATCCTTGAAGCCTACCATTATAATTAAATCCATCCATGTATTTATTTATGTATAAACCAAAATGATTTACCCAAAAATGTGGTAACAATTTTCAACGATCACTTTTTTATTTCATTCCCAAACCATTTAAATATTTTTATTCAATGATTATATAGTATCCTGTGTATCTTAAATATACAAATATGTTGTTATGATAATATTTTGACCGAATATTTCACAAACATCCATCAATATTGATACACAATCGTCGTTCGTGTATACGTCAGACTACCAACTCATGTATCAATGTCATTCATACATCCCTTTTCCACCATTTAATGTTCAAATAATGATGGATTTATAGTTTATATATGATATATAAAGTATTTATAATGAAGTTATTAATATATGATTTTTATATAACACATAAATTTATGCACTCCATTTATCGGAAATCGATAACAACATTTTTGGACGTGTGGACTATCGCTTCCTCAAAGCGATATGAATCGTTCAATCTATACAGGGAATGTATTTAGGATGATTTTAAAAAGAATATATGAAATAAAAATGAAAATGTATTTATTATATACATATATATCAATTAAAATTCATTCTTTTAGTATGGTAAATAAATAGAAGTTGTGTCCACGCGTACTTACGACCTACAATCTCCAAAAATGGTGCATTTAATTTTCTAATCTATAAATATTATGGATTATCCTAAATACATATTTACTGAATATATATTATATTTAAATCATTTTTTATATTTTTCTTATTATTAAATCATGTTCTTACAAATTGTAATAATAAGTAACAACTGAAAACATACTAAAAAAACTAGCCAATTGACACATCCAGTGGTGAAAATAATGGAATTTTAATAACCAACTGGAAATGAGATATTATAAGAAGTTAATATATGATATTATAAATATTTATTATGGTTCTATTATAAATTAATACAATTATTAGAACCATTATACATTAGTTTATGTATTATTCACCAAAAATGAACAGTAATGTAAGGAATTTCATCTCAATTTCATTTCATTTTGGTATATTGTAATGTTATGAAACATGTTTCTTTTATATGGTTTAAATACTTCTCTTTTGAAATTTTATAGCATGAATCTAATTATTTTAATGATATTTTATTTTTCATTTAATATTATTCATTCATGGTAATCGTGATTCAAAAGTATTAAAGTTGTTTAGAAACTTTTGAATGTTTAAATATTTTTTTACTCAAGAATGTTTATAATGACCTTTCAACTGTATTTCCATTTATCAAAATCAATAATTATTTTTGACATATCCTATAGTAGGAAATTATTGAAAAATCTATATTCTTTATTCAATATTTACATTTGATAAGGAATTATAATTATTAATTAAATTTATTACTCAATATAAGTAATGGATTGGACTAGAAAAAACTGGTGGGGCCAGAACATTAAACAACCCCTTAATCTATCAACAAGTTCTCAATAGAAAAATAATTCCGAAAATTATAATGGTTTATACCTATGATTTTAAACCATGTTATCAAAGGACGTTATGGAATATGTTTTCATATGCATCAGACATGACGTCAAATAATGAATTATTTCCTCCATAGATATTTTAGTTATCATTTTTATTATACAAGATGTTTTTATATGATAATATCATTTCATGCATTTCACTATCATTTTAATGATTAAATTGAATTTATTTTCTGTTAATTGCCTTTCGATATTGATTACTCTTTAGCTAGTCATTTTAATAGATATTGTTATTAGTTATTTAAATTTCCAAATATATTTATTCACTTTGATTCATTATTTCTTCCATGATACATACCGTTACAGAGAATTTTTGTTTACCGTTATTATATTTCCTTTCCCCATGTTATGACGAGGAATACATTAAAGGAGTTTCAAGGATTTAGAGCTTTTATTTATGTTATGGTTATTTTATTTTACCGTTGTATTGTGGGTATTATGTTTGTAATTTCATATTAATAAACAAATAAAATGATGGGCATTTCAAGACGTCATTCCTAGTAATCATTTAATGATAATTAAATAATTCATTAGATCTGGTTTTCTATGGACAAGAAATTATACTTGGTTTCAAAGGATTTTTATCTTCTACCTTGGAAACTATAATTTTAAAACATAGATAATTGAATATAAACCTAAGATATACATTGGGAATAATAAAAGAATCATATCCTAGAATTTTGGTTTGGTAAACTAGATATGGGTATTCAAAGAAATACATAATTTTTTTGGATACTACAAGGGGACGTTGTTTAAGATCAACTGCACTAAGGGGTAACAACTCCAAAAATGTGTGTCATGCCTAACTAAAGCATAATAATGTTCATGGTAATGGTCCTTACTATACACCTACTTTGACACTCTTAGGGGATACCTATAAAATAAATTTTACATTTATTACAAACTATAATAAAGGATTTAAAAGTAATGATGTTCGTGAAGTATCCAATTATTATGATTCTAAGATTTATAATGCTTAAAAATTTAATTTATGATTATTATTATACCTAGTTTTGAAATTCTACATTAATATTTAAAATTCATTCATTTATGAGATATTACAGTATGTGTCATTATTTAGAAATAGAACTTGTATAGATGAATGGTATCAATATTCGAAGAATTTGTAGAGGTTTCCCCACTGTGGAAACCAATATTGCTGGTATTGGAACGGTGAAAAATATGGCTAAACAAGGGAAACATAATTAGGTTATTGAAAATAACCTTTCATGAATGGAGAAACATATTCTACAAAGATAATATCCTATTATGGATTTCATTATATGAATTAATATGAAAAAATTTTGTGGGACATCTAGTCCAAGTATATATGAGAAATTGATTAAGCCTCTAGAGTTTATATTTAATGCCTTAGGTTGTAGTGAAATTGTTACCATTAGACTTGCAATCTATTGTATCTAAGTTGATTTTGATCAATAGTTTTACTTGATAAATAATAATTTGGTGGAAGAATAAATAGAATTAATGTAATGGATTACATTTAAGGATAAATTATTAAATAAAAACATCCCTCATGGTCATCTATTTTAGACGAAGTGGTGGTTCCTTAATATAAAGAATACGTAATAAGAGAGTGTTCCAAATTATGATACTAAATTTTCAAGGTTATACATGTATGATAATATGATATATGAATAAAAAATTTAATGATGGAACACTTCATTGAAGTTTATAAGGAAAATATCTAAAGGGATGTAGTTTTATAGGATTTTTTAGCATATAATGAAATAATTTTATGTGCTATTAAGAAAGAGAAAGTATTTTTTAGAATTGATATATTAAAGGGAGAAATGACATGAAGAGGGAATATAAGAACTATAGAAATGGAAATTAATCAAATACTAAGAATAATTCTTTTTGTCAATTTCTATCTTGTGAAAACTATAGAAAAAAGAACTTTGGGAAATGATTGATCAGGCAATGTATTTCTTATAATAATGTATATAGGGTTCACAAAGATCATCAATGAAAGGGGAAGAATAAAATAAATGATTTCTAGTGTTAAAAAATTAAATGTATGGGGAGATATGAAAACAAATTCCATAAGAAATAAAGGAATCTAGCAGAGAACTGGACTAGATGAGATGGCCAAGCATATGTAATCACTAAAGCTGAGGTAGATGTACCCAATGACGTGGTTCTAGGTATATCAATCCTATCATAAAATTTGTGCAATGATTTATTTTATTATGTATAATATCACTCTTTTATATCGACAAATTTTTCTTTAAAAATTAGGCAGGTTCCATTTCATATAATAATTATGTAGTTAAATAAAATTCTTATTAGAAGTATTATTGCAAAAAATATGTGTTAGTAAGTCCCCATTATGATGAATAAATGTTATTTACTTTCTAACCATGTAATAATTATATTAATTTAATTCAATATAATTATCAGTATGAACTCGATATCAAAATATGGTTCAAATAATTATTGAAATAATAAAGAAATTACTTTTTGTAAGGAAGATATAGAATTCCTTGTCTTTTGAAAATAATATTCCTCTCATGATTCATATCTAGATCAACCACAATTAGTTCTATTGAATGAAATTATTGGTGAATATGAGTAAAAAATAAATTTATAGAAAAGTTAGTATTAATAATGGGGATATACCTAATATAGAGGAATACATTGATGTGTTTCTGGAGGAATTACTCGGACATCCCTCATATCCTAAAGATGAGTTTTCTATTGATTTAATCCAAGATGTCAGGCCAATATCAAAGGATCCCTGTATAGTGGAAACTGGGGAATTAGTGTATTAGAAGAAACAACAAGAGTACATGGGTTATAAGTGGATTATTATCCCTATTAATTCACCATGGGGATCCCCTTTTCTTTTAATTAATAAAAATTATGAATCCATGTGGTTGTGAATTGATTATAAGGAAACCAATAAAATTAAAATAAAGAAAAACTATCATATACTTCGCATTGATGAATTTTGACTGATAAGCATCATAGAGACCAATATTTTTCAATTACTATTATGCATTCTAGGTATCACCAATTTTTATTAAACAAGGAAGACATTATAAATAAAACTTATGGATAGGTTATCAACATTGTATTTTTCTGTAATGCTATTTGGATTGAATAATGAACCATCAGTTTTTATGGACCTATAGAATAGAGTATTCAAGGAATATATTGATGATTTTATTTTGGAATTCATCTATTATATTCTAGTTTATTTTTGAATCTATGAAAATTGTGAGAATAACTTTTAGATTGGTATTTAGACTCTGAAAAGGCAAAAGTAATATTGAAAATTTATTAAATGAAACTTTTATCTTCAAGAAGTTCATTTTCATTACTATTTTTCTCTTATTATTAAATATAAGTTGATCTTACAATGATAAGTGATGTCCGAGAATGGCCTACACCAATGAACATAATTGTGGTATATAGTTTCATTAGTTTGATAGGTTATTATATGCAGTTTATTCAAACTATTGCGTGATTGGATAACCCATTAACAAAGCTCACTTCATAATGGGTTTAATATTTTTTGGAATAGGGAAGACGAAGAATATTTAGATGAACAAAAGGGAATATCAGCCAATGCTCAGATATTGACTCTACCACCACGATGTGAAGGGTTTTTCATATATATATATTGATTCATAAAAATAGGGACATGGAAGTTTCCTATAGGAAAATAATAATGTTATAGCATGTGAATCTAGGAAATTTATGACTCATGAATATAACTATCCAACCTAGGATCTTGAGGTTACATTTGTAATATTTTCATTGAAAACATGGAGACATTATCTCAATGGTGTAATATGTGAGATATACACGGATCATAAAATTATTAAATACATCTTCTCATAGAAATAAATCAACATCAAGCAGTGTTGATGGCTCAAGCTACTCATGGATTATTATTTCTGTACACACTGAGACATAGGGAATCGAAATAAGATATCTGATTCATTAAGTAGGATGAATCATGGAGCTCTAACCCAATTAAGGATTTATAATGATCTTATATTCATGGATCTAGTAATGATGGTTATAGGAATTTATAAGGAAGGGGGTACATTAATCTATTTTTAAATGATTAAAATGCATTTTTATTAGACAAGATAATGAATTCTCAATCTGATGATGAGAACCTTTAGAAAAATATTAATTTTTGAATGATGTAAAATTTATAGACATTATTTCTGAAGATGGTGCAATTAAATTTAGAAAAATGATATGTCTTCCATATATACCATAGTTAAAAATAATTTTCTGGAATTATTCTCACAGATCAAATTTCTCTATACACCCTAGTAGCACGAAGATGTATCAGGAAATTAAGGAACATTTTTGGTGGGATAACATGAAGTGGGTAATTGCAGATTATGTTTCTAGATGTTTTTTATCAATAATTGAAAGCATTGATGAATAATTATAAAGGATTCATGCATCCTATTTCTATTATAATATAGAAATAGGATGAAAATACTAAGTATGATTTCATGGTACTACCATTGGCTCCTAGAAAGAGTGTTGAAATGTGTACTATGATTGATCACCTACAAAAATCATCACATTATATTGATATATGAAAAGACCGTCCTCTTGAGTTTTCCACAAGGCTATATATTAATGAAGTTATGTGACCTCCTGGAACACCACTATTAAATTTTTTATGGTCGATATCCTCGATTTACCAAGAAATTATTGAAGTCTCTTCATAAAGATCTTGATACCAAGATTATGCCTCCAATCCTAAAACTAATGTATAATATGAGAGAATAATTCAAACAATATAATACATAATGATTTTATTATCAATTGACATTCACGGTTTGTGGGATAGATTCCGCTCTTTGGTAAAGTATTAATATAACAATACTTCTCATTCAAGTATTCAATTTAAATTTATGAGGAATTATATTGAAAGAGGTGTCATCCTTTAAAATTTTAGAATGATGTTGGGGAAATTAACCACATAGGACATTAAATTATTGAAGAGAAAAAGTTAAATGTAATGGATATCCAGCCTCAAAATAATGTAAACCAGAGAGGTCAAAAGAGTTATGCTGATAATTAGACAAACGGTTTAGAGTTACAAGTGAGAGATCTTGTTCTCTTAATAGTTTCTCCATGGAAGGGTGTAAAAGAGTTCAGTAAGAAAGGTAAACCGAGTCCCTAATACATAAAACAATTTTATATCATTGAAAGGGTTAGAGTTGTTTTTTATTTTTTAGAAAATCTTCTAAATCTCTCAAAAGTACACAATGTGTTTGATATATCTCGTCTAAGGAAATATATGCCTAACCGTACAAATGTGATCAATAATGATTAAATATATTTGGAACCTGGCCTTTCATACTATGAAGAACCCATCCATATTCATGATATCAGAGAGAAATTAATGAGTGATTATACAAATTTCTTATTAAAGGTACTCTAGATAAATCACAAAATAGAAGAAGCCACATGGGAACTATAAGATTCTATAAAAGAGAACTACCCACATTTATAATAAGGTAGTACTCCTTAAATTTTAAAGTTTAAATTTTTATAAGATGGAATAATGTAACAACCCCATACCTTATCATATTTTCCTTTTAGAATAAATTTATTTTTGTTGGTAGCTTACAATACACGCAACATCAGGTTCAAATGTGACGCCATTTTGTCTTGTTTTTCAAAGTAATTTAAATTATTAAACATATATATAATTTATGTAGTGTGTTTTTATGTAATATATCTAATAAATTTTTTACATATATCCAATATATTTTATACGTATAAGATATTAACGAACCCAATTTTACATATAAAAATATAAATTTTTCAAAAGGATATTTTACTACCTTTTAATATTGAAACTACATTAAACAAAAAAATTACCATGTTTATATATTTTTTTTACAAAATAAAATTCTTATTTAAAATGGGAATATAAATATTTACCTCGGTTTTATTTTTTGTATTTTTATGATATGCTTCATGTTTTGTTGGAAAGTGACAAAATATAACATTTTAATAGAGAACATATTTTTAATCTAAATATTTTACTTTGTAAAGTTATATTTCTAATTATACTAAAATAAAATTAGAATAATTTTTTTATCATTTATAATAATATAGGATATTTGAATCATTACAACACTGAATGAGGATATAAAAAATATTCACTCTTTTGAATCTTTTCACTTTAAAAACACACTTCCACTTACCGTCTTTGGGGTTTATTTTATTTAATTTTAGACACCTATGTGTTTTTAATTTTTAAAAATTGATTTAATATTTTTGAATCATAATTTATATTTTTATTAATTAGGCCTCTTTTATTATTGGTTAAAATATAAATAATAATCTATGGTAATTTTAATTACTATATTTGAGGGTAAATTGGATAACTATGTGTAAAAAATATTATAAAATTACCCTAAAATGGCTTAATTTCATTGGATGAGTTATTTTTGACCAAAATATTTCTCGTGTATATATTATGAGTAGTTAATGCTACTTGTTCAACTTTAACACATTTATTTTATTTTATACAAGCAAAAGTTATTTCTTTCCTACATTTGTTTTTAACATGTCAAATATTTTTAATATGGGGTTATAAATTGGTATTTTAGACTATGAATTTTCATTGGACAACTAATATGTTTGTATTAGGCATGCAAATTTATTTCTATTTTCTAGGGAATTTATTATTTAATTAAAGGATTTCACAATGATGATATGGTAATTTTTTAATTAATTAAAATATCAAATAAATGTTATTAAAAATATTAAAATTAATATAATTGTATATAATCAATCTCCTATAAGAATATTACAAATTACCTAGACATCTTAGGGATGTATTCAGGTGTTTTCAAGATGTTATAATGGGTATTGATATTTTTTTAAAAGTCAACAATTGAATAGTGTAAAAATAAACATTAATGACATTTTAAAATAAATAAAAATGTATTAAATGACATAGGATACATAAAAAAAATAAAAAATAGATAAATTGTTGTTATACTATTTATATTTAATGAGTTACACATTTATTGTTATTTTGGAATCTTATATTAACTATATTAGCCACTAAATTTTAAAAATCTATGTTGTCACTGTAAGAGTTAAAGGGATTAAATAAGGGTTAATGCCAAATGATAAGGGTATTAATGTGACCATAACATGTATTATAAATTTTGATTTAGATGACTTAGACCCATAATAATCATATATTCTATATAAGTCCCTTCAGATACATTTTTAATTGGAAATTAATTTAAATTATTTCATTATTTTGAGGGTTTCCAAAATAGACTCTTACAACAATTGTAAAAAGGGAACCTCCTCCCTCAATTACACATGCCACATTGAGCCTTCTAGATCATCCAGAACTTGCCCAAATATGATCACAATTTAAATCCTCTCATGCTATAATCCTCCATTTAGGATTAAATCCATCCATAGATGTTTTTTGGTAAAAATCAAATGGAGTTACACATAAGTGATGTAACATTATTGAACAACCACTTTCATTTTATTTTATTCCAAAAACCTTCAATTATTATTTTTACATGATTATATAATAGTATAATAATATAAAATATAGTGATATTCTTTAAATAAAATAGTTCTAAATTCAAATTCACACGCTAATGTCAAATGAGATTTGAAATCATCGTTCGTGTCTACAAAGGACTACCACCACACGAATTGATGTCGTTCGTTCTTCCATATACCATTATTCATAGATCAATAATGATTGATTTATAGTATAAATATGATATATTTTTTTTATTATTATTTTTTTATGTAATTTTTTAATAACACAAAACCTTATGCACTCCATTTATGAGAATACGATAACATCGTTTGTGGATGTGTGGACTACCACCTCCTCAAAGTGATGTGATTCGTTCATGCTGTACATGGAATTTGTTAAATATGGTTTAAATAAATTCATATGAAAAAACAAGATAAAATTATTATAATATAAATTTATATCATTTTATATTCATTATTTTAATATGAAAAATAATTGGTAGTTGTGTTCAATCGTACGTACGACCTACCCTCTCAATGAACGATGCATTTCATTCCTTAATCTCTAGATTTCATAGATTATCCTTAATAAATATTTACTCAAAATATATGATATTTAAATAATTTATTAAATAATAGATATAATGAAATAATGATCTAGTTAATAATTATAATAATTGATAATTCAAAAAACACTCGATAAACTAGTCAATTAACACTCAAAATACTGAATATAATGGAATATTGTTAACAAATGGGTAACAATATGTTATTAGAAGTTAATATATGATATTATAAATATGATTATGGTTCTATTATTTGTTATTAACATGATTAAAACTATTATATATGATTTTAATGGTGTTCCACCATTAGTAAACACATATTAAGGGATTTTTTTCTCAATTTCATTTCATTGAGGCATATTGTAATGTTATGAACTTGGTATCTTTTATATAGTGTATATATATCCCTTTTAAAATGTTTTATAATGAATATACTTTTTTATGATAATTTCTGTTTGTATTAATATTTTTCCTTCATGGGAATTATTATTAAAATGTTTCAATGTTGTATCTAGGACTTTGGAATATATAATGATTATTTTCTTCAGGAGTGTTTTTAATGATTATTAAATTGTTTATATATTTATCAACATCAGAAGGACTTGTTGTTACCTACACTCCACTAGGACATTATTGAAAAATTCATATTATTTATTCAATATGGATTTTTTATAATACATATTATTTATTAATTAAATTTATTACTTGATATGAGGAATGTTTTGGACTACCAATGTCTGATGGCCCCCGTAATTTACAAGCCCCTCAATGAATCGACATGTTATCATGGGAAAAATAAGTTATAAAAATTAAACAGGTTTCTACTTTTGGTTTTAAACTATAGTTTTAAATGTATTTATGTTATAGGTTTTCATGTGCCTCATAACTGACATCCAATAATTAACCATTTCTTTCATAGATATTCAATGTTATCATTTTCATTATGAATGATGTTTTTATAAGATCAAATCTATGAATGCATTTCCTTATAATTTTATCAATTAAATGTCTTGGTTTTTCAGTTAACTACTTTTCCATATTGATTATGACTTATCATGTTTTTTAAATGGCATTGTTTTTAGTTATTTACCTTTCTATATTGATCTATTATCATTGATTCATTATTTATTATTTTGAATTACTCTTGTCAAGCATTTGAGCTCACTCATATTATGCTTCCTTTAAATAGGATATGAAAAGTAATCCATTGATAAAGTTTCAACTATGTTGAAAATTTAATTATGTTATGATTTATTTTCTATTTAAAATATATATTGGGAATCATGTATGTAATCATGTTTTTTTAATCTTTTGCACGGTCCAGTCCTTTGAGATTTGATTCCTTGTAATCATTCCAATGAAAAATAATATGCCATCAGATCAAGGATTATAGGGTCATGGAATTATATGGAATCCAATGGGATGTTAAACCAATACATATAACAGAATATAAATGGGAATATGTGTCCATATATTTCATTATTAGTCTCTCAAAGACATATAATGGGAAGAGTCCTATTTTAGATTTAGCTGATCACCTTATAAAATCATCACATTTAATTTCCTATATTTAGTATTGCATAAATTATATATTTTTTAGCGGAAAATTATAAAATTAGTATGTTTTAAATGAGTATAATATTCTAATATATTTAATTGATATACATGTATTACCTTGATGTCTAGGAGAATTATTCATTAGGATATGGATACTTGGTTGAGTTTCAGAACCAAAAATCATCTTATGATATTTGGTTACTTAGGGAGGACCGTTTATACTATAGAAAACATGTTAATATCATACTATATGGATATTAATGGTTTTTCGGTTCAATACCTTCCTTTTTGTGGAATTTTCACATAATAATAAATTTAACTCAAGAATTAAGATGGCTCTTTCATAAAATATTTACGGAAATGAAGTGAAGAAAAAAACAACCTGGGATGACTTTGTAAAATGAAATATGTTGAGACATTCTATAGTTGAAGAAATAAATGAAACGTTATATCCATTCAACATCACATTAGAAAGCCTTAGAGTAAACAAAAAATTTACATTGAAAATCATCAGTGTGTTCTAGTTTTCAATGTTGTTGAAAATGAATTCATATGCATATCTAATAGGAATATGTTTAAGATATTTGAATATTAGTGACATTAAAACCCTATATATAACAGTCGGTTTGATTTTTTTATAATATTGGGATAGTTTTTTATCACATGGTGCTTCCACTGAATATTGATCAAGTTTGATATTTATTTGTGTACCTCTCTTAAAGAACAACATACCTGATAATTCATATATACTAAGCATAGAGGTCGTACCACTACAGAATAATCTCACATAGGGAGAATAACCAATAGTGATTCTGGATGGATTAGAGAAAGTGCATTAAAGTAATACCACTCATATATTCAATGTTTTTTAGTGAAACCATAAATTAATGGAAGCAACATGGGAACCTAAGGATATGATGATTCATAATTATCAATAGTTCATTTTATCAAAGTAATGAGATTTCAAGTGTGAAATTCATATAAATGAGATAAAATTTAACACCTATAGATAATATGACATATTTATCATTAAATAAATAAAATTTCATTGATATATTTCTTAATACAAAACAACATGTCTAAAGGGGAGAAAAAAACGAGTGAATTAATATTATTTAAATGTGACCATTATAAACATTCCATTAAAAGGGTGATGTTAATAATAATAACCCAATTATGAAAATATTAAAAAAGTTATCTATAATGAAAATACATTTATTAATAAAAAATAAATATGTAGTCAATTTTTAGTAAAGTCATTTTATGCTAAAAATATTTTTTCTTCAAAAATATTTTTTTTCCATTTTGGGAATAAAAATTATAATTAATTCAATCAATTTTTATAAATTGAATTTAAATAAGTGAATATCTTTTTAAAAATATCACTATAAATATTTACAAAGGGTTTTGTTTTGATATTTTTGAAATTTCTGATTTTAGGTAAATTGTTGAATAGATCAATTCTTTTATAATAATCATTATGCCAAAATATGAATTTATCAATGATTTTTTATGATAGTATCTGAAACATCAAATCAATTTTTTAGCATGAAATATTTTGATATATTTATAGAACCACCAGAAAATTTAATTTAATTTTTTTTCTCATCATGAAAAAATTAATTTTTTTAGTGGTAGTTTTTTTTTAAATGATCGGGAAATAGCTAGGGTTTTAAAAAACAACTGCTAAATAAAAGGGATAAAATATAAAATATATTAATTGTAAGTTATTATTTATTATTTATAATTTTTTATCATATATTTATTTTTTTTATAATTTTATGTAATTATAATGTGCGAATTAATAAAAATTTATAATTATTAGTTAATAAAAATTAAAAAGTTAAAAAAATGTTCAATAAGTTGAAAATCAAACTCTTGCATTAATTGACTATTAATTTTGATCTGATAGTCTGTTATATCTCCAAAACATGTTAAATCAAATATTATGAAAATGAACTAAAATTAAATTAAATTTAAATTTATTAATAATTAAAAGAATACTATTTATTATAGTTTTATGAAAGGTAATAAACCATATGTGAACTTAAGTTGACTATATATTTTTATTTTGGTGTTATTTTCGGTTCTACTATATATCAAATCACAGTCTGCAATGATCTCTCTAGCATATAAATTTGATCCAATCCCAATAAATGTTTTGGATGCAATAGCAGTCACCAAAGGCCCCAAAATTGATTTTTTGGTCAAGGTTCCCCAATTGTTAAACATTCGATGGATTTTATGCATATTTTAAGGGGGGTATTATTATATTATTCAGTGAAGACTAAACTAATTCATTGGTATTATATTCACATTGATGTTATGGTTTTGAAATTTTATTATTTTGAATAATCCATATTAATTTATAATTAAATATATGCATATTTTTAATATTTACATATAATATATCACTTGTATAAATATATATTCACATTGAAATGTATTTTTCAACATTTAAACCAAATGGAAATAAATATTTTTTATTCATATCATTTAAAATAAATATTAAACGCTTTATTTAACATTATAATATGCAAAAATTTATATATATATACCTATACATGTAATGTTTATATATAAACAAGTTTGCATTAATAAAAAAACTATATTTATGTGTATATTATAATATATATATGTATAAGTATATATATATATATATATGTATGTATGTATGTATTTGTGTGTATTTATATACATTTGAAAATTTTTATACATATTAATGTTTATATATTTTTATATCCTAAATGATTATATAGTTTGATATATTTATATTTACTTGTCTTTATATATATATATATATATATATTAATATAAAATTATTTATGTTATTGTGTATCTATATATTTACATAAATGTTCATACATTTATAGATATTTATATGCATTTATTATTATATTATTATATTATTTTAATATTTATTTCTTATTGATCGAAAATATAATGAATTTTAATTATTAATTTAATATTAAATGAGTATTTAATATTTATTTATTAATTATTATTTTATATTTTCCATTTATTTATTTGTTATTTATTATTTATTATTTATTTATTATTTATTTATTAATTATATATTATTTATTTATTTTTATTTTTATTATTTATTATCAAATGTTATTATTTATAATTTCATTATTATTTGTTAATATTTAAATTTAATAACAATTCATTAAATATTTATTTATTTAATATTAATTAATTAAATATTTATTTATTTAATATATAATAATTATTTATTTATTAAATATTTATTATTTATCCAACCTTTATTTATTATTTTTTTATTATTCATTTAATATTTATTTATTATTTATTATTTATTATTTATTATCAATTCAATTTTTAATTTTTGTAATTTATTATGGATTTATTATGTATTTCATATTTAGTAAAAAATTATTTATTTATTTTATTTGTCATTTTTTATTTATTTATTATTCATTTGATATTTATTTATTATTTAATTATCATATATTATTTGTTATCATTTATTATTGATAATTAATATTTATGGGTTTGATATTTATTATTTATTTAATAATTATTTATAACTTATTTATTCTTTATCTATTAAAAATTATCTATTTTTTTTATTTTCAACTACTTCATTATCATATATTCATTATTAATTTCTATATGATATATTTATTGTTTAATTTTTATATGAGCATGGTTATTACACTCTGTTTACTGACTAGATGAGGAGACTAATGAAGTGTTAATGTCATTGCAGTATATCCAATAGCTTAGGGCTTCAAATCTCTCTCAGAGCATATATTTTCCATATTTATACATGGAATACAAGGCATGCATGGAATATGATTTCATGGTATGATAATTAACAATTCATAATACATAAGTAATAATAAATAACTAATCAGTAATAATATATAATAAATAATAAATAATAGACAATAAAAAACAAAAGAACCACATAATATCTAGTGGTAGTTTAAAACACTACCACATGCATTACTCCTATATAAAAAATCATCTCACAAAAAGAGTCATGTAATGTTTCCACACATGAAAATCCATAAAGTTTTATAATTTATCTTGCATTATTTAGTGGTGATGTAAACCACCCCTAAATGCCAAAAAAATTGCTGGGAAACTCCATGCTTTTTTAGGGAATTATATCTTATATTCAAGTAGTTTAAAATTAAAAAACTATTTTTGACTTGTTTTAATATTTTATTTTCTTTCTTATTAATCATAATCCTACCTATTTCATTGGAATCAATATTATACTATATTTTTTAAAAAAAATTGCCTTCATTGCCCACTAATTTGTAGTTTTAGTGGTTGGGGGTGATTGAGAGTTGGCTTGAAGATGGTCTATGGAGTTAGAGATGTAGGTGTACTGTAGCAGGTAATTAATGTTGTGAATGGGGAATTCTTGGTATATGTTTTTGTTTCATGGAATGTGAGGCTGGTGAATTCATGAAATATAATCCAAGAACACCAGGGAATTCATTTCGTGAAATTGGAATTTAGGAAGTGAGTTCGTTCATTTTTGGCACCATAATTTTCAGAGAATACAAAAAATATAAGGAATTAAAAATCAAAAAGAGGTTAATTATTTGTATTTTTAAAACCAAAATAAATTCACAACATTAATATTCAATTAAATATCTGAATGGGGAAAATACATATTTATTTGGTTGGCGTGCTACTAAAACCTCCCAATACACACTCATTTTTTTTTCATTAATCTGTGAAACCTAGATTCATTTATTGGATTTTTTAACTCTTAGCATCTACCATTATTTAACAGGTTATAATGGTTGGTTGTGGGAAATTAGTGTGGAGTTGTTGTCCCTTTCCATTGTTTTCCTTCATTTCCCTTTTGGGAATTAATTTTAGTTTTTCTGCTTCATTTTATGGTGTATTTGGGATGTGTTTTGATGATCCCTTGGTACGTTTAAGGATAATCCATAATTTCCTTACATAGTTTTTGTTTCCATAATGTTTCTTCTTTTACCTGTGTTGTTATGAACAATTGGTAATATTCATTGAAGTGGGGGATCCCAATTCCCTCCTTATTTTTGAGCATGATTTGGGATCTCATGGTTTGTCCTTTTATTGGGTGGATAATAATGGTCAACCTAATTAATATAATTAATTTTAAAATAAGAAATTGATAGAGATGGGGAGTAATCAATTGGTTTCTGTGATTTGATTTATTTTTGATGTTTTATTAATTCTTATGGAAAATATTTAAAATCATGGATATTTGGATTTTTTTACTATATATGATGTGTTATAAAACCAGTGTTGTGTTATTGGCCAATAACATCCTAAATAAAAGGATAAAGACTATGAATTTTGTTAATGAAATTGGTTAACCCTTGATCCCACTTTTTATGATAATAGCCATACTAAATAATAATTGGAATAATAAATGCTCATGAATAATTTGTAAAAGCTAGGATGTGATTATTTTTTACATTTTTTCCTACCTTGGGTGATGGGGGTTGTAGTTCAATGAAATTGGTGATAAAATAGGATGTGGGAGTGTATGCAATAATGCGATGGGGAAAGCACGAGATGTGATGTGGGTTGTTTCGTAGCAGTTGTGTTATGTGGTGTTTAGGGAGGAAAATGATGTTGTGATTATAATGTACGGTGGTTCTCTAGTGTGAAATTTGTATTTCATGGTTGTTGTGATGTGTGTTCATTTAGATGGGTATTTTTTGTAATAAGTTTTCTTGGTTTTTGTGGTGTTGTTGCAGTGGTTGGTGTGTGTTGGGTGAGTTGTTGTGTGGCATGGTTTTGTTAGTTTCCTATGATAAATGGAATATATTGTAATGATAAATGAAATTAAAAACTGGATGAGTTAGTTAATGGATAGGAATGGACTAGAATTTGTCGTGGGGTAAACAGATTAAATGAATTAAATAATAAATGAAAGAGCTGTGTTTTCTATATTGAAATACCTCATAAAAAATGTTTGTATACAATTTTTAAATATATAAACTCATGGAATCATTAATTAATTGTATAATTTTGTGTCCTTGTCTGCCAGTGGTGTAGTTTTTTTGGTGTGTTGTGTCTAGTGGTGGCAGTGGATATGATAGTTGATATATGCCATAGTGGTGTCGTGGTGGTGTGTGTTATTGTAGTTTTTGTGAACCTGTTTTATGGTTATTGTGTTTTATCATAATATCATGAATTTTATTTAATTTATATTCATTCCCCATCAAATTATGAGATCCCTACCATCACTTTGAGGTTCTCTATTTTAGGTGTTTTCCCTAATATCCATGTTTGTGGTGATATATATGTTCTCCACGGTTTCCATTTACAAGTGATAGCAGCAGTATTTTTAGGCGACATCTTATGTGATAAAATGAGGATATGATGTGATGTGGTATATGGTGGGGTCATATATGGTTGGAAGAGGAAATGGGGTTAATTTCCATCACAATAATGATTACAAAATACCTTTGATATGTGATTAGATGTGGTGGGATGGACTAGTTATCTAGGGGAGATGTGTAGTGTGATGATTCATATGTCTTCATGAATGATATGTTGTGGTGTGGTTCTATTGTGATATAAATGGATGGGATGGGATCACATGTCATTCTATATTGGGAAATGAAAGACAAAAAATAAATGGGTACGATGAAGTGGGATTCCTTATTACATTTAATATACTATGTTACTATATTAGTTGTGTGATTTGGTGAGCAATCCATGGTTAGGATAGTGTTTGGTTTAATGATATATTTAGTTTCTTTTTTCATTCCTATCACATTAGTATGTTTTCTTAACATTTTCACTTGATACTTATTTTATGATCTAAAGAAGTATACTTGTTTGATTGCCTATCATATATTTACTATTTTTAACATGTCCAAGTGGAATTTGGGGACCGAGAGAGATATTTCTAGTGGTAGGATCCTATATTATATATATACAATTTAAATTTAATGTTGGTACATTAATCTGGATAATCTTTTATCTATGTCAACTTTTTTCATGCATTGTGGGATATTATGTGTTTACATTTGTATTATATACAGGATTTTAATGGTCATTTTTTCTTTATCCCCCAATAATAAATTAATTTTAGGGTGATGCCTCCAGTATAAGAGTTTTTTATACCCTTGATGTATGTTCCCAACCCATGGGCCTATAAGTGGTTGGTCTCCTGGATCATTATCTCAATTTCTTCCCTACCATCCCAAGAGGGGGTACCGTCGGAGGGAGGGGGTCCAGACAGAGTGGTATCAATGTTTGTGGTTGGTATGTATGATGGAGTACGAAGTTAGCATGTTTTTATAATTTGATGGGTTGTTTGGTAAACCGACTCAGTCAATCCTGGTGCGTGAAATAGGCCCGGGAGATCATCTTGGAAAATGGATTTTAGGGACCACCATGATATAGTTCATGAGCCCTAAGCTTATTTAATGTCTAATTCAAATGGATATGTTTGCAGGGTAGAGCCCTATGAGGGGTTCATACATCATGATTTATTATGATCATATATGAATTTAATGATAGTGTGGAATTAAAATAAATAATTATATCAACCAACAATGAAATTCTATTTTACTAGTATTGGATTTCTCCCAGGATTTTCAAGAATGGACCATGTTCATTATACAAAATTATGATAGGAAGTTTAGGTTTAGTTGGTTAATCTGATTGATCCTCAAAGTTATGAAATAAATTTAGAGGACGGGGCATGGAAGAGGGATTCGAAAGGATTTAAGTTGAAGACGTTGGTGGATGTATTAGGGTATCATATAGAATCAAGATATAGAGAACTAGTTGGTGGAGAATTAAATCACATTAAGACTAATTCGATCATATTTTGAGTTTGGGGAGCCTTTGGATGTAATTCAACTGTACGGAGTTTCATTTATCTTGGGTTTGTTGTACCTTGAAAAATGAATTAATAAATAAGTGTTGTTTCCAGATATTTAGAAGGAGTTTCATTCAGAATTAATATCATCGATGAAAAAGGCATTGAAGTAGTATATTTTTCTCTCCCATCAACAGGGGATCCTGAGTGTTTGATAGTTTAGTATTAGTTTTAATGACCTCTTTCACTTCAACAAAATGTTTTTTTATATGAGGATTCTAGACCGTAGTTTTTGAAGGATTATTTTCACACAATGATCAGGTATACTTTCACATTGTTTACTCTTATTACATACATATATTTGTATATTAATAAAAATGTTATCAAGAGGTTGTTTTCTATGGGATTTGAGAATCAAGAGAGTGTCTATTAGATAATATAAACGACTATGGATTTAGGATGTGTGCTATGGGTTTTTAGATAGTGAGTATTTTAGCTATTTTTCAACTTATTGTGGAAGATATTCTCTAATTATTTTTGGGTAGGTGGCTTCCACACACAAGTGAGAGGATTTCTGTTATTGTGTTATGTTTGGTGGGAATCATTTTTCACCATCATGCCCATGGTTTTACTGCACATAAGGATAGATTTTTATAGTAATTGTGGACCATTTTCCGGATCAATATCATTTCCTTCAAGGATGTTTTAATTGAAGGGGCCACATACGTGTATTCTATAGATGAGTGTAGATGTTTTCTGCAATGGGAAACCCCATGATCATCATTTTCCATAAGAACCTAATATAGAGTGTGTTCATGGGTGTCGATAATAGGGAGGAAGAGGATATGGTAATGGTTAGATGTGTATACCAACGGTATTAATGCTTATTGTGCCTGATGTTTTCTGAGGTAAGACTATTTTATCATCTACTATTATTTCTTATTTGTTTGATTCATAAGACACACACACCTTTGATTCTCTTACATTGGTTTTTTCATTTGGTATATATATCGGGTGTCTTCTTTTTCCCTTGGTTCTATTTTCCCGGGTTGGAGGTATGGATACATAGTTTGATGTATGATTTATATGTATACAATTTATGAAAACAAAATAGTCAGTTGCAGATGTATTGTTATTTTACATGTTATCCTTGTCATGAATTGGTTCTATTCCAAGTGTTAAGTCATCGACTATTTCAATAGAGAGGTTTAATTTCCAGATGTGGAGGTCATGTGACTGGCTTTTTTTGGTTTGTGAGTTTATCAGATGGGTGGAAGAAAACTATAGAAACTTTTTTCATATATTTTAGTTATGATAGTTAAGGCTTAAGTAGAATATATTCATAGGGTATTGTAGGAGTTATTGTATTTTTCTTAAATTTTGTTGTGTCATTATCCAATGAGGTTTTTTCCTTTTCGGGATAGATTTAAATCCTGGTGCATATTTGATTTACAAGGACCCTATCAAATAGAACATATATAGTAGTATGAATTGAGGTTGTATGTGGAAGATATAATGTAGAGGGATTAAATATGATATATTGTGTCTCCTTGGGGTACTAAAATTTTTTCACTATGAATTTGGATAATGTTCTTTGGTTATGTGTAGATTATAAAAGGTTGAATTAAGTAACATTCACGAACTATTTCCTTCTTTTTATAATCAACAATCTTCTTAACAAAATAAGAGGATGTAGTAGACTTTTCAAGGACATAAAGTGGATATAAAATAACTAGACGAGGTTAAATGATTAGGACATCCCCAATACTTACTTTAGGTATAGGAATGGAAAATTTCAATTAATGTTAATGTTATTCGATGTCGTGAATACCCTATCCTTGTTCATGGGTCTTATAAACTCTTTCATCCATGAATTCTTGGAATGATTCATCATAATTTTCTTAAATGATATCAGGATATACTTGAATTCAAGAGAAGATAATTTTTTGAATCCCAAATATATATTTGACGTCCGTCCACACCACCTTCACTATGGAATGTTTTTCAAGTGATTGTTTTAGATAAGAGAGGTGTATATCCTGGGACATGTGGTGTCTCAATATGGTAGGGTATTAGGCTAGTTGATTGTTTAAGAAATTTTTTCTTCGGTAGAACCCAAGAGCATAGTTGATGTATATAGTTTCCATTCTTTACAGGCTATTATATGTGTTGCGTTCCTAATTTATATTATTATTTATCCTAGCTAACAACTTTGAATAGTTAGGATCATGCTCTTGTATAGGCTGATGAGTGTTAGATAGATTTATGTAACCAAATGAATAAGTTTGGTTGTGCTATTTTTATTTGGTTTCATAAGGAGGGTGTGTCATTTTATGTGTTTTCTAACCCTTATTTTTTTGGTCATAGAATGTGTGTTGATTTAGTAAAGCATTTTGAAATCTTATTGGTATGGGATGTTACACCACCACAAGTGTAAATACTCCACCCATGATCTAGAACTAGTAGTAGAAGTGTCCATATTTAATCTATGGTTTCATTACCACATCAATGAGAACTCTCTAAAATAATGTTTAGAAGAGGGTTTTTTCACATTGGTTCTAGTAACCTCCTCGAAATAAATAGTTTTAAAAATTAAAAATAATATAGCGACTGTTTAAAAAAATGCCAACATTTTTTTTATTTTTTCAATTAGTATCTGTTTCAATTAAACTGCCCCTAAAATTAAAAAAATTATAATCTCCCACCTCCACTCCCTTTACGAGCCCCCTCCCCCAACACCACCTCCCCCTAACTCATCTTATCCTCCCTCAAATGGAAACCCCACGACTATGAACCCCTTACCCCCACCCCTCCTTTTCTCCTCTCCCCGAAGCTAACCCCGAGCTTGTGAACCCAATACCATGACCCCTAACCTCCTGACCCCCCTAACACTGACCCCTATGACCCTCCCCCCTTTGACCTCCTCTATAGCCGGATCTTAAGTGACATGAATCCCCTCCATTCCCCCTATCCCTAGCTTAGATACCCACCTCGACAACAACATGAACCACCCATTAAAGGTTTCATCATCCTCACCCTAAATTTATTACCGTGAAGAATTAGATGGAAAATGATGGATGATAAAAATAATATAAAATATATTTTCATTGATTGTATTGTAATTATGTATGTAATTTTGGTCTATAATGTTCAATTTGGATTTCAGTTAGTTATTTGTGGTTATAATAATCATTAATTCTGGTTATGCTTTATTGGATTAATGAAATAAATTTGTATATGATATATATCATTTATAAAATCTAGATCGTTCATAGTTTCATGGGTTTTATTTCATATTAATGAAATCCATTTTACTATATATATGTTGATTCCTCTAATTATGAGAGATACATAATTGCGGAAATTTTACTACTCATGACCAATTGGTGTTAGGGTATGGGCTCACATGTGGTTCTATCACAAGCCCTAGAAAGGTCTCTCTGGATAAAGGCCTTGAAAATGAGATGTTAGAACCTTTTTATTTTTTTTAAATACTTTCATGTTTTATGAGAGAGGAATCATTCTATTTAATAAAATCAATCAAATAATAATAGAGTTGTTAGGTTTCTGTTTTAAATGAATGATAATCAATTATTTATTATGGAAACCGGAACATCCAACATAGTTACATTATTTTTATTTTAAATATCAATATTTTTAATTGAACTAATTATAGTGTGTATTATATTTTGATTAAAATGAATAATTTTTTATCATTTTATTTGAAAATCCAAATATAAATTATTTAAATTTAAGTTAATATCTTGTTTTTTATGATTATCTCAAATTGAAGGATCATATTATTTTTGTTATGTGAACAGAGTTGATTTATATAATTCATGGAACAAAATGAAGTCAAACGAAACTAGTTCAATACAATATAGACATATAGAGTTGAATTTTTTGTTAATTCATGACATATCAAGATATCCAAATAATGTATTCATTGATTTAATATTTTACGTGGGGTGATCTTTGTGTTAGTTAGATAATAAGAAATGGATCATGCATTGATCAATTTGGTACATTTATTCAATTGAATGAGCCATCGCTAGTTACAACACAAGTGTAGAATACACCATTATATTTTATCTGATTCAAACCATTTATCTCTTGTTTGGGTGAAATAATAATTTATTTGAATCGTATTCGTATGTTAATAGTTTTGTATGAAAAAGTTCATTTTATTATTCATCCCAATTTTCATTTATAGTTGTCACAAAATCGTCAATGGTGATATTGTGTGATGTTTATTCTTTATTTTACTTCATTGATTAAACACTTATATTATTATATATAAATGTGCGGGGAGAATAATATCCAATACCATTGAATAAATAATTTATTATTTTACCTTTAAAAACACCTCGATATGCCAAGGGATTGAAATAATTTTTACATTAAGAAATCGAAAACAGATTAGAGGATGGTGGAATAAAATTACTATGTCCTAATTGTAAATTCAAGAGATGGTTGAATTATTAATAAGTTTATGAGAATTTGATATTGAAATAGTTTCCTGCTCGATATTTATGTTGGATTGGAAGGATGATTCCAATTTAAGGGAATGTCAAAATAATGAAAATAATCTCAAAGAAATAACAATTTACTGAGTAGAGGAGTATTTAGTTCAAAAACATTTAAATGGAACGTTTTTTTGTATAATAAAATGTCCAAGATGTTAATTAATTAATATAAAATTAATTTTATCCTGAGTAGCTTAATATATCATAGAACATAAGTAATCAAAAAAATAACATTTGTGAATTATTAGGAGAAAACCCACAAGAACTATATGAAGTGTGTCGAATCATGGGGCAACTACTGCTTACTTGTTTTTGATGTGTAGGCACAGATTACAAATCAATTCGATGTGCGGTGTGGTTAGAATTGATATGTATACACGCATGAATGGTACAAAATCCATTAAAAACAATTTTCTGGGGGTTCAAAACTGGTAAATAATGTCTTATTTCTTGTAAATCATGGGATACAGAACATATATTTAATTGGAAATTTGGGAACTGATGACATGTTATTCCAAATGAGGGTTTTTCTGTTATGGTCATGAACATGTTTTTAGTGTTTTAAAACAATAAAATGTGCATGAAAGGATCAAAACCAAGAAAAGATTATCATATTTTACTAAAATTATGGGAAAACTAGTAACTGTTTTAGACATGTACGTGTAGAAAACACGTCAATCGGATGCGTTAGGTGATCAAAAATACATGCCAAACTCTTATGAATGGTACAAAATTTATAAAAACAATTATTGGGGGATATAAACCAGTAAAATGATGATATATTTCCATGGAATAAGGTGATAAATAACCTAAAAATAATTATGAAATGTAGGAATTAGTGGCACATCATTCCGAATGATTATATTCTCATTAGGGCAATAAAATGTATTTAGTGTTTTAAAACACTAACACACGTGTGGAACAGTGAAAACCAAAAACTAAATGGTTATATTGTCCTAAAATCAAGGAAACCACCAATTATTTATTTCATATGTGTACACACAAACAACACATCAACCTTTCATGTGGTGTGATAGGAATAATTCATTAATCACTTAGGAATGATAAAACATCTATTAAAAACAAGTGTTGGGGGGGTTAAAACCAAGAAACTGATGTCAAATTACCCTAAACTCATGGGGTAATTATTGTAAATTTAATAATGAAATGTAGGGACCAAACACATTTCATTCTTAATGACTAGTTTCCATTATGTCTATAAACGAGTTTTTGTGTGTTAAAAAACATTCCATGAATGGTCAAAACAAGGAAAACAATGATTGATTCTCCTAAAATAAGGGGAAATGACCATAGATTTTATTTTAAAATGTATAAAATGTCATCACGTAATTGAGAATTATAGTTTTTCTATTATGGATGTAAACACATTTTTAGTGTTTTAAAACACTCAAATAAGAATGGAACAGTCAAAATCAGAAAATTGATGTTGGATTGTTCTAAAATAATGGAAAAAATACAATACTATTCAATTTATAATTAAAGAACCAACATCACATCATTTCAAATGAAAATTTTCTTGTTATGGATGTAAATACCTTTTTAGTGTTTCAAAACACTAAAACATGTTTGGAATAATAAAAACTAGGAAAAAAGTTGTATTATCTTGAAATTAGTGGAAAATTATTGTAAATTTAATTTTTAAATGTATGAACAAAAAAATCATTCTGAATGGTGGTTTTCCTAGTATGAATATAAACATTTTTTCAGTGTTTTAAAACACAAAAACATGTGTCAAATGGTCAAAACCAGATAGACAGTGCCATGTTGTCCTTAAATCATAGTGAAACTACAATAGTTTTAATTGAAAATTTCAGAAATTAATTCCACATAAATCCAAATGAATGTTTTACTGTTATGGCAATAAACACATTTTTATGGTTTGAAAACACTAAATTTGTATTAAATGGTAAAAACCAAAAACATCACATGACATTGTATTGAAATAAGTTGAAGAATTCTATATATTTAATTATGAAATGCAGTAATATATGACACATCATTCAGAATAATTGTTTCCCTATCATATCTATAAACACATTTTTATTCTTTTAAAATACTAAAACGTGCGTGGAATAATAATAACTAGAAAAATGATGTGAAATTGACCTGAAATCATGGTACAACCACTATAGATTTAATTATGAAAGGTTGGAACATACATCACATCATTCAATATTATATTTTTCCCGTTGTGGTTGCAAACCCGTTTTTAGTGCTTTAAAATAGTAAAACATTCTGAGAATGGTTAAAACTAGGAAAATGTTGTTTTATTTTCTAGAAATATATGTATAACGAACCTAGATTTAATTTTCAAATGAATGTGCCAATTACATGTCATTCAGAATGCCATTTTTCCCATTATGTCCCTTACTGAATTTTACTATTTTAAAGAACTAAAACTTGAATGGAATGATCAAAACTAGACAAACGATGTCATAATGTCATGAAATATATTTAAAACAACTGTAGATTTAATTTTGAAATTTAGGAACTGACCACACATCATTCCAAATGATTGTTTTCCTGTTATGGTCGTAAATGAATTTTAGTGTTTTAAAATAGTAAAATGTGTGTGGAATGGTCAAAACTAGGAAAACAACATTGGACTATCAAGAAATCATTGGATAATCACTATAGATTTAATTTTGAACTATGGGAACTATTGGAAAATCATTATTAATGATGGTTTTTCTATTATAGTTGTAAATGCATTTTTAGTTTTTAACACCCGAAAATGTCAATGGAATAATTAAAACCATAAAAAATGACCATATATTGAATTGAATCAATGGAAAACCACCATTTTATTTTTTTCAAATATAAGGCATGTTGTGATATCAAAATTCTTAAAACATTGTATTAAATATTTTCAAACACACCGCACATCACAATAAAATTAAATTAAATTATTTATCCATCCCTTTTCATTTTCAAGTGTTAATTCTTATATTAAATACAGTTGTTACTATTTTCAAAATGTTTTTCAGTATATATTATTTATTTTATTTTAAAATTACTTCTCTTTGATTAAAAAATAATAATTTTTATGTGTGTCATAATGAATATATTATATTTCATTTTGTATTCACATTTCTTTTCTTAAATGTTCTTTTGTTCATTGTAGGTGGAAGATTTTGGCAGTGGGTAGGCTATTAACCATTCCAATCCTTAATTTTTTTAAATTCTATCAGGACTGTTCTTGGTTTACAAGGTATGATGAAATTTTATCAATTATTTTACTATAGTTATGATTTATTCTGTTTTTTTTTTATTTTCGTTTTATTTTTTACTACAGATAATGTGGGGATGTGGTTGTTTGTAGTTCATCAGATGATGTAGAGGATGATTGGTTCATTGGAGTTCATGACAAGGAAGTATATTAGGAGGGGGTTGTTTTTGTACATATTTTATATTTATATAATGATGAATGAGGTATTAGTTGATATACAGTGAGAATGAGACTTAGGTTATGATAATTGTGGTTGTTTGTATATGACTACAATTGTGTTGTTTGGATGATGGGTTTATCATATATTTATGTTTTAGATTATATAATGTTATTTTTTTGTATTTATAGTCTTTTATCAAATATTTTGTTTAAATGAAAAAAAATATTTAGTAGTTTTGTGTAGTAACAGCCGCAAAATATATTATATTAAAAGTATCTTGCAGGGATTCAAGAAAATCTCCAAAAAAAAATATTCACTGATAAATGTTTTGTGGTGGTTAATTTTAGGTTATTGAATTCATAGTGGGTATTTTTTTAATAGAAAACTTCCAGTAATTAAATAATGAAACACCACTAAATTATCCAATAATGGCACGTAAAAACTATTGCAAAATTAAATTAATTACAACTAGTTGACTAGGGACCGTGAAATACATGTTAGTTTAATAAACCCATGCTAAACAATTAGGCACCAATTTAAATCCCCGCTAGACCACTAAATAGTCACTGTCGATGACCCATTATTTTTTAGTAACATTTGCATTTTCATAGACCACAACATCCTCAAATATGTCTTTTTTCACTATATTTGACAATACAAAGACATATGTGGATAGATAATTATAAGGATAATGATTTTGTGAACAACTACACATTTGTAAATGGTTATATTGTTTTTGATACATTTAGTCAAAAGTCTTGAGGGGAAGTGTTCTGGGAGTCTATATATTTTTTGAAAGGGATGGATGATCTTACAACATTTTATATTGACATTGGTGAGAGTAGTTTTCAGGGTTGTCTTTAACATTTTAATATGGATTCATCCTTGATGCAGTACACGGATGAGTATTTATGGGAATACCAAGATGTATATGTGATGCATGAAGATGATGGTACAATGATACTCAGGAGGGATGCTAAGAGGATGTTCGAAATTGGGTGTTGATTTAGGGAAGGATTTTTTAAAGTGTTTCTCCCAGATATTTATAGACAGTGTTTATCCATTCATCTCTGTGTGACCAATACATATCATGGATTAAAGATTTAGATTTTGGGGATGGGGATGAAATATTTTGTGGTCGATTTTGTGGCAAGGTGATTGGATTGTCTATAGGTTAAATCCGAACACCATAGTCATGTTGGTTTGTTTTAGTCCTTGTATATAGCCAAGTGAAAATGGGGGATATATCGTTGGATTTATTCATTGGGTTACCCCATTCTTAATGAGTTTTTGATCTAGTTTTGATGATATTGGAATGACTAATGAAGTTTTCTTATCTTTTAATGATTTGTGAGTTCAGTTTCATAGATTTCATTGAAAAGAGATATACAGATGATAGGGTTCAAATTCATAGGATATACAAAACCATCATCTCTGATCAGGATCCAAATTTTCCCATATTGTTTTCAAGGTAATGTCAAAATTATTTTGAAACCTATTTGTTCCTTAGTACATATTACAACCCTTAGATAGATTGGTTGGTGGAGTGGACCATCAAGACACTAGAGGATATATTGTGAGCAAGTTTATTAGAGTTTAGTGTATCATAGGTAAAAAACATGAATATTGATGATTTTTCACAAAACAAAATCTCTAAATTTCCCATTGACATGGATTTTTGGGGGCATTGTATAACGGTTGTGTCATTTTTTGTTGTTTAAGATACAAGATATAGTGGGAGCAGTTCTTTGACCATACATAGTGTGGATCATGACTGAGAGTATCTAGTTTGATTGAATGATATTTCATGTGTTTAGGAACATAGATAATTCATATTCTAATCATATTATCTTACCCCTATTATTCATGTTTTTTTACAATTTTATCACCGGAGTCTCTCATCGATTAGTGAAATAAATTATTAGAAGGATGATTAATATTACTCATAATATTTTTGGTCCCTTTAAAGTGTTTGGGGAGTTGGTGAGGTGGCATATTAGTTTTAATTTCAATCATTTCTAAAAAACAGCAACACAATAATCCACCTTTCCTAGATTCTTCAGTGTGTTCATGATGAATCTGACATCACTGACTAGGGGGTGTTGGATATCGACAATGGTTCATGATCTATTGAGAAACCCATAAACATCTTGGATCATCGAGATTGTTTTATTCTTAAATAAACCATACTATTGGTTTTTGTGTTATAGAGGCATGGTTCCATAGAGTAGTTTACTTTTTAATAAGATATGTAGATTCCTTCTTAGTACATGAAGTTTTTTTGAGAAATTATTTTCTACATTTTTATTTGGTGACGTGATGTTTGGATATTTATATTTTATATGATGCGTTGTTTCATTGATTTTGTGATGTGTGGTATGGAATTTCACTGGTAAATAGGGAAAAATAGGAATCCTCATGTTGATATGTCATAATATACCATGTCTAAAATTATATTAGTACTTTATTTCCAATCAATGAGGATAATATCATGATATGGAAGATGATATTTCATAATTTGGGTGTTCAGGGTAGTATTGTTAGTCAATTGTAGAATTTGATTCTAGGGGGTGTGGAGGTTGAGATGGTTTTGTGGAAAGGGGAAAACATTTGATTGGATTCAGAAGATATTGTGTTGTTCTCAGTGAGGTACGGTGATCAGATTGTTTGGGGTGTTTTTTGGGTGTTCTAGTTTTGTGTGTTTGTTTGATAGTAGTGTTCAGGAAGAACAAGAACCCTTAGAGGTATCTCACAAGATGGTTTCTCATACCCATTCTTTTAATTTAGTTTTAGTGTTTATTGTCACAGTTGAGAATCATTGTTGAGGTATATAATGTAATGGGTCATTACATTCCAACACACTACATTATAGTTTTGGTTCTTCGAAGTGTTTATGGGGAGGTGTGTGGTGGTTTTATAGAGTTTTATGTATAGTTGAACCATTGTTGGTAATTAACAATGTGAAAGTGGAATTTAGATAATGAGTTTATGGTTCATGGTATGTGAGGCTGATGAATTCATGACCTGTAATCCACATAATTTGTTAAATTCAAATCATCGAATTATAATTCATGACATGAGTAAATTTAGGCTAGGTAAGATTGATTTTTAGTGGAAACTGATGATTTAAGGATGTCACAGTGTGAAAAATGTTCATGTCTTGTATTTTTTAAAACACATAAAATTCACGATATGAATATGGCTTTTATATTACGAATAGGGTAACATTCAACCTTCTTATCGGGTTGGAATTTATACCAACCCTCAGAATCAGAAATCCTTTCCTCTTAGTTTCGGTTTTACCCTAGATGATTTTAGAGGATAATTTATCCCCTCTTCTCTAGTTTTTGTTTTCGGGTTCTGATAGATGGTTATTGGAGATCAATGATTACTTCTTGTCCCTTTTCCATTATTTTCCCATTTTCATCTTTCTGTAATTCAATGTAGTGTTGTTACTTTGGGTTGGAGTTCATTTGGGTATTATTTTGATTATACATTTGTGAATTTCTTGTAAATCTACAGTTTATTTTTATAGTAGTATTTTTTCTGCTTTTTATGTTTATCTAGGGTTTCCTTTTAATCTGGGGTTTTTTCAAGTTCACTCATCTTCACCATATGGATTATATTGAAATATTAAATATTTTTTAAAGTATGGGATCGTCATTCTATCATCTTTACATCCATCTATTTGGATCTTATGGGGTTTCCTTCTGTTGGGTGGGTAGTAAGAGTCATATTAATGAATATAATTAATTAGAAAATATAAAATTGATAGGTATGGGGAGTAATCATATGGTTTACCAACTTTGATGTATTTTTTATGTTTTATGCATTCTTGTTTCCAATAATTAAAATCATAGATATTATAATCCTTGCTTATTATGTAGATGATATGTTATGAGACTCTAATTGTTTTGCTTTTCAATATTACCCAGAATTAATGGCTAAAGATAGTATTTGAAGACAATGAAATTGGATTCCCATGGAATATAGTGGGTGTGATAATACCCAAGATAAATAAAAATTTGAAATAATCAAATACCTTGAATAATTGGTGAAAATTTTTATTGGATGATTCGTGTGTTATTCATTTTCTGTGGCCTTGTTTTTTGGGGATATCATTCAATGACAGTGGTGAAAGGATGAGATGTGAGAGGTTTGGGGTATGGATATGTGTTTTGGCATGGGATGCATCTTGTGATTTTTTTTCAGATGTTGTATGATTTGGTGGATATGATGGGTAGTGGTTTTGTGGTTTTGGTGTGGGTGGTTTTGTGGTGCAGTGGTTATGATGAGTGGTTGTTGTAACATGTGTTGGTGGCAATGGTTGGTTGTTGTGATAAGTTTTCTTGGTTATTTTTTTAGTGTGGATATGGTTGGTGTGTGATTGAAATGATCTTGTGTGGTAGGGTTGTGTTAGTTTTTTGGTTAGCATTGGAGTAACATATGATGTTGAACAAAATGAATAAATCAATGGGTTGATAAATGATAATTAATTTTCTAGAAAGTGATGTGTGGTAAATTCATTAAATGAATTTAATGATAAATTAATGGACTATGTTACATGAAATGAAATGGATTGTAAATAATATTTCATGAAAACTCATAAAATCTATAAAATTGTGAAATAGATAATTGAATGTTAATTTTTTGTGGCCTTGAGTGGTGGTCTTTTCATGTGTTTTCATTTAGTTGTTATATGGATTATGATAGTTGAAGTGTGTTGTAGTGGTGGTGTGATGGTCTGTGTCAGTGCAGTTTTTGTGAAACCATAGCTTGGGTTTTGTGTTCAATATATATATCATATATTTTATTTTATTTTCATATGCATCCCACTGGAGTTCAAAAACATTACCAACACTCATATTTTTTAGGTGTTTTCTCAAACATCTAGGTTTGTGGTGATATGGATAGCTTTTTGCTCCCTCGTTCACTCTAATCCTTTACTAGTTATGGCTCATGTGTTTTATGGAATTATTTGATCTGATAGGATTAAGATATAATGTGATGTGATATATACATAGGGTCAATTATAATTGTATGAGGGCACGAGGTTGATGTCATTCACATTCGTAATACCATACTACCCTAGATATGTGATGATATGTGTTGTAATATCCCTGGTGTCTTTGGGAATGGTATAGTGTGATGACGTAGGATTGATTAGGTGAGATGTGATGTTTTGTGGTTATAATGTGATATATATGGAGGGGATTGGAGAACAATAATTTTGACATTGGGGCATGATGGTGTAAAATTATCAGTGAAGAGTTAGTGAGGTTTCATTTTATGTTTATGATATTAAGTTACAATATTGGATTTGTAATTTGATGAGAGAGATATGTTGATGCAGAGGTTTGGTTAGTTAACCGGTTTTGGTGGATTCTAGTTATGTTGTTTCTTTTTTTTCACATTAGTATGTCATTTTTACATGTGAACTTGAGACCTTGGGTATGATCCAACCAATTATACATTTATGATATCCTTTTTATACAAATTATTTTCTATGTTTCAAAGAAAAAATTGGTAACCATGATGGACATTGATAGCTTTGGGTTGAAGCTGGTGTTGATTTTATTACATAGGTCATAAATTTCAGTACATTAATTTCGAGACATTTATTGTGTCTATTAATTTTTTCATTAATTATGGGATGGTTTGGTTTTACATTCATACTATTTATAAGAGTTTATTAGTGGATAATTATGTTATCTAGTTATCCTATATTTTTTATGGCAATGCCTCTCATATGTGTAATTTTTATTACCTTACACATTTTCCCCATATTGGAGCCTATTGGATGTGGGACTCAAGGGTTATTATATCTATTCCTATACATACAACCCAAGAGAATTACCATTATTTTGGGGGGGTCATGAAATTATATCTATGAAAACATTTTTATACTTAAAATAAAATTTCCTAGAAAATTGATTTTCATATTTTTTTTCTAGTTTCTTATTTATTAATTTATACAACTTATAAAAATATAATTTGATAAAATGGAATTAATATTATTATAATAATTCAAAAATATTGTAAATATGTCACTTTCATTATTGGTCATTATGAATAGTAACTTTGGAAAAATGTAAGTTAACAAAGTAAGAGTTAAAACATTTTAAAATGGATATAACTATAATGAAACGCATTAAAATGAAATAAGAATTGTATAAAACATATTATTAGTCCATATATAGACCCTATATCATCTCTGCTTCTAGCATGAGTCATTTTGCAAACATTTGGCTTGAATAGGACGTTTATATAGATTAATATTTTGAAAAATTCCAAGTGTTTCATCTCCCACAATTATAAAAGGAAACCACTACCCTATCATATCCACAAATCATGAGAATATTATCTTTGGAAATACCAATCAATTTTTTCCCCAAAATTCCTCCTCTTGTTCTATAAGTCTTTCTTTGATCAGGGGAAGTTTCCCAGTGAAGAAATATAAATCTAAATCGATTACCATTAATTATATTTCATTTTACCCCATCTCAAAACCTATTTTATATATCATAACATGATGAATAAAATATGAATGATATAATGAAATTTAGTATGATTATTAAAGAACCATGTTCCACCTCCTTTCAATACAATAGAAATAAATGTATCGCTCATGCGTACATGTGGACTACTACATTAACATAGCGATATGAATCATATTCCATCATCACAATTCATGGTTTATAATTATAAAATATTTAATTATTATATATTATATTTAAAAAATAATTATTATTATAATGTATAATATTGTATCTTCTTTCATACCCTCTCATTATTTGGAGGATTATAACGTCACTTATGCGTACATGTAGACTACCGCCTCCATGAAAAATGTGATTCGTTATTCATTTCCACTTTACATGGATTTTAATAAGGATATTTTAAATGAATATAAATTAAATATATGATATAATAAGGATTATACAATGAAAAATTAATATTTATCTTTATTTTCTTTTTATCATTATAATACAAAAATAGTTTTCATGTGTATGTATGAACAATAATATCGATAAATGGTGTAATTCATTTTTCTCTCCCTATCTATTATTGAATTTTATAAATAAGTATTTTTTTAATATATATGATATTTATATAATTATAAATATTTTTGTTATTATGGAACCATTATCATGAGAAAATTATTAGAAATACCAAATTAAATCATGCATGAAAAATGAAACAATTAACACTCAAAAATGATAATTTAAATGATGAATTATTAATAAAATACTGATAAAATGACATTAGTGGATATATATGATATTATTTTATTTTATATGGATAGTTTTTTAAAATTGTTATTAATTTAATTTTATTATACAGGTGGATAGGTTTCAAATTAAGAAGTTAAAACGTAAGAGAATGGATTATATTCCTATACCATTTTTTTAGGATAGTCTATGATAAATTTTAATTAAGAAAAATTTTATGGATATTATCATATAAACCCCATATATTTTCATGGACTATGTATATTTATTAAATTTTAAATTAGTAGATCAAGTTTTTTCTATATTTCTCTTAAAATCGTCAATAAAATGTTTTTCATTAAAATTCGACATTATCTCCTCTTTTTTAAAGGAAATTTTTCTACTATGTTCATACTCTTCTATATTATTTCATGAATTTTATAACCTATAACTAAAATGATTTAAAATTTTATTTTTCACTAAAATTGATTTTATATCCAATTAATGAAAATAGAAACATTCTAGTGGGTTTTTAAATTTTTTTGACTTTTCACTGAAGTGTGAAATGAATATTTTTCTTTCAATGTATATGACATGAAATGATATTCCCACAATGATGACTGTTATTTTATTTCAATAATAAATTACAAGAATAATTTTTTAATTTAAAACATAATTATTTTCACAATATTCTTGATATATAAATTTAATATTTTGTCAAAATAAAAGGATAATTGTCTCATTTTTTCAAATAAATCCTCAAATATAAATTTAAATGTATTATTTATCTATGTAAAAATAATTTAATGATTGATATACTTCACTAGTAATATGATCATCTGATTCCAACCACATTATTTCTACAAATTTATTATGATGGTGACAATTTAAGGATGATTCAATGATACTATCTTCTTTACCATATGGTAAATAGGTTATGATAAAACCATTATGAAACATGTTTTATTTCATAGGTTATGATATGATAAAATGATAAAAGGATTATGAAACCTATTTAATTTCCATTTTTTATGATTTTATTATATTTTGAATTATTTATGATCTTTTGGATCACATTTTTATAGTCTTCATTTTCTGATTGTTGGTTTGGAAGTTATTTAATCTGATAATTCTATGTAATGCCTTATATATCATTAGATAAATATGGGAAATGAGTTTATGTGATCTATCGAATATGTGGATAATGTTTATATTTTTTATCCACTATTATATTCAAAAAAATTGGTTATTGTCGATCATCTATGATATTATGGTCTTAGTTGTTAAAATTGACATAAGATATGGTATGTTTTCCCATAATGAAACAACTCTCTTTAAAACCTTGATAAAATTATTACCTAAACTAACAACTCATAATTAAATTTTTGGCTTATTACACAGACTTATGGAAGACTGAAATTTCATTAAATGACTCTTGATTATGATCTATGAGAATATGTGATGTAGTTTGTATTTATAATAATATTATCTCAGACCCTTATTCTCATTATAAATATATATATGATCAAATTTTGGTATCTCCCAAATTTACCCTTACTTAGAATTTGCACTCACCCCTTCATATGTTTCAATTTTCCCTATCTTTTGAAGAAGGTAATGATGTATCCTGAGTATAAGATGGTGTCTTATGTAACGAATGATATTAGAGATTATGGAGGTAGTACTTAAATATGATATTAATGTATCTAGTTTCCATGTATATTTAACAATTACCAATCTAAGGAATTTTTATTTGGGCAATCTAATGAAAATACATAAAAAAGGTATAATACCTATGTATGTTATTCTTGGGATGCGATAATGTAGAAACCCAAAGCTTGACGTACGTGGACATTACATTACTTTTTCAGAATACTTATTACATAACAAAATTAGACACATAAGGACCATAATAGTTTAGTGTCTTTGGAAACTCGGAACATAATCTTCTAATCGTGGTGAAAGATCTTCAATTTATCCATAAAAATATTCCCCTTTTGTTTTCTTACCTAAAACATTTCTTTATATCCTGGGGAAAAGAAAACATATAAAGGGTGAGCTCAAATGCTCAGTAAGGGTAAGCATAGAGACCATAAAACATTCCATAAACATTTGAATGCATAAACTTGAACATAAAATCTAAACATCAAAACCTTGAGCAAAGACATAAATCTTGGAAGTACGTAAGGCATATATCATAAAGGAACATAAATCATGATAAAATATAATGGGAATAAAACATGTAATTGTGTAATCCATTAAGAACATGTTTAGATTTCTATAGTATCCAAAGCATTGCTGCCAATACCATCTTAATGGACAAAGTCCCTTTCTGAATCGAGTTCACTCCTCATTCCAGTTCTGTAAAACTGAACTGGATTTACTTACCATTACAGCCATGTCTATCTCATGAGATATAAACCTTTACCGAATGCATTTGAGGGATATATAGGTCTTACCCATCTCAAAATGAAATCATTCTTACTTGTGACACAAAATAAACATACATCATTCATAATAACCCAACGAATAAAATGGGTTTCATAAACATCATCCCATCAACACATAATCCATATAAAAGGAATGGATATCATTTAATATTAAGAAAAGTTAAACCATGTAAATCATAGAGACATTATACTTTAAACATACAAATATTAAATAATGTCATCTTAGATGGAAAATGGTTTTGATAAAGCACTTGAAATGAATTCTTGAGGAAAATATCCTTTCTTCTTGAAAATAAATTTCTTTTCACCAAGTGCCATACAATTTTAAAAGAAGGATATTTTTTTTGAAAATATTCATGAAATCTTTTGGAATAAGCTTCATGAAAATAAGTCTTTATAAAACTGTAAAAATCCTTTCATGTCATATAAGTAAAAAACATTCTTCTTATACTTTTTCCAGAAAAGTCAAAAAGTACCTCGTAAAAGAATGATTCAATACATACCATGTAGTAAAAGTAAAAAATGTGTAAAAAGTACATTAAACATACATGAAACCATTTTTAGGAAACATGGACATTGATGAGAACAATAACCCCAGTAAATACTTACGAATAAACAATCTCGGGTAAGAACGAGATTGGAAATGTTATCCCTTACCTTAGGTCCGATATGCTTCATATGGATCCAAACCTCCTGTATAACGATTTAAATAATTCCATTTACTTATTACCTAATAATATTCATAGTTATGATATCATATATGCTTCACTTATGACTTTATATTACCCGTTCTTTTGTAAATTCCATGTTGAAATAGCGTTTTGGGTAAAATCATTTCACGTATCGTATGTGTTTCGACTTGTCGTTCTTGATATTATTACTTATATCCTGATTTACATAATTCCATAATTTAAAACATTATTTATATATAATATATATTCATCATATACATATATATTATAGATCGATAAAAGGAATGAAATACACCGTTAATGGAGACGGTAGGTCGTACGTACACATGAACGTTGTTTTCGTTTCCTTATTGAATTGAATGAAACTAAATAGATGACATACATATATATATACATAAATCCAGTAGAATTATTATGTCATATATTTCATTATTATTCATAATATAAACTTTATAATCATTCATGTATGGTTAACATGGAGAATGAATCTAATCGCATCTTTGAGACGGTAATCCGTACGTACGTACAAGCGATGATATCGTTCCAATAATTATTGAATATAATAGGAGTGGATGGTATAATATATCAGAATCAGTATGATGTTATAATAACCATATATAGTTATTATTTAAACAATTATACCCATCCATGTAAGGTGTTGGTGGAAAAACAGATTACAGCATGACGTGGAGATGATATTCCGTACGTACGCATGCGCGGTGATTTCATTTTCCGTAGGATATATTGAAGGTGAAATGGGGTTGTTTAATATTTATAATAACATATCATTATATTATTGATACTGATGTTATTAAAATATAATGAAAAAACTAATGAAGAAGAAGTTGAAGAAGAAAGAAAATTGAAAGAATCGGTAATGGATATTAGCTCTTCTTTGACATGCCTCTTTGAAACCTCCACTTAGGGTACTAAAATTGGTCTTTGAAGAATACCAGGACCTCTAGTATGTTTCTAGGAATTTTTATAAGGAAAATGGGAGGGTTTTTTCCGAGATTAAAGGCTCCAAATTGTTTGAGGAGAAGAGGGAGGAGATTCCATTTTATAATGGAGGAGAGGGGGACCTTTGGAAATGTAAGAAAATATTAATTTATATTAAATCCCAAACCCACATAAAAACTTTCAAAATCACTAAAATATAAATATTAGATTATATATAGTTGTAATCTCATCATCCAATAAAATTTAGAGATGTTATAAATTTATTTTAAACATTATCAACTTGATTTATCCTTATTTAATCAATTTAATTTTATTTGTGGTAATAACATTATAAATTATAAATTGTTATAAATAATTACTTATCTTCTTTTAATTGTCCATAATTGGATAATTTATAAAATTTTATACAATATAAATTTAAATTCACACATTTAAATATTTTTGTTATTTTTAAACAATTTAATAATATGTTATTTTTATAAAATAACAATAGTGTCAATTTTGACACTATTCATTTATTTGAATTTATGTAAAATCTACACAGAGTTTTTATTCAAAATAAAATATTTAATAGGTTCACAACATGTCATGGTAATATAGAAAATTAGTGTATCACATTAAATAGTTCATATAATATTTATTTTAATATTTTTAAAACCATTTATTTGATATTTCTCTAAATAAAATAATTTCAACATCACTATTATGTCACCTTTAAGGATAATTATTTAATCCCTAAAAATTATTAATAAATTCATATGATGTAGGTAATTTTATTATATTTCTATATAATATTCATGTTATATGTTTCAAGAAGTTTATCACTAAATTAAAATTAATATACTTATAATATTTATGAGAGTGGTATGTTGTAACTTTCTTTGGTTTTAATAATAATAAAATTATTTTCAGGGAAACAAGCCCATAAAATGAATCTATTCAAACCCTTTGGTAATATGTTTCGACTTTTAGTCATCCAATAGAACTTTGTCAGGTGTTAGGGTAATTTTATAATCTAATATTTACCCTTAACTACCCGATTTACCTTTAACTATGGTAAATAAAATTTACCGTAGTTACTATTCATAATGTCTAAATATAAAAAGTAGCTTATTAACATAATTTGGACCCACTGATTCCAAATATGGAATCCATTTTTACAAATTCAACACCCAAAAGTTTCATAAATTAAATTAAAATTTATCTTGTTTTCGAAAGAAAACGGGTTTTTGTTTAAAAGATTACCAAAGATTGAATTGATTTAACCTACGAATTCATTGTAAAATCAATGATAATGAAATAAATTATATTAAATGGTAAATATATATTCTATTTATACTTTAAAACCATCCAATATTATTATTTAACAATATAAATTATTACAATGAAAAAATTTGTTTTTAATTGAAATATAGCGTGTTTTTACTATTCATTAAAATATAAAAGTTAGCAGATTAATATGAAAAATTTATCCAAAGTGGATTTTTGTATCATGATTCTAAAGAAGAATTTTATTTTGTCAAATTGAACTTATAAACATGTCAAAAACTATATTTAATGTGGGTGCGCCATCAAAAGGCGCCAAAACTGCATTTTTTTAAAAATATTTATTTTACCTGAAAAAATTTATCTTGTTCTCATACCATGTTCAAGAAAATGTGTAAGATGAATAATAATGATATAAAATTCAGAATTTATTTAATACTACTCATAATGTCTAGTTCATAATAATATTATAACAATATATCATTGTTTTAGTGAAACCTGGTATTGCGTACAACACACTCTATCGAGGATGGTCGTGATTGCATGTAATGCAAGCCAGGTCAGGGTTTCGTGTTGTGCAAGACTCCTTTGTTGTTTCGTTATAACATAATCCAACCATTTTTCATTTATACATTGAATATATATATATATATATATACACTCAATGTTGCGTAGAATGACTATTTTCAAACGAACATGAAATTGTGTGTAACACAATCTATGAATAGGGTTGCAAATACTTCAAGCTAATACAGTGTTGCATATAGCACAATCTAATTTTGGAGTAGCATACAACATAATACATCAATGAAATTAAAATGAATAATTCTCATAAAATCTCGGGTTGTTACATTCTAGCCCCCTTAAAAGGAATTTCTCCCTCGAAATTCGTCGGGGTTATAAATCGTTTACTATTCATAGAATCCCACATCGTAAAAAAAATACTAAAACATAATTTTAGAAATAATGTGTGAAATGTAATGATTACCCAAAGTAACTCATCAATGGATTTCCACATAGGAGAACATAGGTGAATATACGGATATGGATGAAAAATCTAACTATCATGTTCTGATGGAGAGTGGTAGAGAACATGGCTATGAAAAATCCAATAATCACAAAGCCATAAATTTGAGATGATCTAAGGTACAATCTGATTCATCGGGTATGAGGGCACAAGGAAAACATTTTTGTTTTTTAAGATCATTTCCAAAAAGTCGAAAATTTTGAATTAGAAGAAATACTTGCTTGATATTGGTACAATATCACTGTTGTTCGTGCTTTGAACAATTTCTACTTCATCTCTTAAAGAAATGAAGTTGAATTTGTTATTTGTGAAGTGTTAACAGATCATGTGATAGAATGATCGGTCATTCCATATATCTCAAAGAAAAGGTTAGAGAAAGTTCTTGAATACATAAGTCCATGTATGGTGAGGTTAATCTGATATGATTCCAAAAATTGACTTATACTTCATCTATAATACTGATTAATAAAATAAAACTAGTTTCTACTAACCAGGTACTTCCTGTAGGCTAGTGGTAGGCGATAGAGGCCTAGCGCACTTCAGTTGTGGGTTCGATTCCCACAGCCTTGTCCGACGTGATGGGTTGTCTCCCATCCTGCAGGTTGTCCATTATCTAAACCTACATTACTATAACATACCATCAATAATATCGAAAAAGTTATATCCTTAAACTATACTAACTTATGTCCAACATAATCCATTCCAATCTTTAGGTTTATCTAAAATACTTCGGTCCACGCTCATAGTATATAGAAAATCATTACTTGAAATGTCACATAACAATCACATGAATGCCATCATTTATCCCCCATATGTCATAAGATATATCTTGTTGGTCAAATTATAAACAAGTGAATACCATAATCATGTAATCTCTTAAATAATGAATACCCATTGAACCTTAGAGAAAACATAAATGTTGTGAAATTTTAACACTTTCCACATACCAAAATCCAAAAAAATCTATATACTCAATCCATAATATCACTTAGTCCTTATATCAGTCATGAGCTCATGAATACAATCAAACATCTCATTATCTTCATATCCCTTCATCATGCGCATATCATCTACTTTCCCAAAACATCTGAATAACCATTTATGGTTACCGGTACCATTCATCATACACTTTAAAAACTTAAGGAAAGGCAATAGTGTAACAATCCTTAGATGTCTCTTTATTCCATAGTACCATGATATTACTTATACAACATTACTCTTGATAAACATGTAATCATTCCACTACCTTATTAAATCATTGACCGAGCTTGAAAAATTATTTCACTTCACATATCATTTGTAGTCTATTCATCATCATCCACATAAATACTACCCATATGACCATGCTGATTCTCATTAAGAGATTTTTTCTTATGGCATTGGTTTGAATAATGTCTGTAAATTCCACATTTAAAACACTTAACCATTGTTGATGTCTTAGCAATACCATTATCCTTTTCCATGGTGTTAACTGAACCTTTTCCTTTACAATTACTAGCTTTGTGTCCTTCTTTTCCACACCCAAAGAATCTTCATGTTCCTTTGAAACATTCTCCCCGATGCCTCTTCCCACATGATGTACATGAGAGAAATTGAACTTTATTTCCTCTATGATCATTATGAAAATCCATCTTTCTTTTATTAGCTGAGTCGGGAAACTTAACAAAGTTGAGATTATTGATCATATTATGAGATTTTTTATTAGGAATAATAATGATATGTGGACTTCCAGATCAAATTTCATTTGGTTTCCCATGAAAAATATCATTCCATTGTCCATCATATCCTCCATTATCGTGAATCTTCCAGTTTCTAGCCATTTTCTAAAACCCAAAAAGAATATTGTGAGAGGAAAACAACATGCTAGGGAAAAAATAATAAAGGGAAAGTACCGTCATTATCTAACATCTTAGGTTAAATTATAAGATCGTTACTATAATTCTAGGACTATAACCTATACGTATACTTATCCTTAGGGACATCCTGAGACATACTTTAGAAATACCTCTAGGGGTTTCACTAATGTTTTCGCATCCTAGTTTACAAATGTTGACTAAACCTTTCCTCTGATACCAAATGTAGAAACCAAAAGCTTAACATACATGGAAATTACATTACTTTTTCGTAATACTTAATACATAACAAAATCAGACACACAAGGACTGTAATAGTTTAGTTTCTTGGGGAACTCAAAACATAATCTTCTAATTGTGGTGAACGATCTTCAATTTCTCTATAAAAATATTCCCATTTTTTTCTTACCTAAAACATTTCTTTATATCCTGGGGAAAATAAAACATATAAAGGGTGATCTCAAATGCTCAGTAAGGGTAAACATATATAACATAAAACAATCCATAAACATTTGAATGAAAAAACTTGAACATAAAATATATACATCAAAACCTTGAGAAAAGACATAAATCTTGGAAGTATGTATGGAATATTTCATAAAGGAACATCAATCATGACAAAATATCATTGGAATAAAACATGTAATTGTGGCATCTATTAAGAACATGTTATTATTTCCATAGTAGCCAAGGCATTGCTGCCAAGACCATCTTAGTGGACAAAGTCCCTTTCTGAATCGAGTTCACTCCTCGTTCTTGTTCTGTAACACTGAACCAGATTAACTTACCATTCTAGACATGTTTATCTCATGAGATATAAGTCTTTACCCAATGCATTGGAGGGAGATATAGGTCCCACCCATCTCATAATGAAATCATACTTACTTTTTCCACAAAATAAACCTACATCATTCATAATTACCTAATTAATAAAATGGGTTACATAAACATAATCCCATCATCACATAATCAATATAAAATAAATTGATATCTTTTCATAATAAGAAAAGTGAAACCATGTATATCATAGAGACATTATACATGAAACATACACGTATGAAATAATTTCATCTTAGACGGAAAATAGTTTTGATAAAGCACTTGAAATGAATTCTTGAGGAAAATATCCTTTTTTCTTGAAAATCATTTTATTTTCACAAAATTCCATGCAATTTTAAAAGAAAGATATTTTGTTGAAAATAGTCATGAAATATATTTGAGGAAGCTTCACAAAAATAAGGCTTTATAAAACCATAAAAATCCTTTCATGTCATATAAGTTAAAAAAACATTCTTCTCATACTTTTGCCAGAAAAGTCAAAAAGTACCTCGTCAAAGAATGGTTCCATACATACCATGTAGTAAAAGTAAAAAATGGGTAAAAAGGAATTTAAACATACATGAAACCATTTTTAGGAAACATGGACATTGATGAGAACAATAACCCTAGTAAATACTTACGAATAAACAATCTCGGGTAAGAAAGAGATTGGAAATGTTATCCCGGACCTTAGGTCCGATATGCTTCGTATGGATCTGAACCTCTTGTATAACGATTTAAATAATTTCATTGACTTATTACATAATCATATTCATTGTTATGATATCATATATGCTTCACTTATTACTTTATATTACCCGTTCTTTTGTAAATTCCATGTTAAAGCAGCGTTTTGGGTAAAATCATTTCATTTATCGTATGTGTTTCGACTTGTCGTTCTTGATATTATTAATTATATCCTGATTTACATAATTCCAGAACATAAAACATTATTTATATATAATATATAGTCATCATATACATATATATTATAGATTGATAAAAGGAATGAAAAACACCGTTCCTGGAGACGGTAGGTCGTACGTACGCATGAACGCTGTTTTCGTTTCCTTATTGAATTGAATGAAACTAAATAGATGACATAAATATATATATACATAAATAAAGTAGCATTATTATGTCATATATTTTATTATTATTCATTATATAAACTTTATAATCATTCATGTATGGTTAACATGGATAATGAATCTCATCGCATCGTGGAGACGATAATCCGTACGTACGTACGAGCGATGATATTGTTCCCATAATTATTGAATAGAATTGGAGTGGATGGTATAATATATCAGAATCAGTATGATGTTATAATAACCATATATAGTTATTATTGACACCATTATACCCATCCATGTATGGTTTTGGTGGAAAATAGATTACACCACGGCGTGGAGACGGTATTCCGTACCTACGCACGTGCGGTGATTTCATTTTCCATAGGATGGATAGAAGGTGAAATGGGGTTATTGCATATTTATAATAACATATCAGTATATTATTGATACTTTTGTTATTACAATATAATTAAACAACTAAATAAGAAGATGTTGAAGAAGAAAGAAAATTGAAAGAATCGGTTACAGATATTACCTCTTCTTTGGAACGCCTCTTGGAACCCTCCTCTTAGAGTACTAAAATTGGACTTTGAAGAAGACCAGGACCTCTAGTATGTTTCTGGGGAAGTTGAAAAGGGAAATGGACAGGGTTTGGACGAGATTAAAGGCTCCAAATTATGTGAGGAGAATAGGGAGGAGATGCCCTTTTATAATGGAGGAGAGGGGCACCGTTGGAAATATAATAAAATATTAATTTATATTAAATCCCAACCCCACATAAAAACTTCAAAAATGACCCAAATACGAATATTAGATTATATAGGGTTGTAATCTAATAAACCAATAAAATTTAGACATTTTAGAAATTTATTTTAAACATTATCAACTTGATTTATCCTTATTTAATCAATTTAATTTTATTTGTGGTAATAAAACTATAAATTTTAAATTGTTATAAATAATTACTTATTGGTTGTGAAATTTCCATAATTAGATACTATATAACATTTTAGACCATATAAATTTAAATTTATAATTTTCAAATATTTTTGTGATTTTTAAACAATTTAATAATATGTTATTGTTATAAAATAACAATAGTGTCAATTTTGACACTATTCATTTATTTGAATTTAAATAAAATCCAAACAGAGGATTTATTCAAAATAAAATATTTAATGGGTTTCTAAAAAGTCATGTTAATATATAAAATTAGTGAATCACATTAAATAGTTCATATAATATTTATTATAATATTTTTAAAACCATTTATTTCATATTTCTCTTAATAAAATAATTTCAATATCATTATTATGTCACCTTTAATGATAATTATTTAATCCCTAAAAATTATAAATAAATTCATATGATTTTGGTAATGTTATTAGATTTTTGGAGACTATTCATTTTAGAATTTTCATTAAGTTTATCAATAATGTAAAATTAATATACTTATAAGATTTAAGAGAGTGACATGTTGTCACTTTCTTTGGTTTTAATAATAATTAAATTATTTTCATGGAAACAAGTCCATAAAGTGAATCTATTCCGACCCTTAGGTGATATGTGTCATCTTTTAGTCATCAAATAGAATTTTGACAGGTGTTAGAGTAATTTTATAATATTATATTACCCTTAATTACCCAATTTACCTTTAACTATGGTAAATAAAATTTACCATAGTTACTATTCCTAATGCCCAAAAATAAAAAGTAGCTTATTAATATAACTTGTACCCACTAATTCCAAATATGGAATCCATTTTTCCAAATTCAATTCACAAAATTTGGAAAAATTAAATTAAAATTAATCTCATTGTCGAAAGAAAACGGGTTTTCGTTTAAAATGTAGCAAAAGATTGAATTGATTTAATCTACGAATTCATTGTAAAATCAATGATAATGACTTACATTATATTAAATGTTAAAAATATATTATATTTATACTTTAAAACCATTAAATATTATAATTTAACAATATAAATTATTACGATGAAAAAAGATGTTTTTAATTAAAATATAGCGTGTTTTTACTATTCATTAAAATATGAAAGTTATCAGATGAATATGAAAATTTTATCCAAAGTACATTTTTATATCCTGATTTCAAAGAAGAATTTTATTTTTTTCAAATTGAACTTATAAACTTGTCAAAAACAATATTTAATGTGGGTGCTCCATCAAAAGGCGGAAAAACTACATTTTTTTAAAATATTTATTTTACCTGAAAAATTTATCTTGTTCTCATACAATGTTCTAGAAAATGTGTTAGATGAACAGTAATGTTATAAAATTAAAAATGTAGTTAATAACATTCATAATGGCTAGTTCATAATAATATTATAACTATATATCGTTGTTTTAGCAAAACCTGGTATTGCGTACAACACACTCTATCGAGGAAGGTCACGATTGCGTGTAATGTAAGCCAAGTCAGGGTTGTCTGTTGTGAAAAACTCTTTTTTTGTTTTGTTATAACATAATCCAACCATTTTTCATTTATACATTGAATATATATATATATATTTACTCAATGTTGCGTAGAATGACTATTATCAAATGAACTTGAAATTGTGTGTAACACAATCTATGAATAGTGTTGCATATACTGCAAGCTAATATGGTGTTGCGTATAGAACAAGCTAATTTTGGAGTAAAATAAAACACAAGACATCAATGAAATTAAAAAGAATAATTCTCATAAAATCTCGGGTTGTTACATATAAGATCAACACTTAAATGGTTGAGAACATTGTGGATGGAAATTACACTGTCATTAAATAAGATTTACCATAAATAAATACTACATAAAGAGTATCCATAGGTAATGGTAATAAGAATTTGGTTGATAATGAGGGTTTGTAAATTTTACCACCCATGAAATAAAGATATAAAAATTGATTAGTATCATATATAGAGAACAATAGTCACATGTTCAAAAGGAAATTCATTTTATTCAGACTCAAATAATTAATATTGGATTCAAAAATTTAGTAATGATATATTATATTATGAATAATTGCAATTCTAGTTATAGAAATTTTTTTCCCATTGGGTTGATAGTTGTTTATTCCATATTATACCCCAAACCATGATTTTTTCCCTTTTTATTTATTTTAATAAAAGTGGATGGAGAATTAGGTCTCTTAAATCTGACATTCATGATTATCTTCTAATTGTGTGTTGTTTAGATAAATAATATGTTAAAGTCCTTGGAAAATTTATTTTTGTTAAACCAACATTATATATTTTGTTTTATATATTTTCAAAATATAGATGCCAAAAACATTGGAAGAATTTATCTCAAGCATCAATGAAAATTTCTATTATTATCCATTATTAAAAATAGATGTAGAAAAAACGGTGACCCATTTAGAATCAATTGAAAATGATGTTAAATACCAAATTCAATTTTTTATAACACTTGATAGATCATGAATCTCATTAAATATATTTATGGATTATGCAAAACTAGATATATAGGAATATTCATTTTAATATTCTTATTTCTATAATATTGACACAAGACTAATGATGGATATTTTATCCAAAGGAATACCATTGATATCATATTTTTTATTTTAATTAATTTTAAAATAAATGTGAATGATTCTATCTATAATATTATGGGGCACATTTATCTTCATATTTATTTTAATTCATTTATTTTTCATGAAGAAAAAAATTGTATCATTCCTAATTCGTCTTCGATTACTAAAAACATAAAAGCGATATTTGGGTGATCTTATTATTATTTATAATTTTCTATTATTTTTCTAGTCAAAGTAATGTATTCGGTATTCCATTTTATATATTTATTCTGAGTTATAAATTCAAGATGGTTTATTATTATTACATTGAATTTCTACTAAGGGGACACAATTTTTATATTAATGCTCAATGATCCCATCCATTGGATCCATGGATATTGGTTGACCTTCATGGTAAAATAGTGTATAGTAGGTCATCTCACATTATGTAATACCTCAAAAGGTAAATGTATTATTTATCATGGTGCATCACATGATTCAATACATATTATCATTAAAAATAATGTACGCAAGTATGCTATATAGTTTTTTTGGAATTACAATACTTGTAATAGATTAATATGTGTCTTATACCCACACAAAAGATAAATTTCAAGTGTTTCATGAAAAGTCGTGTCAGTCGATACTCACCATGTATTACCTACTATCTCATAACATATAAAGATATGGTCTTCATGGAGTGTAGTAGATTACCAAACCAGTGACTTATGCAACATTACACATGTTCCACACTAAGTAATTTTTAGTGTGTTGTGTGGATCGACACAAAATGTAATTAATCAATTTACATTAACTACCAAAATAGGATTTGTAACTATTAATTACATGTCATATACTGCACACTCATTCTAGTGGTATACATGAGGTACAATAATGTCATGAAATATGGTTTTATATATTGATATGAATATTTTGTTACAAAATGTGGAATAATACATTAGGTATCTATTGATGCAACACATGGAGTCACATTCCACGTAGTATGTGATAATTGTTGTAGACTTCACGAGACAATTTAAATATCCACAATTGTGGTTTAGTCTTTTTAATATAATTAAACACCATATGGCCTACAATGTAAACATTGTTTACATAATTATTTTAATTTAAAATTTATTTAATTAAATTCATTCTATAAAAATTTATGGAATTATTTAAACATGTTAATGAAAAAAATGGGTAGTGTTTATGATAAGTAAAAAAATTAATAATTTTTTTAATTAAATTCCAATCTGTTTTATTAATACGAGAAATTTAAAATGATTTTTTTTATTGTCAATGATCATGAGATTTTAAATTTTTTTGTGTTGGATTTATTTATATTTTTTTTATTTATTTTTTCATTTATTTATTTATAATTATTATTAAATTAAATAGATGATCTATTAATCATCCCTTCCACATTTATTTTTAAATAGTATATATGTAAATGTATTATATTATACAACCGTAATCCTCAGGTTCCCTGAAATGGAAGGTGAGTATACATTTATAATGGAAAGAGTTCCCAAATGGAGGAGACATTTAGGTACTTGTGCTAAGATGAGTCCAAACAAGGAGAAAAAAAATAATTGATGTTACAACCCAATTATAGTTAAGGATAAAAGATTCATTACATATAGGGTTAAGGTTGGTCAAACACTACTCAATAAACCAATTACTATATTAATCCCACGATCATTTTAAGTCACTATTTTAATTTATATGTTAGTGGTTTTTTAATTATGTAATATTTTTCATGGTTTATTTGGATGATTAAACATGATCACCTATCATGATACTTTGTAAGACATGCGTAAAAAATAAAGTGTATATGACTAATTTTATTGGTTATTGTTAACTATTTTTAAATGATACCATTTAATTTAATTGTAATCCTAAAAATGATAAAATAAAAGAAACAATATACATGAAAAACTAACATGTGAAAATTACATTATCAAATATGATATGATATTTTTGTAAGTTTGTAATTTAATCAATAAATGTGTGGGGAATATAATAAATGAAATTTATATATAATTTTTTTTCAAAACACTCAATATAAAAAATTATTTAATAGAATACCTTCCCTAACTTGATTTTGAATACAACCACAAGTTAGTGTACTAATCTGGACCACATCAAATTAATCACAATTTCCTTGGAATCCTACTGAAATAATTGGGTTTACATAACCATTATATCATCAATAATTGTTTCCTTATCTTTCTAAGTTATACATGGAGGAAACGGTTCATGATATCAATGTTTAGGATTTCAGGATTAGAGATTCCACTCAACCCATCAAGGAGCTATGAAATAAAGAATTTGTAACTTATAAATCCAATAAAAATACAATTAATAATTTAATAAGGGTACCATATGAATTATGTGAAAAAATATAGATCCATTTACAAAAAAAATTAGAGTCACTAACATTGAATAATCTAATGATTTGTTTTATTGGTATATGATAAAATAGTGGGATGCTTAATTAAATCATTGATTAGTTCACAAATATTTATCAATGTAACGTACTAAACATGAATTTTATTTGTTTTAGAAAATTCCATTTTATAAAACCATTTGTTTCATTGTGATCTATATTGGAGAAAGGTAATATATTTTTTATTTTAAACTCCAAGGAGTGGTATACAAAAAAATGAATTATATCAAGAGATAAAATAAATTTATACATATTGGATTCCCTAACTATTATCAATCCTATTTAAGAGCATAGTTAGGAGGATAAGAATGTATTCCATGGACACATGGATTATTTATATAATTTTTGAGGTCTCATGTTATCAGCTTTGACTGGGGATATTTAGAGGATTCATGACTATAAAATTTCTTATTCCAAAATTTCTCACTAACATGATGGTTATCAAAAAAATAAAGAAATGTTAGGCATGAGTTCTCTATAGAAAATTTCACATATATTTTATGGGAAATAGACCTTGTTGAACCTCATGTGGACAAGATTATTGGAAAAATTATTTATTTAAATATATATAATTTTTGATGCATAATCAGATGTTTCCAAAGCACATGGTTTTTCTATTCCATCGAGATTATTATGTATAGTTGTAAATTGAAACATGAAAAATATATTTATGTCACTTATCTAAATTTTTAATATTTACCCACTATATTTATAAGGATATTATGTATAAAAAAATTTCTTGTCCTTATGGTGGAAAAATGATATTCATAATAAATGAACTATGGATTTTGACACCCTTCATTGAAGTGAAATATCCAGAGGAAGGTGAAAGATTAAGTTATTTTTTTCTTATTGAATGGAAATTTTAATATGAATAAAACCGCATAAAAATAATAATGATAAGGTTTTTGTTAAACTATTATTGAGTATTACCATTATATTAATAATGATTGGTTATCAAATACAACTTTTAGTTTATATCTTTGTATCTAAATATAAGATCTGATATGGTTTTGGCGGATTACATAGGTGAGGTGGATCTTTGTTCTTTTAATGTATGGGCATTAGTTGTGATTACAAGAAGAGACTACCATCTCAATTTACCAATTTAAATGGTTATAGTTTTGAATATCTATTATTATATACCCAGTATATCCAAGAACATAATTTTTATATCTAGATTAAAAATTTATAGTTTTATTTTCATGTTTGGAAAGAAAAGTATGAAATTTTATAAAGATACTATAATTTATGATTTAGAAAATCCAACTAATTTTATTCATGTACATGAATATAAAAAAACAAGTCTTATAAAATGATAGCAAATCAAGTTCACGTGAGTTGCATTACACCTAATTATGGAATCAGCAACTTTGTAATTTAATCCAAAATTATTTGATTAGAATATATGAAGAAGGGTATTTATATTCTTTAAAATTTAAACCCTTGGACGTATTTTATGAATTTTTAAACTGAAATGTTTCAAAAATATATTTTTAATTGAATATCAGAGATCCATAGTGCTTCTAAAATTAGATAATAATGATTCATGTGTGCATTTTCCAATAGAGGCTAGTTGTGGATACTCATACTTCATTACATAAACTAAATAATTAAATATATATATATGAATATATATAAATGATGATGTGTATCTGTGATTACACTATGACATATAATTAATACAAGAGTTAAGTAGATAAATAACATGATAAGAAGATAATAAATATTCACTTGAATATAGGTGGATATTATTTTAACTAAATTTTCCTTGATCATAAAAAGTGGTTATATATTATTCTTAAAAATCACCAATTCTTAAAACCCAAAGTGCAATTATGTGATTTAAGAGAATAACTACACCTTATTCAATATGGAATGATTGATTGAGTGTTTTGAAATAATATATGTCCCCATGTCTTTTATAGGTGGTGAAATTATGTGGGAATTTTATTTAGTGGTATGAGATAATTTTGAGTGGTAAAATAGACATTTTTTCCTAATATATGATTAAATAAAAATTCTATCATTATATCATTAGTTCTTCAATGGTTCTGTTACCTTTGGGTTGAAATTTGGTGAGATTTAATGGCAGATGAATTTTTTGAAATTTATTTTTAAAAAAATATATATTTTTTTAGAAAAGAAAATGAATAAAAAATACTCACAATAAAAAATATTAAAAAAGAACCTGTAATCCCTCATCAACCACAATAATTTCCAAAAATACCATATATAAAACCAAAATAAATTATAAAGGTTATAGTGCTAATATATTGTGAATGAATTCAATGATTTTTATTTCATCTCTCTCGTTATGTCATATATGGGGGGTTTTATTAGGTAACGTTTTATCTCTCTTGGGGTATCAAGACTTAGTGTTAACATTTCAATATATATTTTTATTGAATTATACTATTTCAAATTAATTTAATATAATTACTTTCCCTTTCTGATTTCATTCCTACACATGATAAAATAGTGGAGGGGATCTCAATCATGTAATGTATGGAATAAGAGATGATAGTGAAGGGGGAGCTCGAGAACATTATCCACAATGGCTATTTGGACCTGATTATGGTGGAGCTATTATGGAGTGTGGCCCAGAGTCTATATCTATGATGATTTTCCCTATGGTTGTCCATATATTTAGTTCTTCTCCAATATCCTTTTATACTAGATGTTTTTTATTATTTCAACCTTATATGAGTTGTTGGGTACTCTTTTAGAATCATCATGTCCTCATTCATTTTGAAACTTCTGTTTCGTGATCTTTGAATGTGATATTTTTAGAAACCCATAAATACAGTGTTTAGATCAATGAACACGTGTCATGTATTATTCTTTATGGGAATGATTTTAGAAAGAAGACTACAAAACATGTATTAATTGTAGATATATTTTGTCATGTGACTCAGTGTGTGGATATGTGCTCAACAAATTACTACTTGTGGGGGAAGATGGAAATTAATAATACATGGCTGGAAACTATATATTGTAAATGGCCACAGTCCATGTGGGGTACATGGACAAAAAACCATCTGATGAACATGACTAGATACCCTGTGTGTGTGGCATATCATGTAATCAAGAGATGTTTCATGTGATCAGTTTTTACAAACCATGTATGGCTGAGAAACATGTTTAGAGGGGTTAGATGGGGCTACACAAAATGTATAGTATGTTAGATGTAATTTAATATTATTCTAAAGAAGGATTTTGGTGTCTTCATTATAGAGTCTCTATCCTTTTAAACATGTTATTACAATTTTTATTAATAATTAACCATTAAATAAAAAACAAGGATCGTAATGTCAAGTGTCTTTAGAAGACTAAGAATATAAAATAAAAATATGGAAATATATTAGGGCATATTTATATTAATCTCACGTAATTATCCCCAAACACCATTGTGTCCCTACATATGCATATGGTAAATTGTGAATAAATAGACAAAAGGGATGATCTAAAAGCCCAAAAAGGGAATAACCATAGTAATAAAGTATAACACATGGTTTTTAAGGGACAAAATGATGACCTAAAAGGTATGAAACTTGAATAAGAACATGGAAAAAAACATATAGAAAATGGGATCATGTGATCATGAAAACATAGGGAGTTGGATGCAATATATAATATGACATATAGATGAGTCTAGGCTAACTACCAAGACAATATCTCACGGTGGAAGAAGTATCATAATGGATTCAGTTTAATACTTAATCCCATAAATTCCATCTCATGAGAATTAACATTTCATAATGAATTTGATCATTATCTTGGCTTACTCATTATAACCTGTTCATGAATATGTGTTCCCCATAATGAGTCAAACATGTGGTTAAAATGTAAGTCTTACCCATCAAAGGAAATGGGAATTGTAATCTTTCCATAAGGCAGGATGACAGGGTTAATCATAATGGTATCCATAAACGAATGGATTAAATCAATTTTGGATAATCATAAAATAAAATAAAAATATATCGTACATAATTATTTACAATTGAAGTGATTACATTGAAAAGAGTGTTTAAGAAACATTAGAAGAGAGCCTATTTAGTGTAATATAATTCAATATATTAATGAGTATTTAAATTATAAAATGTAAAAGTATATTTTAAATAATTAGAAATGAAATAAATTGTTTTTCATGATAAAATGGGTGATTTTGAGAAACAAATGGGGGCTTAGAACAATTTTTGGATTGTACATGATTATGAATTTCCCTTTAATCATTTTTTCTTGTCATGAGAAATCGATAAGGGAACCTTATAAAAAAAGTATTTACCCATTAAAGAGTGATTAATATAGTAATATGAATTTTTTTGGAACATATACATATAATATAGAATAATTATTCAATAATAATGATGAAATACATTAGGGTAAATAGAGGGAAATTGTAATTTGAATGAAAAATAGAGGGCTGATATATCCATTAACATATGAATAAATTTTTTCTAAAAATTCAATTAATTTCCTAGATAATCAAATTACATATTTTAATTATTTAATTCAGAACATATTAAACATGTATTATATTAATTTCCGTTAAGTCCATTTTGATGAGTTATAATGATTAATTTTGTTATTAAATGGGGTTCCTTTCAAGGTTTTATTATCAATTCCCTTTAGTATAATTATGTTTTTCTTTTCAAATGGAAGAGAAAATAAAAAAAGTGAACAAATTTTTATAAATATAAATCCATAATTTTAAATGGTCTGATATATAATTTTTTATATAAGGATGATTCATTTGAAAAATTGCTATTGTGAATCATTTCTTTTTTGGCGGTTTTTCAATCATCGTGAACTAATATTGTTTTATAATTTAATTTTTCATTTATATTTAAGTTACATAACATGAATATGATATATTATATATTTTTAAATTAGTTTTAACTATTATAATGGTATTATGTCCAGACTTTAAGGTGGTAATGGAAAATGAAATATCAATGTTCATGAAAGCGCTAAATCAACATATCACTGATGATTTTTTCATTTTCTTGTTAAAGGAATAATGGAAGAGATTTTACGATAGGTATTCCATTAAGAAAATAAAATTACATTATATATATTATAATTGAGTAATAATTATATTTTTCATATGATATGTGAGGATAAAATAGAAGATATATAGAATTTAAAAGAGAATGAATGGAGGATTTTACATCTTGAATATCGTGTACTTGAGATCCTCCTTATAGAGCATGGTCTTGGTTAATTGTTGATAACAGAATCTCTTGAACATGAGGAATAGGATTTTGAAGTTATTTGGGTAGACATTAGAGAAGATACTAGGACTAAAAGTCTTGTGTATAATGAGTGCTGAGGGGTTGTATTTATATGGGAGGAGATGGGTTTGTTTGGTTATTTTATTCATTTGTTTGTTGTTTTTGATGAAGATGTTAAATAGTGTTGATTAATATGTCTAAATATAATAAATGGTTTATAAGAGAATGAACTAATGGGTTACTACATCATCCATACAACATTTATGACTCAAAAATTCATGTATTTTCTAAATACAGTAAATTATCATATTTCAATATTCACTAAAAACGTAATTATTTTAAAAAATTGCCATGATTATACCTACCCGTTTATTAGATGATTAGATATCATAAATAGACTCCATTTTATGAAAATAATTATCGAAATATGTGAAAATTATTTTTTAATTAAAAACAATCATTTACTCAAAAAATACATAGTTTAATATTATAATATATTTAATGAACCTTTGAAAATTTAATTATAGTTTCATAAAATTATATAAGAATTATAATAAAAAATATTAATAATTTATGAATATATTTTATAATAATAAATTTTCTTATCAATTATTATATTATTTATAAAAAAGTAAATAAGAATTTATGTTATAAAAAACACTTAATTTATCATTTTTAAAAAATTATTTATATATACCATAATATAAATATATCAAATTTTTATTAATAGGAGACAGAAATTTAGTTTTTATATGAATTGGTGAGGTTAATATTCTAACCACAAGATTTGTAATCCTAATGTTCTTATTATTATTGCAATGGTCAGGTTATTATTACCGAGGACAAATTTCTAACAGTCATAAGGTTTTACTTCTTAGAAATGCCTATTATTCTATTCCTCAGTCAATAATACATTCTAACAAGGTTATATATAATTTCCAATTTTAAATTATTGTCTTATTATTAACATTATAATTTATTTCTATAGCTTTAGTCATGAGTGCAGTCATTCTAGTGGATCGAGGAGACATAAATTTTCATATTCGTATTATCTTATTTTATATTTATAGACCCACAATAATATTTGGAATTATTATTGTTTAATTTTCAATATAATGTATCATTATTTATTTACGAGAATAATTTTTTAATTTGGTTTTCTATTGATGTATGTGCTTTATTCTACATGACATAATTATAAGAAGGGAAATATTATCGATAATATTCTGGGATGTTACATTCATGCCAAAGAACTACGAATAGGGATTAGGGGAGTTCATTTGGTGTATTTTTACACATATAGCCGGATGAAACAATGCATTTGGTAGTTTTTTGAATTTTAAGAGAAATATCAGTGGGAGTGATATAGGATAGATAGGGTTTTCTTAACAATGCTACTCATTATTACATATAAATACATGATTTATTATATAAGAATAAACATAAAAAACCTAAAATTTCACGAAGAATAGTGTATTTGGGAATAAGTTACATTATATACCAACCTAAAACATGGGATATAAAAATTATTGAACACTTTCTTAACATGATCATAAAATTCCAATTAACATAAAGCTGCATAGGATAATATTGGGAAAATCATAATAAAATGGAGAAATATAAATCAAAATAAAGGAATAAACAAGTCATAAAATGAAAAATATCATACATGTTAGAAATTAGGTATATCCATGTGGCATAAAAATAGTAGTAACCAAAAACATGAAAAATCAGACATGATATATCATGGTAATCATAAAGGCAATATGGTAAATTTGGTAACAACTCAAAACATCACATCATAATCTTAGTTCAAGGAAAAACCCACCAATAAATCATTTTGGATAGAGTCCCATAATGGAATTAGGTTAAATCCCTTTCTCAACATGACATAACATGATAATAAATATTACCTAATTTATTGGACTGCTATTTTGGTGCACCCATCATATTCATTTCATTTTGATGCTTACATGTGACACATTAATCATAAAATATGGACTAAGTCATCGTCATAATTTATTCCATGATTAAAGTGAGTATAATAAATATATGTAAGTCCCATGCAAATATATATATATACATAAAGGTCAATACCCTTGAATGAAAAATTAGTATGGTACTCAGTATATAATTGTTTTGTCATGGAAAATCACAGTGAAATTTCAGCAGTATAACGACGTTACATTGAAATTCAAAAAATTGGTTGATGAGAGAGAAAGTGGTATTTCAAAATTTTAACATCAAATTGGTTGTAATGGGTTCATTTAAGGACATATAACAACATTTGGAAATGAAAATTGAATGTGTATGTTCATAAATAAACATGAATAAAGAGGAGAAGGTGAGGATCCCTTATAGAATTTTAGCATAGTGATGAATTAGGTAAGGAACCAAATGGGGGGTGATAAATGATAACTCATTGAAATAACATAAAATTGAAATTAGAGAAATGATTATAGATGAAAAAAATATAACCATTTGAAATTAAAATAACTAATTTCAAATAAGTTGCGTGAATTCGAAAGGAGGAGAGGGAGGTCCCTTATTAGAATGTGTGAGACCCAAGGCTGGTAAAGGACTTCTTGAGAGCTTGGGAATCGTGGGAGGACTGTAGATAGTGTAGTATAGAGTAAGGAAATTGTATATAGTGTTTTATTGATAGGAAAATTTAGCATGCATTTTTTTATATAGGAAAAGAGGGGGATTTCATTATTATTTAGGTTTTGGACACTACATAATAAAATATCAAAAACCACACACCATCCAGTGGTTTTATCATAGTTTCTAGATAATGGGTGTGGTTTAAATTATTTTATTAGACAAAGGGACAAAATTATTATAATATTACCACTTATTATGTGGAGGTGAGTCGCACTCTTAAAGAAATGATTTTAAAAATGTAAAATATATCATAAGTTTAGGAGGAATCACAAAGACTTTATAAAATAAATAAAATAAACATAAAATAACATTAATTTAAATTGAAAAAATAAATTTGTTCATGGAACACACATATAATACTTACTACATCACATTTCTATCATTATTAGATCATAAAACACGACGTATATTTACATGGTATTTAATTTTTACGTGAAGCTTTGATTGTCTTGGAAAATCATGAAAAAATCAACGTTGGATAACTTTAATGTTATGATTTTAAAAATAATCTTAAAATCCTCAAAATAATTTTCTATATATGAGAATTTTCTATTTTTAATATAATGGAAAAAATTTATTGAAATTGACGGGGTTTGGACAATGAAAGATATGAACCTGAATAAAATTTACATTAGATATCCTAAAAATTATATGATCATTTAAATTTTAAAAAAATTATTTTATAATTATATTTCATTAAAATATTATTTATTTCAAAAATAAATTAATTCAGATGTTAAATAATTTAATTTTAATATTAATGAAAAATATAATTTCGGATTTATTGTATCAAAATAAAAACCATTTACAATGTTACAGTAATTGGATGAAATTATATTCGTTATTATATAAAGTAAGGTGTGTGATGTTTGGAATTTCATGGGGATATTTTCTGAACATGGTTTGGGTCATGATCTCAATGGGATTGAAATTATTCCATAAATGGTTCTATACATGATAAAGTTGTTTGATATTAGCTTGGGATTTATCAGGGTAAATCCAGGAAATTTTATATCCCAGAGAATCTTTGATAAATGGGCTTCATAGGGTATGATCCTTCTAGTTTTGGCCATCATATCCTATGTAAATATGAATTTTAAATGTTAAAACCTTATGTTTATATTAACAATCTAATCACTAATCAAAGAATATATTGTCAAATGTAAAGATATGGAACGATAATTTAAACAAAATTGGAAATAACAAAACAAAACACAAGAATGTTTTTTAACCATATTACATAACAAAAAATAAAAATTGAATTAAATGCGTGGAATTTATATATAATAGTTTGGGTCGTTTAAATATTCCCCCATTTAAAAATTTAACCCCCAAATTATTTTCCCACACAAAAACTGATTGGGGTAACTCTGCTTCATCTCCTTATATGGTTACCATGTTGAATATTCAATATTTTGGTTTCTCCAAAACACATTAAATAGGTTTATTGTCTTATTTTGTAAAACATTTGTTGTAAGATGTTAGATATTAATTGGGATATCCACATAGAGAGGTCATTATCCAATGGTACCACCTCTAGATGGAGTTCCTGTGAGGGGTCAAGTATGTACTTTATCAAGAGGGATATATAGAATACATCATGTACATGATTTATGTTTTCTGGGACTGATAGTCGATAGGACACCGCTCCATTGTGATCAAGAATCTCAAATGGAATGATGTATCTTGGAATATTCTTTCCCTTCTTCCCAAATCTCATAACATTCTTCCTTGGAGATAATTAGAGGAATACGATGTATCTTACATGAACTCTACGTCTTAATGAAAATTGCTAGCATAGCTATTCTATAGAATTTGAGAGCCCTTATTGTGAAGCTAAAAGTTCTTAACCTTATCATCCATTTGTTTTAACATATCATTACATATGAGTTTTTGTTCTCAAAACTCATCCCAATATATCCGTGTTCTGGGCCTCATCCCTTAAAGGGATTCATAGGGGACCATTTGGATGCTTGAGTGGAAACTGTTGTTTTTTAATAACTCGTCCAAAGGAAGATATCGATCATGTAATCCATTGAATTAAATTGATAATTCTCTAAATATTTCCTAAAGAGTTTAGATTGTCTTGTCAAATTGGACAATAATTTTTATGTGAAAAGCTACACAAAAATTCAAATTAGTGCTTAGAGAATACTGGAGACGTTTCCAAAACCTAAAGGGGAGACACAGATCTCGATCAGACACAATTGATAGTGGAACTCCATTCAGCATCACCAATTATCTGATTTATATTCTTGAAAGTTTATCTAGTAAGAAATAATCTCAAATCACAATGTAATGTGTTGTCTTTATGATATGATCCAGGACAACCTAGATAGAAATTTTTCTTATGGATGTCTTTAGAAGTCTGGTGACAAAGTCCATGGTGATATTTCATATACCTACAATGTTATGATTAATGGATGAATCAAACCATTACTATTATACCTCTTATCATTCACCTTATAATATACCAATCACTTTGATGTAAAATCAGTTATTTCTATTTCTTGTTTTCCAAAAAATAGTTCCCTTAGAGATCTCGATAAAACATTATGTTTCCTAGGAGAATAGACAATTAAAAACCATGATAATAATATAATAGATCATTATTTAACTCATAATTTTATGGAATACAAAGCCTTGAACAAAATATCACAATTCCATTTTCACTAAAATAAACTTTGAGGATTTCCCTTCTCATAGAGTTTCCACATTCATTTGAATTCTCAAATCATCTTTTTGATCAACCTTTACCCTTTCATGAAGAGATAGTTGAGAAATAATTTATGAATGGATAGATGTTGTTACTTCCTTTCTGATTCCCATGTTCATAAAATTAAGATATAATAATATTTTTTCATTCCTAATTTTCATAAATGAATAAATTGATGGATCATTTTTAGTAATAGAATCTACTAATTTATTAACTTTACCTGAATGGTACTGAATTGATCATTTATAGTCCTTGATCAGATATATCTCTTTTCAATGGTGAATATTAATCTCTTATCATGTGAATATATATTTGAGACTTTTGTGATCTATATATATTTAATACTTCTGCAAAAAGGGATAGTGGCTCTATATTTTCAAATAGAAGATCACGACATCCAAATATATATCATTCTTTGGATAGATCTGTTCATGAATGATCAAATTCCTTGGCAAATAGGCTAATAATTTTTCATTTTTAATCAACACAAATCCAAATCCCTTTTTTTAAGTATCTCTGAAAATTATGAAATGTTCCCCACTTGTGGGTAGTGTCAGCAAGGGGCTATGATAAATCTCTTTTACAACTCATTCATGATTTCTTAACATTCTGCATTCCAATTAAAAAAGATTCCCTTTTGAGTTTTCTAGGTAAGAGGGTTTGACAATCATGATAATGATATCATATATAATAAATAATATCCAGGTAACCCAAAGAAACTACAAATATCCATGACATATGCCGGCCCCATACATATTTCAATTCATTTTTTCTATGAAGGATCCAAAGAAATACTATTCCTTGTGACGATATTCTCCAATAATGAGACTTAAATCAACAAAAAATCACACTTTATATACACTTTATAAATATTATCCTTTACCAAAATTGGAATACTACTCAGATACTCCCCATACTTCTCATTGGTTTTGAAGTATATTATAATATCACCTATAAACATAGCCACAATTTTTTTGAGATAATATCTAAAGACTATATTCATCATGTCCATAAATATTTATGTATCATTACTGAGTAAGAATGGAATTACTATGAACTATTAGTTCCCATACAATGTATGAAAATTTGTCTTCGGGATATCATCGTTCATTACCCTTTTTTGGTAATATATCGACTATAGATCCACCATAGAGGTGTATTATTATCCACACAGTTGATCAAAAAATTCATGAATCCATGGTAAATGATACTTGTTATTTTTCATGATCTTGTTGAGCTGATGATAATAAATAAGAAGTCACATTGACCCATCCTTCATTATGATGATGAGGACTAGTGCACCCCATGATGAAGTACTTCAGTGTACAAACCCTTTATCCATATTATTAGGTTTTAGTTTATTTAGTTATTGAATTTGCACAATGGTGATCCTATATGAATTCTTGGATATTGATAATACCCCAGGTATAAATCTTAATTGAAATGTCGATTTATCAAATAGGATAATGACCATGAAATTAATCATAATGCACATCAGTGTATTCCCTCACAATAGGCATGTGTACGAGGATGGTTCATTCCGTAGAAAAAAAATATTTGAGAAATATATTTTTTCTCATATGGGAGTAGTATCAAATATTGAGATGATTATGAAAAAGAATATTCATCCTCTTCCATGAACTATTATAGAATTTGTGTTTGATTCGCCATATAGAGAGTGATTTCCTTTGTGCAGCTATTTATGTTGGATCAGTGTAGGGAAAGCAAATACATGCATATAATTTATCAAATTCCAATAGAGGGAGTAGGAAAAGGTTCTTTGGGAAGTCCAAACCACAAATTTTGACAAGGGAGGAGTTATATACTTGGGACTCAATAATTTCTCTACTATCTATCTTCATGAAAATATATAATTCAATGCTTTTTGGTTTTTTTGGATAGTTATAGAAAACTATTTTGTTATTATGGAACACAGAGAAGTATAATCAAATTTCATGTATGGTATTAATTAATGAAATAATAGTGCACATGTCCAAAATTCATTATTGGGAATCACATCTTCGGTAGTGATGGAAAAATATCACCCTTTCTACATTGGAGGTTTTTGGTAGTCTCAAAAAAGGCTTGTATTCGAGAATTGGTTGGCAGTGTGATCTCATTCATTGTAGTGGAATCAATTGAAAAATAATTAAGAGTTGACCAAAGAATTCCTTTCATCTATTTCATTCATGGGTTTTCCATGTATTAAAATTTTATATAGGTTTCCTAAATTCCCACACCAATAGAGTTTCCTCATTCCCATAGAAAATTTCCAGGGTGCATCTCTCAGCACTATTTATAAGTGGGATTTTACTATTTTATATCACCATTAAATTTATCCAATAGACCACAAAAATTAATCTCCACAATACTCTTCTTATCCTTGTGATAACCTAGGTATTATATGATATCAATCTCAAAATTGAGGGTATGTTTAACAATTTATTCTTAGTTTTCAACGTCACGGATTGATAAGGCTTGTCTAATACAAGGATTCATCCCACCAATGAAGTGGTAAACCTTATGTTTGGGGGTAATGAAAATACTGAAGTCATATCATACAATTATTCTGATTTTTACCTCATAATCGACAATAGTTTCATTGTATTTTTTCTTGAGTTCAATTAAATACCATTTTATTTTATGATTGAGAGTTAAAAGAAAGTATTTATTGAAAATACATTTTCTGGAATTCATTACCCAACATTGCTTTGATCTCTTCTTCATGCATCATATCCTTGACCAATGTCATGTACTAATGAGCTTCTACATCTATTTGATAAATAAATAAAGAAGTACATTTTCTTGTTCGTAACAGTGAAAGATGGATAATATTTTCTCAATAGAGTTAATCAATTTTTTAGTGATTAAGAGATTAGATGATCTCCAGAATGGTGGAGGACTTTATCACATGAATATCTCAATTGCGGTGTGTTATATCTTTTTATGGTTCGGATACTTAACTTGGTCATTATTTTTATTTATACATTGAGTTATCTAATAGAGTATCATGGAAGTATTTGTGATTACCAATACGATCGGGTTGGCCATCACATTCGGGGTAGTCACCACTTAGCCCTTCACATTGGTTATTAACTAAATTCCTCCTATTTAATGTAATTGGATATAATTAATGGAAAATTAAGGATGAGTATGTTTGCCTATTAAACACATAAAGGGGAATCCAATGACCAAAAAGTTATAACTTATAAATTATAGTTATTTCCTTGACTAATGAAATTTCAGGCATCAATATATGTGATTTGTGATCTATTTCCAAGCATTTATCCCTATCGGAATTATTTTACCTTAATAAAGGGTTGTAATGAGATTATAAATTTACCAATGAATATCTCCTAGGAGTGTCAAACCAATTGTGTAGTAAAACCCATTATCGTGTACCAAGTTATCCCGAGTCAGGCTCAGAAAAACATGTCAGAGTGTTACTCCTAGGTACATCGGTACCAGAACCACATCCACTTGTATTATCCATAAGGGGTGTAATTTATTGAAAACCCATTTAATATATATTTAACACAATTTAGGGATGTTTCCATATACTTTGTCTTATCCCAAATTCATTCACTATGGTTCTCAAATCCTTATCCGAAAAATAAATGAACATTTCCACAAATACCAACTATAACATCCCTTCTCTTTATTATACATTAATAGATGTTTTATTAAACATGACTACACATAACAGTACTAAAAATATAGAGAATTATATTTTCATTGGGAATTAGGAACATTGAATAAAAAATTATGACATGGGATAAAAAACATTATTGAACACTTCCTTGATATTATAATAATTTTACCCTAAAATTAAAACTGCATGGAATAACCTTTGGGCACACATAAAAAGGGATGATATATAAATCCCACTAAGGGAATAAAAAATTAATAACATGAAGATGTTGAGAGATGTAATACAATAGGAATATCAATAGGGCATAAAAATGATAGGAATCATAAACATGAATAATGTGACATGATATAACATGGTAATCATAATGGTAACATGGGAAATGTGGAAACAACTTAAAAAATTACTCCATAAACTTAGGTCAAGTTATGGTAATCACCAAACAATTGTTTTCACAATGACAATCGTGGTAAAATTCTGACAGCATAACGATGTGACATAAAAATTCTTAAAAACTATTTATCTAAGAGAAAGGGTTCTATCATAATTTAATCATAAACATTGTGGTAATAGGGATATGGAATTAAATTTCCAAACATTAGTAAATTTAAGTAGAATTCATAAGTTCATAAATAAACACAAATAAGGAAGATAAGGTGAGGATTCATTACGGAAATTTTCCACAGTAACTGATTAGGTAAGGGTAAAAATGGGGAAGAATAAATTATCCCTCATTATAAAAACATTAAATGGAAAGTAAGGGAGTGATTATAAATGAGTGAAAATATAGACATTTAAAATTAATATAACTAATTTTTATTAATTTTATTGAATTTAAAAGGAGGACATGAAGGCCCCATACTTTAATATATGACTCCAAAGGCTTGGTATATAATTCCTGAGAGTTAGGGGGCACTATGTGAGGACTCTAGAGAGTGGATGTTAGAGTAAGGACATAATCGAATAGAGATTGGATCGGTTTATATTGGGAATGAGTGGGATTTTATTATTATTTTAGATTTAGACACTAAATAATAAAATATCAAAAACCATAATGTATCCCATGGTTTCTCCCCATGGATTCATGAAAATGGTAGTGGTTTACATTATTTTATAATTCTAAGGATCGAAATTATTAATTTATTACCATCAGTGATGTGTAGGTGAGTCACAGTCTTAAAGAATTGATTTCAGAACCTTAAAATATATTACATGTTTTTTGGATTCTCATAGGATTTATAAAAGAAAAAATATATACCTAAAATAACATTATTTTAATGTAAAAAACTAGTATTTCATCATATATCTGTTTTATATTACTTATTACATCAAATTTGGGTCAATATGTTTTCACAAAACACAATGTATATTTGTAAGGTTTTTAATTATTACCCAAAAATGAGACTATCATAGAAAATTATGAAAAATTATCCATTAGATAATTTTGATATTATGATTCAAAAAAATAATTATTTATTCTAAGTAATTTTATAAATATATGAAATGTCACTTTTAAAGTAATGACCCATATTTACTAAAAATGACAGGTTTTTTATAATAACATTTTTTGAACCCTAATAAAATTTCATTTGACTTCATAAAAATTATATGATCATTAATTTTATATAAATTATTTAATAATAATATATGATTAAAATATTATTTATTTCAAGAAACCATTAATTCCGAAAATAATTAATTTTATTTTCATATTTACAAAAAATACAATTTGATGTTTATTGTATAAAAATAAAAATCATTTACATAATAAAAATAATAGTATTAAAGTAGATCTATTATTCTATAAAAAATAATTTGGATAATCATATTGATATGGTCATGATACATATTCATTTCATACACCATAAACACCATTAGAGTAAGGTTCGTGATGGTGGGACGTTCATAGGGCCATTTGGAGATCCTAGTTTGGGCCTTGATCTCGATGAGATTTAAATTCTCATGTAAACAATTTCACTAATACTTATTTTTTTGGATATCTACTTGGACTTGGATAAGGAAAAATCCATGACATGATATCTCCCTCAAGATCTCCAATAAATGGGATTTATAGGGTAAAATCCTATTTTTTGATGACATGTCTTCATTTTTCTATGTCAATTATATTTCATAAAGCCTTATATTTATACTCATCATGTGATCACTATTCAAAAAAAATATTATCAATGGTAAAGATAATTAACAATAATTTAAATCTAATTATAAATAATAAGACAAAATAATTTATTGTTTTCTCTAGAATCATATTATGTAAAAAAAATTAATTTAATTAAAATGGGGAAATATTATTTATAATAGTTCAGTTCATTATAATATTACCTCCTTTAGAAATTTCACCCTAAAAATTTTCTTTTTCCACACTAAAATGGATGAGTGTAACACTACATTGTCGCCTCTACGGGTTCCCATGTTTCTTCTTAATAATTTTGGATTTTCCGCAACAATATAAAAAGGCTCATTGTCTTATTTCCTAGAAATGTTTCTCTATAATCTAATATCATCACTGGATAATCCTTATAGGAAAGGTCATTGTCCCATGGTACAACTTTTTGATTGATTACTTGTGAGGTGTCCAGTATATACTACCTCTATAAGTATATATGTAATACATATTGTACTTGATATAGGTTTTGTGGGAGTGTTATTTGATAGAACATATCTCTTATCTAATCAAATATCTCAAGTGGTTGAATATATCTTGGACTAATATTTACCTTTATCCAAAATTTCATCACATTATTCCATGGAGATATGTAGAGGAATACCATGTCTACGACATCTAACTCTAGGTATCATGGATGATTGTTAGCATAAATCTTCTATTGACTATGCGTATCCATGATATGCAGCTGAATTGTTTTAACCTTCACCACCTTTTCTTCAACCAGTTCAGTACTGGAAATTTTTTGATCCCTAACCTCATTCCAACATTCTGGTGTTCTACATATATTCCCATATTAGGATGCATAGAAATCCATTTTGATTCTCGATTGGAAACTATTGTTGAAAGGGAACACAATCATAGGAATATTTCAGCTCCATCCTTTTTAATGTCAATTTAGAATTATCTCCACATGTCCCCAAGTGATTATATATTTCACTCATATTGGTCATCTGTTTGAGGGTGATAAGCTATTCTAAAATTTTAGCTTCGTGTTTAGAAAATGCTGGAGACTTTTCCCAATCATATAGGTGATTCTTGTATATCGATTAAACAAAATCTATAGTGGTACTCCATACAACCTCACACATATCTAATATATATCCATAAAGGTTAACCCAATGATAAATCATGTAAAATAAAAATGAAGTGTGATGTCCATAGAAGATGATCCATACAACCCATATAACATTTTTTTCTTTGGATGTGATCAGAAGTCTAATGACAACGTCCATGGTGATATTTTCTCATTTCCATGTTAGTAAGGGTAATTGTTGCCTCATCTCCTTTCAAGTATTCCTTGCATCCATCACTTGCAGACATACCAAGAACTTCTATGTATATTCATCGATCTCCTTCTTTATTTTTCCAAACCTATAGTGCTATTGGAGATCTCGATACATATTTGAGTTTCCTAGGATAATGGATAAAGTTAAACAATGTGCATCTTCCAATATTTCCTTCTACAACTCAGGATTATATTGAACACATATTCTTGAACCAAATCTCACAATTCCTTCTTCATTAACAATGATGTCTAATGATTTATCTTGGCATAGAGTTTCTACATTTTATGAATTCCTACATCATATTTTGGAGCATCCATTAACCTTTAAATAAGCGCTGGTGAAGAAATAATTTAAGAATGGATGGATGATGTTCCTTCTTTTATGATTCCCATTTCCATCCTCTACAATTAAAAGAAGACTTAATCCTTATCAATTCTCATCAATGATAATATTTCTAGATCCTTTCTACTTAGAGAATCAGAAACTTTAATCTCTTTACTTGGATGGTGGAGAATTGAGAATTCATAGTCCTTGATTAGCTCTAAACATCTTTATTGGTTCATATTCATATCTTCCAGTGTGAATATATATGATACCTTTGTGATCCACAATTATATTACACTTATTATGAAAGAGATAAAGAAAGTATATTTTAAAATATAAGATCACTGCATCAAACTCCAGATCATACGTTGGATAGTAATATTCATGAACATTCAACATCTTCAAAGTATAGACTATAAATTTTTCATTTTCCATCAACACACATCCTGATAACTTATTCGAGTCATTTTTTTAAATTAGGAAACATTCTCCACTAATGGGTTGTGTGACCACATGGGTAGTGATAAGCCTCATTTTCCACCCATTAAATCATTCATCACATTCATTATTACAGGAAAACATGATTCCCTTCCATGATATATTAGTAAGAGGGTTTAGAAATCATGAGAAATTTCTCACAATTCAAAGGTAATATTAGGATAACACAAAAAAAATATAGATATCTATCATGGATGATGGCCTTTTCCATCCTTCATTTCCATTTAACTTAATAGATCCATATATATCCCATTACTTATGATGTTATCCCCCATGAATGAGAATTTATTTGACTAGAACTCACACTTTTTGTACTTTCCATAATTCTTATCATTTCACAAGGCCTTAAAAACTATTCTTAGATTATCCTTATTATCCTCCTTGGTATTGGAGTATATCAGAATATAATCTTTAAATACTACCATAAATTTGATGACATAACCTATAATTAATCTGTTAATAAATTACATTAAAATAGCTAGAGAATTAGTGAGTATGAATGGTGTTACTATGAACACATAGCTCCCATACCATATATGAGAATCACTCTTGGAAATATTCTCCTTATTTACGATAACATTATAATATCCATACTAAATATCCACCTTAGAGAGGTATTATTATCCATGTTACAGATCAATAAAGTCCTCAATCTATGGAAATGGATACTTGTTCTTTATCATGATCTTATTGAGCTAACATCAATCAATGAAAAAGAGTGTTGATACATACTTCGTCTTGATAAAGAGGAATGGTTGACCCCACGGTGAAGCACATGACTATATAAACCTCTTATAATGAGTCTCCAATATTTTTTTCTTTAGCTCATTTAGTTTCACAACATCTTTTCTATATAAGGTATTTGATATTGAAAATTCCCTAGGTATAATCTCAATTACGAATTCAATATCTCTACTAAATGGATGACCTGTAAATTCCCCAAGAAACAAATTAATGTATTCCCTCATAATAGTCATGTCTCCTTGGATGTTTCTTTCCATAGAATCAATCATTTCTGTAATATATATATTCTCATGGGGTATTAATATACATACATGATATGATAACACTAATGAAGATTCATCCTCTTCCCTTCACATGTATAGAATCAGGGATCAATTCAAAATATAGAGATTGATTTCCTTCCCATCACAATTTATGGTAGATCTATATTAGGTTGAGAAATAACTTCCTTGAATTACATAAAATTCAACCAAAGGGATTATGATAGGGTTCTGCAAAAAATTAATTCAACATACATTGATTAGGGATGAGATATATACATTGGATTCAATAACATCCCAATTTTATGTTTTCACATACATCCCTATTACCATGCATTATGGTGGCATTTAGACAGTTTTACTAAAAATTCATGATATGAATGAATTAATAGAAAAAAATTATATTTTTTAATAAATAACTAGAGTACCTTTCAACAATTCATTTTCAAGACTCATGTAAATTGTATTGATGGAAAAATCTATACCTTTCAACCATGGAGGTTGCTCCGTGACTCTGAAAACATTTGTCTTAGTGCATTGGATTGAAAAGTTCCATGGTCCCATGTACTTTAAGAAATGGAAAATGCATTGATGGTGGACTGGGGTATTCCTTCCCACAATCACATTTGAGGATTTCTATGATTGGGAAACCGTAGCCCAGAATCCTTTTTTTCCCACACCTAAATCATTTCATTGTTCCTTTTATGATTTTTTTCAGGTGCTTATTTCCGATCATTTGAAATGTGGGATAATGGAATTTCATGGAACCATTATATTTAATGATCATTTTAGTAGAAATAAACTCCACTTATTATCCCCAAGATACCCATGATGTTCCCCAACCATAATATCTATTTGATTATGCATCAAAAAATTTCTTCATAGCAATCAATGTCACGAATTACCATGGATTTATTATACTAGGTTTTACCCCAAAAAATTCATTTAAGGGTAATGAAAAAACCAAAGGTATATCATCCAATTCTTATGGATTTTTTATTTTACTCTCTAATATATTCATTGTAATTTTTCAAAAGGGAATGGATATACTATTTCATTTTAAGACGAAGAGTGCAAGGAAAATATTTATCTGAAAACATTATCCAGAATTCCATGTTCACCATTGCTTAAATATCTTCCACAAGCTTCATATTATTAATCAATGTCCAAAAATGATCATCTTCAACCTCCATATGATAAAAAGTTAAACAAAACATCTCTTTATCATAACATATATGGATGTTGATAATCTTATAAAGGGAGTTGATCCATTGTTTCTCGATTAAGGGATCAAATGAACCTTTGAAAGAAAAAGGTCTTTGTCACAAAATGGTATTTATTCTGTCTTGTTCTCTTTTAGGGGGATTTAACACTCCTCTTGATATAGGGTTATATTCAATACTCAGGTTAGTTGAGAGAGATTCATAAATAGTTTTTGATTCCTGCACGAATTGGGATTGTAATCTCATTGGGGAAGTCATCACATTACCCTTTGTATCAGATGTTAACCTGATTCCTACTATTTATGGACATTGGATATAATAAAAGGAAAATAATGGATGATTGTATTAAACTATTGATGACATGATGGAAAATCCAATGAAAATAAAGGGAAAATTATAAATTGCATTTATTTCCTTAACTTATGAATTTCTAGGCTTCAATCTATGTTATCCATGATCTAGTTCCTAACATGATTTGTTAAGGTCATTTTATTGTTTCATTAATAATGGTTAATAATGATATTTTTAATTTAATGATAAGTATAACTAGTTATTTTCAAACCAGGTGTACAGAAAGGCACATAGTCATGTACCAGGTCACCCCAAGTCATGTGTAGAACACCTTGTCAGAGTTGTTACACATATGTACATCTTATCGAGAACCACACCCACTTTTAGTATCCAAAAAGGGATGTATTTGATTGAAAAACCACTTAATATATACTTTCATAAATTTATGGATGTTTTATTATACCTAGTCTTATCCTTAAGGATATTATTAGAGTTCTCTATTCCTAATCACAAAAATAAAAAAACGTTTCCTCTGATACCAACTATAACAACCATGTTATTTATGACACATTAATACATGATTTATTAGATGATAGTATACTTAATATATCCAAAATGATCAAAATGTATAATGTCTTTCGGAATTAGGTAAATTATAAAAAAAATATGTTATGGGATAAAAACATTATTGAACACTTCCTTAAGATGGTCATAACATTCCAATGATATTAAAATGCATGGGATAACCTGGGGACAGACATAATAAATGGGTGAGCAATTAATCCTAGTAAGGGAATAAAAAAATAACAAAAAGATGATGATGATACATGTTATATAATATTAATATCCATGGGGAATAAAATAGTATTAATCATGAACATGAACAATGTGACCTAATATAGCATGTAAATCATAAACGGAACATGGAAAATTTGGCAAAAACATAAAACATTACATCATAAACATAGGTCAAGGATAAATACACTAAGACATTATGGTGTCCCATATTGGAATCTGGTGTAATCCCTATCACAACATGATGTATTCTAATATTAAATAATACCCAATTCATTGGAGCTCTATGAGGGTGCACCCACCATATTCATTTTCATTATCTTTATTAAGTGTGCCACATAGATTATATAACATGGATTTATTTATCATCATAAATATTTCCAAAATTATGGAGTTTGGAAATAATATTGGAAAACCCCTAATAAATAAGTATATTTCAACATTTTTCAACACCCTTGATAGAAAATGGGTATAGTATTCATTACAGAATTGTTTTGGCATGTAAAAGCATGGTCAAATTTCGGTAGTATATCGATGTTACATAATAATTTATAAAAATGGATTACTACAGAAAAATGGGTCTATGATCATTTAAATATCAAATGGTATCTAGTAGGAAAATATAAGGAAATTTCCGAACATTTGGAAATGGAAATAGAATGCATATGTTCATAATGAAACAAGAATTAAAAAGAAATGGTGAGAATCCCCTATAGAATTTAAACATAGTAACGACTTATGTAATGGTACCAATGGGGGAGGAAAATTGATCCCAACTTAAAATAACATCAAATGGATAGTAATGGAATGGTTATAAATGAAGGAAAATATAACCATTTGAAATTACGAGAAACGTTCTAATTAAATTTCTTCAATTTGAATGGAGGAGTGTAAGGTCCCTTATAATAATATGTGACATAAAAGGATTGGGAAAGTCTTTTTGAGAGAATGGGGGTTCCAGGAGAAGACTAAAGAGAGTGTAATCTATAGTAATGAGGTGATACGATGAGTTATGGTGTAGCGAAATGGGATCTTTGTTGGGTATATGATGGAAATGAAGGAAATTTCATTATTATTTAGGTTTTCGACTCTACATAAAAAAATATCATAAACAATAATCCATCCCATGGTTTTTCCAACGGTTTGTAGGGAATAGGAGTGTATTATATTATTTTATAAGGGAAAAGGACGAAATTATTAAAATATTACCATGGGTGATGTGAAGGTGAGTCAAACTCTTAATGAAATGATTTTAAAACCATAAAATAAGTTATAAGATTTGAAGGATTCCAAAATGATTTATAAAATTAATAAAATGGACCCAAAATAAAATTATTTTAAAGGATTAATGATATATTTAGTCATTTAAACCATTTATATAACTTATTAAAATACATTGGGGTTACTATGATGTCATAGAACACAAAATGTATTTATAATGTATTTCATTTTTACCTAAAAATTATGTTGTCTAAAAAAATTTTGAAAAATTTCACGTTGGACAATTTTTACATTTACGTTACAAAAATAATATTTATTTTATCTAAATAATTTTCCAAATATTTTTGTTTTTACATTTCATATAATGACCAATATTTATTGAAAATATTGTGTTTTTGACAGAGACAATTTTTGAACCCTAATTAAAATTATATTTTACATCATAAAAATTATATGGTAATTTATATTTTATAAAATTTATTTAATAATAATAGTTCATTAAAATATTATTTATTTAAAAATCCATTAATTCATAAATTCTATATTAGGATTATAATTTTAACCAAAAATACAGTTCTTGCATTGTTGTGTAAAAAAATATCATCTACAATGTAACAATAAAAATGATTAAAATATATTCCTTATTCTATAAAAAATAATGTACATACTCATATTTATGTGTTATTCTTACCAATCTCTTTAATACAACAAAAATTTCAATAAGAGTATGACAGGAGTTGGTTGGACATTTATGGGGTAGTTTAGAAAACATGATTTCGATTGTGAACTCGATGATATGTAAAATATCCCGAAATGGTTTATCTCACAATTATGTTATTATGTCTCACCTTGGGTACGGTAAAGGGAAATTTTCAAAAATTACATCTTCCTCATAATCATCGATAAATTTCCTTAAAATTCTATGATCATTCTAGTTGAGGTCATCACATCCTTTGTTTGTGTAAATTGATTTTTAAAACTCTATATCTATACTTATCATGTGATCATTATTAAAAATATATGTTATCAATGGAAATGATAATTAATGGTCATTTAAATCTAACTTGATATAATATAATAAGAAATTACTGTTTTTTCTAAATCAATATTACTTAATAAATAAATTAATTGAATTAAAAGGGGGAATTTTATTTATAATTGTTTTGGTTGGTACATTTGCTTTCAATGTTTTGATGTAGCAGTATCATGTGGGTGATGTTATACGAGATCCATTTTGGGGTTAACATAATGTTGGGATGAGTTGGAAATGGATCACTAAAGTCCATCATTTCAGACAAATTGGACAATCCTTGGTCAGCAATAATGGGTTTTAACATGAGGAGATGAATATATTGGGTGTGCGGGGGCCTACATAAGATGACTCAGGACATGGGGTGGGAATTATTGAAAATTTTAAGGCATGTTCATTTGAGGAATAATTTGGAATGTCCGTATGGAAATTTTAATGGAATATGACAATGTGTGATGAAACACAATTTTAGGTATGGTATTAGCTTAAGAGACTATATTTATAAAAATGAGACCATATACAGTGTTCATGTGTGGGAGTTACCATTGGGACCCTAGTGGTTTTACAACTGTTGTGTTTCCCCATAATATAGTTAAAATATTAATGTATAGTAATGATATTAGGTGTCACCTTTGAACCGAAATTGATGTTTTGAACATGATATGATTATATTAGTTTGGTAAGGTTGTAAACATAATATCCCAACCATAGTTATACAAGATAGGATCAACTAATGACCAATCCCTATTAATTAACTTTTTTATTAATATTAATAGTGATATTACCATGTGGATGTAGGCCCCAATATATATTATTATTAATTGTTTTGATTACCTCCCCATGAATTATTGTTTATTTGTGATGATAGATATCGTTGATCTCCTCCCTAGGATATAATGTATTTTGATGATGAATGTATAATACTAATGACCACATCCCAAGGATCGACTAATATATAAAATTTTCGGGATTCTAGGGATCACCTCCTTAGGATTTGGTGGTTTGACTTATTTATATATGTATAGTTTCCATATGATTCTAAGGATCTGGTGAGATTACTGGTGATAATTTATTATATTCTTAGTGATTTTTGGATCTCTATGGATTTACGGTTTAAACCTATGAGATTCATCTTTATGATAAGGATCTGATGAGAAACATGGTGAGGATATATCAGATTCCTAGAATACATATGATTAATTAATGATGTATATCACCATAAGATTCATAAATAAGTATATGATATGGATGTAAATCTTGTGGTATAATTGGTTTTATAGGATATATAATAACTTGTTCTTATTATTTCAATAATGGGATCCATATGATACTTCCTTCGATCTGAAATGAGTCTATTATATTATTTGGGATACCAAGGATAATACATTGGGTAAGATATTAATATGTGGTGGAATTATGTACATGGTATCCAAAGGTACATCTTTTATCTACCACAGGTGATGTACTATTATTATAGAAACTCTAATTATTACACCATAACCCGACACCACTATATTATTTTTTTCCTTTTTTCATATTTCTCTATTACCTTGAATGTATTTTTTCAGTTAAATTATACGTTTTTTGACTTGAAATTCTAGTCACATAAATATATCATACAATTATCCAAACCATGTGGAAATCATGTGACAACCATTATTAATTATTAGATCAAAACCACATAGTTTTCTTAAATATTTCAAAACTATATAGCAATCCAATTCGTGGTTATCAAGAATCCTATTTGAGGGTGAATAGTTATTACATAGTTTGAAAAACATTATTATAAAAATATGCACAGTGACAAGAATTCATTAAAAGTAGTTATTACGCATTTTCCTTTACAATGTTTAAAAGAAATCACATCCCACCTCCCTCACTTGGTATTCATAACTCAAAATGTATCTATCATATTCGTATCCTACATCCCATATGTATTACTCAATGTTTCTCAAAGATTTATGGTTAGATACCTTAGTTAATATCTATGTATATTCCCCCACTCCATCATTCTGTTCTCTCTTTAGTTCTTACCCCTATCAAGGCTTTGGTAACGTAAAATATTCATTTCCTATGATTTTATTTTTTATTTTTTTCTTTGTTATGGTTTCTTCTTACCATTCATATATATATATATTCTTTCTTTAGGAGGTTTTGATACACCATTGGTGGTAGTGAAAAATTTAGAGGTAGGATACCAAATATCAAAGCCTCTAAACTGTGAAAAATTATTTCTTGAGTGTTTTAAGGTGTGTTTCTATATATTACAGAATAAATTTACTATATAAATGGTTTTGAAAAACAGAATGGGCCATGTTTTATTTTTCCAAGTTTCTATATTCTTTTCCATGAGTTTTACTTCAATAAATGTTACTTATAAAATCTATTTTGAAATTTTAATAACACATAGCTCTTAATTTATCTTCTAATGGTTTTATTACATAAATTTAAAATCCTTTATATATTTTAGTATTCCAATCTATTTTCAAAAAAGGCCTAATGGAACGATTTGTTCTATAAAAACCATCAAGTGACTTTTAATTTTATTTAACTTCTATTTACAGATTATACATATATAAATAAATAAGAAAATATATGAAAAAATCCTCTCTCCATATATTCACATATGGTTATGTCAATATGTACACTAGGAAGATTTTTTATATATAATTACTATGATGTGTATGTGCATATGTGTTATAGGTGTTTTGGAACCGGAAAGGTATGGTTTAAAAAGAGTTTTTTTAATGATCAATAACAGTTTCAAAAACTAAGGTTTTATTAGTACCTTTTTCCGATATCATTAAAATCATACACATCTTTAAAAGATCTATATTCTAAGGCGGTATATCCTATTGGTGCATGTTGGGATGTGGTCTTGGAAAATGTGATTATTGCATGTCTGTTGTGTATTGAGATATTTTATACGAAGGAAGCCTCTCCTACCACTTTCATTGTATCCTTGAGATCCTAGGTGTCTTAGTGAGGGTCAATATTCAGTTTTTATTTAATCACGATTTAAAATACAATATCCCATATGGTAGGGTAAATCCATAGTGGTTTGTACAACTAGTGAATATATTTTAGAGTAGGTGTCTTGGTTATAATATTATTAACACATCAATACTCAAATATATGGTTTTGAAAAGAGTACATCTAAAGTATACTCACATTATTTCTATATGTTTCACGTGAAACCTATTTTAAATGTATTATAATTTCCACTATTTTTTATTATATTATGAAATAATTTCAACTGTTACGGTTTTCTATCAAGACACTTATATTATCACATAATTTGTTTTTCTAAATGGTTTATTTGAAAAATATATCATTCATTATATATAGTTTATTAAAATTTAAATGGCAATGGTCTAATAAATTATCATCATTCTACATGTTGAAAATAAATGAAAACATTATATATATATATATATATGTGTGTGTGTGTGTGTGTGTGTGTGTATTTTCAAACTACAATGAAATTGGTTTCCCATTAAATATATGAAATGGGGAGTGGTTTATTTTGGAATCACAAATGAGAATATTGGAGATAATAAAAATATTATCATTTATGTTTGTTGGATGGATCTGGATTTGGTTTTCTAATGAAGAGAGCATGGTCAAAGAATGGTGGTAATTAATAGTGCCACTTGGACGTATGGTTAGTTTTTTTAATTCGGTACAAGGGTTGATTTTTTCATTTTATTCTAATAAAGTTATTAATTATTTTATGGGATAAAACATTCCCAATTGAGTTTATATTGATTCACAACATTAGTTTTCGACAAGGAGGATCTGTAACTCCTCACATACCATTTTTTATGATATCTTATGTGCCTAATTAGTGGTCGATATGACTTGGTACATGACAAAATAAAATCAAATAATCTATTTTTCTTATGCTAAAATGGTTCTTGAGTTAGCTAGTTCAATTTGGGGATGTCTTACTTATTTGAGCTAGGATTATCATAACATGAAGTGGAATCATGAGTCTGTGTATAATCACCACCACCATGGGATGAGTCTTGAGTTACTTGTGTAATCAGGGATGAGTATGACTCAAATTTGGACAATGATTTTCAATGTTTTTGAGTCTGGATTATTTTTTTGAGTCCTTGGGATTCCCTTTTTGAGGGTTTTTTTTATATTTTTATAAACTCCGTAGTTGAAGTATAATGAGAATTATCAATAGTGCACACAATTTTTTTTATATCATCTCGAAATATGTTTAAAAACTATTCAACCATGTATGGAGACATCCCATGGGTTCACATGGATAGATAACAACCGATGAAGTTGTTAATGAAAATTTTGGATATATCAATGTTCTCAATATTTTTGGATTTCCTTTTATTTTAAAATAATTATTAGATATATTATTTTTATAATTTATTTGAAATAATTTTTGTTGTTTTATAAATAATTTTTAGTTTTTTTGAGTTATGTTGATTACCTTTTATGAAATAAAATTATTAAAATTTTCTTTGGAATGGTGTGAAAATTTTTGAATGTAATGTTCTATCAAAATAGAAATTATATTATTGTATGTGAAAAATTGTTTTTAAGGAAATTAATATATTATGATTAAAGAGAAATGATGAATTAGAGTGAAATGGTGAGATTTGGGAAAATTATAATTCTCAGAGGAATGGTTTTAAGGGAATCTTCATATCTAAATTTATGGATGTTTAAATTTAAAGAAATTCATAAATTAAGTGGTGCCTTTATTTGTAATGTTTGGGGACGAAACAGGTGTAGAGATGATGGTAAAAAGGGAGAAAACATAGATTGGTGACCCATTTGGATCTTATGTACAAGGATCTATGTTACATTCAGTAATATTTGTGTGACTAAGAAAAGGTCCACCAATCCATGTGGTCAATTCATTCAAATTTAGTAGAACCCTATTTTTTTAAAAATTTTCATTTATTAATTGAGTTTATATTATAGTTTGATCGAGAGTTAATTGAATTTTAATTTATAATAAGTAATTTGAAAATATTTCAAAATATAATAATGTGTTTCTAGAAATGGTTTTAAGGGTATAATATTTGTTTTTAAATGTAGTAATGGGAGTACTGTGATAGGTAAAAGTTATAAAAATTTATTTTTGTGGACTTTGTATTGAAAAAGAATGTTCTAAAATAATGATTAAATTATTTTGAAAATTTAGAAGAGCTTTTAAAAAATTATAATTTACAAAAATATATGGGGTTTTAATTTTTCTTAAAAATATTTTTTTATAAATAGATGGATTAAAATATATTTTTAATGGAATTATATGGTTTTATGAATTGATTTTTTGAAAATTTATAAATTAAAAATAATATGGTTCTTCCTATATTAGACCTATAATTTAAATATATTGAGTTCCATTAAAATTAATGTTTTTAAAATTTATTCAAATAAAGTTAGTAGGAAATTAAAGTGGGATTAATGGTTTTCGAGCTAGGTTTTGTTAATTATTTTGATTTTGTAATATTCAATTTTCAAAATCAAAAAAAGGGAAATATAGAATTTTGAAAAGTTGTTTTCATTTTGGAGAATTGTGTTTTTGGTAACAGTTTATGATATACATTGGAATCATTTTCTTTGAATTATTGAATAATGAATTTATGAAATCATGTTTAACCTTATTTTTATTAATCCATTGGAAAGTATTAATAGATATCAGATGGTCCCTCTCTTGTATATCATGATGTTTTATCAAGGAGTGTAACTATTTTGGGAATAAATGATGATCATAATTTTCAGGTTTGGGATTGTCGATTTTGATTGAGTTGTACTCTCATATGAAATTTTGAATTACTATTTCATTATGTATCCCCTTGACTATTAATTAAGAGTACTTCTGGTTTTATTGTTCTTCACTTTTAATGATGTGTATGCCAAAAAGCTGGTATTACATATTTTGGGAGGGGATGACTTCAATGAATGGTTGATATGACTATGATGGGTGTTTTTTGTTTAATCAGTTTTTTTCATTAAGGGTCAATGTTCTGAGAGTATGTCCAAGGTTTCCCTCCCCCGATCTGAGTTAATATGACATGATTTTATTTTTGAGGTATATGTATTTGAGTAATACTAGATCATATCGTTATTTTCCATTTTAATAATTTGGTCCTAATTGTATTCATTCATAATGATAGTTCTTTGAGTTCATAGTCTTTTAAAGTGATAAAATTTATTTAGGCGGTGTCTTGTTTGAGATGTCTTAAATACTTGGTAATGGTTTTTTGGATAGTTGGGTGTTATTAGTTTCTTTTAAGAGCCTTGTATTCTTTTTCTCATTTATTATTTCATTGATATATTATATGATCCTTATTTTGGTTCTCCCTTATTGTTGGATATTTAGTCATTAACCGTTATTGTTTTTTGTTTCCCTTTTGGTTACACCTATTTTGGTCATTTGACTTACAATATTTTGAGTTATTCACCATTGATTGTGACTTAAATTCAATCATTTAGCGAGTTAAATTGGATGATATATGATAAATGTTTGAGAGACAACTAGTGGATAACCATTTTGGTTCGTTAAGTGTGATCTGGTGAGGTTTATATAGAATTAGGATTCAATTTTTTGGGGTGTGTTTATTCTTGACCCAACCCCATGAATGAGATTAATTTTAGATTTTCATGTTGGTTTTTTATTAGGGAAGGATAATTTGGTCTGGGTGTTCCTTGGTTTGGGGACCCCATTATTATATGTTTTATCATTTATTTTATTTCAATGGATATTTTTATTTTTATTTTAACGATGTTCATGTTTCATGTATCCTCTTTCAATGACTATTTGTTATCTCATTTTTCAGGTTTGTTTCATTATGCTCATTGGTCAACCTATCTCATTTGAATTTATCAGGATAGAAACTATCATTGTGTGGAGAATATTCATACCAAGAACAAAATATTTTATATTATTTCATTTATTATTTTTTATCTTTCCTTGTTGGTTGTATTTATTTGAAATAGTTGGTTCTTTAGCATTCATTTCTTGTCACTTAGTTAAAGTACATATTTTTTCAAACAGGGTGGAGACCTTGTGATATCCTGTATAAATTATATTATCCAATCTACAATGTTGGATCATTATTTCCCAAAAAATATGTTCTAAATGTTCTTGGTTCTCAAAAATCTATGTAGAGGGTGCATAGTTGACATATGAACATCCAAGAAGTGCGTAATTCTCAGAATTAATTGAAAGTGAAATTTAGTATTGTTTAGCCCACATAGTTTTAATCCCGAATCACACCCATCCTCCATCAATTTTCATGAACATCCATAAGTATATCACTCCATATATTCTTCTCTATCTCATGGTGAATATTCAATTTTTTTGCAATATTTAAGGATAAATCTCTTTGGTGATCTCCTTTTAGATTCCAAAACTTTTACCAACCATTCTCACTATGGGTCTTACCCTACCAGGAACTTTGCAATAAAGAGTTCATGTTTATCCAATTTTAATCTATATGCTTAGTTTTTAAAGTATTATTTTTATCCTTCATGCCATTTTGGACCACATTAGGGTGTTTATGAGCCACCATTGGTGAAGAATAAATTGTTCATTTTAGGTTTCCATTTGATTAAGATTTTATGTGTTAAATATGAGTTCTTGAGAGTTTCATTATGTGTTTTCAATATATAATGAAGTAAATACATTATCTGAATGGTTTAGATTAATTGAATGGGAATCATTCATGTTTTCAAAATTATTCTACACTTTAACATGTGTTTTCATTTAATAAATAGTTATTATAAAATATATTTTGATTGGTTAAGCACACTCAGTGTCAGATTTATCTTACAATGGTTTTATTATAATTTTTTTAGATAAATAGTATGCTTTGGTCTTATAACATGTTTTCATCAAACTCCTAATGGAATTTTTCGTTCCCCAAAATCATTCACGGTGATATGAAATTGTCTTTGATATATATCTATGACTTATTTACATATACATATATAGAAAATTATATGGATATTTACTCTGTACATTTTCACATTAGGTCATGTGGATATGTACATTATAAAAATGGGAATATATATATTATGTATATTTTAGTATGTATAAAGGGTGTTTTGGAAGGTGAATGTAATGTTTTAAACATGGTTTTTAAATTGATCAATTTTTACCTCCAAACAATATAGACCAGTAGGTACCTCTAACAGTTTTACTAGATTAAATACACCTCCATGGAAAATATCTATTCTATTTCATAATTTTTATTTGAAGTTTGTTAGGTAATGGGATGTGAAAATGTTATTATTTTATATGGGTGCTTGATTGATATATTTTATTTTGAGGAAACCTCACCTCCCTCATTAACTATAGAAATTTAATCCTGGTCATCTTAGTCAGTGTGCATAGATAGTTACTATTTAGTCCAAACATGATAGACTAGACCCCCATGGTAGGCGAAGGCCATAGATGGTAATTCCATTAGTGAGTCTAGTTGAGAACTTACATGAAATTTATAGACTATATAATGCATCAAAATAAAATTGGATGGTTATGAGATGTGTACTTTAAGATTCTCTTCACTTGATTTATAGGGATTTAACATGATACCTATTTTACATGTATAATACTTTCCCCGTATTTATGATATTTGGAAATAATTTCCATAAGTATGATTTCATTTTAACACTCTTACATCATTACAATATTTCCTTTTTCAATGATTTATTCAAAAATATCAAATTCTTTAGAAATATTTAGGTAAAATATTAAATGAAACTGTTTTTTGTAATTATTATACTGTAACATGTTTGATAATAATAGAAAACATTATATATAAATATAAAAATTAATAAACCATGAAATTGTATTCATATTAAAGGTAAGTTATAAGGAATACTTATTTTGGAATACCTTCTATAAATATTATTACTCACATCTATATTAAAATTTTAGATTTAATATTGGTTTTGGCTTTTCTCATTGAGAGATCATGTTCAGTGGATAAGGGTGACTCTTGAGGACATGTTGAGGTATGTCTAGTTGTTTGTTTTTCTTCTATATACAATGTATATTTTTTAGTATATTATTATCACTTTATTCTAATTTTGAATTGGTAAATAATTATAAATTGAGTTAATCAGGATTCTAGAAACTGATTTCTCAGCTAAGAGGATCAGGAATGTCTCTATGACCATATTGTATATTGAATCAGGTTCCTGATTCAAGGTTTATTTTGTATAGTTCGTGAAAAAATGGTATCATAGAATATAGTTTTTTTAAGAAGGGCCTATGTGATTGAGAAATAACAATTTTATTTTGGGTTGTCTGAACGTTTGGAGATAGTATTTTTAAAACACATAGTGAAATTATTAGTGAGTTTTGATTCACTAAAAGGCATGATGAGACTTGAGTTACATGTATTGTATGAGATGACTATATAACTAATTTTAAAAAATTCAATCTTTTGGAGACATTATGTATTTTTTGAGTTTTCGTGATTCCCTTTATGAGTATTTGTTTTCCATTTTGAGCATATTGATAGTTGGAGTGAAATTTAAAGAATATAGAATGTGTATAATACATGTGAATGGTTTGTGATGTCACGTAGACCATGTATCAATGTTTAGAGATTTCCATGAGGCCTCAAATAGTTAGCAAATGGATTGTCAATTAATGATACCAGCCAATGTATTTTGGAAATGTTTTTAAGTGGTAATGATTTTTTTTTAAATTTAGAAAAGGGTGGTCTGTGAGGGGTAAATTTATTTAAAAAGTGTTTTATTTATATTTGTTTGGGAAAAAACATCTAAAATAATGGGAACATTTTTCAAAAACATTTCAAGGATGTATTTTAAGAATAAAATTTTACCAAAAAATGTTGTCTAATAAATCTTAAAAATGATTGAACAATAATTTAGTGATTTAGAATACATTTTTAATGAAATTATTTTGTTTTAATATTGTTTAATAGGAACATTTACAAATCAAAAAAATTTGGTTTCTCTCCATATAGATATTATAATTCAAAAATTGTGAGCTATTTTAAAATAAATTTTTTATGAGTGGATTTGAAATAATACCATATATAATTTAAATGGAGGATTACAGTTTTCAGGTTTTTTTTAATTTTTTTTTGTTTTTAGAAATTAATATTAGGAATATTATAAAGGAATGATCCAATATTTCAATTAATTTTTTCCTTTGTCTGAATTTTGGTTTCAGTTTCTATTTATAATTTAACATGGAATTGTTTTTTTTTTCATTTTTGGAATCCTCAATTAATGAACTGAAGTCTCATATTGATTTTATCATTCCAAAAAATAGTCTCGGTGAATAGTGGATGATCTGACTCTAGGATTCTTCTTCAGTAGCGAAGTTAAATATCACTTCTGGGAATCAGTTATGGTCATAGTTCTAATGTTTGGTTTTTTAATATCTGATGATGTTGGATTATTTGATGAAATTCATAATTATTGCAGATTTTTGTATTGCCTTGATTATTTCTTATGGAGTACTGTTTTTCTAGTGATTATCTATTTTGATGAGGTAATTTCCTCGATGTTGGGATTACTACTTTAGTTGGGGAATGTCTTAGGTAAGTTTTTGTGATGATTGGGATGTGCGTTTTTTCTTTTAAGGGACTGGGATAAAAAAATGTTTGGTGTTCCGAGACCTGGTCATATGTATTCCTTAGTTTTCTTGAGACTATATCCCATGTTGATCTTATTGAGGCATGTTTTTATGTAATTATTGACTATTTATTACCTATGTTTTTTGAAAAATATTACATATATTTCTTTATTAAATATTGTATTTATTTATGTTCTTGGTGTTCTATTGAGATTAAATTTATTTGGGTGGTTGCTTCTTTTTGATGTATTGAATCTCTTGTAAATGTATTATTTGTTAGTGAGTGTCTTTATATTTAAGATCATTTTATTATACCCCCCCATTTTATCCCTTCGATATTTTCTTGGCTCCCTATTTGATTTCACGCATTATAATGGAAATTTTATTATGAAAATTTATTATTTATGGTTTTATCATTGGCGACATCAGTTTCTATTTTTATGTACCACTGTATATATTTTTTTTGGGTTCTTGACTTTGGTGTGATCATTATATTCATGCATTGTATGAGTGAAATGTAAGTGTGATTTTAAAATGGTTGGGTTTCCACCATGGGTGAACTAGTTTATCTTAAATGTGTTATTTATTGAGTCCTATATAGAGCTAGGATTCATTTATGGGTGAGTATTATGATATCTTATTTTTTATTACATAACTTTACCCAGATGTTTACAAATAGAGGTTATTTTAATTTTTAGTGTATTGGGAAATGGTTAATAATAAATGAAAACTAAAAACATTTTTTTATTACACATTAAAGTATTCTTCAAGGTTCATCCTAATTATATTTATGGGATATCATAACCTATGGACTTATATCAATGGATAGGTAGAGAATAAGGCCCTATAAGAGAAAATAAGTGAACTAGATTACTTGTAATCTTCAAAAATATCAATAAGATCTTGAGAAATTACATAAAGTTATGATAAATTGAAAAAGTGGGAATATCTTAATAAAAGGACATGACGCATAACATGTAAATGTCACTACAAAATTTAGTTGAGTCATTTAGAAGAATATCACCATGGTTTATCACTAAGAATTCCTAAAAATTGCCAATCTTATTCACCAAGGATTCATAATACATATCATTTATATAGATTAAATTTCATTAAAAAATAATTGGATGAACAATCAAGGAAAACCCTTCATATGTATTAATTATTTTGGGGCACATATATCTTAATAAAAAATATTATATATAACCCATGGTGAATTAACGAATCATGTTTCATTTGAGAATCATGGTGTTTTTGAAAGTTCATAAAAGAAAGATCCTTTTTTCCCATTAAACACATGTAAAATTAATGCGGGTTTCATGTATTTCAATCCCGAAATTAAATAGATATTTCTGAAATCTATGTGAATACCCCTGGAGAAGAATAATGTTTGGGTATTTACAAAATAAAATAAATGAATTTATTTATAAAAAGAGAGATATTTTTAGATTAAATGTTGGTAGTATAACGGGTATGAAGCATGGTTTTACAAAACAATAAAATGAGAGGGGGCAAGGTTATCTAATACATAAATGAATCTCAATATAAAAAGGTAAGGAATAAAAATGAAATTAGAACATGGTATTGAAATTTAAAATACATGCCACATAAAAAAGAATCATTGAAGGTAAACAGAAGTTGAGAGTTCCCTTACCGTGAAGAGTGACTCATAATACTCAATGATCAGGACCTTAGGGGGGTTGAGGACACCTTTGTAGGAATAAATGGGAAGTAATGTTATCAAAAATATGTTATGGATGAATTTTTAATGAAAATAAATGATGGTATGGATTGGTATTTATAGAAAAAGTGAGTAATTGTTTTATTTATTTCTCAGGAAACCTCAGTAGATTTATTTTCAAAACTATGGGATTTCCCATGGTATTAGATACATGGGAAACCTATTACATTATTTAGTAATCCAAAAGATATTACCCGAATATTATATTACTCATTAAATCATTATGACATAATTATTATGTCATTAAACATACTGTAAATTCAAAACAATATGTTTAATATTCAATGATCATTTAAATATTTCATAAAAATACCAACTATTCACCATAAACATAATTCAACATGTAGAAATAAAAAATGAACACCATTTTCTGAAATTTAATATGCAATTATATTATTATATTAAGTATAAATTGGTAAATAAATATTTATATTTTATTAAAAAATTAATACATAACTAATTTCTTCTAAAACATATATTTTCTTATACTATGATATAGTAACATCACACTACAATTACAGATTCCTCTATTATATTTATATGTCCTTTTCTGAGGTTATTATTCTATTTGTCATATTACATTTAATAATAATAACATCACTATTGCATATGGTTAAGTTACTATTAACCAAAAACATTATGTTGATCATATCAGACTCTAAATATATTACTAATTCCAATAGTGTATTCCCCATTTATTGATAATAATTTCACTTAATAAACTATATAAATAATAATTATTATTTAATAAAAAAATGACGTCATTTTCATTATTCTTCAAAAATAAAAATATTCTTATAAAAATAATATAAATTCACTCTAAATTAATTTTGACATTTTAAATTCAACAATTATGTTCATTTCAATATAGAAATTATCTAATTGTTGTAATTCAATGAATTGTAAAAATGATACTAGTAAAATAATTTTATCAAATTTTCCTCAAATAAATATTTATTTTATTAAGAAACATTATTCATAAAATAGAGATGTTGAAATAAAATTTTTATAAAAACAAAGGGATTCACATTTAAGTAACTAAGGCTTGAAAAATAACCCCTTATAACACCCTCATAAGTCATATGGGTAAGGTGTGTGATGGAGATAGACTCTAGGTGAAACTCGAATAACATTTCCCAAGTGGCAATATCCAATAACATTATCTTCTCCTGTTAGAGATTTTTTTCAAACATAACATGTTGAAACATAGGTTTGGATTGGACTATATTAAAGCTCGGTGACGCTACATGCTTCCCAAGCCCTCAAAAGTGGTATTCATATGGATCTATTATATTGGATGAGGCCATATACTCTTCTTTCTGCATTAATTATCCATTATAATTTCTTTTTATAAACAATCATCATACCATTAAGAGAATAGTTACCCAAGGTCATATATACCAACCATCATAAAATGGTAGAAACCCAATTGTAACATTAAAATTTACATACGTCATATTTAATGATATATAATTTTTTCGATAAAATAATATAACACCATTTTTCTAGAGACATATATTATTAAAATGTTCGAGTCATTACATTCTTCCCCGCTTATGAAATTTCATCCCTGAAATTTCATATCGTTATCCTGGTAGAGAAAAGGTGAGGGTACTTATACCACATAGATTCCTCCAGTTCTAATGTCAGTTCATTATATTTCTGGTTCCTCCCCAATAATTTAACGGGGTGGGTAATCTTGTTGTGTAGAACCTTGTATTTATAGTACCAATTATCATCTAGATTTTCCTCATAACAATTTTCATGTTACGATTGTATCACCTCAGGATTCAGTACATGTGATGGGTCAGGTATGAACTTATTCAAGAGAGATATGTGGAAAACATCATGAACAAAGGATATATTGGGAATTAGTGAAATCTGATAGACCACTGCTCCTATATGATCATGGATTTCAAATGGTCCAATTTACCTAGGTCTGTGCTTCCCTTTCTTCACAAACCTCATGTCTCTCTTCCAAGGAGAAATTCAAAGGACAATTTTATCACCAACATAAAAGTTTAATTTCCTTTGACGGTGTGTGCATAACTGTAGTGCTGACTCTGAGAATCCTATATGGGTTTTTTGATGGAATGAACCTTTTCTATAATCTCTTTCTCAAGATCAGATCCAAGAATCATTATCTAACTAGCTTCATCCGAATAAGTAAGAGTTCTACATCACTTACCATATCGATCATCATAGTGTTCCATTTGAATGATCGAATAGAATATATTATTGTACATGAAATCAACATATGGGAGATTCTTATCACATCAAACTATAAATTCCATTGATCATGTTCCTAGTATGTCATCTAATGTTTGAATAGTAGTTTTAGGTAGACCATCATTTTTAGGAAAATATGACATACAAAAATTCAATTCAGTATTTATAAAATGTCAAGTAGTTCTCTAAAATTTTTATGTAAACCTTGGATCATGATTAGATACGATAGAAATTGGAACTCCATGCAGTATTACAGCTTCCTTCGTGTATATCTTGGTGAGTCGGTCAAGGGATAAATTTTCCCAAATATAGATAAAGTGGGAAGCTTTATTCGGGGTTTATTGTTGAATCCCAATGATTGTTTTTTTTTGTTTATCTATTTCACTTCAGTAATTCTATACTAGGATGGTCATATGATATGTCTATGAACTTTTTTAGGATATAATATGATAGGTACCCTATTGGGGTTATCCTAGTGTGAATTTACTTCTCACCCCATGCACTGGAAATTTAGTGATCTTGAAGACCTTATGTTTGAATTCAGGTTGAGAACATGAAATGAAGTGGATCATGATTATGTGTAATATTTCTATGTTACATGACCATACATGAGCATCAGGACCTGAATTTGGAGATTGTGATTATGTTATATCTCAGTGATGGTAGTATAGCTTCAATATTTTAATTTTGGATTCAATTTTATATATTTCTCATCCATGTGGGAAATAGTTTTTCCATATCTAAAAGATATTGTCAATGTATGCATGTATAATTCTACAATTCAGTTTCAAAACCATTATTGGTTATTCAGTTTCTTTTATGTGATCAATTAATTAATTATGATGGGTGTTTTACATTTTTTATTATTATTTACTTTGAGATGAGGTAACATTATACCCATAATAGAACCTTATATATCGTTGAAATTTGGTAGCATCCAAGATACGAAAAGGATAACCATAGTTCCCACTGGCATCTCCAGTTTGAGCACTGATAAGTGGCTTCAATCTGGGGACATTACACAAAACATCCATTATCCTTTTGGGGATATAAATTATAATCATTAAAATACATATTAAATTTTTTGAAATCCCATGAAGTAAGAAAATGCCATGTGTTTAATGCTATAATTATAATATCAGTCAATCACATATTCATGTATATATATGAAAATAATTTGTTAAGAAAAATTCTAGCAAAAAAATTTTATCTTTATTCAGTAGTTGTATCTTAATAGGATAGATGAATGAGACAATTGGATATTATCAATGTGATCTATTAAGAATAAAGGTAATTATATATATTTAAGACATTTTTTTAGTAATAAATAACATATTCAATGGATATAATTGATGAAATATATACAATATTAAAATTTAGTCTCAATATATACCATATTTGGCATGAAAATATTTTGCATGGCCCTCCAGTATATGTTTTTGTAGAGGTACAAGTGCTTTATAGAAGTTTTATAAAATCCTGAGAACCAAAAATATATTTTTTTATATCACCAAGGAATAAAAATAGAATTTATTGAGAATAATAAAACTCTATATAATAGGACATACTTGAAATGCTTATAACATACATAGTTGTAATAGGATATGAATTATAAAATCAATTCAATGTACCAAAATCATGTTTAAGTTATTGTAAATCCCCTTGTTTATTTAAAACCCATTGGTCAAAAGTGAGTATTCATGAATAAAGTGGATATGGATACTAAATTCAATACCAATAATAAATTATTGGATCCTAATTTTTTTAATTAATTAAAATTCCTAAAATAATAAGACACTTTTCCCTTATAACTATTCAAAAATATATTAGGAATATGATTTCCATAATAGATTAATATTATAGTGAAATTTACAAATGGTATATCAAAATCACTTTCCTTATTTTAAATCCTATGTAATATTTATACTTGAAAAAGTTGAATGGTTTGTAACCCCAAAGGATGATAAGAAGTTAACTAATTTATTTATTTTGTATCATGAATCATTATCCTATGATATATTTTTTTATGAAGACAGAAGAGAGTTTTTTTAATAAATGTGATATTTGTGTCAATATGAGTTTTAGAGGGAGTGTTTTTAATTTACAACCGATATATGATAATGATATACAACAAATGGTAAATGAAATAATATTTTTTTTAAATTAGTTAAGAAATTTTTTAAGAATGATTATCTTTTAAAGACTTAGGTGAAACTATCTATATGTTTTTGATCATGATCTTTCAGGATAAATCTATGAGGTTTCTTGTACTTTTCAAGGTACATATATTGACAATTTATCTAAAATAACAAATATAGAATTATCCAATATAATATTTTGACATATATCACTTTTCATATTATTTTATAAGTTGATTTATTGAAAAACACATGAATTAATATATAAAATTCCTAGAATACCATAGAATTCATTAATTGGGTCATCATGTAATTCCTGATATATACCTAGATTTAAATTGTTTATTCCTTAGGAATGGTAACAAAATATAAAGTAGACCAAGGATATCCACATCAGTATATTCTAATGATTTTCCTAAATTAGTTTAGGTTTATAAAGGGTATTTACCAATTTTATGGAGGAGATGAAGATCCAGTTTTAAATGGATAAAAATAGGCATGTTTCAAAACAATCCAAAAATATCTGAAATTTAAATAAGATTAGGCGTCATATATTAGTAGAGTATTTATTATTAAGAATGATTATAAATAGGTAGTAGTCATCGATTATTTAGTAAAATCAGTTTATATTTAGGCTTTTAGTGAAAATAAAGAAGTTTTCTAGATCCACAACGTTGTTCAGGATCATAGTGTCAATCCATGTTATAGAAATCACATTACATTGTATAATGGTTTGACACATTTTTTTGTTCTAGATAAGAATCACAGTTCACATCAATGTATAAATATTACAAATTCCATTTTTTAACTCTTGAAATTTTTATATAGAATATATAATTCATTATATTAAAATTATCCATAGAAAAAATGTTGTAGACTGTTTGTGTTACACAATCATGGTTGGACATGAAAAGACCCTGTGGATTGTTGATGAGTATGGATATATTTTTGTTCAATATTTAAGAAGGAATAAAAATTATATGTATGATGAAGCCTAAATGACTGATGATTAATCATTAATTGATAAAATTGTATATAATATGAGAAATATTAAAGATAGTAGATGATGATTTTAGATAATTGTTATGGATTCCATATATATCATTTACTAAGAGAATTATCCATGATGGATGTAAGGATTCGAAGATAACTCTTAGAGAATCATTATTTTATATTTTTTTTGAAATTATTATCCTTGATTTTTGATGGTATCAAGAGAATTGTTATGCATTCATATAATATAATTTTTTAACACACTTGTACTACTATCCTTGTAACTCTAACGATTGATGAATTGTTCTTAAGTTAAAAGTCATGTGACAATTGTAATAGGAACGTAAAAAAAATTCCCCAACATTTAATAAGGTTAATTCTATGAAAATGCATAAAGAATTAATATAAACACCAACCAAATATTTATTTTCACTATGAATTGATTGTTGTAAGATGTTTCAAGGTTTCCATGAAAAAGGTAATTTCATGTAGAGGTATTGATGAATTCAATGAATTGTGTATCAATGATTGATGTTTTGTATAGAGGATCATGAAAAAAATATAAATATATATTCTTCATTTTGATTGATATATGAAGATAAAGATATTTTTTGATTAGTTGGTGTTATTTTTTGAGGACTTCATTTGGGGAAAAAGAATAAAAATATGGAAATACTTGGACTCTATCAAATTATATGGACAACCCCCTTTACAAACATAGGTAGCTCTACCATGGGATTATAGATAACCCATAAGGTCAAAAAACCCAAGGGAACCATACCAATGTAGTTCTATATTTGATATTTATGCAGGAATATCTATTAGTCCAACAAGAGCATGACACATAGAGTGTGTTAGAAGATAGTTGGCACTACCATGAAATGCAGTACAATGTAACAGGGTTTGGTATTTATGTCCTCTCATGGGTGTGGTTGATTGATAAACAGGGACCCTTATTATTGGTTATTTATATGTGTGATGGTTTGATCTGGGAAACAATTTCTATGATAAAAATATACACATATAAGCGTGTCCATCCAATCATTCTAATCTGGACCATATAATTGATCTTTGCGATCATCTTCCACCTCTGTGTTCATATGAGGATATTCAGTATGATACAACTTGTTACTAATAAACATGATCATTGTTTTATCATCTCAAAATAAATTTCTAATTGCATGAAGTTCTTTCAATTGAACTGGTATCTTGCATGAGATCTAATGTCTCACGTGCATTTGTTGAATCTAAGGAAAGAGCATTGGCCGAACTGAAAAAGATAGATATAGAAGGCATTAAGGCCAATGATATATAATAACCCTACTATATATTACACATTAATACTTGATTTATCATATAATCCTACACTGAATAAAACCTAAAACATTGATAAGTCAAGTGTATTTAAGAATTAGGTACCCTAAATATCAACATATAACATGTGATAAAAAACCATTATTCAACACATCTTGGATATGATCATAATATTCCTGAAAAGATTGAACTGCGTGGGATAACCTGGGGAAAAGCACTATAATGGGGTGATCTATAAATCCCATTAGTGGAATAACAAAGGAAAAACATGAAGAATATGATTCCTGTTTGGAAATAGGCATATAAATGGGGCCTAAAAACAGTAGGATTCATAACCATTAACAGTGATACATGGTAGAACAAGGTAATCATAATGAAATCAAGGGATTTATGAAAACAACATAAAACATTACATCATAAACATAGGTCAAGGCTAAATCCACAATGACATCAGTGTGTAAAATTACTATAAATTATTTAGGTTCACTCCCTTTCGAGACAGGATGTATCATAATTCTATACATTACCCAATACATTGGAGTGTTATCATGGTTCACCCATCATATTCATTTCATTCTCATGCTTAAGTGTGCAACATAGATCATTAAACATGGATTAATTCTTCATTATAATGAATTACATGATAAAGGAGTTTTTAATACATATATGTATGACACCAAAATATGTATATGTTCATTTAGGTGAATAGCCTTTATAGAGAAATGGGTATGGTATTCACTACCCAATTGTTTTGGCTATGAAAATCATATTGAAACTTTGGTAGCATAACAGTGTTGAATGAAAATTCATAAAAATTGATAATGATTGTGGAAGTGGGATATCATAATTTAAACATAAAATAGGTAGTAATAGGGTCATGGATGCACATATCCCAACATTATAAATTGAAATATACTTCATGAGTTAATAAATAATCCTGAATTAAGAATAGAAGGTGAGGATCCCTAACTGAATTTCAACACAGTGAAAACATAGGTAAGGGTCCAAATGGGGGAGGATAAGAGATCTATTATCAAAATAACAACAGAGGTAATGTATGGAAATGGTTATAATTGAATGAAATATAACCATTTGAAATTCTAGTAACTAAATTCAAATAAGTTTCGTGAATATGAAAGGAGAGGAAGGTCCCTTACTTGAATTTGTGACTCCAATGTCTTGGGATGGACTTATTGAAAGAATGAGGAACCTTGGGAGGAATATAGAGAGTGAATGAAAGATTAAAAAAGTTCTCCAAGGATTTTTAGTAAAGATTAATGGGCGATTGAGTTATTTTATATAGGAAAGTTACGGGATTGGTCTTTTTTTGGACACTACATAATAAAGTATCAAAAAGCACAAACCATCCAATTTATTTTTCCATGGTTAAATAAGAGTTTTTTACATTATTTTATAAGTCTACAAGTCAAACATATTGAAATATTACCCATAGAGATCTAGAGGTGAGTCACACTCTAAAATAATTGATTTAAATACTATAAAATATAAAATATGTTTTCAAGGATTTAAAAATGATTTATAAAATAAACATAAAATCGCATTAATTTTATATAAAAAACATATATTTGATCATTTATCCCATTTTTATGAATTATTATATCATATTTTAGTAATAATTATGTCATGCCAAACAAGTCCACTTAGAAGAACGATTTTAACCATTTTTAAAAATAAAATAAAAAGTACAAGAGGGAGATGGCTAGGGTCAAACAAAGAAATTTTCTCCCATCCATTTGGAAATAATATAAAATATCATAAAAAATATATTTCATTACCATATTTAGAGTAATCAATAGTTTCCCACTCATATTGAGATTTAAATTGATTAAATGTCATTAAGATATCTAAATTGGACCTCTTTGAATAGGATCTGGTGGATATAGGTCATTGTAGGCTTGAATAGTCTCGTCCTAAATTTATTTTTGAAGGAACGGTATTCAATCCCACACAATAAATTAGATTTTATTTTCAATATAAAATAGAATCCTTATAATTGGAATTAACACTGCTACATTATGCCATCATTGGTGTACTAAACTTCACCCCTTCATCAGTAGTGAGGTGAATTCAATTATGAAAATATACCTCTTGTACGCATTCTTGTCCCAGAAGAGGCAATGAAAATATATACCCAATAACATCCAATTGATTTGAAAAATTATCAACAACTAGTATGTCCTATTTTATTCCATCATCACCAAATTTAGGAACATGAGCATACATATACCTATTCTTTTCCATGATTGGACTAGTACCTCATTGTTGCGTCATCTTTCCATAACGAGACATTCCCTCAAGACTATCATTCATTCTATTTTTTTATTGTCTATGCCAATAGGAAATATAGGTTCCTTGTATTATTCATGTCCACTATCAACATGATCCACTTTATTCTTCACCTTAATTATCTTTCTAAAAAATGTCTCATGATTCACTTTTACATTGTAATACGAGGAAAATACTTTTTTATGGGATGTCTCCTTAACATGACCAATTGATTGAAATAATGAAAAAAAAATTAGTAATTATTTCATATTAAACTTTTTGAGGAATTTCATCATCCAAAATATTATGGGGATGTCATAGGATCTAATTGAGTCCATTAATATTAATCCCAAATTGGGTCCATTTATTAAGGAAAATAAATGAAAACAAAAATCATATTCATGAAAAGAGATCATACAAGGCTTCAATGCAATGGATCTGATCCCCCACACCCTTCTCTTCACCTCCTCTAATGAATTAATGATGTTGTAAAAACCCCTACCCATTGGTAAAAATCACCATTCTAAATATTTAAAAATACAGAAATGCTTTTTAACCATGTAACAAACCTTCTGGGGTTTCCCAGCAGTAGGAACAATAATCAAGGAAATAATAAAGAATTGTCATATAATAAATCTATCATGTATTTCCTCCTAGTAGGAAATCATGTGAGCGTTATCACCTATTTTCACAATCCATTAAAATGTAATATCTTCTATACACATGAAATTACTTTTTTGGGTTCCCTTTTAGCTTCTTCTACACTATAGTCATTCACACCATTATTCAAATTATAAAAGCCCAAATCTTTAGAACCTTCTCCAGCTACTACTAATGTAGAACAAGCAGCACTACAAGAATCACAAGCCATCAATCCTAACCTCACCAGTGAGGAATTTCAATCTTCGGGATCATCCACGGACCCCAACCCAGAATTCTATACTTTATCCATACCATTCATCTCATCACTCCCCATAATTGGACAATAGTATCCTACAATCCCTGCCACTGTAAATCCACATTCACCATCTATCACCATCGTAGATCTGCGCTCAACATCAAGAATAGCTATTGTAGATCAAACCTCACCATAACCATCTATCACCATAAGAAAATACGATATGGTGCTCTCTATTATTCTGACCTACCGAAGCCCACAAATGCCCACATCAGCCACAACACACAAGGCTAGATCTCATACCATCCTCGTAGATATGATCTCATCATTGACATCTATCATTGTGATGTTAATACATATGGTCATCCAAAATTTGATCACCTAACACCCATAGATTCCCAAAGCAGCAAGTCCTGATCTGATATTCAAAAACCCCAAACGTATCTTGTTCCCTCTTCATAGGGTATTAATATTGATGGTGTTTTGACTATAACATTTTTGAACGCTCATTTAAAATAACATTTCCATGAAAAAAATTAAATGATAAATTATATTTGTTAAAATTTATTTTATAATAATATTTCAATAAAATATTATTTCATTCAAAAATCAACTAACTCAAAAATTCAGTAATTGAAAGTGAATATTAACTAAATGTTTTTTCCTTATTATTTCAAAATTAAAGTCATTTAAAATTTAACAATAATTAGATGAAAATATATTCATCATTCGATAAAAAATAATTTAAATACTCATATTAATATGGTCTTGATATATATCCACTTAACACCCTATAAAAATACCAAAGAGTAATGTATGCCATGGGGGACATTTTTGGGGTGGTTCGGTGAACATGGTTTGGGTCGAGATCTCGATAAGATTGAACTTACCCAATAAATTGGTTTCCCATAGACATATGTTTCTTGGGTATAATCTTGTAATTAGTCAATGGAAAATCCAAAAAACATTTCCTCCCACGAATTCTCCAGCAAAAGGGCCTTCTAGGGTAAGATCTTACTGGTTGAGGTCATCACATCCTTTGTCTATTTCAATTGGATTTGTTAAAACCCTATATTTATACTAATCATGTGATCACTATTAAATGTATATATCATCAATAGTAAGGAGAATTAATGTTCATTTAAATCTAATTGGATATAATAGAACAAAATAAACACATGTATTTTCTATAACCATATTACTTAATAATAAAATTAATTGAATTAAAAGGCAGATATTTATTTATAAATTGTTGGGTCATTACAATCTTCACCCATTTTTAAATTTTTCCATCGAAATTTTATTTTCCCATACTAAAATACATGAGGGTAACTCTTCTTCATCCCATCCTCTGGTTCCCATGCATCTTTTTCAATCTTTTGTTTTCTCCATTATACTATGATGTGGTGAATTATCATATTTGTTGAAATTTTTCAATATGAACTAAGATCTTCATTGTCTTATCATCATATTAATGGTTATTCTACAAGTTTAATACCTCTAGATTGAGCACATGTGAGGGTTCTGGTATATACTTCCTCTATAGGGATACATGGAATACATCATGTACATTAGATAGTTTCGGTGGGATGGATAGTAAATAGGTCAATGCTCTAATGTGATCAAGGATATAAAAGGGGCCTATGTATCATGGACTAATTTATCCATCATTCCCAAATATTACCAAATTCATCCATATAGATATACATAGGAATACCATGTATGTAGCATAAAACTGTAGGTCTTGTCGATGATTTCTAACATATCTCTTTTGTCGACTCCGAGCATCCTTGACATGTTGTTGAATGGTCATAACCTTCTCCACTATTTATTAGACCATATAAAGACCTATATGTTTTATTACCCACCTCAATCACAATATTTTTGCATTATAAACCTCCTCCCATAAATAGATCCATAGGGAACCATTTAAATGCTCGTCTGGAATCATTTTTTATAAGAGAACTGAACCAGAGTAAGATGTTTATACCATCCTTCATTGAGGTCAATTGAGTATTCTTTCAACATATAATCATGTGTTTAAATATCCCCAAAATATTATACATCTATTTTAGTGTGACAAGTTGTACTAAGGTTCAGGTCAGTGTTAAGAGAATGTTGGGGGATTTTCTAAATCATATAGGTGAATCTTGGAACTTGATCAGACACATTTGATAGTGGAATGACATGTATCCTAACAACATCAAAGATTTATATCCTTGAATGTTGATCTAGTAAGAAATCCTCTTCAATATAAATTAAGTGTTTGTAATTTGTTAGACAGACAACAAATACCTTGATAGCATTGTTTCCATGGGATGTGTTTGGAAGTATTGTAACATATTCTATGGTGATAATTTTCTATTTACATGTTACAATGGAGAGTGGTTACATCATCCCCTTCGACTTATCTCATCCATCCTTTAATTACTGAAATATCATGAACTTTTATGTACATTAAATGATCTCCTTATTCATTTTGTTCCACCAATACTACAATCTACGATATCGATACATCTTTTGTACTACCTAGGTGGATGGATAATGTATAACTATATGAATCTTCCAATAGTTCCTTCTTTAGCATAGGATTTTATGGAACAAATATTCTTGATACAAATATACAATTCATTCATCCTTAACATTGATCAATGAGGATTTCATTTTTCATAGAGTATCCACTTTCTTCTTAATTCCAACATCACCTTTTTTAGCACCGTTTTAACATTCAAGAAGAGACTATAATGAAATAATTTGTTGATGGATTGATGATGTTTCTTACTTTATGATTCTAATATCCTTCCACCTAATTTCTACAAATATTGTATCCTTTTAAATTCTCAAAAATTATAATATTACTCTATCATTTCTACTTGGAGAATATTCCTCAGTATTAACTTTGCTAGGAAGTAAGTAAATTGAGAAATCATAGGCATTAATATGCTCTAACTGTCTTTTTTGATGAATATTAAGAAAATTATATGTGAATATATATTTGAATTTTTTTTATTCTTATATATATATATATCAATCTTATCCCCATAGAGTAAATTCCACCATATTTTAATCGATAATATCACGACATCCAACTCCAGATCATGCATTTGATAGTTCTATTCAGGAACTTTCAATTGACCTGAAGCACATGCCATGACATCATCATTTTTCATCACAATACAACTGAATCCCTTATTCAATGCACCATATAGAATTAAAAAATGGTATCCACTTGTTGGTATTTTGAGAGAATGGGTGGTAATAATCCTCATTTTCAAATCATTTAATATTTATTCACATTCATCATTCAATTTAATCTTGTCTACCTTTTGATTTTTCTTGGTAAGAAGGTTTTTCAATCTCGTTAAATTTCTTAAAAATCGGAGATAATATCCATGTAACACATGGAATATATGGGTATTTTTCATGGACGTTAGCCTCGGCAATCATTTAATTGCATTATACATTGATGGATCCATAGATATCCCATTTCATGTTATGATATTCCCTAATAATGAGACATCCTTCTACCATATCTCACAATTGTCTTACTTTTCATAAATATTATTCATTCATAGGGTCATTATCATAGTGCTCAGATGATCCTCACGCTCTTCCATGGTTTTCGACAATATTATAATATCTTTTATAAAGATGACCAAAAATTTGTCGAGTTAAAATCAAATGAAATTTCTCATCAAGTCTAAGAATATTTCTGGAGCATTAGTGAGTCAAAATGGCATTAATATAGGCTCATTGTACTCATACCTTGTATGAAAAGTTATACTGGGGATATCCCACTTATCCACCCTAACATGGTAACATCAGAACTACAAATCCTCCATAGAGTAGTATTGTGATCCACATAGTTGATCAAAAAAGTCATCAATCTGTGGAAAATGATACTTGTTCATTATCACGACCTTTTTGAGCTCATTATAGTCATTGGGAAGGTGAATTTACCTTTTTTTTCTTCTGGATAAAGAGGACTGGTGACCCCATTGTGAATCACTTGGTTGTATAAACACTTTATCAAAATTTTCCTATATATTTTGTAGTACTTAAAGATAAAGAAAACCCATACTATATGTAGTGTGGGATATTGAAAATTCACAAGATATAATCTGGATTGAAAAATTTCCCTCTCAACTTTGATGGAGACTAAGAAATTCCTCAGAAAACATGTCATCATATTACCTCACAATAGGCATGTTTTCAATTATAGTTATTTACATAGACTCGATAATTTGATCATGATACACTTTTTCATCTTGCATTAATATCCATTCATGTGATGATAGTGCTAAATAATACCCCCCCCCCATGAATTTGTATAGAATTGAGGGTCGATTTTCATTATAGTGTGTGATTTCAATATCGTGGCTATTTGTGTTGTCTCTATATAGGTAAATTCAAACCATACCTAAAATTTTATCATATTACAAAATATTGATTATGAAAAAATTCACCATGATATGAATCCAAGAATCATTGACATAGGAGGAGTTATATAATTTAGGACCAATAATTTCCAAATTTGTTTTCATCACCCACATCTCTACTTCCATGCTTTCTGGTGGTGTTTGTATTGTTCTACTGAACATTTGTGATATTACAAAGTATTTAAAACCAGATTAAAAAAGTGTGTACTCTTTTCTGGAATGAATAACTAATGTATCTGTCATTACTTCATTATTAGGATTCACATCAGTTGTTGTGATGAAAAAAGAACCCCATGTTACCTTGGTGGTTTTTGGTTGTCTCAAAAGACCCTTGGATTTGGTCATCTATTCCCAAATTTCAATGGTTCCTTATAGTTGAATAAATAAACAATGCATAAATGGTTGACCAGAGCATTCCTTCCTCAGTCACCGTCTTGGGATTCTCTTATGAGGAAAAATTATCCATGTTTCCTTCTTTCCCACTCCTAATGAATTTATTCCTTATCTCTAGAAAATTTATAAGGTGTATCCATCGTCACTTTTGATAAGTTGGATGTTATAATTTCTTAGTAATGTTAGATTTATCCATCAATCCCCCATAATTAAACTCCACCATACTCATCTTATCTATATGATACCATTGATATTTCATGATCATTATTAAGACTTTAAGGTAACATCAAAAAATTTACTCATATCTATTAATGTCATGGATCTCCATGTATTTTCATAGAATTGGTTTTATCCCTAAAATTAGTGGTCAACGTTGAGTTCATGGGGTGACAAAAAAATGGATTCATATCATGCAAGTCTTTTGATGTTTTTATCATACACTCAATTGATTTATCATCTTTTTACATGAGGGAATGGAAATCCCCTTCCATTTTAAGAAAGTTATAGTCAGTAGAATATATATCAATAAATATTTTATGGAATTCCTTCTACCCCATTAATTCTATCTCATCATAAAGCCTCAAAATATTGATCAATTCCTGCCACTAATCAGCTTCTCCCTCCAAACGATAAACAACCAGAAGAACCTTATCTTATTCAAAAGATTGAATGATGGAGAATATCATATCAACTGAGGTAATCCAATTTTTCGTGATTCGGGGATCTGATGATTAATTGAAATTTGAATGCCTTTCTCACATGAAGATATAGATTGTATCTTATTTTCTCTTAGGGGGGTCTGGAAAAACTTCTTGAGCAAGGTTCTTTTTAATAACTTGAGTATAAGGAGACAATATCCTAACAAAGTTTGTGATTCCTTCTCCCATCAGGTTGGGAATCTTGTTGGGGTAGTCATCACATTTCCATTTTAATCTGTTGTTAAATTGATGCCTACTATTTCTAGTATTTTTCTAGAATAGGATGAACATTATGGATGAGTGTCTAAATGTATTAAACACATAATGGGTAATTGGATGATAATAAAGAGATAACATATAGATTACATTTTATTATTTAACATTTTAGTTTCTATGCATCAATATATGTTATCCATAATCTATTTACTAACATGTATTCTAAGGGTAATTCTATTATTAACTCAATAATGGTTCATATAGATATTATGAATTTACCAAAGAATATACCTTCACAGTGTCAAATCAGGTTCATCATAAATCCTATTTTCATGTAGCATGTTACCCCAAGTCAGGTCTAGAACACCTTGTTTGAGTTATTACTCCAAGGTACATATGTTCCCAAACCACATCAACGTGAAGTATCCATACAAAATTTAATTTATTTATAAAAAACATAAAAAATATTACCAAAATTTGTGGATTTTTTATTATTCTTAGTCTAGTATCTGAGTGTTTCTCAATAATTTACTAATAGTAATCCTAAAAATAACTAAACCTTTCTTTTGATACCATCTATGAAAACCCTATTATATGTTACACATTAATACTAGATTTATTAAATTATGCATCACTCAATACAATCAAAAATATTGAGAAGACTAGTTTTTATGGGACATTGGTATATTACATAAAATATTATAAAAAGATACGTAAAATATTATTGAAAAATTCCTTCACATGATGATAATATTCAAACTAACATAAAATTCATGGGATAACATGGGGAAAAACGAAGAATTGGGTGCGCTATAAATCCCAATAAGCGAATAAATAAGGCTAAACAAGAATAAGATTGTAAATGTCTTAAAATATTCATATAAATTAGTCATAAAATATTTTGGAATTCTAAACATAAACAATTAGACATGATATATCACAATAATCTTATAGGCAACATGGTAAATGTGGAAACAACATAAAACATTACAACATAATCATAGATCAAGGATACATCTTCCAATACCTCTTGGAGTGTAGTTTCCCATAAAGGAATCATGTTTACTACCTATCCCATCATGATGTATCATGATAATAAACATTACCAAATTCGTTGGAGCTCTATACAGGCGCACCCATCATATTCAATTAGTTTTCATGTGTAAGTGTTCCACATAGATAATAAATCATGGATTCAATCATCATCACAATTTGTTCCATGTTTATGAAGTGTGTATTAATTATAATTACATACCCAACTAATAAGTATATGTGCATAAAGGTGAATACCATTTATAGAAAAATGGGTATGATATTCATTGTACAATTGTTTTTAGGGAAAATCATGGTAAAATTTGGAAAACATAAAATTGTTAAATAAAAATCATTCAAATGGTTGATGATAGAAAAGGGGATTTCCCAGAATATAAAAATTAATATTTCAGTAATAGGTACATGTGAATAAAGTCACTGGAATTATAAATCGGAAATAGTGTGCCTAAGATCATAAAAACCCTGAATAAAGAAGGTAATTTGAGGACCCCTTATAGAATTTTTACAGTGTAACAACTTATTTAACGATCCAAATGGGGGATTTTAAATAACCCCCTTTAAAATTACATCAAATGTATATAAACCAAATTTTTATAAGTGAATGAAAATATATCCATTTCAAATTACAATAACTAATTTGAATATAGTTTCATGAATTTATAATGAGAAGATGAAGCTACCTTACTTGAATTTGTGACTCGAAAGACTAGTAAATGACTTCTTAAGAGATTTATGGAGTCTTTGGAGGACTATTAATAGTGTACTAAATAGTAAGGAGATTCTTAAAATTCATTGAGTAACGTGAATAGGTAGCATGGGTTGGTTTATATAGGAAAGTATGGGTATTTCTATATTATTTAGGTTTTGGACTCTATATAATAAAATATCAAAAACCACAAACCATGCCATGTTTCATGAACTTTGTTTACAAAAATTGGGAGTGGTTTAAATTATTTTATAATTCTAATGGATGTGCTATTTAATATAATAGCATTGGTGTTATGTAGGTGAGTCACATGCTTAGATTAATGATTTTAAAACCATAAACAATATCATATATTTCGGAGGATTCACAAATTATTTCTAAAAATAATCAAACACACAAAAAATAAAATTATATTAAAATAAAAATATATATGGTCGTGGATCCCATTTATATTACTTATTACATCTCATTCTGTCCATTATGATGTCATAAAACCAAAAGTATATTTACTCGGTAATCAATTTGTACAAAAACAATTGAATGTCTTAAAATTTTAAGAAATCCTCTCCATTGGATAATTTCGATGTTTTGATTCCAAAAATGATATTTATTTTATCTAAATAATTTTTTAAATATGTTAATTTTCACTAATAAAAGATGGCATATATTTATTCAAAATGACTGGTTTTGGGAAAAAAATGTTTTTGAAGCAGAATAAAAATTGCATTTAAATTCATTAAAATTATCTTATCATTTATATATGATAAAAAGTAACATAAAAAATCAATTCACTAGATATAATTTATTTCAAAAATCTATTAATTCATTAATTTAATAATTTTATTTATGTATTTACCAAAAATATAATTTGAGAATTTTTTTATCAAAATAAAAATAATTTACAATATAACAATAATTGGATGAAAATATATTCATAATTCTATTCAAAATAATATACATACTCATATTTCTTGGGTGTTGATACATATTCCATTAATAAAACATCCAATTCCCTACGAGTAAGGTGTGAAATTGTGGGACATTCATGTGGTGGTTCAGTGAGCATGGTTTGGGTCATAATCTCTACAAGCTTGATCATATCCCATAAATAGTTTCACTCATGATTATGTGGTTAGATTGATGATTTGGATTGGATGAGGGAAAAGACCAAAAATGCTATCTCCCTTGAAAGCTGAAATAAATGGACTACGAAGGGTATAATCCTACTAGTTGAGGTGGTCACATCCTTCGTCACACTTAATTGGATTGGTTATAACCTTATATTTATACTTATTATGCGATAACTATTTAACAACTATATTATCAACGGTAAAGTTACATAATAGACATTTTAATCCAATTGTATATATTAAAACAAAATAAATTCATTTGTTATCTATAACTATATTACATAACAAGACATTTAGTTGAAATAAAATGGGTGATTTTATGTATATCATATTGGGTTATTAAAAGATATCTATTTATTGAATAGAAGGTCATGTGATCCCGATTTAATTCATGTGAATTTATAATTACAAAGGATAATCTAATATCATAAAGGAAAAACTCCAAAATATTAGTCTGTATTTTAACTCATGTTTTATGAATCCGAAGCCAAGATCTTCAATTATTTAAATAAATGATTTACATAGAATTATCTATGTGATTTGGGTCAGTTATTTAAAAAATAGATGGAATTAATCATATCTTAATAAAAACTGATGGATAGAGGATGAATCAAGTGATGTTATACATCATATTTTATAAGATTTGATTTCTAATGAAATATTTCACATTAAAACATACTATTTTGTGAATAACAAGCCTTCATCGTGATATTCTTATACGAAGGAGGGGATAATATCCCCTGGGATTTCGATAAGGTATAATAAATCTAAAAGGATCTTCATGGAGATCATAGATCTGAGAAGTAATAGAGATAGTAAAATAACAAAAATCCCTTTATTCGGTGAAAACCATTGATCCATATATCCTTCCTTATTCATGTGATTTCATTAATATATATTATACAGTATCACACACACTGTATTTCATGAAGGAGAAGTCCCATTTGTGTGAAAAAGTTTCACAGTTTTGGTTTCTAGTTCATACATACTATTATGAAGATGATCTATTTTTTACAATGAGACAATGTATAGTCACATAGTGTCTCACAAGTAGTACACGGTGCACATAAATAGTTAACAGCCAATTTTTTGTGTGAAATAAAAAAATGGTTGAGAATATTTCCTATATACTTGGTGCTATTAAATTTGTTCTTATACAATATAGGAAATTCATGCTTTGATAATAATAAGGATGTGTGTATTCACACTAAACCTTGTGTAAAGGATGTGATACATATGCATGCCACGCATGAATTGAACCTAAACAATAGAAATAAACAATGTGTGAGAATATTGTGTTTACGAAATGAATAGAAGAAGGAAGTCAACTATGAATGCACATGTGAATCACTCTTGAAATTCCCAAAATAAGTCACTTTTGGATTCCATGAAATTCATGAATGATGTTTATATAAATTTAATTAATAATTAAAGAAGAATTAGTATGAGAATGTGGATCTTCCTTATAGCATAAATATTGATGAAAGTTGTTTTTACTCCTTTAAAAAATTGCTTGAGGCTAGGAACTTTATTCATATATATAGTATATGGCCAATAAATTAATATAGTGTGGACGAAGACAACTTTCAGTGTATTGAATGATTCATCAGTTGATCATTTTAAATGATAGTATAATTGGAAGTATCATTCTACACTTATGAAACAGTATAAGGCTAATTTTCAAATTATTGTGTTGATTTAGTAGATGTTGAAGACCTCAATTAGAGGAAAGTTATTCCGGATTTGATGTAAAGTCATCCACTATAGTGGAGATATCTTTTACATTGTGTTTAATTAATATTATTAAACAATGGGTGGTGAAATTATAAATAAAATTGTTGAAGATTGTGGGAACCAATAAAAAATAATACCACAAATATCAGATGATTGTTTATTTCCTTCATAAAAATTGTTTACTAATTATGGGTATTTGTAATCACTAAAAAATTATAGTGATAAGATAATACGTTAAATAACCATTGTTTGATCACTAAACATAGTAGATCATTGTACCAAACAATGTAAGGATATTTTTGTGTTTTTGTTTCTTTAATTATTTTCATTTCATGTCTATGTGATTAATGAAAGCACAAAATTCATTTATTTTTATTAATCATGTAATATGTTTGATATTAAGAAGATATAATTTAAAATAATTACACTCATTCAACCCCCCCACCCACCATAATGTCCATACAATATCCATTAGGGCTATGTAAGCATTATCATATTTTTAGTTAACCTATGACTGGATCAGAGTTTTATACCAAATTTTTTTACAATAATTATATGAAGTGTATTTTTGAAGATGATACTGATAAACATAATGTTAATATTTAATCTCCATTATTGTTAGAGAAAACACAAATTTATCTACCAAAAAATTGAAAATACAAATAATAAAGAAGAATAAACATTGTGAAAAATATCAAAAAAAGAAAAGGATCAACAAACTTCAATAAAATCAGTTGACAGTGATCCTTTATAAAGCTAAATATATGTAGTGTATAAGGAAAATAAACCTATAATAATTGATGAAGAATTATACTATCAATTTTAATATTATATGATGAATTTTCTTGAAAAATAAATTTATTATATACTTTTTCCTTTTAATGAGATTTTTGATAATATATCATATATTGATTTTGAAATAAACATACAGGAAGAATCACATGAAAATAAATTCAAAAGGTTTAATTTTATAATGGACCTCATTGGAGAAATGAAGAATATGGGACACATAACAGTAAATATATTAAAATAATTGAATAATAATTTCTATTGAATGTTTGTGAGAGAACTGTGATAAAGCATGTTTTTAAAAATTATTCCATGAAATTAAAACATTATTCACTGTTTTCATGAATTCCATCGATTCTTATATTGATGGAAAAATATATAAGGTCAGATATCTTAACATTTAAATGGGAGAAATGATAAATATGGAGGAATAATATATTCTCAATATCTAAAATCTTGAATAATAACATAAAACAATAGTGAGTGTTAAGGATGTCCAATGTGATGTTAAATCCCGAAGAATCAAAAACCTTCAAAATCATTAAATAAAGGGGTCCAAAAAATGGAGATAATATTAAAATAAGTAAACTTTGTTTGAATGATAATTACATTAGTTGAAAATTATAAGTGGTCCTTCAGCATGGTGTGTCCTAAAATTGATATTAAATTGATAAATGTCTAGGAAACACAAGCTGGAACTTCCCATGTTACTGAGAAGATGAATTATTCCACCAAAACATATGAAAATTGTGATGTTCCAAGATGTTATGTTTCTCTAAAAACTAAGGATTAGAATAATTTCTTTGAACATAATATTATTTGAGGAATGAATAACTCAATATCATCTCTTGATCAACCTTTGAAAATCTCATTGAAAAATGTAACCCATAATCAAGTTAATTTTTTCTAGTAATGCATTCTCATCTAGAAGCATATATTAAAAGGAAAAAGGTGGGAAAATAAGGGTTGATAAAATTTATAATAGATCTATAAAAAATAAGTGATGATATGAATAATATCATGAAAAATAGCATGCAAGAATATTCTCCAATAGTTGATAGACAAACCCAGAAACCACAATTCACCAAATCTACACAGACAGGTACTATAACTAAAAGAATGAGATTTGTTGTCTATTATTGTCTCTTCTGAAACATATGGAATTGTTCCACATATTATTAGAATATGAGTCATGATATGAAAATTACATATGTAATACATTTATTGAGAGTACATGTGAAGAAATGATGAATCCTACAAAATTAAAAAATAATACCTGGATGGAGAATAATTTTTTTATCAATAATATGTTTGTTAATCATTAATAACTCAGTTATTATTTCAAAATAATTGGTTATGGATATAAGGTGTTTCTATATAGTCCAACTACTAACTATTAATATAATGATAAGAAGAATATAACCAAAAAATTGAAGATTCAAAAACAAAATTTTAAGTCTCATAGTTCGAGAATATGAAAAATAAAAATGACAATACATTTGTGAAATATGATACACCCAAGAATAATGATTAAATTGATTCTAATAATTACGTATCAAAAATTAAATTATTATACTGTGGAAAGAGAGGTCATTCAATGGATCCCTGCTATCAATCTATGGGAATGAATGTATGCATTTTGAAATTAGGAAGAGAATAAATCTAAGAGAGAACCCAGAAGATATTATTTATTGAATAAATCCTTAAAGAACATTATGGTTATTTCCCTTAGAAGGTTTCTAGAGAAATAAATAAATATGAAGATGAATAAATATCTACATAAAATAAAATGGGAAAACATATTGTTCCATATGATGATCTCATATTTTATGGGTAAATTTCAACACATGACAACTCATGTGCCATCAAAAATTATGGGGTAGTTGAATATACTGTAGAGATATTCAAAAAAAATTCATAATTATTCTACCAGCGAAATAAGATATATTTATAACAGAAAAAAATCACAAATGAAATATACTGCCCTGCTAGAAGATGTAAAGAAAAAAATATACAAAAGATAATGGTGGATTAAAGTATAGTGTCCATGATATCAAAGAAATATGAAAATTTTAAATGAAAAGGAGACATAAGAATTAATAGTATCATACACATTGGAGATAAAAAAAGGAATATCAAGGTTTTAACGAAATTATCATCCATTTTTTCACCTATTGAGAAGCTCACATTTGCTTGATCTTATTCACTTATTATTATTTTGTATTTGAGTTATTACATTTCTAGGAATATAATGTGATGATCACTTCCAAGAGGGTACCATGGTGAAAAAAGTTGAAGACAACTAGTTGGAATGATTCTTTAGTGTTTGATTAAAAATTTAATTACTTGACAATGAACGATCATCAATTTGGACATCTAGTATACTATCTGATGAAATTTTCCACCTAGTAATATGGATGGTAATACACACATTGAGTGGAGAAAACCTAAAGAAGATGATATCAATGATTATTTCATAAATATTATTAAAATTATGTCATATTTATTTTATATGAAGATATATGTAACATAATTTCTCCCATTTCCATTGTATTGATTTTATAAAATATGTCAGACAAGGGGAGTGTTCGATGATGAGTAAGCTCATTGAAAAAGAGAGTAAAATACTGTTTCAATTGAAATTTCGAATGTTCTTAAATAACTGTGAATGAGAATATATTATTTGATAATCCTATTTTATATATCCCCCACTTTGAGAAATACATATTTTATGACCATGATATCTCAGGCATGGTTGTTAATAGATACCATAGAAATCTGTGGTTATGTATATGTTGTTTTCTACACTGGGTTTGAGCAAGTAGACTTATAGTATACCAAATAAAATATATTTTCCATGTGAACCATGTGGTACCATCATTATTTCATAAAATAAGATATAATTTCAAATTCCATTAATGGATGAAGAAAACTCCTCTATTAGTCCATTTAATTTATTTTCAATTAGGGGGAGAATGGAAACTAACATGAATGAAATGGTTTTAACATAAATTAAAAAGGGGGATATTAAAAATACAATTTCGATGGTTGATTAATACGGTTTAATTTTGTTTTTCAATCTAAAAAAAGAATAAAAATTCTATGTATGATGAATTTATCCATGATTAGTGATTAATCATGATTTGAGAAAGACTGAAATAGTTTAATAAATATTCAATAATGTTCATGATGATTTGTGGATAACATTTATATATTCTTGGGATCTCATTTAATAATAAAATTACTCATTATTTAAGAAATGATGCCTATATATTTTTATAGACTTAGTTGTTTTAAATTTGTAATAAGATTCATCATTATTGGACATTATTGTTATAGAATTTTAAAGAAATCATCTAATATAATTTAATTCTTGCATGGAAAATTCTCCATAGAAGTCTGAGAATTATTGAATTGTTCTTAAGTTCAATGTTATATTCCAATTTTAATAGAAAAGTTCACATTTTCCTATACAATGAAAAAGATGAATTTCATGACATATTCATAAGGAATTAATATGAATACAATTCAAATAATAATTTTCTTTTCAAATTTATTATTGAGGTATATTAAAAGGTTTCCATGAAACATGTCACTGTATAATGAAAAAATGAATAATTCAATGCATTTTGTTTCAATGAATGAGGACTTCAATAGATGAACATGATAAAATATAAATATATATCTTTCATGATGGTTGAGAGATGAAGATAAACATTTGAGTTTTCACGATTTTCAATATTATCTAAACAATTAATTTATTGAAAAAATAATTTGATGAAGGAAATTGTTGGATATTAACAAAATATATGGACAACCCACTATCTAGACATATAATGCTCTACCATGGTCTTATGTGGGACCTAGATGTTAAACCATTCCCAATGGAACTAACCCAATCCAACGATGTGTATTTAAGGTCTGTGGGCTCATGTGTATGTCCTGGAAGAGGGTTCCACAAAGAGCACATGGGAAGAGAGGTGATGACACTATGTAGGGAGACATGGAGGTAGGGGTTTAGGATATCTAGACAGTCGTGGGAGTGCTTTATTCATAATATATGGCATCAAATGCGGATGAGATCTATTTTGGACGGTGAGAGGGATGTTATTGTTCCTCCATTAACAATGGTTTATATATTCTAGAACAATAATACTCACTAATGGAAATCAATGACAAAAATAGCCAACATGACCCAAATAACACCCGCCTATCACACTTCAGGCTTGGTCATGTAAATGAGAAGCGATTACGAAGATTACATCAAGAAGGGTATCTAGACTCGGTAAAGTTAGAACCCTTATATGTATGTCAAGCTTGTTTACAAGGAAATATAACCAAAGCACCCTTCTCAGTAAAGGGAGAAAGAGCCAATGTAGTGCTGGAATTAATACATACCGATGTATGTGGTCCATTTCCAGTAGAGGCAGGGGGTGGTTTTCTATAATTCATTACTTTTACCAATGATTGTTGTAGGTATGGATATATCTACTTAATGTGGTATAAGTCTTATTCCTTTCGTTTCTTTAAGGAATACCAAAATGAAGTAGAAAACCAACTTGGTAAGAAGATAAATTCACTTCTCTCAGAACAAGGTAGAGAATATCTTAACCAAGATTTCATTGATCACTTGAAGGAGTGTGGGATAGTATCCCAGCTCACTCCTCCTTATACACCACAATGGAATGGTGTTAGTGAAAGGAGGAATAGGACCTTGCTTGACATGGTCAGATCAATGATGAGTCATGCAACTCTTCAATTATCCTTTTGGGGATTTTCCTTGCAGACAGCAGCATATACCCTTAACTGAGTACCAACTAAAGCTACAGATGGGATTCCATATCAGTTGTGGTATGGAATGAAACCCAATCTGACACACATGCATGTGTGGGGGTGAGAGGCATTTGTCAAGACATTACCAAGTGAAAAATTAGCATCCAGAATCACTAAGTGCATCTTTATAGGTTATCTTAAGGAAACTAGAGGATACTTCCTATATAACCCTTTAGATAAAAAATTCATTGTGGAAAGATACGCCACATTTCTAGAAAGGGATCACATTTCTACTGGAAATAGTGGGAGAAAGATTCACTTCTATGAAGTTAATTCTCCAGATGCACAAGAGTTGGTAGAGGAACAATCTCCATAAGAGAAAGTGGAAGAAGAAATTGTTCCTGAGACACAAATACTGCATAGGTCTACGTGAGAGGTTAGGGAACAAGACCATTATAGTTTTCTTATCACCGAATCAGGTGACACAATAGTCCTTGAGGAAGATGAACCTCTAAACTACAAGGAAGCAGTAGAAGTTAAAGAAGCTGCTAAATTCCAAGAAGCCATGAATTCTGAGATAGAGTCCATATACCAAAATCAAGTTTGGATTTTTGTAGACCCTCCAGCTGATATAAATCCAATTGGATGCAAATGGGTATTCAAGAAGAAGCTATACAAGGATGGTGAGGTTAATACCTTTAAATCAAGACTGGTTGCAAAGGGTTTCATACAACGTCAAGGCATTGACTATGATGAAACCTTCTCACCAGTGGCAATGCTTAAATCCATCAGAATATTGCTTGTAATAGCAGTCTTTCATGATTATGAAATTTGGAAAATGGATGTCAAAACTGCTATTCTAAATGGGAAGTTGGTTGAAGACGTTTATATGACTCAACCCAAAGGGTTTGTTAAGTCAAAGAATGCCAATAAAATATGCAAGTTGTAGAGATCTATTTGTGGATTGAAGTAGGAATCAAGATCATGGAATGTTCACTTTAATGAGGCCATAAGAGATTTTGGTTTTGTCAAAAATGAAAGTGAGCCTTGTGTCTATAAAAAGGTTGAAGGGAATGCTATTGTTTTCCTAGTTTTATATGTTGATGACATATTAATCATGGGAAACGAGGTTCAAGTATTACAGTCAGTTAAGACTTGGTTAAATGAATTCTTCTCCATGAAAGACTTAGGTGAACTAGCCTACATTCTAGGGATCAAGATCTATCGAGATAGATCTCAAAGGCTTCTTGGCCTAAGTCAAAGTACATATATTGACAAGGTACTCAAAAGGTACAATATGGAAATCCAAATAAAGGATTATTACCTATGTCACATGGTGTAAATCTCTCCAAGTAAATGTGTCCACAAAAATAGAAGAAGATTAACAGAATGAGTAGAGTCCCTTATTCTTTGGCAGTGGGTTATATCATGTATGCAATGCTATGTACTAGGTTTGATGTTGCCTTTTCTTTAAGCATGGGGGGTAGATATCAAGCCAATCTAGGAGAGCTGTAATGGACAATTGTTAAAACTATCCTAAAGTACTTAAGGCATACTAAGGATATGTTCCTGGTGTGTGGAGGATATGACGAACTAGTTGTGAGGGGATACACTAAGGCTAGTTTCCATATAGTTCATGATGATATGAAAGTGCAGTCTGGCTACATCTTTTTCCCGAATGGTGGTGCAGTGAGCTGGAGAATCTCAAAGCAAGTTGTGGTTACTGATTCTATAGTAGAGTCTGGATATATTGCAGGTTCCAATATAGGAAAGGAAGAAGTCTGGGTACATAGATTTATCTCATACATTGGTATTGTACCTAGCAGTGCAGACCATGTTCTAGTATATTTTGATAGTACTACTATAGTGGTGCTTGCCAAGGAGCCCAGGTCTCACCAGAGGACAAAGAATATTCTTCGGAAGTTTCATCTCTTGAGGGATTTTACTCAAAGAGGTGAAGTGACAGTTATCAAAGTAGCCACAGAGGACAACATGGCAGACACCCAGACTAAAGCCATTACTCAGCAGAAGCGTGATTCACATGTGAGAGCTAGCAGATTGAAACATGTTAGTAGTTGGCTCTAGTGCAAGTGGGAGTGTTGAAAGTGGGTTCCCTAGACCCAACTTGTATTACACTTTTATTACTGTTACATGTATTTAGTTTGTTTTTATACATGTTTTTATCTTTCCATGATAGTGTAGATACTTCTGCATCCACTTTTTTTATGGAAATGTCCTTAGATTACATGTCGCGTCAAAGGGTTATAGCAGGTCCCAGGCTATAATGAGAACCCTGAGATGCCCTGACAGTAATCTTAAAGTAACATCATATGGTCAAGTTACATCATTATTAAAGGACGTAGATGATGTGTGACCATCAGGTGCTGGGGGATCATAAGCATTGAGACTTCTTCTCATGATTTTCACACTCGATGATCTCTAGTAATTGAGATCATGAGGACAGACCCGCTTAATAAGAACACCACATGTTTCAGGTGTCATTGGTCATTCCTATCTATGGACATGTATAATTTTCTCCTGACTTTAGATCATTATCAATGAATGTAGTTTAATTATGTACATTTGATGTAAGGTGAAAACCATGGCGACAAAGTCGTGGTGAGTTAGTTTGTATCGGGCACATCATTAATGGCATGGCATTGATTTAATGATGGAGAAAGGATTTTTCGCTTCTGAGTTCAGGAAGAGATATCTCGGGCCTGGTTGATTAGGATGGTTTCACCTTCAATAAATCCATGGCCATGGTATTCGAAGGTAATACGTTCCGGACAAATCAACAAACAAAATAAAGTAAATAAAGAATGATGACACTAGTATGCATTCTTCTTTATTGATATATCGATGACGAAGAGATTATATTACACAGACTGTGTTCTTAGGAAGGCAGTCGTTGCATTGAATTTTCCTTATCTCTATAGGGGCCTTGATGTGATTCTAGGCCCCACTCTAGGTTGGTGCTATTATTCACTGCTATTGAGATAAGGGCCTAGAGGGTCACACACAATAGCACCTTGAGAATCTGCCCTATTCTGGGAATAGAAATTTAGAACTTGGTGGGCCCCTCCAAAGGGTCCGAGCACTATCCAAGTTCTATGGATCACCAAAGAATAAATAAATTCATTAATTATTCAAGTTTAGAGTAATTCGTTGAATTTATTTATAACATTTATTTACAAGTTATATAGTAAATACAAGTATTAACATTATTCGAATGGATTTAAATATCCTAGGTTCGTTTAATATTAGCAGGAGGAATAAGTCAAGTTAAAGACTAAAATTTATCACGTAATATATTTATATATTACATTAAAGTGATAAATTATAAATATTATTTATGGCATAATTTTATTTGTCATGAATAATTATTTATATCACTTATATAGAAGACTTCTATTACACGGGGCCGGGAATCCATACCGCGTGTTTTAAACACTCCCTATATAAGTGACAGAGGGGATCACCCATGGATATTATTCATGTGTAAATATTGAGAGCATCTCTCTCCTCCAAGAATTTAGAGAGAGAGTCTCTCAAGCAAAGGAATATCTTCAAGTTCATCCTTCTCGAATTGATGCTTCTTCCTTTGTAGTGATTGTCATTGCGCTGAAGTGATCATTGAAGATCCGCGTTAGCACCTGGATCTTGACGAATGGTGCGTGAGTATATTTGAGAGGCATGTGTGGACGATCTGGAGGGCTTCGACATCAGAGTCTTCGAGCAACGATTTCCAGCATCCTACGGCGGACTTCCACACGCTAATTCCGAACAAGGTACATGTTTAATTTATTTTTGTGCTATGCTTAAATCTTACGTGATCGTCGTACTGAACCGAGACAAGATCACCGAAGTTGAAAGGGTTATGTCACTCCGGTGAAGTAGAAAATTTTAAATTCCCGGCCCACTATCTTCTGCTGCGCAGTTCCGGTACCCAACAGATACGCCTTTGGGAGTACAATGGAGGGATATCTTTTTATGAAAGGGAGTTATCTTAAGGTAAGGGAGTATAATTTCCTCTATAATATATACATACATTATATGTCATGATTCAAATTGATTTTTGCTGTGGACTAGTTCGTATTATAAAAAAACAATGTAGATTATTACCACATGAGGGAGACCTTTATATCTTCTAAGGGTGAAAATTATATTCACAATTGAAAGTGGGATATCCAAGGGGGCCCTCTAAGTCCATTTTATCAGCAACCGGGGGAGCTCATCGCCCAGGTTCCTTGTCTATTTCTGGATGATGGGGGTGTAAATAATGATATATTTACACCCATTTTTGATAGGTTTCAGGATGTTTTTCCAAAGGATTTCTAAAGGATTTCACGTAGGATAGACATGGATTTTATGATTGAGAAAATGTTTGGGTATGATCCATTCTCTATTCCACCATACAGAATTTTACTAACATAGATTCAAGAGATCAAGACTCATCTGTAATAGTTTATGAATAAAGAGTTTATCCATCCAAGTATGTCACCTTGGGGTTCTCCAACACTTTGTACAAATACGGCTGATGTGACCTTGCACTTATGTTTTGATTACCAAAAATTGAACTGGATGGCTTTGAATAATTTGTATCCTATTCCATATATCGACGACCTATCTGACTAGCTGAGAGGAAATTTTATTTTCAATAAGATAAACTTGATATTGGGGTGTCATCAGCTAAGATTCTGACCTTCTATCACACCTCGGAATACTTTCAGAAGAAGTTATATCCTATTTGAGTACATTGTGATACCGTTTGGGTTGAATAATTCTCCAGAGGTGTCTATAGACTTGAAGAACCTAATCTTCCACCCATACCTAGATCAGTTTGTGTTTTTTTTCTTCGATGAAATATTGGTGTACTCCTAGACTCATGATGATCGTGCCCACTGTCCTAACATCATCTTGAGTATACTAAGAAATAATTGTCTATATTCCAAACTATTTAACTTTCAATTTTGAATCAACAGGGTATATTTCTTAGGTTACATAATCTCTGAGGAAGATGTGTCGGTCAACCTAGAGAAAGTTTAGGAAGGTGTTCTTGGGTGCATCACAAGAATATTTTTTATATCCGAAGATTTATGGGTTTGGTGTATTATTATTGGAGATTCATAGAGGACATTTCCCAATTGGAAGCACCAATTTTGGGAATGACCAAGAATATGGTCATGTTTTAATGGTATAGAGCATGTGATAATTCCTTCCAGGAGATAAAGAGATGTTTTACTACCGTGTCGATATTGATCCTACCTAATCTAAGTGAGTATTATTCAGTGTTATGTGATGCTTTTTCGATCGGACTTGTAGCAGCGTTGATGGAAGGGGGTCGAGTTATGGAATATGGGTCACAGAATTTGAGGCCACATGAAAAGAACGAACCTATGCATGACATTGACTTAGAGTTAGTGGTTTATAATTTGAATTATTGCTGGAATTATGTATTGGAGAAAAATTACTTTGTATACAACCCAAAAGAGATTAAATTATATCCTTTCATAATGAAATTTGAATCTCTTACATCAAATGTGGGTTGAGTATATGCATTCATTTAATTTTGAGCTAAATTATATTCTTGGGAAGGCAAATAATGTTGCTGAGTCTTTGAGAAAGAAAACATCGACTCATAAATTTCAGGATTCTATCTCTGAGTGGAATATGCTGACTTTTCTGGATGACATGCATGTTTTGGTTTAGGACAGCTAAGATTATATAAATCTTATATTTTTAGTGGTAGAGTCCACACCGTTGAGTAGGAAAAGGGAGAGGAAGTATGAGGATCAATAGTGTTTGTCCTTTAGGAAAAGCATTGAATAAAGGGATTCATATTTTGATTGGACAATAGATTAAGATGAGATCATATATATATATAGCATCGTGTAGTTGTTCCTACGAGAATGTGAGGCATTCATGCCTGAATTTAATGCTTATATGTGGGAGGTGCATCCAGGTTTAACCAAAATATATCGTGACCTACATCAACATTATTGATGTTTGGGCATGAAAATGTCGATTTTAGGGTTTGGGGCATGAAACTAAACCTATCAATAGGTGAAGGATGAGAGACAATGACCTAGTGGTTTTATATAGCCTTTTCTCATTACATACTGGAAGTGGGATGATGTTACTATGAATTCTATGTTAGGTCTCCCAAGGACATCATGAAAGAATGATGTTATTTGGCTGATTGTAGACTGATTGATAAAATCACCACATTTATTTCATATCAAGGAGACTTTATCACAGGATCGGTTGGGAGACTTGTACGTTCGGTAGATAGTCTATTTGCATGGGGTATCATGAAGTATAGTTATATACCGTGACTCATGTTTCAGTTCATGTTTCTAGAAATGATTTCATAAATCACTCGTTATGTAGATATTGTTGATTACAACATTACACCCATATATATATTAGAAATTTGAGCATACCATATAGGTTCTAGAGGATATGCTACGAGCATGCGTTCTAGACTTTGGTGGGTCTTGAGAGAATAACTTGGAACTCATTGAGTTAGCCTATAACCATATTTACCATGAAACTATATAGATGGAACTATATAAGGAACTTCTTCAATTGTGAAAACATAGGAATGTTTAGGAGGAAAATGGAAGAGATAAGAAGATATGTGGTCTTAGTTGCCCAATTTTTTACCTTAGAATCTTAGAGATACTTGGGTGTACAACTCAAGGATGAGATGTTATAAGGTGGGGATATTGTAAGATATCTACATTTTATAGATATTCCTAGACATAATTTTCTGCTTATCTTTTACCCTTGTATTAGGTCATCTTTGTTGGGTTTTACTTTGGGGAGTTTTGGGGTAAAATTGGGAAATTATGGAAGGATGAGGGTCAATACACGGTTGGCGCACAGTTTTCTCAAATTGTGTTCCCAAGCTATCAAACCATGTATAACCAAACATAGGGGATTCACATTGTTGTTGTAAGTTTTTTGAAACTGCACAAAACCCTATGAGTAGGAACACGGTTAGGCACATGGTTAGGGAAGACTATGCTCGTTGTATAGGAAACATTGCATGTGAAAAAATAAACCCCCAAAAATCAATTAAATATTCTGGAAACCCCTATCTTATATCCATAAACACTGAAGCTCAAACCAAAATTCTTTATCTCATTTCTGGAGGCTCCCATATGAATTAATAGGTCATCCTTACTCCATTATTGGTGAATCTATAATCTATTTTAATAGGTCTATACCTCTCCCAGAAAGACATCTTGTCCCAATTAGTTTCCTCTACTCCCTATCTCTCATCTTTCTCTCATTATTTGATGGGATGTTTTACTCCAATGGTGATGGATCTAGATCTAGGTTTTGATATATCCTAATACATTAAATTTTGTATCTAGGTTTTATATCTAGATCTCATTCTATGTTTGGAAACTTAACATCCTTCTATAATTTGGGGATTCCTGTTGTCGAGCATCCATTAATGATTACAAGGAAGTTGGTAAAAATCAAAAAAACCCATAGTATGGATTAATATTTTGTGAATATAATTGTTAAATATCAATATTCAAATTTTAAAATTTTATCATGAATTGGATTAATTAATTTATCAATTAACTAATGGAATGATTTGATTATGAAATTGACGATATATTGGGAATATGAAGTTGGTTAGTTAAAGGGATTATGAAATTATTCAATTAAGGTGATTTTTATTTAATTTTAAATGATAATTATGATATGGTTCTCTTAACATTAATGGTATATATGATTTAAATATTGTAAAATGGTTTGATTGGGAATTCCTCATATTATTTTATGTGGAAAAATTATAGAACCATAATTTTTTTGATAATTGAAATGGTATCCATGATGAGAGATAATAAAAATTGGGTTAATGTTGATTAAACTTTTTTTATTTGATATATGTTTGATTGATTGATATATGAGTGTAGGACATAGAATAATTATATGAATAACAATATAAAATTTATAGATATATGAGTGAGGGACATAGACTGATTCTCTAAATACCCATATGTGATTGAATAAAAAATAGTGTGTGAGATAGCGATTGCTGTTTCAAATACTCATAGGATGCTAAACATGGTGTTCTGGGCACAAAATGTTCTCATTTGACTATTGTTTTAAGTATATGTGACATAAAGTTGATATGAAATGGATAATTAAAGCCCTTAATATAATGAATTGTTATTCCTTATTTGATATGGTTCAGACTCCATCATGGGATGAATCTAGTATTCATTATTTTGGTGTCTTTAAAAACCTAGGTTAAAATGTGGGTAAATGAAGAATAATTTATTAAATGAATTGTCTTACTTATTTATTTAACTTTATTCTTTATACAACTTCATAAACTATTATTGATTGGATAGTTTTTTTAGATGTCGTTGGGGGTGTCCTATTGATTTATAATCCTACCCTACTCAGGATGCTTGATCGGTACCCAAATAGACTTCATGTTTATAGGAAAAGATAAGAGAAAGATACCTATGTTACATGGATTATTTGAGACAGAGCATGTATGAGGGAACCAATGTTCGTTTCAGGGCCTGCTTGGGGGAGTTTTCAATGTATTTATTTTAACTTTTCACTTTGACACTCGAAACTTATTTTGAATGAAATATCTAAATTTTTAGTTCTGTAAATTTTCTTCTATTCTCATTCATTATGTATTACTGGAATATTTTGGTTAGGACCCTAAACTAGTTGTTGGTTATTATCTTTTGGTTATTCCTTGGATGTTTCTACTATTGTTCTACTTTGATAAAGATTGTATAGTCTCCCCATATCATATATATTACACCCGCACTACTATTCGGAATCCTCTAACATATGGGGAGGCATGCTTGAGGTCATGTAACTGACTGGCCTGGGGAACCGGTATGTGGCACCAAGTTTAGGGAATTTCACCTCTTAATAACTAGTATTCCTACTTTTATAAAACCCAAGACCCATCTCTTTTTACTACTTCACATACAATTGAATGGTCATATGTGCCATCATTTGTAGTTCCCATGGTTATGTATAATGTTTTTCAAATATGTTGTACAAATAAGAGATATAAAACATTAGTATATATCATGTAATATGAGAATGTTTCCAAAATAATCTTAGGGATATGTATTTCTATTCATCATTAGAATCTCTTCATGTTATTCAACACATCAACTTAGATAGATTTCAAGTTATGTGATGTAGAAAATTTTTTTGTCTTCAATTTTATATCTAATATTTAAAATATCAATTCAATTTATGTACTATTCTATAATTTAATAAAACCCATAGTTAGTTGTTTTTATATATTTTTTCTAATAATTTGGGTGTCTACTTATGTTTTCTTGGATAAATTATTAACCATACTCTTAAAACTATAATACATAACATCCATTTTCAATATTTTTTAACATATTTGACATTTAAAACTATTATTCTCCCACTAAACTCATATACACACCTGGAATCATTTATTTTTAAATAAAACCAAACTATCTACAGGTTCTATCAAATAAATATTATGTCACCGCAATGCTATATTTAATCATTAAATTGATTTTAGTGACTTTTATACATTATTTAATTTATTTGGTGTCTCTAGGCCTTTGATTAATATTGTATAAACATATTCCATAAGTTTAATTCCAATTAAGGTGGAATTAATATCGAAATCCCAATATAATAATCAATGAAAATTTCAATAAAAATAAGAATTCTAATGGATTTTTCTATGATGAATGGTGTATGTTTTTGTTATAGACCATGTTTATAAATTTCATAAACCTATAATAGACAATAAAACATTATTGTTACCATCTTATACCATCCATTTCTATGTTATCTTGAATACCCACCAATAAATTTATATCAACAAGAGAAATTACCAAAATATATAACTAGATTTTGGTACATAGAATCAATTTGTGAATTCATATGAAATTTTCTATCATAGAAATTTGTTATATACTACATTTATATAATATTCAATATTATTATATTAGATATAAAACCTATCTTAGGTAATATGAAGCAATTTCATTGGTTTCAACTTTCCTACACAGTATGTGTCTTTATAAAAACCCCTCTCATTAACTTTTATGAAGTTTAGTGTTCCTATGTCAACCCATGTGTATCTAGATAATAGAAATAATTAAATTCAAACCTAATCCTAGTACATAAAAAGAGATATTATTCCCTATTATAGAAATAATTTTGACAATAACTAATATCATCCTATCATAGGTATATTAAAATATTAAGTAGATAATGGATAATTAACTAAGATACAGCTAGAGTTTTCTTTGATGTAAATTTGTAGAGAAATAAAGTTATTATAAATGGTTCTCATAAAACACCTATGGCTATGAAATAATTGAATTTATTCATATTTCAACTAATATAATATCCATTGGTCAATTTAGTTGGCATATGGTTAATTGTTATGCTTTTATTTATGAAACATGTCTAAAAAGGAATCAAAGAATACCTTCAATATATAAAATACTCCTCAATGATCTCACTTTCACTACCATAAGGTATTTTATGTGTATAATGAAATGTCAGTGACGGAGTAGGTTCACTCAATATTTAAATGATCGATGAATACTTTGTTAATATTTTCTCCAATAAACCCCATTAGTGGGTCCAATATTTTTAAGAAGTGTCTTAATTTCTCTACTAAAAATTTATAATATTTCTTAAAATAATGTCTCATACTATATGAATTTACTTCTTTATTCTCCTTATAATAGTATATATAATATTTTTTTCTCCTAAATCTTTAATATTTTTTTGAAATTACCTTATTCATAATGGTTTCTTTATTTAAAATTTAATAAGTAATTACGTCAATATACCTATTCATATTAGCTCCTAGAAGTAGAAACACTCCCTTGGGTATACTTGACACTACATTTATTTATTACATGACTAAGAATTACCTTTCCACAAATGGTCATTATCCTTATATGTTATGTTCATAATTCATTGATAACTTTAGATATATGTGATTCAATTATTGTTAAGATATTAATTAAGTATGAAATACAATAAAGACATCAATTTAAAACATGAAATGACGTAATATTATATATAATTTTACCATGAGATAAATGATATAGTAATAAAAAATATTGTTATAACTAAAATGAATCCAATGGTTAAACTAAATTCATTTTATTCTTTTAACATGCCTAGGAATAACCCTTTGACAACATCATGGAGAATGCACATTACCTCTTGTAACATTTGTAAACATTATTTGTTATTGTATTTTAATACAAATATGTATTTAATACTCAATAAGTAAAATAGAAATTTTACATACAATTATGAGTATACCTGAAGTGAATTTTCTTTTATGATTATTCTTTAATTCATTTTAGTTTCCATCCTACTAGACTCTTTTCCACTTGTGAACCAGAAAGCCTCATCTTCATTACCCTCCCTCAGAATATTTTTTCATTATGCGGGTCATTATAAAATATCCATTTAATTAGAATAGGTCAGGTTCATTTCAACATTTTCATTCTCTTCATTCAACATAATGGGTGAGAAACAATGGTCTTACAATTCCTTATATACCAAGAAAATCATAGTCAACAGATTCTTAAGAAGTTTCTATATACTATTTATCATATAGTTATTGATGAATATAAAGGACCTAGGTAGTTGGATTATAACATTACCTTGATGGATAATTTCTTATATTAATGGAATCCTATAATTGATAACAAATCAATGTACTAAATCATTTTTAAGTAGATCTCACTAGATAGTTATTCATATTCTAGCATTCACTAGTATAGTATAGTGGTGATCTCATTCATATTTGGCCTCTCTTTATCCTCCTTAAGAGATAGAAGATGATAAATCATGGTGTATTCATCAATATCTATATATTTCATCTTCATATATTTATGAATAGCTGAAATAAAATGAAATAGTCATATAAATAATCTTCTATACATCGCATATATGATTCTTTATCACCTTTTCTCGCCCACTGGGATGGATGATCAAGAAGAGGGGATTCCATCACATAGAAGCATTTTCTAGTAGTAATACAGTGAAAAAATAACAATCCCACTGATGTAATTATTTTGTAAATGACATTACATTTGTCCATAAATGTTTACTGAGTTTCTATTATTTCCCTTGAAATTTTCCATAATCAATAAAATAGAATTTTAATATATCATATTGATTATGAATTTTGATATAAAGAAATTTATTTTATTAAACTCCGAAAATTTTATTAAATCCCAATATCCCTAACCGTGGATTTGAAATTTCATATTGAATGTATATTCTAGTGGAAAGGGTCCATATTCCACTTGTAATAACCCAGACAAAGGTCGTGTAAAATAACTCAAAGGTATTTTGGTAAGCACTATTTTCAAATGCATTAACTTGAATCTCATTGATCAATTGAGTGGACTCCCCAATCCTGAAATCCAAACTTGAATCTTTTTAACACTTACCCCAAAGATACATAAAGTTTTGAGGAGTAAATCAACCCTTAATACAAACTCGGTTAATTCAACCCAATACTTTCACTAGAACTCCCAAATAAATAAAATTATTATGTTAATGATCAAGAAATTACATTTCCCTATGGTTTCATTATAACTCAATTAATGGAAGGATTTTTTGACTTAATATTTTTCTTCAGGGATTTTGTTTATCTTATTTATAAATATTCACTATTTTATCTTTTACACACTTATTATTATTTTGTGAGATTTTATATAATTAATTAAACATGTATTGATAAAATAAATTATATAAAATTAATTTTTTTACTTTATATTAACCTGATTATTATTTCATTTACTTTATATGATCATGTTTAAACATCAAATAAACATTTTATAATTCCAAATTTAACATGTGTATCTATTTCATTTTGCTTCACCACAACTTAGTCTAAAACCGTCTCCAGACATTGGCATTTACATCCTTCACATATTCTCACTCAAACATGGATTAGTGGTACAAGGGTTTTAAGATAACCTAAAAAAATTATAGACACATAGAACCATACATAAAAAAATAAAGGGATGATATGTCAATCGTCATATTTAATTTTATAATAAATTTATCACAAAAACACATATAATGAATGATTTCATAAAATAGAAACTCAACAAATACATATGTTGGAAAATCTTGGGATAATCGATGGATGAAACCATTACTACTAGCATTAATTTCAACCCATTAATTACTAAGATTAATTTTTTAAAATTAATAAACTAATTATCTTGTTAATTCATTCATTAATTTATCTTAATTATCCATCCAAACTATCCAAGATATTCCTATACACTTTAATTTTAAATAATTAAAATTGATTGATTTTAATTTCAAATTAATTAATTTCATGTCATGTATTGTAGGTGTCATAGTGTTTACACTTTTTTAACTTCTAAAATCCAATTCCAAATTCAACTCTTATATAATGTTTATTGTCACGTGACTCTATTTGTGACTAACATTTCATAAGAACCCTACCCTTTATTACACACTTTAACATGATTTATTAAATAAAATTTCCCTTAAGAAAACACTGAGGATCTATAGGTCTAGTGTCTTGGAAAATTAGGGACATTACATGAAAACTTTACACATAAAAATAAGACATCTTTATTGAAAAATTATTTTACATGACCACAACATTCCCTTGTACTTAGAACTGCATGGGATAACATAAGGACATATAAGAAAGGGGTGATCTATAAAGACTAGTAAGGGATTAAACAAGGCATAAATTGAATAATACAGTACATGTTAGGCAATAGAAATATCAATGGAGTGCAAGAGAAACGCGAACATATAGGCATGATATAGCATGATTATCATAACATGGAAATGTGGAAACAACATTTAACATGATATTAACATGACCTAGGGATAATTACACATGGATCATGAGTAAACCATTATTGAACTTGAATTATAATGATTAAAACCTCATTGCACCTAACATATCATGATACAAATCTTTACCCAATGCATTGGAGTGCTATCAGGGTGCACCCTTCTCAATCATTTCATTTCATGCATAAGTGTGCCACATGGATCAGATAACATGGATTTATTAAACAACGTCATTTATTCCACGATAAAGGAATGTGAAATTCATACATGAAAATATATAATCAATAATTAAATTTTCATAAACGTTAATACACTTGATAGATAAATGGGAATTGTATTCACTACACAATGACTAGCTTGGAAAATCACTGTACAATTTCGGCAGCATAACGGCGTGACATAAGAATTCATAAAAATGGTTGATGAGAGATAAAGGAGTGTCTCATCAAATTTAAATGAAATGGAAATTATGAGGGTAATATAGATACATTTTCCAACATATTTAAAGTAATTTAGATTCATAATACGAAATAATTTCTTGAATGTAAATGAGAAGAGAGAAAATTCTTATAGAATTTCATCTTGGTAATGGGAGTACATGGGAGGAATTAATGAGAGATAAAGAGGTATCTAATCAATAAAAAAATAAGTAGGGAAGTATAGGTGAGGATATAAATCATACCCCAACATTTTTAATTGAAAAAAATGGCATAACAAAATAATGAAATTTGGACAAAAATGAGAAAGGAAGAAATCCCTTACTTGGATGTGTGATCCCAAAGGCTAGGGAGAGGCTTTAGAGAGGATTATTCGGAGAAAGGTGCACCTTGTTAGGATAATAGAGAGAGGAGAGTAGAGTAGGGACGTGATAAAAGGGTTTTGAGTGAGGATAAGTGGGATCATGGGTGGGTTTATATTGGAAAAGAGAGGGAATTCTTTATTATTTAGGTTTTGGACACCACACATTAAACTAATCCTACCACAAACCAACCCATGGTTTTTTAACATAGTTTTTGAAAAAGGTGCGTGGAAACATTATTTTACAAGACCAATTTCCTAACATATTAAAATATTATTCTTGATTATCTTGAGGTGAGTCACACTCTAAAGTAAATCATTTTAAATGTTAAAATGTTTTATAAGTCTTGGAGGGTCCACTAATGCAACATAAAATTAATCAAATAAATATAGAATAACATTATTATAAAGGTAAAAACATATATTTTCCGAAACTAATTTTTATAATATTTTATTACATCATTGTTGGGTCATTATGATGTCATAAAATACATTATATATTTAAATGGTATTTAATTTTTACCCAAAAACTTAACTATATCAGAAAATTATGAAAAATTAACCATTGGATAATTACGACATCCTTATTACGAAAATAATATTAATTTTATGTAAATAATTCTCTAAATATGTTAATTTTTACTTTAAAAATAAAAAACCACATTTATTCAAAATTCATGGGTTTTGACAAAAACAGCTTTCAAACCTTAATACAAATTACAATTATATTAATAAAAAAGTAAATGATAATTTATATTTAATAAAAATAAATTTAGTAATAATATTTTATTAAAATATTATTTAATTACAAAAATACATCAATTCATAAAAATAGACTTCTTAATTAAATTTAAATATTAACTAAAAAATATTATTTATGCTCAAAGTAATAATAATAAAATGAAAGTATATTCCTTATTATATAAAAAAAATAATGCACACAATCATAGTGATAGGGTCTTGTTACATCACCCATTATAACAACCACATAAGACCTAAGGGTAAGGTTTGTGATGGTGACAGACTATTGGGGAGACTCAAATAACATTTCATAGATGGTAATCTGTATTAACTTACACTTCTCCCATAGGTGGTTCTGTTCAAGCTTATCGTGTTGAAGCTCGGCTTGGTCTTGGTCAAGAGCGAAGCCCAGTGATGTCACCTCCTTTCCGAGCTCAAAAAAATTGGCTTCGTATGGAGAAATTCTACTGGATGAGGACATCGATTCCTTTGTCTAAGTAAATTGGATTTGTTAAAGCCTTATATTTATACTAATAATTTGATCATGTTTCAATGGCTATACTAGCAATGGTAATAATTCTTAATGGTATTTTGAAATCCAAAAACATAAAACCAAGGAAGTTCATATTTTATATAACCATTTTACATAATTATTCATTTAATTAGATCGAGAGAATTTTCATTAATAAAATATTGGTTCGTTACACATTATGTATGGTCCAGGATATATATTTTGTACTTATATGACATGTATGCCTATATAGTGTGTCATGATATTATTGGAATGTTGTTCCATGGATCAGGTTTCATAGTCCATACATCATGTCTAACCATATTAAAATATTGTATATATGCAACATACACTGGTGGTGGAGTTAGTAAAGTACACAACATGTAAGACAACCATAAACATCATTTATTTGAAGAATGACATGGAAAATAAATAATAAAACAATTATTACACCCATGACCTGTCAAAAGCAATTGGAATGTAATTCATATGAAAACCAATGTCACATAGCTAGTACAACTAGTTATAAACCATACATTTTTTTATCATTAATTAATTAATTTGGACCACTTGTTGAGTCACACAACATGCCCATATCGGTGGGTTCCTCACATGAGTTGGACTAAATTACATTTATTGTACCACTAGAAACTTGGTGTGTGATTCCTTACTATCCACTCTCATTACATTCCTAGAGACATGGTATATATCTCTCATGGGAATTCATGTGTTAGATAGTGTTTACAGACTACTAAAGGGTATTTAATTTATGTAATACCATATCACTCTGTCGGAAGTCAATACACAAAATTTATTAATTAAATTTTGTGTACTTTGAACAAACAACTTCCATAATTCCCATGGGGATAAAAACGTTTTTATTTTCCTGGCATGTATGCCAACTGTAGGATTTGTATGCTTATAATGATGAAATGTCGCGATGTTTTTTGATCTTCCTTATGTAGTTGACCATGGTTACATGGAATATTAATTTATATTAAATGACATGTATTCATGTCCATGAGGCAGAATCCTAGGACCCTCTAGAAGGGATCAATTAATATTTTTAATATATTATATGCATGTTTTTAATCATGTGAAACTGAACATACATGTTATCTCAACTTTAAAATCAGGGAACTGAAAACTGGATATGAAATCACTCTAAAAATATTGGATTTTAACTAAATAATAATAAATTTTTATAAAAACAATTGACTACTTTGATACCACATTAATGTTATGGGGCATAGTGGAGATGATTGGTCTCATGTCAAAAACATTTTTCATCAGTTTATTTTGATTAATCCATAGAATCTTATCAACACAGCTATAAAATATTGAACGAGAGGATTCATTCACATATAATATATAACAAACTTATATAATAATAATTATCTCATCTTATTAATTATCTATTAATTTATAAATTTTTTGGACCACCATTTCATAACTTTATTATAATGAAGAATCTAAAGATGAATTCATCTAGTGGTACCCACAAATTATCCATGAATCTTGAAACATTAATATTGGAACTTTAGGTGATATCATTGAGGTTTCAATCATATCATGTAATCACCTACTAATCATAGCAATAATTTCATCAAGATTGATGTGTTCATTCTCTAGTTCTATAAATCTTGATCAGGAGGATGAGGATCATCTCTTATTCTTGAGATCATTCTCAAAAAGTTATAATAAATCTTGATAGAATTATTTTGAGATAATGTGTTGTGTATGAAGGTTTCAAGGTGCCGTAGAATAATTTGGACCCATTTCCAATAATGTTTTCCATTAGTTTATTTAGATAAATTTGAATAAATAGATAAATGAATCCCTAAAATATTCATAGAGAGGATCTTTTCACATATAATTTATAATTAATTTATATAATAATAATTACATTATATTGATAATTATTTCTTTTTTAATGAGTTCAATTGATTGATGTTTCATATTATCATTGTGATGAACAATATAAAGAAAGATTCATTTATAAGTATACCAAAATTCTCCATGAATCTTGGAAGATCCTCAACGAAACTCTAGGTTCTAGTGTGGAAGTATTGATAGTCTTTCATCATTCACCATTAAACATAAAAACAATTACATTGGGCTTGATGAATTTTTTCGGGTTCTTTTGATCTTCTAAGGGAGGAGGTAGAGGATCATCTTTCATTCCTAAGATAAGTCCTTATATATTTATCTTTGGTCTGTATATAATTCTGTTAATAGAATATATTTTCACCATAATTTACCAAACCATATAAATGATATAAGTTGGATTATATACTTTGGTTTTGACAATTAATTTTTTCACAAAGGTTCTTGTATAATTTCATTTTTCTAAGTAAGCCTTATGTTTAATAATATTATTATTATTATTATTGTTTTCCATGACATGTACAAAAATAAAAATATTTAGTTAAAATAAATTAAATAAATCAACATATATTTATTAAAATTATACTAATTAAAATATATTATTTCCATTTGGCCCTTAACTCAACCTATAAATCCTCCTTGACATTTATCAAACCTTAAATAATAAATATTTATTTTAAAAAATAAATATCATTATATTATTTATTTATTTATTTAATATATATTATATTCACTAACTAGTGAATAAATATTTACATACTATTTAAATCACATAGATACAAACTGGATTAAGAAGTGATTGATTTTATGTGATCAACATATTATGAATAATTATTATTTCTCAGTCTTGAGAATAATATGTATTCCAATATTAAGTTAAAATATAATTTAATTTATATTTTTGATATACTTAGTGTGTGAACCTCTAGACCACTTTCTCAGTGTCACTAGGGGGTCATTCTTAAAGTATATGATCATCATCTAGTAACATGAAAAGGCTTCCAAAGAGAAAGAAATTAATTTCACAATGACAACAGCCTTATATGGATACATACTGTATAATATAATATATTTTCCTCAATATCTCATCATAAAGGTTGAATACTTATTTCATCAACCTATATCATTAAAATATCATTAATTAACTACTCGAAATGAACTTGTTGACAAAACACTTGTCCATATCCTAAATTGAAGTGTTTCATTTAAATAAAAGGCCCTCAGATATCATATTTTGTTCTTGGGAGGGAAAAACCTTTATTAACTTATCCATTAATGTCATATCACTTATAACACACCCAGTGTATCCAACCTCACCATGATAATCTGGTATCACAATTTTTATTATTACATCAAAGTATGTGATTCATGATATACATTAATAATAATCCCAAGTCTAAGGAATAATACACATATATATAGATAATAATATCTAATGATGCATATAACATGTGAAATTACTATTAGCATGTCTATCCTCATTACCTCCCATATTGGATAATACTAAGTGTGAAACATCAAGAGAAGATACCTAGCCTCCTTACAAAAAATCCATCACCTGGTATTCAAAACAGAAAATATTTCTTATCAGAAGATGTTATCTAGACCATGGGAAATATGTTTTAGAATAATGTCAAGTATTTACTAGCTTATCGTCCTAATGTGGAAGTACTCTGGCCTTTTATTGTGACAAATATTCTAAGAATGTTATCAAATTAATGTTATATAGAATAACACTCATCAAGTGATAAGATATTTATTAGTATTCAGATCTTTAAATATAGAGGTAATCTAATTTACAATGTAAGTTGCTTCTATGGAACCCACTCCAATAGACTCCCACTTTCACTAGTTCCAACTACTAAAAACATTCAATCCACTAGTTGTTATATGATATTCAAGATTCTGTGGAGATAAGGCCTTAGTCAAGGGGTTTTCAATGTTCTCTTCTATGAAAACTATGATTATTATGACCTCACACCATTGAATAAAAATACATAAAGTTGTGATACTTCTATATTATATTCTTCATATATTGATGTGACCTAGGATCCTTGGTATGGTGACCCAAAATAAACATACATAAATAGTATATTAATCACATGACTTAAATAATACATCTCATAAATAGTGACGCAACCTAAGTACTGAAAGGTTTAGTGTATTAGTGATTATCTATATAAAAATATTAATCTAAAATAATTTCCCTATAATTGAACTCCTCTTGACACCCCTATAGACTTTTGATAAGTTGTAATTATCTTCATATCCTAGGAAAAAAACATAAGAATTGTGTAAATTTAAATGTCGGGTAAGGGAAAAATTATCAACATGTCATCGACGGTTTGATCATAATAATATAATAAAACATGGTATGGTAGAAATTTATTATAAAAAATAACATGTAACAAAAAGAGTTTTACAAAAAAAGTCATTATAGAAAGGAAAGTGATCCTAAATTAATAAACATATATCATGGGAATATTGAATGTAATCTTGAGACATTAAACATGATTCATGGTGCATAATTATAGAAACAATATTATAGCATAAGAGTGGCATAAATAAAATCATGTAAACAATATTTCAAGGATAATCACCAAGAAATTATTCACATTTAAGATTGGGATACCCACCTGTATACCTTCTCGGGCTTGGGATAATCCTTTTGTTAACCCTTGGGATTGGGATAAAATCTCATGTGCACCCCTTGTGCTTGGGATAAATCTTGTCATATACCCCTTATAATTTGATGAATCCTCTCATGTATATTCTAGCTTTAGGTAAATCCTCTTGTGTACCCTTTATCTTGGGATAAATCCTCTTATATACCCTTTTTATCTCATGAGACATAAACATAAACTAATTAATTGGAGGGTGACCTAGGACCCCACCCATCATTATCAATACATATGTGAACCACTTAAAATCAAATAATTCATTTGATTATAAATAAAATATGATAAAAAAAGGGTTCCATATCTTTTCCAAATGTTATCATAAAAAACAAGATAATTTTATACAGTAAAGTTCCTAGCCCAGGTGTCCCTCAGAGGTTCCACGAGACTCGTTGGACACATGGCCTCAAACGTATCTCCCTGAATTCTAGAGGCTGCTAACTAGAAGTGAGGGCCTAGGTTGTGTTTGTGTGGAGACAATTCCATCATTTCCATAGTGAAACATATAGGACAAGTAATAAAAGATAAAACAGAGGATGTATAATATAACTAAATGGAACAATAGAAACAAACACCTATAATTACTTGGCCAGTAACCCTCCATAGTGGAAGCATGTATAAAAATTCAAGAAATAATAACAAACTAATAACTAGAAAATGAATCATATGATAATATGATAATGTATTTCATGTCTCTAGAAAGATGGGAAACAAGAATATATAGTAGTAAGAAATATAGAACATGTTATAAAAAGGGTACAAAAAGAAAAAAAGGTCTATCCAAACATCCTAATATCTAGGAAATTAAACTTATACCATTAACCCAAAATAATACATTTAAGAATTCATGAATTTTAATATTATGCTTCCCCTTATCTACACAAGCAATTATATAGTCTTCCTAGGTGCTATTTTCAACCCGGATAGGGTGTGAGATAAACTTAGAGGGCCAACACCAACAAAATTTATAAATACCCAGTTTTTGTGTATATAATGTAAGTGTAAAGATATAACAATGTAAATTAGTAATAACAACTGTAAAAGTTTCGGATTTGGTTCCTAAAGGAAACAATGCTCACACTACCCATTGTTCCCTTGCTGGGATATCTCTAAACAAGTGTCATGGTACATAATGCATGGTATAACATTTATAAGGGATTCCATTCCCAATATAATAGTAGTAAATGGGAATCCATTCCCAGCATCACATTTATAATGGAATCCATGCCCAGTATCATAAAATAGGGTCTTCATTCTCATTATCATAAAATAGGGTCTCCATTCCCATTATAATAGTATAGGGATCCCATTCCCGTGTCATAGTATAAGGGATTCCATGCTCGTTTCATATATATATATATATAAAGGGACTTCATGCCCAGTATCATAGTTATAAAAAGGTAATCCATGCTTGTGTAGATATAAAAAACACAAGGGTCATAATACCCATTAAATAATATACAAAAGGGACACCATGCTAATTTATGTATAATATGAATAAGGGTCACCATTTCCATTTACATAGATTAAAAAGGGATACCATTCCCTTATAACGATAGTGATAAGAATAATTGGATTTAATATGACCCAAAGGGTAAGTCATAATTCATGAACATTTATAATTAACAAGGTTGTGACCATTGTTCTATTATAGTCGGTGATGTGGGCTAACTACTCACATTAAATTCAAATCATTATAATTGCAAAGATAATTAGTTGTTTTATGCCACAACATTCCACCACTATCATTATAATAGCATCATTTAAAAATAAATCCAATCACACTGATATGTGTTTTTGGCGTAATAGCTTCAAGTCCATTTTGGTATAAGGACGGAACACCCAAAGGGATGGATCACATGGAGGTTGAATGACCTCTAGAATCTCAAGGGGTCTAATAAGATCATTGGGTTATAGAATAGAAAATCATTTTAAGGAAGGTTCAATTTAGGGGAAAATTCACGGTGAAACCATCCTATGGAACAGTTTACATATTATAAAACATAATGTGTTAAAGGGGTTATTAGTCGATCACCTATCTCATGTTTGTAGTAATCACCTCTTCCAGTATCGGCCTTTAGTTTGGAATAAATCAAAAAAATCTGAATAATATATCAATTCCCCAAAAATAGGGCATACGATCCTTCACTTCAATAAATTCAATGATAGAAAGAGAAATGGAGAATGATTCAAGATGATTGTATTGATTACATAGAGGGATCCCAAGAGATTAACGGTGCTTCAAACAGAACCCGAATAAAGAAATGGGAACAAAATCTATGAAGAGGACCACTTGGGAGCTACAATGTGAAGAAAGGTCCTCCCTCTATGTGTTGGAGGAAAAATTAGAGGAGGGTGAGTTTTAATTATATTTAAAGGAAAAAAAGGATAATTTTACAGAAAATTTTAGGGGAATGTGGTTTGGTTGAACTGTTGGACAAATAGTGTGTCATCCATGTAATGCCCTCTACCTTTATAGGGAATGCCACATGGTTTGGTCGCATAGTCTTATTCACCATCTTCCAATTGTGATGATGGATATACTACATTTTGATATTCTATATGCATGGGCATGCAGCCCTCAGTGCACGGTTTGAGAAAACTGTGCGCCCTACTTCACCCCTCTGTCTAGCACCAGCCTGGTTAGGGAAACCATGTATCCTGGCCCACACAGTTTCTTTTAATTGTAAGTCTAGTGTATTACTCCAACCTACTGGGGTTCCAAGCTCTGAAAAATATTCGGACACCCTTGTGACATATATGAAATCATTAGGAATCTATATTAGGTCCCAAAAAAAGAATTATACCAAAATTTAAAGGATGGATACCTAAGATAAAAACTGGGTTCTTATGGTATCCCCACATCCCTTAAAGGAACTAAAACTAGAGTTCAACTTCCAAGGGAGGGAAACCACATCTAAGAACAACTCCTTCCACCCAACACATATATTGGCCTCCCGGTCAATATTCTTGTCCTATACTAAGTCGTGATTCCATAAGGGGCAGACCAAGCATAGAGATACTTAATGCTCTGACCAATGATTCATATAAGATACTCCTCAAAAGAAGAACTAGCATCTAGATTAACATCCTCAGGATCAAAAACTTGAGATAGGATGGCATGATATTAGTGAATATATGAAATGTGCAAGACATCATGCCTGGAATGGTACCTCTTAGGTAACAGAAACTGATAGGATACCATACCAAATCTCTATAAAATATAAAACATCACAAAAAATCATGGAAATAACTTACCTTTCCATAGTATCTATTTATGCCCAAGTCTGGGTGATACCTACAAGAAGACACGATCCCCGACCTTTAACTCCAGAGGTTGTGGATAGAAATCAACATAATATTTATGTCTAGACTGAGTAGTAGGAAACAACTTCCAAATAAGTTTAACCTACTTTGAAGTTACCTGAATGATATTAAGAACTAGTATAGATACCTATCTTACCTCTAAACATCATATAGGTGAACGAAATGGCCTAAATTATAGGCACTCCTAAGGATCCATCTATATCACTTCCAGAAAGCTATTATGGTGGGTTAACTCAATGAGAGGGATATGTTTCTCCTAATAACTAATAAAATAAAGGACTCATTCTTAGATAATTTCCTCTAAATCTTATATAGTCCATTCCAATTAATAATTGCTCTAAGGGGGATGACTATGCTCAGAAGCACCTACGTACCCATTTCCTTCTGCAACCCCTACCAAAACCTCAATGTAAAATGTGAATCCATATCTAAAATGATAGAATAATGGACCCCATGTTTCCATATAATCTAGTAGACATATAATCCTCCCAACTAATAAATTGAGAAAGTATCTATGATAGGAAGGAAGTGGGATACTTTCATCAGTCGATCCACAACTACCAAAAATAAATCACCACCTCAAGGTGACCTCGAGAAGCCGACAACAAAATCCATCACAACATCCTCCCATTCCCATTTTGAGACTAGTAACAGCTATAATAATCTTGTATAACATTGTTTCAATACCTTCACCTATTGATAGTTGGAACACCTAGTGATAAAACTTGTTATCTGACATTTCATCCCTATCCATAAATACTATCATTGCATGTCTAAATTCAACTTGGAGATACCCGGGTAAATTTCCCACTAAGAAGCATGTGACTCATGCATCTGATCCTCTCTCATATCTATGGGAACCTATATATTCCCATTTATAAAAAATATTTATTCGTCATAAATAGTCCAATCTGGAGGTGGTTCCTCCCTAGAAATACATTCTCTTAGGACCAAACCTTTGGGATCAAAAAACTACCTCATCTTCACCTTTTACATAAGTGAATAGGTCATTAATAGGGATGAAAGTACAGATTATCCATGATGGTCCTAAACCTATTTGTGCATATTAGTAAACAAATCCATCAATTGGGACTCACTACTGGTCGCCTGAACTATTTGTGTATGATTCCTCCTACTTAGATCATCGACCATAGTAGTTCCCTTTCCAAGCGTATAGGCAAGCTCAAAGTCAAAGGACTTTAGATATTCAACCCATATTTTCTAATTGAGATTTAAGTATCACGATTTAAAAATATACCTAAGGATTTTTTTGGTCTATAAATACCCCAAAACTCTCTCCTATCTGGTAATGCCTCCAACAATCCAAGGCATATACAATAGATGCTAACTCGAGATCCTCAGTAGGGTAATTCCGCTCATGAGGCCTCAATTTCCATGACCCATATGCAACAACTCAATCTTCCAGCATCATAACTACTCCAAGTTCAATACCTGAAGCACCATAATATATTTTATAACTTCTGACTGGCTTTGGAAGAGTCATGATTGGTACTGAATTCAATCTCTCCTTCAGCTCCAGAAAGGTTGCCTCACCGGACTCATACCACATAAACTTCACTCCCTTATTAGTAAAACCCATTAGAGGTGCTTCTAAACATGAGAATACATGTATAAAACAATTTTAGTAACAAGATATCCCCAATAAAATTGTATATCAAATACATTTTGGGGCTTCTTCTAGGTAACCACAGCTCTTACCCTATTTGGAAAAACTGAAACTATTGTCTTTGAGATAATATAACCCAAGAAGTGTACCATATCAACCCAGATGTGACACTTAATGAGCTTATAATATATTTGGTTCTCTATTAGTTTATTCAAAATTATCTCAATAGTAGTGTAATGGTCACTCTGAGTATGATAATACACAAATATTTCATCTAAAAGACTATGAAAATGAATCTAGATGGGCATGGAAACCCCTATTCATCATATATCTGAAGATGGAAGGTGCGTTAGTAAGATCGAATGATATCACAAGAAACTCATATAAGTTTTACAGACCATGGAGATTTATACGTGGAATATTCTAGGTTCTAACTTTAACCTGATGATAACCATCTCTTAGGTCAATCTTCAAGAAAACCCTCTCACAAATACAAGGGTAAAAAATATCATCTATGTGACATAAGGGATAATAGTTTTCAATAGTAATCTAATTCAATATCTAGAAATTGAGGGATATCCTGATGGTTTCATCCACCTTTTTGGGGGAAAGGGCCATAGAACCCCAGGGAGAAGTACTATGATGTATAAAACCTTTGGACTCTAAATCTTTCATATGCTTCTTGAGATCATGAAACTCAATAGTAGTCGTCTTGTAAGGAGTAATGGATAATGGTGTAACTCCAACCACTAGCTCAATAGTAACTTCAAAATTTTTCTAAGGAGGTAGTCTGGAAAATTTCTTGGGAAATTCATCCCTAAATCGATCAACTATAGGAGGGAAAATGGTTTGATGTAGTCCCTAATCTTCTTTATAGAGGCCATAAATTTGGGCAGTCACTCCACCTAGCCCAAGATTCTCTAGTCCAACTCTACCAGCCTATTCATCCCACTTTACTTTGTGGAGATACCTACCACCCTATAGTGATGTAGGTGATACCCTTTAGTGATAAAAATTTAAATATGAATGATATAGAACTGACCAGTCCATCCCAAGAATTACATCAAAGATTTTCATCTCGAGGATGAAGTGATTACATAAGAAATGATGGCAAGATTACAGCCCTTGAATTGATGTAATCTATCTAATTGTATAACAAAATGTGTATAAAGCATCATTACACCATTGGAGTACTCAACATGAATCCCAAGTATCACCACAATAGGAACATATATAAAGTAATATGATGAACATATATCAAATAAGGAATAAATGATATTAGAGGCTACTAGAATGGTACCTCGAACAATATATAGCCAGAAGTCCAACTCCTCTAGTATAGGCCACACTAAATAAATCTTTCATTATCACCGGCCATATTCTATAGCCTGAATATATGAGGTGGGTCCCCTCTATTGGTGCTATAAATATGAAGTCTAACTACCATGACCATAAACTCCTTATCTTCTTGTATGGTTAGTAGTAATCCAATTACCCACCTAGAGAGGTGTTGTTAAACCTTCTCATGAAGGTGAAACTATCATAGATCCTCTCCCACTCAAAATAGAAGGGAAAGTCTTGTTTAATCATTGTAGATGCCCCAAACTGCCACATCCTCAAAACTCAATGAGGTCTTAGGGGAATGGGGCCTCTTATGCCTAGGATTCCCACACTTTGGACATACCACATAACTCTCATCAAGTGTCACTTGGTTGTCATAGCTCGCATTAGTGTTCTCAAAGCATTGCTTCTGACTGCTAGTAAAACCACTACCATGTCTAAGTTCTGAACCTCCATATATCACACCATCTACTTCCCTCATATTTCACTCGGTGATAAAGCACTTTTTACTATATCATATATGGTGAAAGGCTATAAAACATTTACCAGTGAATTAATTAGATTCCTCATACCATCCTCAAATATTCTCTCTTTCGATATCTCATCAGTGGTATAGATGGTTGAAAAGCACTGAAGCTCAATAAAATGATTTTAATTGTCCATAATTTTCATATATAAATTCTATATGTTGATCAAATCCTTATAATGATTAGATCTCAAGGCCTCCGGAAATAAATAATAAAAGAAACTTGACTATAAATCTCTCTAAGTCACTTCTCAATACTTACCATCTTGATTTAGAATATCCCACTACTATTTTGAAGATCCTCAAATCAAGTAAGTATATAGTTTCACTCTCCTCTTAGAAGGTGTCTCCAGTAGATCAAATATAGACATAACCATCTAGAGCCATAAATCTACAGCCTCTGGTCTTCAATCCCTAGAAAACATAGGCAAATGCTTCTACTAGAACTCCCTAGTCAACTCTACCATAGAAGAGGCAGAGTGCAAGACTCCCTGCAATATTTTTATATGATAAAATAAATATCCTTGAAACTTTGCATCATCACTCACATAAAAATAGGAAGAGGATCCATATGAGGCACTACTAGAGATATAACCGGTGACTCATGGCCCACCATCTCCAGGGCATGGTCCTAACAACCATATAGGCAAATGATTGGAAAATTTCATAGTGTAATTTCTCTATAATTTCCAAAAACACACCTTACATGATGTTTGATAATGTCATAAACCATATAAATAGAAATAGAACAGGGAGAAATCTTTTTTATGTAATTATTACACCGCTCTTCCAATTAAAATATTTAGGTATAGGTGAAAGGAATTATTTTATATAACATAATAGATACTACCTACTACTAATTACTAAGATCGAGACTGGGTCAAGATTGGTGTTTTTAAATTCAATTTCATTTTAAATTTTAAATTCACATTTACTATTCAATTTTAACTATTGAATCAAATGGTTCACCACTTCTGATCCATAAGGGACCATACTCCTTATAAACCAATGTTTTTCATCCACTTAATCCATACCACAACATTTTCTGGTCCATGCGACCAATGGTCCATGACTCAATGTCCCACAATTTACTACTTGTGGTGTTTGTTGTGGCCTATGCCAGAAAACCCTATTAGTTTATAGTGGGAACTCTAAGAATTAATTATTTTTATCAATACCCTTCAAGAATCGTTAAACATTAACAATTCTATTTATAGAAATAAAATCATTTATGGTGATAACAAGTAATGTAGCTAACACAATGCTTCTATATGAAACAGCATATGCATGGCATGTGAATTTATGAAAAAGTTACTAAAATGATCCATGAGATTTCATACCCTCGTCTCATTGGGTTGAAATAAAATAGAACCCTTAGTTATTTCAATAACAATATCACAATTCAAGTGCATCAACCAATAATGTAATCAAATCAACTATAATATAGAAAAGGTGAAAAAATTGAAATTCTAATTCGAGACAAATTGGATTTTCTCTATACATGGGTTGCCTATTCCCAGACACAGCTCCTTAACAATTCTCATAGCATGTTTAATCTATTTTCTATTATGTCAAAAAATTAAGGCAATAAATGAAACCTCTTATAATAATTTTGGAAATCCCAAACTCAAGTGCCACTCAAAGGTTCCCAGATCTTGGCTCACCAAATGTCCTAAATCATATCTCCTAGAATTCCATAGGATGATGACTAGTAGCAAGGGCCTAGGTTGTATCAGTGGGGAGACTATTCCCTCACTACCAAAGGGGAACATAGTAGATATGTAACAATAGATAAAATAGTCGAATCATAATATAACCTAATAGAAAAATTGAAATAGACACTATAAATATAGGACTCGTAACCCACTATACCGTAAGCATGTATAATCATAAAATAAATAAAAATCAACTAACAACTAAAAACTAAATCACATAAGAATGATGATATTATATTTCATGTCACTATAAAGATGGAAAACAAGCATATATGGAAGTAGGTAATACATTAAATGCTATAAAAAATGTTTAAAAAAAGGCCAACAAGTTCATCCAAGCATCTTGAGATCTATCCTAATCATATTCTATCAAGATCCCAAGAATTCACACATCCACCAAAGGATGCTTCCCTATATCTACAATTTCAATCATATAGTCTGCTCGTGTGCCATTGATAGCCCATAAAGGGTGTAGCATAAACTCAGTAAGCCACCACCAATGGTGTATATAAATACCTAGCATGTGTGTATAACATGTTAGTGTACTGATATAAAAATGTAAAGTAGTAATAACAACTGTAAATGGGTCATCTCTAATTCTCGAAGGAAACCAGACCGACACTACCTACTTTAGAACATTATATAATATATTAAAGGTCATCATTCCCAGTATCACATTAATAAGGGACACCATGCTTGGTATAATATTAGTTAATGGAACTCCAAGCCCAGTATCCCATTAATAAGGGACACCATACCCAATATCACATAAAACGGTTTCCATGCCCAATATCACAGAATAGATTCTAAATGCCTGGTATCACAATATTGGGATGCCATGACCATGTCGTAGTATAGGGAAGCCATGATCGTGTCATATATATATATATATATATATATAAAGGACCATCATACCTAATATCATAGTTATAAAAAGGGTCTTCATGCCCATATAGATAAAAAACAAAAGGGAACACGAACAGAAGAAACTTTTCATGGAACTGAGCTTCGATGCCCTATGTGGGATATACATGAGGTTCCTTAGATGGCACTACATGAGGTAATATGAGTGGAACATGGACCGCCAAATCCAAAGTTTTCTTATCACCAATATCTTGGTATACATCGTAATGAATTCATGGGGGCATATGTCAACAATTTCTAAGTGCATTCCTCATATAGGATTTATAACATATAGGAAAGGAAGATAAGTCAAAGCAATAACTATAAGGGAATGGAATATTTCCTACCCATAAACACGTTAGAACCCCTTGCTTACCCTAAGAGCATGGTTTAGGTGTGAATAGAAGGTCACATAATGATCTTAAGAGACATAACCGACTACCCATTCATAGGTTGGGTCAAGATCAAGGTCCCATATCACATCTATAGGATGCCTCTTAAATATTATATAAATTTAAATTTCATTTAAATTTATTTTTTTAAATCCCATTAAATTTTTGAATTAAATGGTTTAACATTTCCTATTTATAATGTCCTATACACATTAGAAATTGAATTGTGGAATCCTCTTAACCCTAAGCATAACATGTTCTAGCCCATGCAACCGAGGATCCAGGGATAAATGTGCCATAATTGACAGTTTAAGGTTTCTAGTTTAACCTATGAAGGAAAATATTGTTAGGGTATGGTAGGCAATTTAAGGTATAGTTATGTTGTCATTCCTGTAAGAAAAATTTGAACATTTCTATATGTAAAATTTAGGGCATTGTAACAAGCACATGGAACATAGGAAATTCACATAGGAAAATAGAAATGGCATGGTATAATGCATCAAATTTTAATCCTTTGATTATATTGAGAATAGAATCATAAAATAAATAATAAATAGTGGAGGTGGAAGAATTATTTGATGAAGCAACATAAAAATAATAAAAACGTGCAAGAGAAATAGGAAACTGGAAAAATCTAAATAATAATTTCATACCAAATGATGGTGATGTTCATGATGCTTATAAAATATAAAAGTAAATGGGAAGTAGGGGATATAAGCATATAATACAAGATTTAAAAATATATTAAAATATAAAAACTACTACTACAAGCATACTAAGAATAGGCTTAGTCCTCTACCCTATGCTCCAACCTAGAAGAACAATTAGGCATCGAAAGTCACGAACTTCCCTTTATCAATGCCTTTAATCATGAATTTTTCTTGGGTACCAAAGGTATACCAGTATGTATGTGAGATAAAATATCAGTAGGCCTCCACCAACGGTGTACTAGATCAATCCAATTTGTGTAATAAATAAATGAACAGTGTGCCATATATAAAAAATGTTGGATAATAAATAATGAAATAAATAAACACATCAACCTGGGTTCCTAAACAGATATCTGACTGACACCACCTACTTTAGCCTATGCTGAATTTCTAAAAAAATGTACCTGTACAAGTGATAGGATAATTACATTGGCCATCATTAAGAATTAACCAGGGTATAAAGACCTAAATCCAGTACTTGGTCTTGGTGTTCATATTCTCCTATCCCCATTCAAGCATGCTCGTAATATTAATATGATTAATCACATATGTCTAATAAAGAAATCTATAAAATCCAAAGGTTAAATCCCAAGAACATATAATTAGATCTATAAATAATCCCAATGGTCACTACAGGAGTCTTCAATATGACTAATGTCATTGATTCTATCCAAGGAAACCCATAAAGGTTTCCCTTGTAACACTCAAGCCAAGGTGAGTCTAAATTCATACGAAGTTTCTCATATAAGGGATCGAGTATCACTCGAGGCATGGCGTAGCCATCTTCTTAATGGTTTAACCCTACGTTTCTCCCTTAGGGAACTAGTGTCACTCACAAGTATGTATAACCCTCCCATAGAATCCATACATGGAAATCAAATATATAATTCCTAGAGTATCAAGTAAATCTGAACTAAACATGAAGATTCTATCCATGGTGTCCTTAATTCGGGACTTATATTCTCTCACGACCTTTAGTAGGTTAGGCATAGAAACCAAATGACATATAACAATACGGAATTTATATTCATAGTTCATAAATAATCATTTCACTAACACATGATAACAATCTATTCAAGTCATAAAATTTAATCTAATCAGTTATGGAACAAACAATAAGCATATAATGTGGAATAAGGAATAAGGTTCATAGAATAAGCCAGTGCATGAGGCCACGAGGCATGTGGCCTAAGCCATAACCACAAGGGACAAAACAAAAAGATCATGTAATATGAACACGACATAGAATAAATATAAAGAAATGTCATTAGGATTAAACAATAGGCATTAAAATAAAGTCCATAAGCAATTAATAAAGGACAATGGTGTATGATCTTAATATTTAAGCTAAGAGGGTTAGCTCAAGGACTTCCAATTCATATTAGTTCAATTTATGGGCTTAAGGAATTTTACCAAGGTGAAACAAAAACACGTAAGGTGGTTAACAATTTAAGGCATGGGGAAAAGTCCATTCAAGGTAGCCACACCCAAAGGGGTGTCCAAAAAATAATAATATAAACCACTGATGGTTTTAACTATAATTTAGGGTCACACATTACATAGAAAACCAATTAAATTAATTTAATAAACACATTTGAAGTGTCTATAGAAGAATATATTATGTGTCACAAGGGAAAGTCATTTAAAAAAGTGACTAAATGAGAGAGGACCTAGACCACCTACTTAAGTGCAGTAGCACTCTACCCATCCTTTTTCAAAGATATAATCAAGATAAAATGGAAGAAATAGAATAAATAATAAAACACCTTAAAATAAGGAAAATTCAGTCACATCTAATTATATAAAAAATGGTGGAAGGAGAGAGGAATGTAAGGTAGTGTAAGGAGGATTTTACTGAGATATTTCTGATGTATCTAATGGTGAACAATTTATTTTCTAGGTGAATGAGATCTTTTAGAACCTAAGCAGGAGGAGAAGGGAGATCATGCATGAAGGAAGAGGGTCGATCCATAAGAGAATCAAGGTACAAAGAAAGTATAAATTAAAAAACTCATTAAATGAAAAAAAAATCACCCACACATTAAGGGTTTTATAGTTCGGATGCACAGTTGATGAAACTATGTGCCAACCGGGCACCAGGTACTGCTCCAAGGGGAACCCCACGCGGGATTACTGTACGGCCTTTCTAACCATGTGTGAACCCAGAAAACTACTCTATCCAAGATTTTTGTATCACCAAATGTTCATGAATTCAAGGTCTCGGAATTTTCCACAAACCATGCATCCCATAGTACCCCACTACCTACAATTGTATGGTTTCTACTAATCATGTAGCCCAGTCCACCTCTTCATATTCGGGGATTTGGGCTTCGAACAATCCCTAAACACCCCCAAAGACCTAATTTAATCCCATATGAAACATAATCAAGTCCAAACATATGAATTATACTAAAAACGAATGGTACATACCTTTAAGAAATGGTAGGGAGTCACAAAAATTCTCAAAGAAAACTCTTTGTGTATTTTATGTTTTAAAATGTATTGCAAATTTCTAGCATATATCTAGTTTACCAATACTACTAAACAATTTGGTCCTTTGGGTTGTAATTCCTTGTATCTTATGATAATTTAATAATTTAGAAAATGGATATGGACTATTGTGTTTAGGGATACTATAATTAGTATCATAGGATGCTTTGAAGAGACCTTGGGAACTACATTTCAGAAAAAACATAGATTGTAGAACATAAGCCTATAATTGAATTTGATGATAAGTATATAATAACATATTATGTATTTTTAAGGAATATATTATGTGCTTTTCCTAAAAAAATCATCCCTCTCTGCATACTATAAGTGGACATGGTTCAGGAACAGATGTACCTAGGGGTAAAAACTCTAAAAACGGAACATTGTACTTCACCCGATAATCACCTGGGGTACAAAAAACCGTATTATGAACATGTTTTGACACTCCTAGGGGTTATTCTTAGAATAATTCACATTATATTTGAAACCCTTTTTGAAGGATTTGAATATAATTATTTCCCAAAACAAATCATGTTTATGATTATGAGATTATATTTGAATAAATTTTTCAATTTGTTTTAAGTGTTTCACTAGTTTTGGGTTTATAAATAATGTTTCATAATTTCATGATCTAATCTAGTATATTTCATTATTTTCACATGGTTCCTAATATAAGGAATGGGAACTGTGTCAATGAAATTACTCCATATATGGATTTCCATCCAGTGAAAGATAATAAAGATGGATCTTGATCTACAGTTAGAACTAATCAAATTACAACCATATTGAGGAAGCTAACTCAGGTTATTAGTAATAGTATTTATCATAAGGATCATCCAACTTATCCACCATATGGTATAAAAATGTAAGAACACATGATTAATCTGTAACCTTCATCATAAAAATGAGGATACAAATCCATTTTTAGATGAGTAATGGATTAGTTCCTTCGAGAATATATTTCTCTCTCTGGGAAGTATTGAAATAGAGAAAGTTTTAATGGAATTTTATCTTCTCTCATGAGATACATATCAATAGTGATCATTGATTAAAAGCACTAAGGATTCTGAATAAATAGAAAGCATTTTGGGGATGTATTTCAAGGTAATATTCTTTGAAAATATTTTACTTGTGAGAAAAAGGCAGATGTGGAAAGAAAGTTCTTAAGTCCAAGAAAGAAAGAGGAGGAAACTTTTGCACAGTTTGAATCCAACTATATAATTTTAGAAAGGTATTTTTTGGATTATGTATGTAATCTAAATATAAATATTGAACATTTCTCTGATGGGCCTAATACAATACTCTAAAGAGAACTAGTCTCCCAAACATTAACATAAAATGAGGATATAGTATCATGTGTTATGAAGAGAGAGAAATAATTATCACAGTCTTATGTCTTTTAAGGGATGTAAGTGAAGAATAGGATGGAAGAACAAAAAATAGATAATGGGAAGAAGGGAAAGAAGGATTTTCTAACATGTGATACTTATCGAATGTAACACCTTGGAATATGCATAAAAGTAAAAGGAGTTTGCTTCAAGTATAAAGAAAAAGGACACCAAGATCATGATTTTAAGGGTAAGAAAAAATATTCCAATGTGAAATACTTACATGGTAAGGAGATGGGGCACTATTCAAATTAATTCCTCTAGAATAAAATTAAAATAGTTTAAAATTAGAAAAGGGTTCAAGGTCAACCATATGCTATCACTATAGATAAAGTAAATGATCTTTGTTTTTGTGTATTTAGAACCAAGAAATATGTTTAAAAGTTGTTTTATTAATGAATTTTCTGAAATATATAAGGATTTTAAAGTGTATGTTGAACAGAACAGATGACCAAGAAAAATGATTCAGTGGAATGTTTAACTTTTTGGAAAACACTTTATTGAGGGATATATTAACTTTAATATATTTCTAATGTTGAGATAATGATGTATGGAAAATGATATGATTGATATGGATAACGTAAATTTGATAGTACAAACTACCTTGGAATTGATTATTGATAAGTTCATTTTGGAAATTCAGTGACCTTTCTAATGTTATGTTTTTTAATCTTTTGGAAGGGTCGTAAGGTTAACCATCTCTGAAATGGTTTACATTGAACTTTCTACAAGGCTTTGGAGATTAATTTATTACATCACCATATATAGATTTCGTAAAATTGGATAACTTATGATGACTATTTTTTCATAATAATTACTAGAGACCCAACAAATGACTTATTATTCTATTATGGATATTAAGATCCATTAAAAATGAATTTTAGTATTTTAGACCTAAAACTTCATTTTTAGATATTCATTTATTATATTTAGTGATGAATTAAAAATTAAACAAATAAAAACCACAGGATGAAATTTTTATAAGAAAATATAAGTTTATCAAGTATCATTACTTGTAATCTTAGTTAGTAAAAGAATTCCTAAACTTTCATAAAATGATCTTGAAACAAAAATGTTACATTATTAACATCATATCTGATGAATTAGATGGTCTTTTAAATCATCACATGTTTATGGTTTTGAATTCCGTAACTTTCAATTGGTTATTCACTTTCTTCTAATCAATGACCTCTATCAATCTAATTATTTACGCTTTTATTCAATCTTTATGTTTTTATTTCACACCTATGTTGTCCTACTTGGAGACTGAGTTATGTTTTATTCCATATGACCTTTTTAATTCATTTTCTCTCTTTTTAAGAGGATTTTTTATTTACCCTTTTATTATGTGGGTTTTAGATAATGGAATTTCCAACTATCAAACCCTTGAATACCATTATCAAGGTTAAATTGCGAGGAACCAATTTATTTATGGTGGAGATAATTTAACGCCCCCAATATTTTAAAACAAGAAAATTATTTTCAATAGGGTTTATAACCCACAAAACCAAGATTAGAAGAAAATATAACACCTAATACTTTATGAAATATCTTTTTAAAATAAATTTAATCTCTTTGATAGCTTCCGGAACACACAACCCCGAGTCGAAATAAACCTTAATATAGTACATCAATATAAGATTAAGTTGGAATTATGAATATTAAAAACTAAATTATAAAAAAATATAGTTATATATTGATCAAAAATAAAATAATAATCCTTTAAAATAAAAATAAATGTTTCTTGAAAAACTATATTTTTTGCAGAAAAAGACACATTAGTCAGGCTTTGCACACATAATTTAAAATTAATTATTACCAAATTTATTAAATTTATTTAAAACAATTCAATTAATTTTTAAAATAAAAATATACAAATTATATTATGGATATTTTTTGGGAGTTTCTTGAAATGTTTCTCTTTTTGATTAATAGTGAAAATACAAAATCTTATTTAAAAACTAACTCTTCATTTAAATTATTTACAAAGTTAAATTATATTTTGAATGGGTTTTAAAGTAAAATTAGTAAAATTATATATATATATATATTAACCCAATTTATTTCAGTATAATAATTTTCTTATTTAATTTTGATATGAAAACTTTGTAAACTTGTGAACATTCTCTCTTTGAAAACTCGCTTTATCGTCATGTCTACGAGACTAATTTCAAATTATAATTTTCCACATATGTGAATAGAATTTTTAAAAATGTATTAAATAAATTTAATCATCATAATTTATATTTTTTCAAAATTTCAGAACAATTTTTGATGAAATGAGTAGTTAAAACTGTAGGAATTAATTACCGCAGTTAAGGTAAAAATAGATATACTATAGTGGGTTAAAATAAAAATATAAGCATTAAATTGACATGAAAACTTTTCTAAAATATATTTTTTAGAAATATTTAGAAACTATTGTGTATAATCATATAGAATACACCATTTTGGACCCTTGTGGGACATGGAAAATATTGGTACACCTTTTTCTTCCCTAAAAATTATGAGTGTTCCATTCACCTCACTTTTAAAAGGACACCTGCTCTCCACTCTTATTCACACCTTAAAATACTTTTTGTACATAAAATAAACTCCCAAATAAATTTTCAAATTCAATAACCTCAACCTATAATCCTTATTTTGTTAATAAATTCATCCTTGGAAGGGTTCGGTGAAAACCTAATGAGTTTACCCAAGGAAGAGGTAACATTCTTCAATGACCATTCTTATTTTATTTCTTCCTCGACATCCTTAAATTATTATTAAACCATGATAATATAATAAATTCAGTGTGTTTAATATAATTATATGTTTTTTGATAATTTCATGACCTAAAACCATCCCCACTATCATCAAATGGGTTATGAAATCATCATTCGAGTGTATGGTGGACTACTGTATCAAAAACTGATGTAACTAGTGTTTCCATTACCACCACTCACGGTTGGGTATGATGATGGATATAAATTATATATATTTTATATTAATAATAGAATTATACTCTTGAGCTATTATATCATATATATACCTTTTTCAGTTTACATTTTGTAGGGTATATGATAATGTCGCTCGTGTGTACACTCGGTTATCGCCTCGCGAAAAGGTGTGATTCATTTTTCACTGACACTTTACAAGAAATTTGAAAAGGAAACTTTTAATGAATATATGTGATATAAGTGAAATAATTATGATATTAATGAAATATTTATCATTTTATATGCATAATATATCATTTTATTTTATTTTTACATTAAAAAGGATAACATCGTTCATGTACTTGTGGGCCATCACCTTCATGAAGCAATGTAACTCTCTTTTATCACCACACCCCATGGATGATATATATAAATATAATTAAAAAAATATTATAGTATATATTATATTTTTATCATTATTTAAATATAAAATATTATATACCTCTTTTCCATAATGATCATTGAAAAATGGAAACGTTACTCATGTGTACTTACACCCTACCGTCTCCATGATTGTAATGTAGTCCATTTTTCATGACTACAATTAATGACTGGTTTTAAAATTATTATTTATGTATAAATATGATAATTATTTCATGATTATTGGATATAGTGGAACTAAATAATATGTGCAATAACCATACCTCTCATGAAAAAACACACATGGGAAAATAAGACAATTAACACTTAAAACAATGCGAATAATGAAAATTTATTAACGAATGAGGGATAATGGGTTATAAAAGGATTATATATGTTTTTTTAAATATTAATATGGTTTTTAAATTAGATAATACAATTTTTAAACCCACTACACATGAGTTCAAATTATGTTAAACCAAAAGGAAGCGTGGGGTAAGGGGTTCTTCTCTCACTTTTACTTCCCTAAGACATACGCCATATTCACCACATATTTCTTCTGTGTTGTATATATACTACCCTTTTGTACATTATGTCATTAATAAATTTAACCTAATGGTATTTAATGTTTCATTTAAATTTATTTCACCCAAAGGTATTATGACACAAATGTTACCAAACTGATAAGGTTTTATTTCAAAATCTCATCATTATTCGGGATTTCTTTTGTTTAAGTCTCCCTTGGAAGAATTATTTCATATTTATATCTTAAAATAAATATAAATTATTATAATATGGTTTCTTGTGAACTATTTCAAGTAATATAATAATTTTCCTATCTTTTTTACTCAATATTATAAATAAAATTTTTTAGGATAATCTAAATTTATTTCTCTCTTCGGTCCAAAATACTTTTTCTTCCAAAACCATGTTTTCTAAAAAAAATAAAAAATATTATAGAATTATAAAAATGAATTACTAAATTTATTTTTACACAATTTTTATATTTTAACAAAAATAAAATGAATATTCTTTTCATTTTGTGAATATGGAACTTTTCTTAACTTTTTACAGTGTAAAAGGAATGTTCTTATTAACTAATATAGAATGTAAGGAATTTCCTTCCATACTGACCATCATTTCTATGATTCTTAATTCTCAAGTTTACAAGGTCATTTTTAAATAAAATATTTTTCCTAATATTATTCAAATTATTAGTTTTTAAAATTAATTTTTAATGAAAATTATTTTGAAAAAATTTGATGAATTTTCTTGTTTAAAAATAAAAAGGATAACTTTCAAAGAAAGTTTATTTTCATCAAGAAATGTTCCAAATTATATTTCAAAAACATTTTAAATCTAAGAAGACACTTGTTGAGGTTACTTATTATTTAATGGGGATATAATAAAATTAAACCATTCATAGTATTTCTCCAGCTCTTTTATGATTACTTTGACTAGGGATATACTATGTTGATACAATTCATTTTACTCAAGATGGTTTATTATTATTCTTATTGATTTGAAAAAGTATTTACATTTCATATGATATTTTAAAAAAGAATGTTTATGTTAATAATGTTTCAAAACTTTCATATGAGGGAATAATTTCTCTTTGTAAGTAGTGGGTGGGACCCGCTATAGCCCATCGATGCATTTTTAGGTCTTAAGACACAAACTATATGTGGTTTTTACTGAGTCCTTACCAATTTATATAGTTTTCTTGGTAGAAGAACCGATGGTATTAGATTCCATGGCACAAGATTATATGGTATTATATGTTTTGTCACAATCCTCGATGGTATGTTTTAGATTCTTATAATTATGAATTTCATCATTATGAATTCGATTATTGATATTTCATGTGATTACTAAATTAGCTATAATATCCATTTTCATTTTTAAAGCCAATGTAATTATTTATGAGGTATTATTTTGTCATATTTTATTCCTTACTTATTATTATCAATTTATTCATTAAATGGAATGTGTTTCAGTTATTTACTTTTATATATTTATTATTCCTTAATAATTTATAACATTCTCTATATTCTTATCCTTACTGAGCATCTGAGATCACCCCTTTTTTATGTTTTATTTTCCCCAGGATACCAGGAAGTATTTTGTGATTCATACGTAGGGATTCGCTAATTGGAATAATTAAATTATTAAATAAAATTAATTTGGTATTTTATGTTTTAAAATTTAATTTTAATTTCATGTATGTATCTAGTTTACCAAGAATACTAAACTATTGGGTCCTTCCGGATGTGATTCCTTGAATATTATGTCGATCTAATAAAGCAGACACTAGATTCATGATACTTGAGTCTAGGTAACTATATATAGATTGAAAAAAAATCTAATAATTTCATTTCATCAATCACTTACGCACATTATATAGGCTCGTTTATTCCCAAAATACCAACCCCAGAGAACTTAATTGGATATCTAAAGGTGTTGTTTAAAAGAAGCGGTAATCACCCTAATCAGTCCCTTTATTTTTAATTATTATTTTACCTTCTTTAAATATGTTATGTTATTCATAAAATAATAAATTAGGTATCCTAAATATAATAAAATGTTATTTTGATTGTGAAACCACAATTATTCACATTATTTCTATCAAATGGTAAGTGAAAATATTACTTGTGCGTACGTATAACATATCATCTTCATGTAGCGATAAAATTTATTTCTCATAACCATTTTTTATTGATGGTTATTATGATGATTTTAGTGTTTATATATGAAACTTATTACATAATTATACATCTATAATTATAATATCATATCTACCTTTTACTTTCCAAACCGTTGTAAAATGACAATGTCGATCATGTGTATGTGTGGACTACAACCTCTACGAAGCGATGTGATTCATTTTTCATTTATGTATTATTTAAATGGTGATAAGGTGGAATTTAATGAATATATCTGAAATATATTATAAAATAATTATTTTTTAATATGATTTATTATTTACCATTTTTTTATTACATCCATCTAAAAATGAAAACAACATTCGTGCTTATGTATGGTCTACCGTCTCCATGAACGGTTTAGTTCATTTTTCTTTGTAAAAATTTATGAATGACTCTAAAAATGTATATAATTAATATTATATATATATATATATATCATGAATCAAATTCTACATTTTATGGACCCATGATCAAAATATAATGACCAAAACTACTAAACCAAAATATACGTGAAAAACGAAAAACATATCTCCCAGAACAGTGATTTTAATAAAGAATTAGAAGTAAAAGGGTGATAAAAGGTTATAAGTAAATTATATATAGAAAATTATATATTAATATTATTCTGTAATATATTTATAATTAATATATATTTATTATACAGGATATTCTGACATATATGATTGAATTCAAACCTAAGTTAAGCAATTTTTGTCTCACTTTTATTTACATGGGACACAGGTCATATACACAACTAGTTTCTTTTTTGTGGTGTATATAATACCCATGAATTTATTTTATGATTGTTATCATGTAAATTATGGTATATAAATATCCATATATGGTTCTTTCATTCATGAGTCTTAGTATTCAAAATTTACTAAATTGGTAAAGGTTTTATGTTACAATCTCATTTTTTATCGGGATTTTTTATGATTATGTTTTCATTGTTGAAATATTATGATATACATCTAAATATAATTATAAATTTTATTTTACTCATAGTATTTATTGAAAATATATGATTTCATTTTATTTCCCTCACCTTAAGTTCTTAAGTGACTAAAAATATATTTTTAAATAAAATAGACTTTTTTATCTTTGGTCAAAAAAAATTTACTTAAATATTTATATTTTCTAAAAAAAATTAAAGAAGGTTTTTACTATTATCATATGATTTTTTAATTCCATTTTTTCCCATGTTTTATTTTCTTTAAAATGGTTAAAAAGGACTATTCAAGTTATTTTTTGAATGAGGTACAATTTTATTTTTTATAAAAGTGTAAAATAAATGTTTTCTTTTAACTTATATGACATGAACTAAATTTACCACCATTATGAATGCTCAATGATTTTAATATTACATTAAAAATTTACATGGTTATTTTAAAACTAATTTCTCCCATATTATTTTGGAAATTTTTAGATTAAAAATAAGTACTTTTAAAATGGATTGGTTATTTTCTTTAAGAACGTGTTAATGATATTTTGTTGGTATTTATTTTCATCAAAGACAAAAAATAATTGATTTAGATTATTATTTACAATGTATATGATCCAATAATTCCATCCTTATTATTTATTTATATGGTTTATATATATTGTTACGAGATTTTTATGAAACCTATTCTTTTTCCATGAGTTAAGCTATAATTAAATGATGAAATATTAATGAAACTTGTTACTTTTACAAAGGTTATTCTATGATGAAATAATGAAATTATTATGAAAACATTTACTTTTCTATGGTTTATTACATGATTATATATTTATGAAACCCATTTCTTCTCATGGGTTCCTATATTATAAATTGTTTTGTGATCTTGTGGTACACATATGTATATTTTTCATTATATGATGCGGGTTATGTTATAACCAAGTGTGGTAGTTATGTTATTGAAATAGATGATGGTTAACTTATAAACAAGTATGGTGGTAAAATTATAAACATGGGTGGTTGGGACTTATATGTACCTACAATTCATTGGGTAAAGATTGATATCTCATGAGATAAACTGGACTATAATAGGGAGTGAACTCAGTTCCGTAAGGGAGTTTCTCAACTATGAAAGTCATGGGAGTGAACCTTGAATACTAATGTAGTTTGGGGAGTTAACTCATTACACTATAATACTCTTTTAAATGATCCTTTAACACTATGGATATAATTTTTATGTTTTTTTTATGCTAAAAAATTATTTCATATAACAATGTTATATTCTCATGGATCATTTTCTTTGATTACTTTATGATTCATGTCATATTAAGCTCCAATATTTAGTCCATGACTCAATATTATGATCTATTATGTGAAGGGTATGATTTTAAAATTTTATACACATGTTTTCATACAATAATATTCATGTTATTCTCAAGTGAACATTGATATCTTCCTTGTTTACCCTTGATGATAATCTGACCTCACCCTTTCTTAGGTTTCCTTTCCACATGTTATGAAGAAAAGTATTAAGTATGATATTTCTAAGAAGTTTTCTAGTTTTGAAGAACATAGTGGGATAAAATGTAGATATTTTATGAACTAGTTGTTTATATGTCCATGTTTCCAATGGAACTAGACCTATAGGATTTTGGAGTGGATTGTTATGTTATCTAGTGAATATTAATCTAAAAATATGGGATATATATGTATAAAAAGTATGGGTCTCGATAAAATGTATCATCATTTTAGTTATGGTAATATCATAAATGAATCATTAAACATAACAACCACATTCATCACTTTATCATTGATGTTGATATTGTAGATATAAAACAACACATTGAAAATAAAAAACATTATATATCTAAGAAAAAATAAATTTTTACTAATATAAATGACTTATACATACACATTAAAAAAATAATTTATTTTAGATTCTTTATCAATAAGAAAACATTGTAAAACTATTTTTGAGGCTTGAATTTTCATATATATACTAAAATATATATATAACACAAAAAAATTAGATTAAATAACTAATAGAATATAATAAAACTTTTGAATTTAAAAAATATGGAAAATTTTACAAACTCGTAATATTAAAGAGAATAACCAATTTGTTGTAGATTCATGTGCGTGGAATACAAATAATATCATATGACCACTAAAAATGAAAATTTTAACATTAATGAAATTTTAATAAATAGTATTTTATAATTATATAATACTTTTTAGATATAAATTAATTGAAGAAACAAAAAACAAATCTTTATATTTTCAAATTTCTCAGATATATATTTAACACTAACATAATAATCTCGATATTTCATAGTTGTTGAAATGTTTTTGGATCAATAAAACATTAAAATGATGTTATATCACTTTTTATTCAATAAATATTGATAAAATTATTAGATAATATAAAATTTATTCCCACTACAATATATTTATTTAAATAACCAAAATAAAAATTTCAATTTACTTAGAAGGAAAAAAATTTCCACTCAAGAATGGAGATATAGGGAAAATATCAAGATTCATGATATCTTTTATAAATATTTTTAACACATAGTCTCTCTTATATATTTCATCAGCCATCAGAAAATTAGAATAATGTACTGTTATAAAATAATTCAATGCTAATTTTTTATCCCATCAGAAACCTGAGAAATATCTGAAGGTGTCGGTTCCTAAAACATTTTTATCTTTTTTAGTAATTTTTTTATTTCATATAATCATATATATGTTAAACATAAGAAAACTTTACCGGAAATATAAAATTAAAAGTAAATAAAAATTAAAAAATAATATATACCTTATATTTCAACCAAAGAATAAGGTTAGGTAAACATAGTAAAAAAACAACCCATGTTATCCCCATCTCTGACCACCTCCTCGGTACGAAATAAAACTGGATAATATAGATCAATAGTATAATGTATCATTACTCTAACCTATTTGAGATTCATAAGTTGATGATATATATAATCACCCATATTATGTATGATTTGATATGCTATAGTATGTAAATGGGGATCCCAACCACACAATAAATAATAAATAGTTGGGTATGAATGAGGAGGTGGTGGATCTATATATAAAAGTTTCATCTCCCTACCTATTTCTAAAAATATAGCCTATATAGATGATTTAATTTAACACCCTACCGAATCATTCATCTAATTGAGATCAACTGTCACGACCCGTCCTCAAGGCCCTTGTCGTGACTACCCCAAGCCCATCTTCCAAAGGCTAGGGGCTGGCGACTAGCACCAAAGGCTAAGTCCCGATAAAAAGGGAATGTATTGACTTTATAAAATTAAACAAACACAACAAAGTACGCAATATAGGAAATCCCTATGTAGTACTAAATACAAATGTAAGGGGTGAAAGGAAAGGGACCAGAAATACAAGCCCAACAGTAAGTAAAGTACAACTAAAAATCTAGTACAACTGCAGTAAAGTAAATCAGCAACCACTGAGTCATCCTAATGGAATCCCACTTGAAGGGTGGGTATAGATGTCCTCCTCAGCACTTCGGGTCCGGCCGTCGGCACCGTGTGCATCTCACCAAGTGGTCCACCTCTGGGTACCGTCCATCTCCACAAGCCTCTACCTCGATCATTGTTGTCTGTCGTTTGCATCCAACCCAACATAGTGCTGGCATATCCTGTGCAGGGGTGAGTATACGATACTCAGTAGGGACCTCGAGACCCCTAAAGGTCTCCCAAAATCCATGAATGATAAACCATAGAAGAAAGACACAATCATGGAGTATCAACCAACACAGCTTAGGTACATTCCCATACATATACCTAAGTTATCAATCACAGTTCGCTCCAACTCTCGAGCCCAACCACAACCCAGTCCACACAGGAAATAAAGTCAATCATATCGATGATAAATATTGAAATTCAAGACTCAACTCACACAGTTATATATCTTTCGTATAGCGATATGATCAGATCTAGTCACTGATTCATCTAAGTTGTCGAGCCCACGTAGGATACTAGACTTGCTAAGCGGTCGGACCCACGTAGGATTCTAGACTAGCTACTCTACCGAACCCACGGAGGATTCCAGTACAGTCGTCATCGCTGCCAAACCCACGGAGGATTCCAGTACAGTTGTCGTCGCTGCCGAACCCATGGAGGGTTCCTTGTCATCGCAGTCGCAGCCAGCTCTAGGGTTCCCACACACAGCACACTCGATTCCGGGAGGGTCCGCTCGAGCCAAGGGGTCGAAACATAAACTATCACGAAGACCATATTTTATGTATCCCGAAGTTTCGTCTCATCAAAAGGAACCCAATGCAATAGACGGTGCATCAATCGGACGCCCGGTCAGAGAGTTTTCGGTTTTTCCGTTCCAGGGGCCCAGTTGGAATTACGCTCAATCCAAACCCAGACATTTTCCAAAATTTTCCAAGACTCACTTAGAGTATCGAAAAAGGACCACCTCATCACAAGGGTCCCATTTCCATAGACGGCGTGTCGATCAGACGCACGGTCATGAAGTTATTTTCATTTAACTGAAACGGGCCCGACCCGTCAAGCCCAGTGGGCTGGCGGGTCGGCCTGTCCTGGCTCAGTGGGTCCGACCCAACTAAGGGGTCAGCCCGGCCCGATAATGCGTGACCCGGCCCAGTGGGGCGTGGTCCGGCCTGGCCGGGCACGGCCCAGTTGGGCGCGGCCCCCGGTCTTCTGAAACGGCGGTGCCGCCCTCCTGTCTGATCGGCCGAAGCCATCCGGTCTTCCCGGCGTGAGCAGCCCGCACGGACGGGCCGCTGTTCCCCTAGCGTGGTTCCCTCATGGCGCCACTGGGTCTTCCCAGCCCGGTCGTCCGCCTGCCATCTGGTTTTTCCGTCGAGCGACCCGCCCTCCGCGTGCTGCGGTTCTTCCATAGGGTGGCACCGTCGTGGCGTCGCGGTTCCTCCGGCCCGGCCGGCTTTAGCCGGCCGGTTCTTCTTTGGCCAAGCGGCCCGCGGTTGCGGGTCACTGTCTTTCCCTCTCCGCGCAGCACCCAGTGTCGCGGTCCTCTTCGTGCTGGCGAGCGGTCATCGTTACCACTGCCACCTTTGGTCCTCGCCACCCCTGATCATCACCAACTCCGGTCACCACCACCTCTTCCAACACGATCTCCATCGCGATTAAAAAATAAACTAAGGAGGGTCGTCGGGTCGTGTTCATTCAGACCGCGCCCTCTGCATTAGGCATTATCAATTTTCCATGGACAATCGCTTTCATTCAACAAGAACGAAGGTATAATTTATTCAAATTCAATTATACAAACACCCTACCTTGATTCTAATGCTCGCTTGTCCGTGTCGCGGGAAGAGGATTCGAAAATGACGTCGATTCGTTGACGTCAGGATGTGTCTGAGGAGGGAGCATCATCGACGTTCCTCATGGGCGGAGTCTTCTCCTTTGACGCGGAGGATGAATTTTAATGAAGATGACGGTCGTGGGCCTTGAGTTCTTCACCGGTGAGAAAACTATTTCTTTATTGGAAGAGAGTTCTCTCTATTATCCAAAGCCACCCCAAAGTATAATTGCCAACCAAACTAAAATAAAAACACACCAATTATATAAAATAATGGCTTAAGGCTTTCAAAATTCAAACACTTTAATTAATTAATTTTTTGTGGATCAATCAATTAATTAAAATGTGTTGGAAAAATTTAATAGGGAGAGAGGGAGGTGAAGATATCACATTAAAAGGGGAGTTATCAAATTAATTAAAGGGGTGTTAATGGGGAGTTTAAGGGAGTTTAGGGGAGGTGAAAGGGTTTATGTTCATGTGGGCCCCACCACACTGAATCCTCCCGTTGGAGGTTATGTGGGTGTGGGCCTCGCCTCTAATTTCCCCTTGTAGGAAAAAACCAAATCTTAAATAATAAAATTTTGTACAAAAATTTTATTTAATTTAATATAAATCCCCAAAATTAACTTCTCCTCCCGAGAAAATGCAACTGCGGTAAAGGTCCCCTTAAGCGAATATCGGTGCTGCAAGTTCATCGGTTCCCTCGGATTTCAATTCCGAGCATTGGTTCAAAAGATAGAAAAACTCACATGTACGTTTACTGAACGTACCCGAACAAAACTTCAGAAATTGATTCTGGGCACACTGGGCCTCGGAATTAGGCGTCGTCAGAAACTGCGGACTTGTAAAATTCCGACTAATTAAGAAAAAAAATTCCTTGAAATTTTCGGTTCATTACATTACTCCCACCTCAGGGCTTTACGTCCTCGTAAAGCTACAACACACACTAGGGAAACAAATGGGGGTACTAAAAACTCATCTGAGCCTCCCGCTCCTATGTGCTCTCATGGAGGTTCCCGTGCTACCAGCGAACACTCCCCGGAGGAATCGGCCGTCCATTTCGGACCCACTCCTATAGATCCTCAATCTCCACCGGGACCTCCGTGAATGTCTCCCCATCATCGATGTCTAGCTCCCTATGGTCGATGATGTGGGATGGGTCATGCACATATCTCCTCATCTGAGATACATGGAAGACTTCATGGACCCGGTGCAACTGAGGTAGAAGGGACAGGTGGTAAGCCAACACACCTACTCTACTGAGGACCTGGAAAGGTCCGATGAAACGTTGAGATAACTTGTCGCCCTGGCCAAAACTCTATAGACCTCATCGAGGTGAGACCCGTAGGAAGACGTGGTTGCCATCCTCGAACACCAGTGGTCTCCTTCTCCTATCAGCATAGGACATCTTTCTGATCTATGCAGTCTTCATCGGCTCCTGGATGATCTGCACCTTCTCCATCGTAGCATGCACTATCTCTGGTCCTACAAGTGTTGACTCCCCTGAGTCAGTCCAGCACAAAGGTGATCTGCAAAGTCGGTCGTACAGTGCCTCTCGGACTTGCTGAAGTAGTGGAGGAGTGACTGTGAGGGACTACAGAAAGGCTGCTCCATCTCTATCCACAAAGGATATCTGCAACGCGGCCAGCTGCTCGGTCGCCTCTCCTAGCAGTTGAATGCCTGATCTCCTTCTGAGAGCATTTTCTACAACGTTCCCCTTCCCAGGAGTACAGACTATCTCAAATTCATAGTCCTGGAGGAACTCAAGCCAACGACACCATCTCAGGTCCATGTCCTTCTGGGAGAAGACACACCTGAGACTTTTGAGATTAGAGTAAACTGTAAACCGTTTGCTCAACGAACTATGGGTGTGACTAGCCATTTTTGAAGAACTCGACTACACCCTTTTTCGCTTACGTCCTACAAGAGATGCTAAGATTTAGCCTTTTCCGAAAAGAGAAATCTGGTCTCATCCCCTGGATGAACCATGTTCTTTGCCTAATACAGTCAATATTGACATGAACGGTACTATTTCATGCCATGGACGACATTGTAAGGCCTCGACACTACTACCAAGAGATCCAACCGTTACTCTCGACTCCAAGGGTCGAGTCACACTATCGGCAGCAATTTGTGGTCACTGGGTCTCCTCCAGTAGAAATCTTGAAAGTGAGGGTCAAGTCAACGGTTTTGACCAGAACCTCTCAGTATCAACCAAATGAAAAGGTAGAAAAGAGATCATCACATGGACAAGTTCCTTTTATTAGATCAGCTCAAAGTACAAAGACACAAAGTAACCACAAACAACGACATCAACAAAGCTAGAATTATCATGAACAAAATTCTCCATGTCTGGAGCTAGTCTCGATCCTATACACCTACTCCCGGAGCACTATGGTCATAGGCCTCAGCTTCTTGAAGTTGATCTCTCCCTAGTCCATCAGTTCCATGCGGTCGGGGTAGACCTCCGGGTGGTGGTGGTGGTCGGGCCTCTGAATTTCCTCCACCACCTACTACTCCTCTACATCATCCGCCTGCTCCTAGTGGACCACCACGGTCAAACTTCTGCCTCTGCCTGGGAGGTCCCTCTACTACCTGCTTCTCATCAGCAGGGTGGGTCAAGCAGTCTCGATCCATGTGACCCTTCCTGCCGCATGCATAGCACTGCCTGGTCCTCGTATAACTGGCTCTATTTTGTGTGCCCCGCACAACCGAACCTGTATCCTGAGATCGCCCACCTGATGGTCTGGTCCACTTGGTCCTCTACATCAACTGTCTACTACAGGCTGTAGAATACTCTGCTACGTGTCGTCCTGCGGAGGGTCTCGCCGCTGGTGGCTTCTCAGCAAGAAAACTCTCCACTAGAAGGGCTCTCTCCAGCACCCCCGCCTGCGTCGGGATGTTGAGGGAGATCGTCGAAGCCTCGATCTCATGCCTCAGTCCCTTCTTGAAGTTCTGGACCCTAAGGAATGGGTCCCATACCATATCTGTGGAGTAGCGTGAGAGGTCAGTGAACCTCGCTGAGTAATGAGCTACTGTCATACAACCCTGCTGCAGATGAAGTAACTCCTGAATCCACACCGCACAAAGGGTGGATGGAACAAACTCCGAGCGGAAGATACTCTCGAAGTCCGTACAGAGTAAAGATTCATCATCATGCACCTAGAGCATCAGGATCTTCCATCTGCCTACCACTATATGAATAAGACTCGTGGAAAGGATCACCATAAGGTCAGCTGGTGTCCCTATCAATATGAAAACCCTAACGACAGCCTCCTGCCAATCCTCAGCTGCCTGCGGGTCCATCTCTCTGTGAAACCTGGGCGGCCTCTGTCGCTGGAACTCATGCAATGCGCTCAGACGGTGTGCACTCTCTGCTGTTGGGGATTGTGGTATTGGTGGCCCAGTGGGTAGTGGTACTACTGGTGCCTCCACTGTGATGGGTCCCTGCACCGAGGCCTCGTTGCTCGATGGGCTACTATCTCGTATGGAACTCGGAACCCTAGTTGGCTGCCTTCGTGGGGCCATCTTGAAAAGAAACAGGTGTGTCATGGTCAAAACAGTATACCTGGTGAGCTGACACAAAGTAATCACAAAGAAAACTTTTCAAAGGAAACACACATGCAATCAGTGTTTTCGAGCACCGCGTCGGAAATCAGGGGTCAGGGTCCTAGTGTATGGATACATCGGCCACCGCACCAACACTGGACTCCCTGGAATGAAAACCACACTCAATACTCTTAACACTATTGCTTCAAAGTAGGATATATCAAAGTCCTAAGTTATGCAGTAGAACCGAATCCTCAGATACTAATTTGTCACAACCCGTCCTCAGGGCCCGTGCCGTGACTACCCCAAGCCTGTCTTCCATAGGCCAGGGGCTAGCGACTAGCACCAAAGGTGTAAATCCCGATAAAAAGGGAAGGAATTTCCTTTATAAAAGTAAACAAACACAATAGAGTATGAAACAAGAGAAAGCACTAAGTAATATTTAATACAAATGTAAGTGTTGAATGAAAGGGGCCAGAAATACAAGCCCACTAGTAAGTAAAGTACAACTGAAAAGCTAGTACAACTGCAGTAAAGTAAAAAAGCAACCACTAAGTCCTCCTATGGGAATCCCACCTAAAGGGTGGGTACATATGGCCTCCCCATCCCCTCGGGTCCAGCCTTCGGTTCCGGGTACATCTCGCCAAGTGGTCCACCTCCGGGTACCGTCCAACTCTAAAAGCCTCCACCTCGATCAGTGTTGTCTGTCGTCTGCATCCAACATAGCATAGTGCGGGCATAGCCCATACAGGGGTGAGTATACGATACTCATTAGGGATCCTGAGAACCCTAAAGGTCTCCCAGAATCCACTGAGGATAAACCACAAAAGAAAGATACAATCACAAAGTATCAACCAACTCTACTTAGGTATATGGCCATAAATATACCTAAGTTATCAATCACAGTTCGGCTCTAACTCTCAAGCCCAAGTACAACCCAGTCCACATAGTAAATCAAGTCAATCATATAGATGATAAAGATTGAAAGTCAAGACTCATCTCCCATAGGTATAAATCTTTCGTATAGCGATAGAGATGATCAGATGTAGTCACTGATTCATCTAAGCTGTCAGACCCACATATGATACTAGACTAGAAAAGCTGTAAGAACCCGGTTCTTCTTTTCAGGTATGTTTTCCCTTTTTGGTCTTTTTTTAGAAAAAAGTAGTTTTCTGGAAATTTTTGAAGTACACGTCGTGTACTTTCTGCGTACACGCCGTGTACTCCCTTGTCGCGCCAAGCCATGTGTTGGCCGTGTCCGGGCCACACACATGGTGTGTAGGGGTGATGTGGAGGCCACTTAAAGCGGAGTACGGAAAAAAAGAGTACACGACGTATACCCCAGAATTACATGCCATGTATTTTATTTTTTTTTCATTAAACAGACTGGGGTCGCACCTAATTGCCAGAACGACCTTCTTCTAGGTTTCGTTCGGCCGAGAGCTCCAGTACGGCCACGATCCTTCTCTGAGCCCCCGATCTATCGTCCGATCTCTGATTCATCCACCGTCGATTTCATTGGGATCGCCTCGATCTTGGACACTATAAAGAGAATCAATCATCGTGGTTCACTTATATCGACCTCCTAGCGTCGAGGTAGGTGGTTAGTTTCCCTACGTTGATTGTCTTTGAGTTTTTGTGGAAAACGTGTCGGATACCCATGTATCGGGTATCCTGGGTTAGGGATTTTGATTCCATTGCTTAATTTCCTTATATTGATTGTTTTCTTGAGGTTAATTGATATTAATATATTCTTGGTTGCATGTTTGAGGATCACCCATGAGTGATTTCCCTTACTTTGGTTGTTTATTGCCGTTTGGCTTAGGTTACCTGTGAGGAAAACCTTATAGCATTGTTTGTCTACCTTGTAATAGCTGATTAAATGTATTTCCTGTTGTTTATATGATTTTGATGCATTGTAGCTATTATCTAAGTAGTTTTGGAACTTACTTAGGGCTACTGACAGTCGATTACGCACGACTAGACTGCCCAGGGCTGTGTGAACCTGGTTCGATAGACTAAAGAGGGAATTGACAACTAAGGGGTTCCCTAGAGAGTCTGTCATAAATTAGTTTCGTACGCAGGACCTATAGTAATTGGACTTTTTGCTTCCCAAGAGTGTCCTTAGTTTACACATGTATCGAGACCAGAGGAGGAATTAGACGTAAGTGCTTCCTCAGAGAGTCTATAGCTATCGTTGCTAGACCACAAGGGAATTGATGGTGAGATCTTCCCAGAGTGTTTGTGCCTTGTATGATTATTTGACTAGAGGGGTCTGCCAGTAGGAGCCACCCATAGAGTTAGTATTATTATTTGTTTGGTTGGTTGTGACGAGTCCACCAAGCCAAATAACAAGCTTGGGTTTGTACTGCTTGGTGTCTAGGTAGTCTGTGGAGATACCTGTTGTGTTACTTACTGTGCCTTGAGAATATAGAGCTTTTTTCTAGACTCCTTGGTTGATAATTAAATTATTGTATTAAATTAATAAATAAATTTGAATGGTGATTTATAGGATTGTTACTTTTATGTACCTTTGTTTCTCTGCTGCATTTATTTCCTTTACTTTTTCTATTTTTCTCATTGATAATAGGGTATAGATCTTGTGGTTATTGCCTACTAGGATTAGACTCACACCCTGTTTTGGTCCTACTTTTTGGATCAAACAGGTTATATGGTTACAGGTGTGGATAGGGATTGTGACCCTTCTACTTCAGGTACATGATTGCTGGTTGGAGCTGGAGAGCATAGGACCGAGCTTAGGCTTGCGATGTTGATGGAGTTGATGTTACTTTTAGTACTTTGTTTTTAGTTGTATTTCAGAATGTTGTTGTGTATGCTGCTTTCCATAGATACTTGTACCTACTACATCATTATCATCATTATTATATATATCCATTGCTTTTGCTATTTGGTTTCAATTGTTGTATGGCATTTAATGCTTCCGCTATTAACTGTTATTTCTTTTCCCATTGCATACCTTACCAAATGAGGGCATAGTTTCCCTAATAACTTACCAAGTCCCTCGCTGCTAGTCGGAAGCCTCTGGCGTTCGGGGAAATGTGCTTGAGGTCATGTGGCGAACCAGGCACAGGGAACCAGTTGAGTGGCTCCGGATTCAGGTCATTACAAAGTGGTATCAAAGGAGTTTCTTCCTTTTCTATTTGACATACTGTTTGGAAACATTAGATAGGGATAGGACAGAATAGGAAAATGTTAAATAGTTGTGCTTGGGCGTTTTAGAACCCGTGTGCAGGGAAAATCTAGATTACCTAGAATGTTGTAATTTTCGAGTTCTGAAAATGTTACAGTTTAATTGATTTCACTGTTGGGTGATGCACTTGTTTTGTGTTGTTACAGTTTATATGATTGTGGTTCTATTTTTTTGAAACCCGATGAGATAAGGGTATTCCATCTCATGCATCATATTGGCACATGTTATAAAATCACATGCCATTCATTTTTCCATGCCATCTAGGTTGAATTAGAGATTTCATGTTATTGTGATAGAATTTTTGATAGACAATGCATGTTGTTGTGATAGTTGTTTCGATAAAATACCTTTTATGTGGATAGAGTATCAGTTGTTTAGAGCTTCTTTATCATGGACTCCAAACTTTGGTCTTAGAGGTGTTATGGTCCCTCGAGGATCGGAATTTGGTGGGTCGTGAGTTTGGTATACTGTTGCTTGTTATATGCATTGTTATGATGCTAAGCTTTGATTCGTGGGGAGTATGGGCCCCCACGGATCGGAATTTGGCACCTTAATTTCTGTCTTCAGTGTTTTCTGGGCTCCAGTGCAGTTCTGAGACTACTATCCAGAAAAAACCAGAATATACGGTGTGTAATTTATAAATAAACACTGTGTAGTTTTTGGTCGTGTCACTGACTGTGTGGAAAAGGACACGGGGCTGTAAAAGGGTCTTTAGGAACATGTCGTGTATGGTATGTACACATCGTGTAGTGGTAAACTGTGTCGCGGGCTGTGTCACTAACAACATGGTTCAAAAAAACTCTGGTAGTACACACCGTGTTTGGTATCAACACGCCGTGTAGTATCGTTCTATGTACCCGACCGTGTCATGAACAACACGGGTTTGTGTTATCTTCTCCTATACACGCCGTGTTTGTTCGGAACACACCATGTAAGGGTTAGCCGTGTAGCCGGCCGTGTAACGAATCATTCGGGTTGTGGTTTTCCTTCAAGTGCACGTCGTGTCCCTTGGAATCACGCCGTGTAGTGTCGACCGTGTGTCTGGCCGTGTCACTAACAACACGGGCCAGGTAAGGCATGTCTACTGCACGTCGTGTCTTCCTCAAACACGTCATGTAGTCTTCGGCTAGGATAGTCCGTGTGACTTAGTCGTGTAGGAGTAACTGGGCAGGGAGAAAAGGTTCAGTACACGCCGTGTAGTTTGAGAACACGCCATGTAGTTGGGTTGTTTACACAACCATGTATGGCCAAGGTACACGCCCAGGGTAAAATTTATGGAAACATGTCGTGTAGCCATACTACACGCCGTGTAGTCATGTTTTTTCCAATTTTAAAGGTTTTTCCTTCTTATTCCATTTTACTCTCTTATGTTACAACTGTTCTCATCATTAATGAAGGTGATTTTTTATCTTTCAGATTTATGGCACCAAGACATCCTCCTGTTGCACGACAGGAACTAGGCAGTGATCGTACGCCTGATGTGACCGATCAGGGACTAGCAGTAGTTCCTCCTATCATTCCAGACATGGAAACTGCAGTGATTCTGGACACTGGTGTCGATGCTTAGTTCAAAGAGGGTTTCATGAGATTCATGATGACCTTCCAGGGAGTTCAGTATTCTGCCCCGACTAAAGCAGAGCTGACATGGGTTTTTCAGCAGCAGTATCCTCCCACGTTCACAGGGGATAGGGGACCCCAAGCTGCGGAGTCATGGATAGAATCCTTTTTATCCATCTTCGACCATCTTGAGACACCCCCAAACAGGATGGTGAAGCTCGCAACTTACATGCTTCGAGACTCCGCCAAAAGATGGTGGGAAATAGTTTCTCAGGCAGGGCGCCATCGGACTATGTCTTGGGATGAGTTTCAGCGTACGTTCTACGACTACTTCTACCCAACGATGTTGAGGGATGACAATTCTAGAGAGTTCATGAATCTGTATTAGGTTACTCCTTCAGTTATGGAGTATTCCTCTCATTTCATACAGTTACTGCGTTTCGCTCCTGTTCTAGGGAATGATGAGTTATTCTTGGCAAGGAAGTTTAAGGAGGGACTCAAACCAGAGATCAGATCGTAGGTGAATGTCTTCCAGTTAACTTATATTACTCTGATAGTCAACTAGGCACTGATCACATAAAAGAACCTAATGGATACTGGAGCTATGGACCAGGGCTATTCAGTATCCAGGGCTGATTCTTTTCAGACCGACAGCAGGAAGCGCCAACGAGAGTCTACCCGAGGCGACCCGAGGAAGCGAGGTGTTCCTTCTGGTAGACAAGATATCCCTTCTGGAACCCAAGTGGTGTTTTATCAGTGTGGGAAGATTAGTCATAAGAATACCCAAATCCTAAGAGACCCAGTGGAGTGCCGATATTGCGGCAAGATGGGTCATCTGCAGCGTTTCTACAAGGTTCCCCTTCCAGCAGCTAGTGAAGGAGGATCAGTTTTGACCCCACGTACAGGAGCAGGGTTACCAGTTCCTCAGAAAACTGGGGCTGGAGTTCTTCAGGTTGTACAGGTCAGGTTAGAGGCCGTGGACACAGTTTTCAGGCTCAGGGAGGAGTAGCTCAAGGTTTTCAGGCTGCTACATAGAGTCGTGGTACAAGCCACACTATTGTTGTAGAGCAGATCCATTGGGAGCAGGATGCCAGACCCCCTACAATTCGAGGTATGATCTTAGTAGCCTCAGTTTTATCTTCATCTCTTTTTGATACTGGTTATTTGCATAGATTTATCTCTGTTTCTGTCGTGGAGAGCCTTGGGCTCTGTGTCTTTTCATCGGCTGACATTTTGACTCTCGACACGCCCTTGGGAATGAGGACAGCTAGCGTACGTCAGTGAAAATAATTCCCTCTAGAGGTTTTAGGGTGTCACTTCTTATGGGACCTCTATGCCCTAGAGATGAAAGCCTACGATGTCATTCTTGGGATGGACTGGTTGGTTCCCTTCCAGGCAGTCGTCGATTTCTATCGCCGCAGGGTGAGTTTCGTATCACCAGACGGCGGGTATTTTCTTCATAGAGGCGAGTGGGATGTTCAGCTGGGTAGAGCTGGACCAGAGCATCATTGGCGAGGAGGGGTTATGGCCCAGTTTTCTAGTCTTTATCTGGATGACCAGGGGACTTCACAGTTATACTTTCCTCCATTGGTGGATCGTTTCAGAGATGTCTTTCCAGAGGACTTTTCAGGTTTACCTCCGGAGAATGAGGTAGACTTCTCGATTGAGCTCATTCCAGGAGTGGCACTGGTGTCCATTCCTCCTTATATGATGGCTTCACCTAAGTTTCAGGAGCTCAAGAAGAAGTTGGAGGAGTTTTAGGCAAAGGGTTTCATCCGACCCAATACTTCTCCTTGGGGTTTGTCTGTCCTTTTTACGAAGAAGGAAGATGGTACCCTTAGGATTTGTGTGGATTATCGGAAGTTGAACCAGTTGACGGTCAAGAACTGATATCCCTTGTTGAGGATCGATGATCTCTTTGATCAGCTTCGAGGATCCAGAGTATTCTTGAAGATCAACTTGAGATCCGGCTATCATCAGTTGCGCGTTAGACCATCTGATATACCCCTTACAGCCTTCCGGAGCAGGTATGGTCTGTATGAGTACTTGGTTATGTCGTTCGGTCTCATGAACGTGCCGGAAGTCTACATGGCACTGATGGAAAGAGTGTTCCATCCTTACTTGGATTCCTTCATGGTGGTTTTCGTGTATGACATCTTGGTGTACTCTCACACTTAACATGACCATACAACCCATCTTGAGATCATTTTGAGTACACTGAGGGAGCATCAGTTATATAAAAAGCTCTCAAAGTGCCACTTTTGGATGGACGAGATCCACTTCCTGGGTCATGTCATCTCAGAGACAGTGGTATCAGTAGACCTAGAGAAGGTGAGAGCAGTAGTTACCTGGGAGCAGCCAAACAATGTCTTTGAGGTACGGAGTTTATTGGGGGATGGTTGGTTACTACAGGTGGTTTATACAGGACTTTTCATGCTTAGAAGCACCATTGATGGGGTTTACTAAGAAGGGGGGTAGATTTTTTTTGGTCGTAAGTCTGTGATTCATCCTTTCAGGAGCTGAAGGGGAGGTTGAATTCGGCACCGATTCTAGTTTTTTTAGAGCCGGTAGGAGTGATACAGTTTTCTATGATGCATCTGGCATCGGGCTAGGAGCAGTTCTTATGTAGGAGGATCGTGTTGTTGCATATGGATCTCGACAGTTGAGTCCACATGAGAGGAATTGTCCTACGCACGACCTGGAGTTGGCTGCAGTTGTTCATGCTTTGCGTTGTTGGAGGAATTACCTTCTGGTAGAGCATTTTGTCGTATATACTGACCACAATAGTCTCAAGTACATCTTCACGCAGCATGACCTAAATCTGAGACAGTGGAGGTGGATTGAGTATCTCCAGTCCTTCGACTTTGAACTTTACTATATGCCTAGGAAGGGAAACGCAGTGGCTGATGCACTGAGCAGGAGAACTCAGATATAGGAAGTTCAGGAGGCCAGCAGTGAGTGGCAGCTTATGGCTCTGTTCTCTAAAATGTATTTGGAGGTGCACGACAGGCAGGGGCAGACTTTCCTATCTTCTGTAGTTGTTACCTATGTGCCTCTTGGTCGAGTTCGAATGAGGAAGCTAGAAAATTCTTAAGGCCTACTCTTCCTAGATGGACCGTTGGTGAGGATGAGATCTTGTGTTTCCAGGGACGTGTATGGGTGCCAGCAGATATACACGAGGAGCTGATGTGAGACTTTCATTCCTCAGTTTGGGCAGTTTATCTTGGAATCACCAATATATATCATGATTTACATCGCCAGTAATGGTGCCCAGGTATGAAAAGAGATGTGGCTGGTTTTGTCAAGAGATGTTCCACTTGTCAGTAGGTGAAAGCAAATCATCAGCAACCAGCAGGGCTTTTGCAATAGTTACCCATTTCTGAGTGGAAGTGGAATGATGTCGCGATGGACCTCGTGACAGGGTTACCGAGATCGTTGAGATGGAATGACACATTATGGGTTGTCGTTGATAGTCTCACGAAGGTTTCTCACTTCTTTCCAATAAAGGAAACCTTCGATGTCGATGAGCATGGACGGTTGTACGTCCGTGAGATTGTGCGCTTGCATGGGGTTCCGATTACTATCGTTTCGGATAGGGATGCCCTCTTTACTTCACATTTCTGGCATGAGCTATAGAGAGATTTGGGTACACAGGTACTTCTGAGTACAACTTACCATCCCCAGACAGATGGCCAGTCAGAGCGCATGATCCAGGTGCTTGAGGATATGCTCCGAGCTTGCATTCTGGACTTTGGCAGTTCTTGGGAAAATCATATTCCTCTTTTGGAGTTTTCCTATAACAACAGTTTTCAGAAAACTATTCAGATGGCACCTTACGAGGCTTTGTACGGTAGGCCATGATGATCACATTTGTGCCGACTGGAGGTAGGAGAGGTAGCTTTGCTGGGGCCTCATCTAGTTTAGGAGACCTTAGAGCAGATAGAGTTGATTCGGAAGAGGATGGCTACTGCATAGTCTCGTCATAAATCTTATGTTGATCATCAGAGATGACCTCTACAGTTCATGGTTGGAGATCAGGTTTTCCTATGTGATACCCTGAGGCTGGGACACAAGAGGATCCGGAGACAGGGTAAGCTTTCATCGAGATATGTCGGGTCGTTTGGGGTTCTGGATAGAGTCAGGCCAATTTCTTATAGGTTGCAGTTACCTTAGAGATATCAGGTTGTTCATGACGTCTTCCTTGTTTTTCAGCTTCGATGCAATTTCTCAGACCCTTCTCATGTTTTTCGACCAAAGGAGGTTGAGCTGGAGCAGGATGCATCGTTCAAGGAGCATCCAATCAGGATTGTTGATCGTAGCTCAAAGGTACTCTGTGGTGGGTATGTTCCTCTAGTACGGGTGCTATGGTAGCACGGACGAGTACAGGATGACACCTGGGAAAGAGAGGTCGTTGTATGATCGTAGTGGTTGGAGTTGTTCAGGGTTTCTTCTTCACCACCTTGCAAGGGAAATTCGGGGAAGAATTTATTTAAGAGGGGAAGTTTGTAAGAACCCAGATCTTCTTTTCAGGTATGTTTTTCCTTTCTGGTCATTTTTGAGAAAAAATGAGTTTTCTAGAAATTTTTGAAGTACACATCATGTACTTTCTGCGTACACTCCGTGTACTCCCTTGCTGCGCTAAGCCATGTGTTGGCCGTGTCTGGCCCACACACACGGTGTGTAGGGTTGATGTGGAGGTCTCTTAAAGCGGAGTACAGAAAAACAGAGTACACGCCGTGTACCCCAGAATTACACGCCGTGTATTTTCTTTTTTTTTCATTAAATGGACCAGGGTCACGCCTAAAGGCCAGAATGACCTTCTTCAAGGTTTCGTTCAGCCGAGAGCTCTCGTACGGCCACTATCCTTCTCCGAGCCCCCAAGCTGTCGTCCGATCTCCGATACATCCATCGTCGATTGCATTGGTATCGCCTCGATCTTCGACACTCTAAGGAGAATCAATCATCATGGTTCACTTATATCAATCTCCTAGCATGTAGGTATGTGGTTTGTTTCCCTACGTTGATTGTCTTTGAGTTTTTGTGCAAAAAGTGCAGGATACCCATGTATCGGGTATCCCAGGTTAGGGATTTTTATTCCATTGTTTAATTTCCATAGATTTCTTGTTTTCATGAGGTAAATTGATAGTAATATATTCTTGGTTTCATGGTCGAGGATCACCCATGAGTGATTTCCCTTGCATTGGCTGTTTATTGACGTTTGGCTTAGGTTTCCTGTGAGGCAAACATTGTAGAATTGTTTGTCTACCATGTTATAGATGATTACATGTATTGCCTGCTATTTATATGCTTTTGAGGCATTGTAGCTATTACCCAAGTAGTTTTTTAACTTACTTAGGGATTCTGATAGTCGATTATGCATGACTAGACTGCCTAGGGCTGTGTGAACCTGGTGCGGTGGACTAAAGAGGGAATTGATGACTAAGGGATTCCCTAGAGAGTCTGTTATAAATTAGTTTCATACATAGGAGCTACAAGAATTGTACTTTGTGCATCCCAAGAGTGTCCTTAGTTTACACATGTATCGAGACCAGAGGGGGAATTAGACGTAAGTGCTTCCTCAGAGAGTCTGTAGCTATCGTTGCAATACCATAGGAGAATTGACGGTGAGAGAATTGCAGAGTGTCTATGCCTTGTATGATTATTTTACTAGAGGGTTCTACCAGTAGGAGCCACCCAGAGAGTCAATATTATTATTTTTTTGGTTGGTTGTGACGATTCCACCAAGACAAAAAACAAGATTGGGTTTGTACTACTTGTTTTTAAGGTAGTCTATTGAGATACCTATTGTGTTACTTGTTGTGCCTTGAGAATATAGAGTTGTTTCCTAGACTTCTTGGTTGATCATTAAATGATTGTATTAAATTAATAAATAAATTTGAATAGAGATTTTTAGGATTGTTACTTTTATGTACCTATGTTTCTCTGCTGAATTTATTTCCTTTACTTTTGCAATTTTTCTCACTGACAGTAGGGCACAGATCTTGTGGTGATTGCCTACTAGGATTAGTCTCACACCCTATTCGGGTCCTGCTTTTCATCTCAAACAGGTTATATGGTTGCAGGTGTGGATAGGGATTGTGACCCTTCTACTTCTGGTACATTATTGCTGGTTGGAGGTGGAGAGAATAGGACCGAGCATAGGCTTGCGATTCCACTGGAGTTGCTATTACTTTTAGTACTTTGTTTGCAGTTGAATTTCAGCACGTTGTTGTGTTTGTTGTTTTCCTTAGATACTTTTACCTATTGCATCATTATCATCATTACTATATATATCCATTTCTTCCGTTGTTTGGTTCCAGCTGTTGTATGTCGTTTACTACTTCCGCTATTGACTAATATTTCTTTTCCCCTTGTATACCTTTCCAAATGAGGGAATAGTTTCCCCAATAACTCACCAAGTCCCTCACTACTAGTTGGAATCCTCTACCATTTGGGGAAATGCGCTTGAGTTCATGTGGCGAACTGGGAATGGGGCACCAGTTGAGTGGCTCCAGATTCGGGTCGTTGCATAATCTTTAGGACCCACGTAGGATTCCAGCTACTCTACCGAACCCACGAAGGATTCCAGTATAGTCATCGTCGCTGCCGAACCCACTGAGGATTCCAGTACAGTTGTCGTCGTTTCTGAACCCATGGAGGATTCCAGTACAGTTTTCATCGCTGTCGAACCCATGGACGATTCCCGTACAGTTGTCGTCACTGCCGAACCCATGGAGGATTCCAGTACAGTTGTCGTATGTGCTGAACCCACAGATAATTCCAGTACAGTTGTCGTCACTGCCAAACCCACGGAGGATTCCAGTACATTTGTCGTCACTGCTGAACCCACGGAGGATTCTAGTACAGTTTTCGTCCCTGTCGAACCCACAGAGGATTCCAGTACAGTTGTCATCGCAGTCGCAGCCAGCTCTAGGGTTTCCGAACACAGCACGCTCGATCTGGGAGGGTCCGATCCTCGAGCCAAGGGTTCGATACATCAACTATCACCAAGTACAGAGTTGATGTATCCCAAAGTTCTGTCTCATCAAAAGGAACCCAACGCAACAGACGGCGCGTCAATCAGATGTCATGTCTGGGAGTTATTGGATTTTCTATTCTAGGGGCTCGGTTGAATTACGCTCGTTCCAAACCTGACCATTTTACAAAGTTTCCGAAAACTCACTTAGAGTATCGCAAAAGGACTGCCTCGTCAAAAGGGTCCCAGTTCTGTAGACAGCGCATCGATCAGACACACGATCGTGAAGTTATTCCCATTTATGTGAAACGGGCCCGACCCGGCTAAGGGGTTGGCTTGGCACGATGATGTGTGGCCTGGCCTGGTGGGGCAAAGCCCGGCCGGGCGGGCGGCCTAGACGGTAGGGCGCAGCCCGACCCGGTTGGCACAACCCAGCCCGGTGAGGCGTGGCACGCGATTAGATGCGGATCGGCCAGCTGGCCGAGCCGATCGGGGGGCGGGGCCTCCGATCTTCCGAAATGGCGGCGCAGAGTGGCGCCGCCCTCTTTTCCGGCCGGCTGAAGCCGCCCTGTCTTTCCGGCGTGAGTGGCCCACATGGTCGGGCCGCTGTTCCCCTTGGGCGGCACCCTCCTGGCACTGCGGGGTCTTCCCAGCCCGGTCGGCCGCCTATCAGCCGGTTTTTCCACCTAGCGGGCCGTGGTTCTTCCATAGCGCGATGCCCACGTGGCGCTACGGTTCCTTCGGCTCGGCTGGCTTTAGCCGACCGGTTCTTCTTCGGCCGAGCAGACCGCAGTTTTGGGTCGCGGTATTTCCCTCTTCGCACGGCACCTGGTGTCACGGTCCTCTTCAGGCCGGCACGCGGTCGTCGTTGCCGCCTCCGCCTTCGGTCCTCGCCGCCCCCGATGGTCACCAACTCCGGTCGCCGCCACCTCTTCCAACACTATCTCCATCAAAATTAAAAAAGAAACTAAGGGGGGTCTTTGGGCCATGTTCATTTATCTCGCGCCCTCCGCGTTTTGCGGTATCAATTGGCCATAGAAGATCACTTGCATTAAACTAGAATCAAGGAATAATTTATTCAAATTAAATTATACAAACACCCTACCTTGATTCTGATGCTCGCTTGTCCGTGTCGCGGGAAGAGGATTTGAAAATGACGTCGATTCGTTGATGTCGGGATGCGTCCAAGGAGGAAGTGGAGTCGATGTTCCTCACAGGCGGAGTCTTATCCCTTGACGCGGAGGATGAATATTGAAGAAGATGACGGTCGCGGTCCTTGAGTTCTTCACCGGTGAGAAAACAGGTTCTTTGTTGGAAGAGAGTTCTCTCTATTATCCAAAGTCACCCCAAAGTATAATCACCAACCAAACTAAAATAAAAACACACCACCTATATAAAATAAGGTCTTAAGGCTTTCAAAATTCAAACACTTAAATTAATTAATTAATTGTGGATCAATCAATTAATTAAAAGGTGTTGGCAAAATTTAAAAGGGAGAGGGGGAGGTGAAGAGATCACATTAAAAGGGACTTTTCAAATTAATTAAGGGGGTGTTAATGGGGAGTTTAAGGGAGTTGAGGGGAGGTGAAAGGGTTTGGGTTTGTGTGGGCCCCACCACACTAAATCCTCCCATGGGAGGTTATGAGGGTGTGGTCCCCACATCTAACTTCCCCTTGTAGGAAAAAACCAACTCTTAAATAAAACAATTGTTTACAACAATTTTATTTAATTTAATTTCAATCCCCAAAATTAACTTCTCCACCTGAGCAAACACAACTATGGTAAAGGTCCCCTTAAGCGAATACCAGTGCTGCTAGTTCATCGATGCCCTCAGATTTCAATTTGATCTCCGGTTCAAAAGATAGAAAAACTCGCACGTACGTTTACTGAACGTACCCAAACAAAACTTTAGAAATTGATTTTGGGCACACTGGGCCTCGGAATCATTCGCCATCAGAAACTGCGAACTCGTAAAATTCCAAAGAATTAAGAAAAAAAATTTCCTTGAAATTTCTGGGTCTTTACATCAACCATAAAAAAAGCTATTTAACCATTGTATTCTTCCTCCCTCGATGTTAAAGTTGGATGGTCAAAAGAAATCTAATATTGAAACCCTACTTGTATCTATTTATGTGTATTGAGTGTTATTACTTTTCTAAATAATATATAATAATTTATATCTAACCCTAAAGTTTAAAGGTACCTTGAATCACTTTATCCTGAAGCTAATCCTAAAATGATATATGTAACGGTTATATTAGTGCATTGTATTTACAGAACACTAATATTATAGAAGAATAATAATTAATTTATTACAATATTATCATATATAATTTTTTATAGATCCATAAGAAACATCTCCTTTTTCTTCATACTCACCCCTTTCCATTTACCACAGAGAGTTGGGGAAGATGTCGGTCCGAGGAGAACCCTTATGCATCTAGAACATGATTTAGCACCTAATTCATCTAACTTTTTAATAATATTATTATCATCCATTAAAGGATACCCTCCACATGATAATATATAATGGTAGATATTCTATGAATAGATCTCTTCGTGAGATATCTTAGAGGACTATTAGATAAGAATAAATGAATAAGTCATCAAGTAACTAAAAACTAATTTTACAAATTGATTTGATACACAATAATTATCATCTAGAAAGCCTTACTCCCACTAGATAAAAACAAAATTCTCACTTTTCACTACATCTAAAAAATTATATTTGATGTATGGATTTAAATTTGATTCTTCCATAAAAATATAAACAAAATTCAATTTTTATTTCAAATTTATAAATATACTTGTTACAAAGAAATCACATTTTCTTAATTTCTTATATATCATATAAGAAAATTTTCAACTATAATTAAATAGAAAAAATATTTTCCATGTGGGATGTATAATATATAATTAATTAAAAAAAATGGATATATTTTTCCATTACAAAATCCCATATAAGATCTTTTATTTTATTATAAATTTCACTCCAATCAAGACATAAAATAATTAACAAACAAAGTCTCTCTATGTCCATATAACGGATAATATTTTTTTCATTCAGGCAAACTATTTTATTAGTATCATTAAATTCAATACACAATCTATCATATTGATAAGAAAGTGAAATTTTTGGTAAACATGTAATATCACACCTACTAGCTTTGGTTATTGTCTTCTTTAGATAAGAATAAAACTCTATCATAGTAGAATCACCATAGTGTTGCAAATAATTTTGATAAAAAAAATATTAACATCACTATGTAATTAAATTATTGTAGACATATTAATATGAATAAACATACACAAACCTCATTAAAGGTTCCTCTATCTCTATATCCATCATTTAAATAAATAAATGTAATGAAATTTAATGTAGAATTATTTGATTATAATTAAATTATTGTTATAAGTAAAAAATTATTTTTAACAAAAGAAAGAAATATATCTATTATGTTAACTAATACAACTAAAGAAATTTAAATATATTAATATAAGGAATATAAAAAAAATCATAGAAAAAAAATAATTGTATGCTTCTTCGATGATAAAATGTGTAACTAAAACTTATAAATATAAAAAATAATATAAAAACATATAAATGGTCACCCAATATAAAAATAAATATCCAAGTTAAAAAATAATGTCATTTTATATGTGTAAGCTTCTCAAAAAAGTAATTAAAGGATTATTTAAAAAAATGTGAAACTAAAACGAAAGAATATAAAAATTAATTCAAAATTGTATAATTAATAAATATACATATATTTAAATATCCAAATTTAAAAAAAATAGTGGTTTTACATGTTTAAATTTAATAACAAATAATGACTTTGGATTCTTCAATAAATATTTCTTTAGTTGAAACATATGGTCCCAAAAATTGAAACTAAAATATGAGAAATGATCAACATATATTTATAGATATATATATCCATGTTAAAAAATAGGTTTTTATATATGTTTGATTTATAATAAAATAATGATGGTGGGATTATGCAATCAAAAAATGTTTAACTAAAACTTATGAAAATTAATATTAATTGAAAAATTAAATAAATGATCGATATATATATATATATATATATTTCCAAGTAAAAAATATTTTTTTAATTGTGTAAGTTTCAAAAAAAAATTATATGAATTATTAGGAGAGTAGCAGTGTATTTTTCAATATCCCTTATACTTGATCATTTAATATAGCATGGAATATATCTAAATCATGTTCATTTTCATCCTCATGTAATCATGTAATATATGAACACACCTTACCTAATCCCACTAATATCCCCATCACCAAAATAAAAAAAAATTCCCCCACAAAAAGATGGACAACTAATTATTTTTTGGGTCCATAATATAAAATATATGTTTCAAATTTGTCTCTATGACAAATGGATCATCTTTGAAACTAAATCATTTTAAATCAATAAGTATAAATCCATAATCTATATGCTTCACACAACTATTACTATTAAACAAGTTACATTTTAAGATTAATACTCAAAATTTTGTATAATCAATTTCCCATAAATCCCCACTAACTCAAAAATAAGTTGTTGATATGAAATTTTGTTTAATATTTTTTGCTTTAAAAATGGATTGCTTTAGATATGAACCTTAATACACTATTATTAATGGTACTCTTGTTTTCCATATTTTTTTATCTAAAATATTTAACAATTACTATACAAATTTGACCATGTGATTACATTAATATGTGGTTCCCTAGGTAACCATTTCAAGGTTTCTGATGTAGATGAATCAGTGTTTAATTTCTCCTTATACCATGTAATAAATGTATTTTTATACTTATTCACCATCCACTTTTTTTATTTTTTAAAACTCATACCTTTAATATAGTAATAAGTTATGGTATATATTCTTAAACCTCACTTATATACGTCAAAATGTATAATTGTCACTATATCACTATATCACGTGCAATTAACATTAATTTTAAGCTACTGATTAATTATCATTCACTATTGACTTCCTCAGGTTTATATATGGGGAGAAAACAAGATTAATTTTATAAAATTAGTTAATATATAACTTAACCACATCATTCGAAATATTTTTTTTAAACATGGGGCCCTTAGTAAATGTGTATTTTCAACATATCATTTAAAAGTATTAATATAACATTTAAAAGGATATGTAAAATGTAAATATAAATTCCCATATATCCTTATCTCTCACTAAAAATGAATCATTCGATTAACCAATATATTAAAAAGTGATGGAAAAAAAATACCTCAAGTTGAAAAAATATGAGTACAGCTTCATTCTCCAACAGTGTTAAGAAATTTCAATCCTTGAATTTCTTATAAATGGAATTTAAAAACTTTCAGAACTTGATTATATAAATTTTGAAAGTCATCGCCAATATTTTATATAGTGAAATGTTTGGTCTTTATTCTATAAATACATAACATTTATGATATTTCAACCCTATTAAACTCAAATATTTCATCGACACCAAATTTTTCACATTTGAAGAATTCCCATTAGTTATTTTAATTCCATGCATACATTGATAGAAATTGTTTTCCTTGGTATTTATAAACATGTGAGATGTTATTGATTAATATGTTCTATTTCATTTAATATTGTTTACTAACTCCAAATGTATTACTATAGATATTAATTCTAATAATATATTAAATGAAAAGTTTCTCTTACATTTTATTACTAAAAAGATTCTAATCAAAAAATCTCATATGTTTTTCTTATCATGAAAAACAAAAATGTTTTATTTTACCTAAAAATATCTAATAAGGTAATTTGAATAAGATAAAACATTTCTTTTATGTGATTTTTTTATGATATGAATTTTTTTTCCTCCCAAATGTGACATCAATATTTTTCACCTTGTAGAAATATAATTTTGTTGAAAATTTTATAAGGGAAAATAAAACTCTGGTAAAATATTAAATTTTGTTATTAATCTTTTATCAGGGTAATCTTTTTATAGAAATCATTAGCAAACAATGTATACTATATTTCTCCTATTCTATAATTAATTATATGAAGTTTATTCTTTGGAAATTTTATGGGAATTATGCCCCTTAACATTATATCCATATAAGTTTATATATACATTGAAACAAAATTATAGTGAAATTTACCACAGCATGAAAAGTCAAATACCCTTTTTTATATGGTTAAAAATTATTAAAACCTAACTCCCCTAAAAATTTAAAATCACTATTCGGTGGTGAAGGTACAAATCCTCATCATTTCAAGGTTTTTTTGTCTATAAACACTTAATATCATTATAACATATTTTTTTATATCTTGGTGGCCTTCATTTAGTATATTCTTATGAATATTATTTATTCTTTTTGTATAGTAAAAAATCATTGGGGGATGCATAAATTTTCTTATACCTAGTCCATATTGAATATTAAATATTTTTCAGTCATAATTGAAATTAGGAAGCTTATTATCATCTAGAAATGATTTTTTTTAAATTTCAAGACAATAGTTAGAACTTTGTGTTGGTTATAGTATAAATTGAAAGAGTGGGTGAATTTACTTTTACAAATTTAAACGATTAATTTAAATAGATGATTTAGATTAAAATGATTTCGATATGATAAGGTGATAAGGTGATAAAATCGATCTGTATTAGGAAATTAGTATCAAAGTTAATTGATTGAGTAAGCCCAGTGGAAAGTGAAAAAATTGAATTTATGATATTTATGTGCATTGTGACTAAATTATTTGAATCATAAATTAAAATAGAGAGAAGACAAGGTTTGATAATGGAGTTTTTAAATAGTTTAATGTGATTCCCTACGTCCCCTCCCCTTGGGTTTAAAGGTTTTATATATTATTCCATTTATTTTAAGAGAGAATAGTTAACCATGTAATCCCATTATTTTTTATAGAGAAAAAAAGAAACCAATCCACCATTTATTTTTGCATAAATCGCAAGAAACCAGTTTCCCTTTCTTTTTGATGGAAAGTTAAGAAACCAAGGTAGAATGTTGGATGAGAGGAGAATATTTTCTCGGTGAAAATCCATTAAAAATAAAATTTCATGTCTATATAGAATAATTTAAAAAGATAAGATAGAGAGAGAAAAGTGAGAACCTTTTAGATTAAGAAATTAGGAATTAGTACTTTGACAGGAAGTGTTTGAGATCACTAGTGATTTTGTGTTGATTCAGTCAAATATTTTTTGTACAAGATTATTTATAAGATCCAAACACTCAAGGTCAAAATTTAGGCTTTAAAAGATCTGGGAATATTCTAGTATTCACTAGAGTAATTGAAGTAGAAGAAGATCCCAATAATTATTTTTTACCACAATAAAATAATTACTTCATTCGAATCCTTTACACAACCAAATAAAAGGTAGACTCCACCGGGAAGCTGGTGGACCAACTGGAACACACTGAAGCTTGAATTCTCCTACCAGATAGCCAATTCTCCTATTCCATCTATTTTATAGACTCCTAGAAGAATGTTGAGATTTTTAATTCCCAACCTGATATCTATTGGAACTCTATCAGTTGGATGGTAGGTCTTCTACACACTTGAGTCTCTTCCAATATTGAAATGGTTTCCCAGTGAAGCTAGCTGCTTTCTAAAAATGCCAATGGAATCTTCCATTTCATTTAACTAAATGATTTAATATTGAACAATACTTTTATATAATCGAATCATCCACTTAGACTTTATCAATATTCTTAATAAGACTTCAAATTCTTTAATAAGAACAACAAGATTCAACAAGATTGCTTCAAAATATTCAATAAGATCATCACATAGAACTTAATAAAGTAAATTTAACAAACTCAAATAAAATCATTATATATATAATTGAGTGTTTTTTATTATTAAAAAATCATTATAGGGAGAGAGGAATAAAAATATATCCCATTTTGATGACTAGTTAACACTTAATATTGAAATATATATTAATAATAAATCAAGATCCAAACAGGTATTAATGATAATTAAAAATATTAAATATAAATAAAATTAAAATACTTAAGAGATTAAATAAAGGATCTTGAAAATGTATAGGATATTAATTAAAGTATATTCAACGTGATCAAGAGATTAACTAAACAATATATATTCAAAAATAACTCCCCCTTAACTAACCAAAAAACATCCCCGCATTTGAATTTTTTCCCAAAAAACAAAAACTCCTCGCCCAACTATTCAAATACCTCTCCCCCTTATAATTATAAAAAGGAAAACAAGTGAAAAACTTATAAAATAAGATGTTAATTACCAAGAGATAATTCAACAGATATATAAAATAAAAAACCCCCTTAATGATTATCATAACCATAAAAACAAGATAATACAGTAATAGATGCAAATCATTGGCAATAATAAGATAGAATAAGTAAAGAAGAAATGATGGATAATAGATATAATATATAAGTTCATGTGATCTTGATAATAAAATATATTAAATTAAAAAAATTAAACAAACAAAAAAGTAATAATATCAATATTTAATAAAAAATTAAAAAGGAAATGAAATGAAATTTTGAAAAAGTGATAAGAAAAAGAAATCTATTTTGAAATCAAACTGAAGATAAAGAATGCATGGAAAAATAAAATAGAAAATAAAAGATTAAAAAGATAATATCTTTAATTTCAATAATAATAAATTATAGATGAGAAGAGATATTGGATAGATATTGAAACAAAATTCAAGAGGTGATAAAAATTTAAAGAGATCAAAAAACACACCCTCGTGTATAACATCCCATAACTTTACTGGATAAGGAAATAGATAAGATCCCCCTAAATTGGATATTTTGACAAAGAGTACAAGATGAAAAGTATTAATCAGTCATTTTAAGTGTTTATGTTTATTTTTTTCCTTTATTGTATAGTCACAATATAATATGAAAATGATTCTTGGTGGTGTATACTGAAATAATCTAAAAAAATTTCCTTTTGATACCTATATTTTTTGTATGAAAAGGTAAAAATGAATTATTAAGAAGCCAAAAAAATCTTGTGTCCAATAAGACTTTCTAATAATGATTTAAGAACAAAAAATTGTTTTGTATGAGATTTATTATGGGTTATATAAGATGAAAGAATAATATATTTAGTCCTCCAAAATCTATAATTTTTTCAATTGTATTCATAAATTAAATTACTTATTTTACAAAAAAATTAAAACATTTATTTTTTGAAGTACCATTTACAAAATTAGTTTTTTAAGAACTTTGGTTAATTTAAAAACTGAAAGGAGGATGATTTTTTATTATAAGTTGAGACCCCAAAATCACATTAAGATATTTCTCGCCATTTCTAAGATGACCGATATTATTTTATGGATATTTGATTTGGAATTATAAATTCTCAAAACAAAATCTAAAATAATTTCAAAACCAAATAACATGTTTCTTTAGAAATAATATCCATTTCATTTTAAATTTGGTTTTTCCCATTATAAACTTGTTTATATCCTTTTTTGAGATATTTTTATAATGAAGAAATTTTATAGAATCCATTTGTGAGTTGATCACGAGTGTATTATAGGTCTTCTTAATTAAGGTAACTTGAGGATATTAAAGAAAAAGAAGAGGGAGAAAAGGTAAAATAGTGATAAACATGAGAACTAATATAATCTTTTTCCTTGATATATTCCATGATTCATTTAGTACTTGAGTCACTTGAGGATGTTGAGTCCATGGAGTCAAAAATAGGACTCCAAGTTGCGACTTTATGGGATTTCTTACATGACTTCTTGTGTATAAACTTATTTTTTTTAAATAATGTAGTCTGGTCTAACATTTCCTTTCTTATTAAATTTATAAAATGTAACTTTTGAAACTTCAATTTGATAATACTTTTTCGAATCATAGAAGTATTTCTTATATTTTGTTCAATGTTTTCAATCTCTTGGTTAAAAATTCAATCTCAAATTCATCATCGAATGAATATTCCTTATTAATAGCATAGAATGAAATTTTTATTTTTTCCTTAATTGGATTTATTTTCTTCTATGGATTATTTATTGGAATTTATCTTTATAGTGATATCATATGTCCTGATAGGGTTGACAATCTCTTCAAACTCTATTTTCTTTATATCTTTCTTTTCTTGTATAGAAAGGATTTTGGGTGTCTAATTTCATGGAAATACATAGAGTGTATTTTTCACTAATATTTATATAGACAAGTCATCACCAAAAGTATTTTAGATATTGTAAATATAAATAAATAGAGTAAACAAACTAATAATAGATTAATTTGAATATATAGTAAATATTTCAAAATCATAAAAATACTAGTAAATTCTAGAATATTTAACATTTTTGGTTCCATCTTGGATGAATTCTAGAAATTTATATATTTCAAGTGTAGTTTTTCAAGTAGATGTGTGATTTAACTTATTTCACTAAATCCCATAATGAGTAGAATTAAGGGATATTTCATTAAGTTCAAAAGTGTCAATATCTAATGGTATTTATTTATCTTATGGTTCTTTAGTAAGAATATATTCATATGTAACCATTTTATTAACAAGATAAATAATGATACTATAAAAATTTAAAATTTTATATTTCTAAGAGGAATAATTGGTACCATCAAAAATAAAAGCATAAAAATAATAATTAAATGTTAGCATAAAGATATTGAACTTTGAAATTGATTAACATTTAGAAAATAAAAACTAATTTTGAAAACACAAAAACCAATTATCTCATTTTATAAAAATTATCTATCAGAGTAGAAATGGAATGAGGGGGTGAATTTCATTCTAAAAATAAAAAAGGTAAATTAAAAGGGAAAATTATGACTAAAATTATTTTGATTATATAATGTGATAAACTAATAAATATTATTTTTGTTATAAAATTAATATCATAGCTTATTAAGAAAGTATGAAAATTAGAAATTGGATGTATTGAATTAATGTAATTTATGAACATCAATATTAGATGCTTCAAAGTGTAAATTAAAATTGATATGAAACATAGTTTGATAAAAGAGGTTATCAATATCTTAGTGTGACTCCCTATATCTCCTCCCTTGGGTAGATAGGATTCATTTATTAGTCTATTAATTTTAATATAGATAAAATAATAATATATTCCACTTATTTTTAATATATAGATATATAAACCAAGACTCCCTGATTTTTTTTTGGAAACATAAAATACAAAATTCCCTTTCTCTTTTATAGAGAATCAAGAAACCAATGGTTGACGGTAGGATAATAAGATAAGATTTTTTTTATACAAATTCATCAAAAATATGGTCTTAAATCTATATATAAGTATTGAAAAAGATGAGAGAGTGGGAGAAATAGAGAAATGTGAGAGACTTTGAGATTGATAAATTAAGAATTTTTAATTTGAGAGGATTAAATAGAGATTACTAGAGATTCGGAATCAATTTAATTGGATAGTTTTTGCACGGATTTATTGAAAACATCCAAGCACCTAAGTTCTCTATTTTGGCTTTAAAAGAGTATGTTACCTTCAATAATTTACCAAGGGAATTAAAGTTTTGAAATAATCCAATAAATGGTATTTTTACCCAAATAAAATCATTATTAAAAAATAATACTCAATGTCAATGGATATCAGGTAGCCTCCACTAGGTAGAAAATTGACCACCTAGAACACAATAGAGGTGGAATTCCACCACCCACAAGTTAGTTATCATCCACCATCTCGACAATGGACTCCAAGAGGAATTACAAGCTTAAAAATTCACCACAAAAAAGCTAGTTCCACTATAAAATATAGATGGTAGATATTCTATACACCTGAGGATTTTCCCATATGGCATCACATAGTCAGTGTGTCTGGTTGCTTTCTAAAGAAAACACAAGCCTCCTTCACTTCCTTCAACCAAATTATTTAACCTTGAACAAATCATCCAAGATTTCAATTTATCCATTTATAATTCATCAAGATCATAAAGAAAACTTCTAATACTTCAATAAGAGAAAAACACTTCAATAATATTCCTTCAGAATATTTCTTATGATCATCATTTGCAACTAAATAAAATTATTATCATCCACTCAAATGAAATCATTAATTACACAATTGAGTGTTTTTTATCATTAAAACATCATAAGAGGAGATAGGTATAACACTTTTGTCTCTCCAATCATTTATTTCTCTTAGGTTATGAAATCGGACCACTACTAATATTACAATAAATTTTGTACAACCTATAAATAGTGGTTTTTTAGAATCTCCATACAATCGTTCAAAATTTTATATTTTTTAAATGATTTAAACACCTACATCATAAATTTATTATTACAATTGATCCTCTGTATCATACTAGACATCTTCATCAATGTTATATCTTGATCTTTTTTATTTTACATGGTATGATTTAGCATTTATATCTATTATTAAAACTAAATTTCCTAGGATCAGTTTACTCCACTAAAAAGTGGGGATAAATTAGTAGAGATAAAATTTCAAAATTTATATAAATTTAAATCAATATCTTCAACCTGTTAAATTTTTATCCACTCAAATACAAATTTTTATCCTCACTCATGTATGAATAAATAAATGAATAATGAACATTATGATTTTCACAAGGATAGTCCCCTTCCTTGGAACCCCACTCCTAATCATGTCTAGTCAACCCCTCCCCAAACCCAGTAATAGATTCTTCACAACAAGCACAAATATTCAAAACCGTAAAACATTATAATATCATTGGTATTTGCTTTTCCAGAGTCACACTGAAAAAGGCTACCTCACATTGATAACATGTAGAAATTTTAAACAAAATGATAAATATTTCTTTGAGGGTATAATTTCTTCCACAAATGAAATATAAAGATAATACTTCATGAACCTCCAATTTTTTTAATAGGATATTTCTTGTTAATTGAAGAATATAATGATGATCTGCTTGATACTCAAAGTCTGATTCAATTTAGATGCATACTCGATCTAAAATAGATATAGATGATGGTTTCTAAATATAGGGTACCCAACTATCTCTTATTCTTCTCTGTATCATTCAAAAATATACTAAGTAAAACTCTTACCATCACTCTCATTGAAAGATCAACATATTTGAGCACCATGAGTTTCCAAAATTAAAAATAATTCAAGAAATATGATTTCCATCTCACCATTATTGATTCGTCTTATAATGAACATGATTTTTAGGGATCTTATTCTTTATATAAACTATAAGATTATAATTCAAATCAAATTTTTCTATTTTTTCAAATTAATTGAAATATATTAGGTAATAATTCATATAATATAGTAATTAAACTAATAGTTTATTATTTATTCATGCTAAAACATTTCAATATCATCACAAGAAACTATGTATTAAAAACAATGTATTATTACTCAAAGTGGATTTTTACATCCTTTAAAAGTGCATAAATTAAAAGGGCACAAAAAATAGAAAAGAATATAATCTTCAACACTGGGAGATCTCATGGGTCATATTCAAATGTTAGGATCACAAATATCCAAATAAAACCTATAATGAGGAATAAAATCATGAATGGAGAAAGGATATTGTGAGTTATAAAAATAAAAATAATGAAAATGAGAAGTGTGAATTAATAAGTGATAATGGAATGAATGATTCTAGCACATCTATATATAATAAATAAAAAAATAAATTTTAAATATGGTCGTTAGAAACATGTTCATTAAAAATATAGTCATTGAGAGTATGGACAATGGATATACATGTATCCAATATGTATATTTAATTCATGTATTATTAGTAGTAAAATAATATGAGAATAAAGAATGAAATAAAAAATAATATTAAAATATTATATATATATATATATATATTTGTGTGTGTGTAATATATTAACATTATTAATATTTTAAATGTATGATATAATGTATTTATAAAATACAAATAAGGATATTAATATTAATATATTAGTACTATTAAATTTTTGGATTATAAATGTTTATTTTTAATGGTTTTGGTATGGATTATTTAATAAAAACTAATATTTTTGAAAAGAAAAATCTTTTTTTTTATAAATTTCTTATATGATTTATCCTCATAAATTAAATTGAACACCTTTATAATATTATTATAAATGAAATAATATATTATCATTTATTAAATAAAATATTTACATGAAATAATATTAAGAACACATAATGTTTAAAAATGTAATTTTTTTAATAAAATCACTTTTCTTTAGATTTTGAATTTTTTTTTAAGGGTGATTTTTTAAGTTTAAGAATTTTTATTTTTAAAATATAATTGTTTTTAATTAATCATAACCAAATTATCTTAGTTTTAGTTTATTAAAGTTTTCTAAAATAATTGGTTATTTATGTGAATTATAAAAAATACTAATTTATCTAATACCTTCCCTTTAATGAATTAAAAGTTTTTAAAAACATTTTTCTATAAAAATACATGTTTATAAATAAAAATAAATAATTTAAATATACTATTTTGATTTTTAAAAAAACTATGATTAAAATTTTTGTAATTTAAGTAATATTTTATAATAAAAATAATTGTTGGTATTTTCCTTTAATTGAATAATATTTTTCTAAAATTAGGTTTTGGTAATATTTTAAAGAAAAATGAAATTAATTTTATTTTATAATAATATAATTTATATCTTTAAAATCAAAGAGACTAGTAATTTGAACCTATAAATAAATCTTAAGTTTAAAAAATATCTTTTTCTAAAAGTAACTTTTTACACATTACATGAACTAATTTCAAAATTGATTTATCTTAAAATTTGAAATTTTATATGATTTAATGGGTCTAATATTTGTAATATTTATTTCCAAATTATTTAATAAATTCCACTTTATTTTTTTGAATTTAATTAGATTACTTAAATAAAAAAAGTTACCATAGTAAAACCAAAAAAGGTAGAGGTGAAAATTATAAAAATAAAAAACTTAAAATATGGTTAAAACAAGTGTGAAAATCACTTTTTTAGGTATTATAGACCTTATATAGTCTTTCACTCCATTATTTTCCATTTTTTTATTCTATTTACACTTGTAACATGTTCTGCCTTTACATTAAGTAGTTCTACTTACATAAATTTCATTCTAATCACTTATAAAAGGGGTCTCTCACCAACCCTTCAATACCACTAAAATAATTTTTTTTCTACCTGAAACTATTCCCATATTGATTCCTTTATAATCTTATTCCTTTAACATGAACCTCTATTCACTAGATATAGTATTAAGACCTCTATTTTTAAGGAATCTTCCAAGGGAAATCCCAAGTCCTCGACCTGAGTACTTTTTTCCCCTAAACTAAATTATTTTATTTCCCACTTTACCAAATCTAATTATCTAATTAATATATAATTAAATCATTAATATTTTTATAATTAATTTTATTATAAAATTTTAATTAACATCGACAAAATTTCTCAATTTCTATTAAGAAAAATGAAATCATTATTCATGCATTGTGCGGGCTACCACCACTACAAAGAAATGACTTCCATTTTATTACCACCACCTCTATTAACTAATTGTAATGATGAAATTGAATAATTAATATGAAATATGTTATATAATTTTGATTATTAATAGAAAAATTTTAATCCAACTTATTTCCCTCTCATTATTTGAGAAATGAAAATATTAAATGTGTATTGTGCGGACTACCGATTCCATGATGTAACGTATCTCATTTTCATATATTTTGTATCTAATTAAACTCACATTAAATTTGATTAAAAACGTTGAAATTATTTCAATAATATCATTATGATTATTTAATAATAATTTTATTCCAAAAAAATCACTTTCATAATCATAATCATTTGTAAATTGAGGTATATTCATGTTTTGGTATATCTAACAACCAGCATAAACAATGGTATAAAATGATATCATGGATGCATATGATAAATTAATTACTGATGATATATGATATAAATAATAAAATAAAGATTTTATTTTGGTTCTATAATGGTAACATTTATATTAAATCATTAATTAATATACCACCATTCTTTTGATAAAAATAACAAAAAAATGTTCACCATAAATTTCATCTTTGAGGATCATAAACGAAATAAACATCATAAAAAATACCCTTTATAATACAAAAATAATTAAATTTTGGATAATTGATAATATAAATATGGAAATTATGAAACTTGTTCAAAATATTCTAGATTACTCACACACGATATTGAAAATATATAATAACTTATTAATATAAATATGAAGAATGATTATAAATGATGAGTGTAAATGGTAATAGTTATGAATAAGTTTAAATAAATTATAAATATATTTATATTTTTTATAAAATATGTTAGAGTGTGTTTGAAGAAATAAAGATAAAAAAGTTAGGGTTCTCCTCTATATAACCCTTCACTGAGGCTTGCTTTGATATTACACACCAATAATATTTTGTATTTTAAAATTAATACCCATTTAATTAAAATGTCTTATATTATTTTTGATCTTGTAAAATTAAATTCCTTTCATTCCCTCTATTTCTTTATAATATAATTTATATCCCCTCTATAATATAATGGTTCTTCAAAACTCAATTTTATTTCTTAAGGAAAAATGTTTCTCCTTGAGATTTATCTTTTGTTTCATATGGTATGAACTATTTCTATATTTCAAGATCAATTATTATTCAAATTAACCATATTGATGATTTATCTTCCTTCATGAAAATGTAACTATGTATAGAATAATTCACATCCTCTAAAATGAATGTTTATCTCAAATTTCAATGTTTTCATTTTCCCATCAATGTTCTCCTATCATATTTTGAAACACTATTATGTATTAGCTCTTCTGACTATCATATTTCTCTTCAACTATTTTAAAATTTTAGTTTTATTACCTATTTTTTTATGTAGGTTCTCAATAAATTTATTATAAAAAATATGAAAAAAAAATCCCTTCCATGAAAAAAAGGTTTTACCTTCCAAACTACATTTCATTTAGATAAATTTATGTCTATTTCAATGATAGGTTATTGTATATTGATTTCAAATTAAATATTTTATGATTTATTTTCCAATTTCCTTTTCATTTTCTAAAGGATATAACTTCTTAGGGTTTATATTTAATGACTTACCAAATATTTATATTTATCCTTTTATAGATTAAACTCATGCTATAAAATAATAAAATTATGGATCCCCTCTTTTATAGTACCATTTCAATCATTCTTTCTAAAAGGGTGTTTTTCCATCTACTTTAACATCCATCTAATTATATTTTATTAATTGGGGATATTTTATCTTTCCACCATCCACGTTATTTCCCTAAATGCTTTACGATCATCTTTTGTGGATTAATAATTAAACCCATTTCTTTCTCAAGTTTATATTTATTTTATCAAATTATGTATTATTTTTTCTATATTTCACACTTATCAATGTATATAATATGATGTCATGGGTGGGCCTGAAATTATATATCCCTCTAATTAATTAGGTAAATATTTATATCTCATGAGATGTTATATGTGTGATTAGGGGGTGAACCTAATCCACAATGGGACTTTTTCTAGTATATGACGATGGTTCAGGGAGGGAAACATGAATTATGCTAATGATGTCACATATTATGTTGTGTTCATGATATTATGATTCCAAGGTACTTTGATATCATTTTGTTCATAATAAATCCATATGTTATGATTCTTAGCTTATTATCCATATTTTATTTTGTGTCAGTTTTTTATATTATTTTCATATTCTTTGTTTACATTCTCATGCCATTATTTATTTTACATACAAGGGATATATATATTTACCATTATCCAAATTATTTACATTAATTCTTTATGGTCATGTTTTTTGTACATAATCATGAAACCCATTTATTTATCTAGTTATTATGACTTTAATGAAATTATTTGTGTTTTTTTATGAGTTACATTTATTCATGTATATAATATGATTTAATTGGTGGGCCTAAAATTATATTTCCATCCAATTCATTTGTTAAAACCTTATATCTCAAGATATGTTACATATGAGATTTAAGAGTGACCATAATCCATTATTGTACTTTTCCTACTATGTGATGATGGTCTTGGGAGTGAAATTGGACTTATGATAATGATTTTATATATTATTTTTTGTCACAATATTATAATTCCAAGATCCTTTGATATAGGTTTCATTATTCAAAAACCTCATTCTATGATTCTTAGATCATGATCCATGTTTTTTTGGGTATGAATTCTTTTTATTGTGCCCATGATCCTAATTTTCATTCTCATGCTAATGTATTTATCTTGTGATCACTTAAGATATTTGATTATTATATCTTATGCTTACCCTTACTGATAAGTTGATCTCAATCATTCTTATGTTTCCATTTCCCCATGTAACAATGGAAAATAATACATGTGTAATGTCAATAATATTAACTTATATAGAAAATTTATGGGAGGTGTTGAAGTCTGATTATGCTTTTACCATTTCTTAGTATAATGAAACAACATTCATTGGATAAGCAAGACATGGGTTTTTTTAGTTAATTTTTTTTTCACCTAACTATTATAAATACACTAGACCTTTTAATTCTCATGTTGTATTAGTTATGTAATTTTATGTATAAAATAATGAAATATCTTGTATATGAGACTTGGGTCACTATAATTCTCTCAAAAAAATCCTATGTCTTGGTCTCATTTCTTTCATCATTCGGTTAGGCTCGATTTTATACCTTGTAATCTTAAAAAAATTACCATTAACTAATTTCATGACTCCAATATAATTCCAATTATACTCTTCTTCTTATTTAGTTACTTGGAAAAATAGATTCAAGAACCGTCTCCAAATTTGATCACAATAAAAGAATAATTCATAAATAAATAAATTCTTTAATTTCCTATTGATTCCATATTATGTATTCACTAAATAAATTTTAACTCATCTTTTTCAATATTTAAGATAACCAAAAATATCTCCATAGTATAACTTAATGGATTGAATATCCAAATTCAAAATTTCATCAAGACTCACTTCAAAAAAAGTTACAAGTAAAAAAATTAATACTAAACGGAAAAGAATCTTCATAATTTAATTACCAAAATGATTTTCTAGTGATTATTATTTAGGGAACTCATATTCAAATGCTTCATATTAATTATAAATTAATTCATCTTCAAAATAAAAAAAGATATGCACTAATATTTACATTTTTTATTTCTTACTTGAAAAAGCATTAATCACCTTTTAAATATGATGTTTTAATATTTTAAGATAATTTTTATCATATTTATATTTGATTTCTTCATAAAATAAAAATTCTATAAACTCAAAATTTTATAAAGTGAACTTCACTATAATATATCAAAGTATTAAGTAAGAACATCATTTCTTTTGATTTTGAAGTCATATGAAATCCCAAAATCCCTATAGAGGAACCCTAAAATTCATATACTCTAACATAAAAGAATTATGAAATGTGTAAATTAATAAAAAATAAAGTTTTATATTCAAAATCATAAACCATATGAAAAATATGAATTTATAAGGAAATGTGTTCAATTATTATGAAATATGTTACAAATTATTATGGGATTTATAAAATCTTACATGCTTCCACTCAAAGTCATGAGAAGAAAAAGAATTCTTACATATACTACAAACTTATCCAATTTTCTATAATTCATCACTAAAAAAATAGTTAACTATTCAATTTATATACATCAACAATTTTGTATATAATATTATTATTTAAACTTTGAACTTCTCAACACATCTCAAATACATTCCAACCAAATTAAACAAATCTTCAAAAACCTCTAATGATTTTTAATCAAGATTAATAAAAAATACAAACCAAAAAAACTATAAAGGAATTTTTATGTACCCCTTTTGAATTTTTTAGACACATCACTCAACTTAAAATAACACAAATCCATATGTAATAAACCAAATCTATTTATAATCATCAAATCACAAACTATCTCTTAAAATATGGGTCTTTCACCACACTATTAAACAATTTTTTTGAGATAATTACATCTCTTGGTGACAATAAATAACTGACATGTGACTTCAATGAAATCCCCCTCAATTCATACATTATTTTTAACATTCATAAACCTCCCCATTAGGCATTAACCAAAGATTCATATTCAATTGGTAGTTTACACTCAAATCACTATTTCTCTCCCCCTTTGGTAAGGAGTTGTGTTACCATTTTCCCCCTTTGTCAGAACAACCAAAATCTCTATTTGTGAACTTTTCACACACATTAAATTGATATTATAGGGTTGAACATGTAGTTTTATCCTCAAATTATAGAACTCCCCTCTTGGTATTGATTTTTTAAAGATATATTCAATCTGATTCTGAGTGGAAATGCATTCCAACTTGATATCTTCATTTGAGATTATTTCATTAATGAAATGATTTATTATGTCTATGTTTTGGGAACTACATAGTGTTATATGGTTATTTAGTAGATTTATTTCACTTATTATTGTTGCATAATATCTTTAATAGCCACTAAAACTCAACTCTAAAATCCTCTAACTGTATAGTAATCAAAAAAAATATGGGTATAAGCATCACTAGTAGCCAAATACTCTACTTATGTTATGAAAGTGATTATAAACTTTTCTTCTTACTATTCTAACTCACACAACACTCTCCATTGAAGAAATTCCCACCTGAGGTAGATCTTAATTTTGTACTATCACTGGCCCAATATAGATTTTTGAATCCAAAAAAGTTCTAATTTTCAATGAATTTGTATATTATCCCAGTGTTAATTGAAACCTTCACATATCTCAGAACTCATTTTTGTAATTTGGTGTAACTCCCTTATGTCACTTTAAAATATAGCATAAATATTTACTGCAAGAGTTATGTCAAGTCTAGAACCTTTTAGTTACAAAAATATTTCAGTGAATCTTCTAAACTCGTTTTGATCAACCTTTATATCATTATCATCCTTAAAAAAATTATTCTAAATAAAATCAGAGACGAAACATCATTTTATCTGTCCATTCCAATAATTTTCAATAAATATATAGACTATTTTTCTTGTGATAAAAATATTAAATCATATTTTTTATCAAACTATAATTTCAAAAATTATTTCAATTATCCACCTAAGTCATCTCTAACTACTTAGGAATATTCTTAGAAAACTCCAAAAAATATATTAATTTTCACTACAAAAAATTATATCATCAAAATACACTATGAAATGTATTGTATCTGTGGATAGCTATTTTGCATAAAAATTTCTATCAATTTTCCATTTAAAAAACTTCATTTGTGTTACACATCCATATAGTTTTGAATATAAGTCTCTATATGGATATTTTAGCATATATTATTATTTTCTTAGTCCTCGCACCATGTTTCCATCAACATATAAGATGAAACTCTATAAGTTCTCAACAAGAACATCATCTTCAAGTTCACTATTCAAATGGAATGAATTCACATCCATTTGATTGGCTTTAAAATTATTCTCTATAGCCACTACTAAAAATATCTTGATTGTTTCAAGACATTATATTGTAAAAAAAATATTAAATTTTTATGACTTACATTTTAGAATATCCCTTTTATACCATCCTATCCCTGTTTCTTTACACTACACGTCTCAATCATTTTTGTCTCTAAAAACCCATTGTGTACTAATGATATATTCATCTTTTGGCTTAAAGAAAAACATCGAGTATGATTTTTTCTCAATCTGGTTCAGCACATAATTTATATTTTTTAACCCACTCTTTATTTTCAATAATTTAAAAAATAGTTATTGGATAAACTTGTGATATAAGATCTATTTTTTCCAATATAAAACCTTCTTAATATTTTTATTATGGCCTATTAATTTCCTATTATATTCTATATATCAAAATTATTTTTCAACCTTCTATGTATAAAATCATATTTTATAGTATCCTAATCATTATAAATCTCATAAGTGTATATAAAAACAAGATTAGGGTAAAATTATGCTTGTTTTGGAATCTATTTTTCCGAATTCTATATGTTTTTTACTTGTGTTTACTCACCTTTATCCTTAACAAATAGCTTTGATACATAATGATTTTTAGGGATTTTAACATCAAAATAGTCTGAAAACTTATAAAATCTCTTTTTATAGCACATATACCCACTTTCATCATATAAGTATCTCATAAAGACCCCCTTTTTATATTTCTCTTCAAAACTTCACAACTTGTCACTTTTGATCTTTATAAAGCATGGACTTTTAAATACATTCCACTACTTGATTGTTTCCTTTCTCTTTTACCACATCACATAAAGATTAGAATGTGTCTCATATCTCCAAAGTTATCGATTATAAATTTTTTCATTAATACACATATCTTCTCTCCAAAAATTGATTGATCTATTATTTCCAATTAGCAATATTTTTCAAATCTTAATAATGTGTTTATTCCTCATATCTGCAGAACTATTCAATTGGTGAGAATATAACATGTTTCATTGATGTTTTATTCCATATTCGGAAATATATATATCAAATTAATCACATGAAAATTATTGTCCATTATTACATTTCAGTTTCTTGATAAAGATACCCAACTCTTTTTCGACATATCTCTTACAAAATTTATGTATGTCAATGCCTTATTAATGATTCTTGATGAAAATCACATTATTTTTTAAAGTAAAGTAATCAAAAAATTTATAAATTATAAACCATATATTATAAACTTTCACCACACAATCCACATAAATCAGTGTGAATGAGGTCCAGTGTTTTCTTACAAAAATCAACATTATTTTGATATTTTTGAGTCATTTTCCCTTTATAACATATTCTAAAAACCATTACATTTTTTCATATTAGGGTTATATATCCCAACTCCATGTTTCTATGTTTTTCTTATCCATCTTTGGAAAATGTGACGAAGCCACCAATGCCACAGAGTATTCTCATTTTTCATCCAAACAACCAAAATTGGTAAAATCACCAACTAAAAATAGTTTTTTATTCACTCATTTTCTGTTTTTGACAATCCTTAGATACATTAATATTTTAATGGTATATGAGTCATTTTTTAAAATAACCTCATGAACATCAATACAAATCTGACTAATACTCAAAATATTATACTTCTTCCCTTCCACATACAAAACATCATTCAATTTCAAATTTTGAGATTTAATTTTAGAAGATCAAATATATTATAATTTTAGAAAAAAATAATTACCAAATCTAAGTATTTCTTCTTCATGTTTCTAAAAAAAATTTAGAATCCACATATCACATGTCATGTGGAATAATCACCCACTATAAACAACACATGACTTAGTTCTTTTTATAGCCTTCAATAAAATTTCTATTAGACGTGATTTTTCCACCCTCGACTTTTGAATACCCTTTCCTTTACCAACATAGGAAACCTAACTAAAAAATCTTTTCATACACTTCAATACACTATGACCCTATTACTCACATCTTCCACACACTTCCTCAAGAAACAAAAATATTTTATAAGTTGGAAAATGTGAACTATATATCTTCATACCATATCTTCTCTAAGAACCAGAATTCTTCTCCTATGAATGAATCCCCCTAATTCCATCACTAATTTTATGAAATTAAATATTGTAATATATTTCATGGCCCTTGTGTCTAAACACTCTCTATCACTAATAATATCCATTTGATATAAATATTCTACGATCACAAGAATTGTTCCTAAAATGTTATCCATATTTTTTAATTTATATATACATTGAGACAATATTTTATTCTATTTCCAATTCCTATGGATTCTTGATGTATTCCTTTATTATTAGGATATATTTTAGTGTTTATCCTAATTTTTCTTGGTCCAAACATGACCATATTTTGAGATTGAAATAGTAGTTTCGGTGATAAAAAGTATAAGTAGATTCATCATTTATATATTTAACTTAATCTTTTTTTAAATTTCTCTCAACTAAATTACAACATTTATCCTTTACATCAATAGAATTTTAAAAACCCCCCTTTAACTTATTTATTTTATTCCTATACTCGAGATATTAATACTGTCGTTTATAATTCTTTTTCTTTAAAATAAAATGTGTGTTCAACATATTTTATTTTCATCTCATGTTTAATAGATCCTAACATGATTTTTTTAATTTTATAAAAAATGGAAATTTATTTATTTTCAAATTCTTTTTTAAATTTCATTGTATTTTTTTTATTTCAAAAAAAGATTCTTATCTTTCTTGAGCATGGTATTTTTCACAATACTAGCTTCAATTTCATCTTTAAATCAGATGTACCATCTCAGTTGGCTCTGAATCATCTTCATCATGACCTGAGGGGGAAAATCTATTTAAAAATGAGTCATAAAATCATTAAATTTCTCAGCATATTCAATTTTAGATTCACTTAAATATGAATTATCAGATTCTTCTTATTTTATCATCATATTTCTTCTCTTTATTCTAGAAAATATCATCTTTATTCTTCTAATGTTGGGTAATTATTTTTCACTTTCATCCAACTTATTTATTTGATAAATATGAACATCATTAAATTCCAAATCATCTACCTTCTTCTTAAAAAAATTATTGGAAAACTCCCAATTCCATTAAATTTGTAGCTTTTAAGTGGAAAATTTCATTAATTCCCGCCATTTCCCTTATTGATCCTATTTGAAATAAGATCAAGTATTATTTGATAGTCTCAATATTTTGATTTAATTTTATATTTAATTTTATAGTTATCATCAAAAAAATATTATCAAACTTCTCATTTCCTCAATGGTTATTTGATCTTTAACGTTCTTCTTGAAGGATCAAAGTTTTCTCATCTCATAGGTAATGATAATAATATGAAATTTCTTAAGTGATAGGACATCTCTATCTTTAATATCTTGGATCATATGGTAAAAACTATCTAGAAATTTTATCATAAGAATCTTTATAATGGTATATTCTTGAATATTTTAACCAAATCCTCATCTATATCTTAAAATTTCAGAGATCCTTTAGAACAACTATGTTATTCATTTCATATTTAAACATGATTTATTACATAAACTTTCACTTAATACAAATCATAATATTGAGATGTGTAGTGTCTTTTGGTATTAGTAACACTACATAAAAACTCAAAATAAGAAATATTTTTTTTTTTGAAAACTTCTTTTATATGACCCCAACATTCCTTCATACTTAGTATTTCATGGGATAACCTGAGGACATACATAAGAAAAGGGTAATCTATAAATCCAAGTATGTGAATAATCATGGAATAAAATAATTAAGAAGATACATATTAGCCAATAGGAATATCAATGGAGAACAAAAGAAACATGAACATAAAGGCATGATATAGCATGATATTCATAACATGGAAATGTGGCAACAACATACAGTAAGATATTAGCATGATCCAAGGCTCATTGTACATGTATGAGCATGAGTAAACCCTCATTGAACACGATTTACCATGATTAAACCCTCATTTAAAATGAATTATCATGAGTAAATCCTCATTTCACATGGCGTATCATAATCTAAACATTACCCAATTCATTGGAGCATTATCAGGGCGCACCCTTCATAAACATTTTATTTCATGCATAAGTATGCCACATAGATCATATAACATAGAATCACTCAACATAATACATTATTACATTATCAAGGAATTTATAATAAATAAATTTAAGTCCCCAATGAATAATTATATGATCATAAAGTTGAATACTCTTGATAGAGAAATGGGTATGGTATTCAGTACATGATGATTTTGGAAGGGAAAATCATGGTGCGATTTTGGCAGCATAACAACGTCAAATAGAAGTTCATAAAATGGGTTAATGAGATATAAAGTGGTATCTCATAATTTATAAATGAAACAAATATTAAGGGGATCATGGAACATAATATCCAATTATATTAAATGGAATTTAGAGGCCAAATATAAAATAAATTCTAGAATGGAAATGAGAAGAGAGAAATCCCTTATGGAATTTTGGCATAGTAACTGGTGGGATTAAGGGAATATAGGGGGGATTAATGGGAGTGAAAGGAATATTCCATAATTTATAAATAAAATTTATATCAAAAATTTTTGTAATAACATATCCCAAATCAAGAAAATGGAAATTAAAAGGCATGACATAAAAGAGGTTCTTGAAGAAAAAGGAGATAGGGAGATCCCTTACTTGGATGCGTGATCTCAAATGTTTTGTAGAGGCTTATTGAGAGACTGGGGGCGCCTTGGGAGTACTATAGGGAGTAGGGTACAGTGGGTGTCCTACCTTAAAACTCTTAAGTAAAGATAAATGGTTTCATGGGTGGGTTTATACCGTAAAGGTGGGTGAGTTCTTCATTATTTTGGTTTTGGACACTACATACTAAATTATTCAAACCCACAAACCATCCCATTATTTATATAAAATGGGATTGGTATAAATTATTTAATAAGTCTAAGTACCTAATATATTAAAATATTTCCCTTTCTTATGTGGAGGTGAGTCACACTTTCAAGGAAATGATTTTAAAATCTTAAAATATTTTATATGTCTTGGAAGATTCATTGAGGCTTTATAAAATAAATAAAATAAACATAAAATTACATAATTTTAAAGTAAAAACATATATTTTTTCGAATATAATTTTTATAATATTTTATTAAATCGTTATTGGGTCAATATGATGTCATAAAACACATTATATATTTATACAGTATTTAATTTTTACCCAAAAATTCAACTCTATCAGAAATTTATAAAAAACTCACCATTGGATAATTTTGACATCCTGATTCCAAAAATAATATTAATTTTATCTAAATAATTTTCTAAATATGTGAATTTTCACTTTTAAAATAAAAACTGATATTTATTCAAAATTGACAGGTTTTGATAAAAATGGTTTTCAAACCTTAAAGAAATTACAATTGACTTCATAAAAATTATACTATAATTTATATTTAAAATAATTAATTTAGTACAAATATTTTTTAATTCAAAAATCCATTAATTCATCAAAATAGATTTCTTAATTGAATTTTAATATTAATCAAAAATACTATTTGTGCTTTAAAAGTCATTTACAAAGTAACAATAATAGAATGAAATTATTTTCATTATTCTTTTCAAAAAAAATAAACATAATCATAACGCTAGGGTCCTGTTACATATCCCTTTATTAAACCAACATGTGTCCTATGAGTAATGTGTGGGATGGTGGGGATTTGATAGGGTCATTCGGTGAATATGATTTGGGTCGTGATCTCGATGAGCTTGAACTTCTCCCAAAAATGTTTTCTTTAATGGTTAAGTTATTAGATCACAGCATTGTATTGGTCTAGGGAAAAGACTAGAAATACTATATCCCTCAGAATCTATGATAAATGAGCTTGAAATGGTATGATCCTGCTGGTTGAGTTCGCCACTTCCTTTGTCTGTGTCAAAAGGATTTGTTAAAAACCAATATTTATACAAGTCAAATGATCGCTTTTAATGGATATATTATCAATGGTAATTATACTTAATGTTCACTTAAATCCATTTGGATATAATAAAAAAAATTATTTCATGTGTTTTCTGTATCCAGAAGACATTCAATTAAAATAAAGGGAATTTTATTCATAACTATTTGGTTTGTTGCAACCTTACCCCCTTATGAAATTTCACCATAAAAATTTTCTTTTCACACATTAAAATAGATGAGGGTAACTCTGCTTCATGACATCTTCTGGTTCCCATGTTTCTTCTTCTAACTTGTCGTTCCACCATAACACCTTGATAAGGGGCATCATCTTATTATGTAGAACTTTTTCTCTATGATCTAAGACCTTCATCGGATTCTCCTCATAGAAGATGTCATTCTCTAAAGGTACCACCTCTATATAGAGTACATGTGATGGGTATGGTATGTACTTATTTAAGAGTGATACATAGAATACATCATGGACTTGAGATAGGTTTACTGGGAGTGCTAGCTGATAGGCAACTGCTCTGATGCAATCAAGGATATAAAAAGGGACAATGTACTTTGGACTAAGATTTCCCTTTTTCCCAAATCTCATAATTCTCTTCAATTGATATATGCATAGGAATACCATATATCCATCATCAAACTCTTGGTCTCATCTACAATTGTTAGTATAGCTCTTTTTTCGGCTTTGAGCATCTTTGATGTGCTACTGGACGGTCTTAACCTTATCAAACATTTCTTCGACCAAATAAAGGCATAGAAGTTTTCATTCCCCAACTTCATCTGAAACTTTCTGGGTTCTTCAACTTTTCCCATAAATGTCTTCATAAGGATCCATTAGTATTCTTATGTTGAAACTATTATTATAAGAGAACTCCACCAAAGGAAGATTTTGGTCCCATCTGCCTTTGAAGTCCATTGAGAAAGCTCCCAACATGTCCTCAAGTGTTTGGATAGTCCTCTAAGATTGGACATCTGTTTGAGGGTGATAGGTCGTGCTGAATTTCAACTAAATGTTCAGAGCATATTGGAAACTCTTCCAGAATATAGAGGTGAATCTTGGATCTCGATTAAACACAATCAATAGTGGTACTCCATGAAGCCTTACCACTTCTCTCATATATATTTGTTCAAGTTTCTCCAATAAGAAATCATATCGAATTGCAATGGAGTGTGCAGTCTTTCTAAGATAATCCACAACAACCCAGATAGCATTGTTTCTTTTGGATGCCTTCAGAATCCCGGAAACAAAGTATATGGTGATTTTTTCCCATTTACATGTCGGTATAGGTAATGGTTCCATCATCCCCCTAGAATTCTGCCTCTCACTTTCTGACATACCAGACACTTTGTCGTATATTTAGATATATCCTTCTTTATGTTATCCCACCAATAGGGATCTGGGAAATCTCGATACATTTTTTTTCATAGGTGAATAGAGAAATTAAAACTATGTGCATCATCCAAAGGTTCTATATTTAACTCTGAATTTGATGAAACACATAGTCTTGACCCAAATCTCACAATTCCTTCTTCATTAAAATTGAACTCTGAGTATTTCCCACTTCTGATAGTTTTCACTTTCTTCTGAATTCCCACATCATCTTTTTAAGCATCCTTTAACCTTTCCAAAATAGACAGTTGAGTAATAATTTTGGAAAGGATTGGCGGTGTTCCCTTATTTATGATTCCCATCACTATCTATATAAAATCAAAAAATATTGGATCCTTTTCAATTATCATCAATGATAGAATTTCTGGGTCCTTTCTACTTAGAGAATCTTCCTCCTTGTTCACTTTCCCAAGGTGGTAATGGATTGAGCACTCATAATTCATGATGAGCTCTAGCCATCTTCATTGGAGCATATTCAGATCATTCTTTTTGAATATATATTTGAAACTTTTTTGATTCTTATATATTTTAAACTTCTCCTCAAAGAGATAATTCCAGCAACTTTTCAACACAAATATCATAGCTACCAACTCTAGATCGTGCATGGGATAGTTTTTCTCATGAATTTTCAACTTCCTTGAGGTGTAGGAAATGACTTTTTCATTGTACCTAAAATTTACTAAAAGGGAGACTTATAATATTTTCTAGAATAAAATTCCCAAAAACTTCAACATGTGATACAATACTCATAGAAATTTTACCTATTTATTTAATATCATTTCAGGTGGGGACTAAATGTACTTTGAAAACATAAAATACATACTAATGGGACATGAATTAAAATACATTACAATATACACTACTTTGAAGTAGTGGATACATGTAATCCATTAATCATTATCCATCATAGCATGACACATTATGTGATCCCTTGATCATGGATATTTTTTGTTCCCATCATTCTTTTTAGCCATCTCAATAGAGAATAGTATTTGGTAATTCCCGACTTCTCCACATTTATGACATAGAACTGTGTATGATACCTTAGATGGAACATTTTTTCATTTATCATATTGTCCATTTTTACGCAGAAATTGGAAAATTTATTACCTTCCTTTCCACACATAAAACATTTCATAGTCCCTTTGTGACATTTTCCTTGGTTCCTCTTTCCACACATGTTGCACGACGGAAATTAGGACTTCTTATCACCTTTATCAGGTGGAATTTTGTGAGATTTTGTCTTAATCTTCCTTGATTTCCTTGGGCATTCAACAAAGTGCCAATTTTTAATCATGATTTTTGAAATTTGGTTTGGAGAAATCATGATATGTCCAACTTGACCTCCCATCTGAAATGGAATCTCATTGAGGTAGTTATCACATTTCACTTCGCATTGGTTCTTAACCCAATTCTTCCTATTACCGGCCATTGGAAAGAATAAATGGAAAAAAAATTAGGGGTAAATATTTTAAACTATTAAAGACATAAATGAAAATCCACAGATAAAAAGAGATAACTTATAAATTATATTTATCTCTTTAACTTATGAATTTATAGGATTCTATCTAAGTTATTTATGATCTATTTCTAATCGTATATTCTTATGGGATTTTTTTTATTCCATTAATAATGTTTTATACTAAGATTAGTAATTTACCAAATCATATCCCCTAGGAGTGTCAAACCAAGACTATAGCAAGTTCCATTTTTGTGCACTAGTTCCCATTCGAGTCTATCTCAAAGTAGTGTTTTTGGGTTTTACCCCAAAATAAATTTTTTCCAGACCCACCTCTATTTGTTCGTATCTAGGCAGGGATATATTTTATTAGTAAACCACTTACTCTATACTCACAAAAATTTAGGGATTATTTTTTTAAACTTAGTATTATCTCTAAGTCTTTCACTATGGTTTTCTAATCCTAATACCAAAAATAACTAAACCTATCCTCTAATACCAACTATAACAACACTGGTCTTTATTTAATTTTTAAACACAATTTATTACATAAAATATCGCTTAATACAACTCATAAAATCAACATTTCTAGTTTATTTATGGATTACAAACATCACAAAAGAACTCAAAACATGAAATAACCATCTTTTTAGAAAACTTCTTTTACATGACCACAACATTCATCCATACTTAGCATTGTATGGGATAACCTGAAGATGTACATAATAAAGGGTGAGCTATAAATATTAGTAAATGAATAATCATGGAATAACATGATGAAGAAAATACATGTTAGTAAATAGTCATATCAATAGAGAACAAAAGAAACATGAACATAAATGCAAGATATATCATGATATATATAACATGGAAATGTGGGAACAATATACAACATGATTTTAGCATGACCAAAGGCTCATTGCACATATATTAGCATGAGTAAACCCTAATTTCACATTAATTATAATGATTAAATGTAACACTCCAAGCTTCTACGGTAAGCTTCTCTTTGGATTATGTGATAGCGTGTGTTGTATGCAACACCGAGTTCTAACACACCATAACCAATCAAACTAGCCGTTATGAATAGTAATACCTACTTTTTGAAAATATATATATTTTATATTTCAAAATGGACATCATTATTGGATTCAGAATATCGAACTTAGCCTAGGGTGAAATTTTGGTACTTTTCGGATAACTTTAATATTTTGATGAATAGTGAAAATTACTAAATTTTAATTAAAAACAACTTTTTTAATCAAAATAATTAACAGTTATATATTATTAATTTGAGTGGTTTTAAAGTATATTTAGAATATATTTTTACCATTTAATACAATGTTGTTCATTGGACATAATTTCACAATTAAACCGAACATAAACAAGTATCAATCTTTTGATAGTTATTATATCTTAAAAACACGTTTTTTGTTTTGACAGTAGGAATTAATTTTAAATTAATTTCTGCCACTTCTCTGTTTTGAATTTGGAAAAATGGATTCCATATTTGGAATCAGGATGTTCAAATCGTGTAAATAGGTAACTTTTATTTTTAGACATTTTGAATAATTACTGCGGTAAATATTTTATTTACCATGGTTAAGGGTAAATTCGGTAAATAAGGGTTAAAAAATAATATTATAAGAATACTAAATTACCCTAAAATGTGTCCTAACCTTATTGGTGGATACATTTCCAACCATGGGCATCTTTGTGTTGATTTTTTGACCCCATGGAGCCACTTGTATGTGATAGGGACACTTTATTTTAATTAAGTTAAAATGAATACAAAAATGACACAAGCATATATCTTTTAGAAAAACAATTTTTAAATAGGGTTATATATGTTTGATATTCGACTATAAATATTAATTAGAAATATAAAAATATTTACTACATAATTATATTTTATTTATAATTTTTAGACATTAAATAATTTAATTTATTTATGACACAATGATGATGCAGTAATTACCTAATTAATGAAAAATTAGAATAATTGATATTATAAATACCAAAATAAATATCATTTGAGACTTTTTATGAACTAAACTAATTTTATAGGTTAATATGACATGTTAGGATTGATTGAATTAACTTTTTTCGAAGTAATCATTCTGTTATGAGTTTTACAAAAATAAATTATTGAATAGTGTCAAAATTGACATAAAAGAGGTTTTAAAACAAATATTATATTATTAATTGATTTTAAATTCCTAAAAATATAAGGTTCTGCCAAGAGACTTATATAATGATAGTTGTATCATTAATGGACCACTTTGGGGTCTCTTGGATGTATATGGTAAGTTTATTAAACATATAATATAAAAATACAAAGAGACATTGTAAAAGTGAAACTAATTAACTTAGATTTAATACTTAAAGATAAGGTTAATATAAGTAAAAAAACATGTCTAAATTATATTGTTTGAGTTGTTTGAGACCCATACCCACCTTAACATTTAAATAATCCACTTTGGAGCCATTAGAAACCGAATATGAATTTATTATAAATTAATATTTCTATCTTTTCCAAAGGTGCCCCTCACCCCTCTTATAAAAGGGCACTCCTCCTTCTCATTTATTCAAACCTTAAAAGCCTTTTGGTTCGGCAAAACTCAGCACAAATACTCTCCCAACTTACCTCAATACAACCTAGAGCCCTTAGTTTGATCAGAAAGCCAACCTAAGAAGCCCTTTTGATCAAATGAAAAGGAATAACCCGAAGAAGAGGTAATAATTTCACCACCCTTTTCAAAGTTCCTTTCTTCTTCCACTTCTTCCTTCTTTGTTATTACCATTATAAAATAATAACTCCAGTATCTTATATATACTATGATGTTATTATAAATATGTTACAACCATATTCACTATTATATCCATCCTTTGAATAACATGTCATCATAGGTGCGTACGTACGGCTTACCGTCTCCACGTCGTGGTGTAATTGTTATTCAATAAATTATTGTTTGGATGGGTATAATAATGATGTGTAATTCATGTAAATAATAAATATAACATGATAATGATTCTTTATATATGATATACCATCCAATTATATATTATTTTAATATCAAAAGAATAATATTGTCGCTCGTGTGTACGTACGGACTACCGTCTCCACGAACGCGATGAGATTCATTCTCCATGGTATCCATTCAAGTATAGTTATCATTTGATTATTTAAAAATAATGTTTAAGGACTTGATATAATTATGTATATGAATAAGATACAACCTATCCATGACAAACACGGCTTACGTAACAAATCATATAAAAGAAAATGAGTAAGTTAACACCCGAAACAACGATAATACTAAGATGGTATTAACAAATCATTGTTAAAAGATCATATATGATATCATATTAATATATATGATTCTTGTATAATTTAATAACAATTATTTCACCATTGTACAGGATGTTAACCTAACCCAACCAAGGAAAAGTACAAGGTAAGGGTTTATTTCACAATCTCTTCATTATCTGAGGTTGTTTACGTAATAATCTACTGGGATCTATTTATCATCCACATCCATATTTCTTAAAAATGTATTTCAAAACATTTTTACTATTTTAAAGAATATGGGTTGAAGTCATTTATACCCTTTTTTGACTTTTTATAAGTGGTTTATAAAGGAATCTTTCCGTCGTTTTCCAACCAAGGTGCTTTTTAACCTTTTCGACAGAATTAAGGTAAGAATGTTTTTTTTTAACTTATACGGTGGGTGCGGTTATTTTCCGCCGTTATAAAATCGTCGAAGCTTCCCTTACAAGCTTATAAGAATATTTTTAAAGAAAATGTTTTATTTCATAAATATATGACTCTTAAATGATTTCAAAATAGAAAGAGATATTTCTTTAAAAAGAGTTTTGATTTCAACTATGTCAACATCATTTGATGTATTTTACTCTTATTTAAAGTTGATTTATTATGATACAAAACTTTTATATTGTATTGAAGGTTTTGTGATATGTTTGACTGTGGATGTGCTATTTTTATACCGTTCATAGTTTATGGTGAAAGTATTGACATATCGTATGCTAGTTTTAATACGAATGTTTATGTTATGTTTAAACCTTTTCATATAGGAATGCATTGGACTTAATATGTGACGGGTGGAGCCCGTTATAGCTCCTTGATGCATCGGTAGGTCTCATGAGACAAACTAGTGTCTTGGAACAAGGCCTTGGCAAAATCTTATTTGTAGTCTTGGCATGAGGCCTTGGCTATGTGGTTATGATAGTCTGGCATTATGCATTCCATCATTATGAAAGTGGTTCTTGATATTGCATGTGATTATTCGATTAGTAGAATATCCATGTGAATAAGTAAATGGAATTATTTCATTTTACTTTTTCAATACTATGTTTAAGTTCAAGTTTAAAAGGCTTTTGTTTTAGTTATACATTGTCTTAAATGTTTACGATTATTTTTGAAAGTTTCCTCTATATTGTTATCCTTACTGCGCATTTGAGCTCACCCCTTTTCTATGTTTTATTTTTTCCAGGATGTGAAGAAGTAAGTTATGAATGACCTGCAGGGATTTTATGAGGGGATAATAGTGTGGACTATGGAGAAATTATGTTGTTGTAGTAGTTTTTCACTTTATGATGTAATTTAAAACTTTATGAATATATCTTGGGTTTCCAAGGCTACTAAACCAATCGGTCTATCGAGATTTGATCTTTCTTGTGATCATGCCAATGTTATGTAATAATGCACCGACTCTAGGTAACTGGGGTCGGGGAGTTACATTAAAACCTCATTTAACATGAATAATCATGACTAAAACATCATTTCACATGGAGTATCATGATACTAAATATTACACTATCAGGGTGCACCCTTCAAAAACATTTCATTTGATGTATTAGTGGGCCACATAGATAATATAACATGGAATAATTCAACATCATAAGTTATTCCATGATAAAGGAAGGTGGAATAAATACATGTAAGTCCCCAACCAATAATTACATGAGCCTAAAGGTGAATACCCTTGATAGAGAAATGGGTATGGTATTCACTATATGATGATTTTTCCAAGGAAAATCATGATGCAATTTTAGCACCATAACGATGTCAAATAGAAGTTTGTAAAATAGTTTGATGTAAGAGAAAGGGGTTTATAATCATTTATAAATAAAATGGATACTAAGGGTATCATATGATATAATATCCCAATATATTAAATGGAATTTATAGGCCTAATATAAATAAATTATTGAATGGAAATGAGAAGAGAGAAATCCCTTATAGAATTTTGGTATAGTAAAGGGTGGGATTATGGGATCATTGGGGGGATTAATGGGAGTGAAAGGAAGATCCCAGAATGTATAAATTAAATGGATGACAAGTAATTATGGAATAACCTATCCAAAATCATGAAAATGTAAATATATGGAATGACATAAAATAGGTGCTTGAAGAAAAAGGAAAGAGGGAGATCCCTTACTTTGATGTGTGATCCCAAAGGATTGGGAGAGGCTTCTTGAGAGATTTGGGGTTCCTTGGGAGGACTATAGGGAGTAGGGTGAAGATATTGTTCAAAAATAAAAGATATTTAGTGAAGATAAATGGTTGATAGGGTGGCTTTATAGAGGAAAGGTGGGGAATTCTTTATTATTTTGGTTTTGGACACTACACACTAAAATATTCAAAACAAAAAACCACCTCATGGTCTTTTCCCATAGTTTTTGAAAAAGGGGAGTGGTATATATTATTTTATAAGGCTTAGTTCCAAAGATATTTAAATATTTCCCTTGATTATGTGGAGGTGAGTCACACTTTCAAGGAAATGATTTTAAAATCATAAAATATTTTATTCGTCTTGGAGGATTCACTCAGGGTTTATAAAATAAAACAAATAAAAGTAAAATTACATTATTTTAAAAAAAACATATATTTGGAAGAATATAACATTTATAGTATTTTATTACATCACTATTTAGTCATTATAATGTCATAAAACGCATTATATATTTATACGGTATTTAATTTTTTCCCAAAAATTAAATTATCTTAGAAAATCTTGAAAAAATTACCAATGGATAATTTCAACATCTTGATTCTAAAAATAATATTCATTTTACCTAAATAATTTTCAAAATATGTGAATTTTTACTTTTAAAATAAAAACCAATATTTATTGAAAATTAATAGGTTTTGACAAAAAAAGTTTTCAAACCTTAATAAAAATTTCAATTTAATTCCTAAAAATAACACCATCATTTATATTTAATAAAATTAATTTAATAATAATATTTTATTAAAATATTAATTAATTTTAAAATCCATTAATTCATCAAAATATATTTCTAAATTGAATTTTAATATGAACCAAAAAATACTATTAGTGCTTTAAGAATCATTTACAAAGTAACAATAATAGAATGGAATTATATTAATTATTATATAAAAACATAATGAACACAATAATAAAGCTAGGGCCTTATTAAATATCCCTTTATTACAATAGCATATGCCCTAAGAGTAAGGTGTGTGATGGTGGAGCTTTCATGGGATCATTCGGTGAACATGGTTTGGGTCGTGATCTCTATAAGCTTGAACTTCTCCAGTAAATGGTTTCGCTCATTATTAAGTTGTTGGATCTTAGCTTGGGATTGGTCTAGAGAAAATCCCTGAAATTCTATCTCCCTCAGATACTCTGATAAATGAGAATCATAGGCTACGATCCTACTAGTTGAGTTCATCACTTCCTTTGTTCGTGTCAAAAGGATTGGTTAAAACCCTAAATTTAAACTAGTCATGTGATCATTGTTCAACAGATATACTATCAATGGTAATGATAATTAATGCTCATTTATATCCAATTGGATAAAATAATAAAAAAGTAGTTCATATGTTTTCTAATCCAAAAAAAATTTAATTAAAATAATGAGAATTTTATTCATGAATTTTTGGGTCATTACATCCTTGTAAAATAATCATCAATATTTTCCCCCTCAGCAATCTTGAGATCTTCAAACTGGTATCTCCAAATCTTTAATATAGCCTTCTTTACTTTCACATTTCCTTCATATCCAATTTATAACTTATCCTATATTTATTTGGATGATTGAATTCACATTAATTTTGTATAGACCTTTTCTAATAATGAATCTAGAATAGAATTTTGTGTCTTACTATCAACATAAATGTTTTATTTATTTTAAAAGTTCATTAAATAATTCTATTCAATAGGTGGAAAATTGACCACTACAGCATCTCTAAGATCCAATACAAGGTGTAAAAAACATGGTAACATCATGTCCTTATAATTATAGTAATTATTACCATCAAATGTATGAATTCCCCTACTATTTACAGAATTAATATTATCCATTATTAATAGTTGATTGAATTTAACAAAGGAACCTTTCTCAGATACCAATTCAAGTGTATTGAATAAATCTACTCAATTGAGAAGGGGGTGAATCAATGGATACCATTTTTAATAATATATTCCGATTTCAATCATCCTTTACATATTTTTAAAGTTTTATCCACTGTAATGTAAATTATCAACCTCACTCATGCATGAAAAAATAAAAAGAAAAATGAAAACTATAGTTTTTATAATTCTAGGCCCCTTCATGGGAGACATACTCCTTATCATTGCTATTTATTCCCCCAAACCATAGATTATTTAGTATAAACTCATTTTTTTACAAGATTATATCATTGTCATATAATCACACAATGATTTTCTAGGGTAATACGAAAATTAGTAACTTCACACTACTAACATAGATAAATTGTAACAAGAATGAGAAATATCACTTTGAAGGTCTAGTTGCTTCAACAACAGTATGTAAAGATCTTATTTCATGAGCCTCCAGGATAATCAATAACTTCTTTCTCACTTGTAGTGGATTATAGAGATAATATTCTCCTTGATACTCAATAACTAATTCTATTTTTTTGTATAATAAAGAAAAAAATCTAAATAACGGTTTTTGAACTTCAGGTCTCAGCACCTCTCTTCTTATTCTATATATTTTTTAGCACTCTACCCAATTAAATTCCAATTATCTCTCTTTTAAATCTCAATATATTCGGGAACCATGGTTTTCTAAAATTAAAAATAATTTAATAAATATTACTTCTATTTCACCATTCTTGATTATCCTCTCAAAAAAAATTCACCACGATCTCATTTCTTCCCTCATTTGATAAGACTTGATGTCATGCGTTAGGATATCAAGAATCTTATCACCTTTAATTAAATACATTTCTCTGATAAAATTACGCTTATAAAATTATTCTAATATATATTATCATTAAAACCCATTCAAGATCCTCCTTTGGCTTTGATAAAATTAAATAATAATTCCCAAATAAATGAATTTTTGAATTTTCTACATATTCCATCTTATTTTCACTAAAACAATTTTGTCTCATGTTATTCAATATCTATAAACACATGACATCTCTCGGCATCATAACACTATATCTTGAATATCCAAAAACAAAATTTCATCATGAATCACTTCAAAATGATATTCAAAGTGAGTAAAAGAGAAAAAAATCAGAAAATCATCACCTCACAAAAATTACTAGAATTGTTTCATTATGTTTTTTCTTTAAAAACCTCATATTCCAATACCATATAAAAATTCAAGATGAAGTCCACATTATAATACAAACAATATGAACTACAATTACCCTTTTGGTTTCTTACTTGAAAAATATTGAGTCAAATTTTAAACGTTAATTTTTAATATTTAAAGTTATTTTTATCATTGTAGGATTTCATTTATTTAGTAGTTTTAAATTCTAGAAACACATAATTTAATACAGTAAACTTCAAACAATATTCTTCTAAGTAATGAGGTAGGGTACCATTAAATATGGTATTTAATTCATAAAAACTCATTGATTCCATATATATAAACCCTTAAATTCATATTCTCTATATCATAATACCTTTGTAATGTATGAAATCATACAAAATGAAGATATACATTCCAGATCAGAATCCATACAAAAAATCTAAAGTCATATAAAATTATTTTGAAATCCTATGAAATATGATACAAAGTCATACAAGATTCAGGATATTTTAAATTCTTATACTTAAAGTCTTAAGAAACTTGATTATTTTATACAAACTCTAGAATTAGAATATTCATCACTTCAACACATCATAATTATCTAAATATCATAATTTTAGACTCTACCACAAGTTCAAATAACATATTCATTTAAAATCAGAACATATCAAAACCTATCAAAAAAATTCCAACCAGATAACAACAAACATCAACAACCTATAATGATTATCATTTAATATTCATAAAAAATACAATCAAACAATAAATACAAGGTAAATTTGATGTCCCCCTTTTTTATTTTTTGGAAAAATCAATAAAATCATCAAAAGAAACTCATAATTATAAAGAATATAACAAATATCTTGAGAATCATAAAAAAAAGTCATATCTATTAAAACATGTTTCTTATACTTCACTACTAGATAAATAAATTTTTTTATATAATTACATATCTCAGGGAAAAGTAATTATAGACAAGTGGATTTGAAAAACTCCCCATAAATTCATATACCCTTTCTCACATTCAAAAACCTCCCCTGTTGTGTATTAACCATGGATTCAAATTCAATAGGTGGGGTACACTCCATACTCTATTTCTCTCCCCTTTTGGAAAATATTTGTGTCACAATTTCTCCCCCTTTGTAAACATAATCCAAATCCCCACTGGAGAATTTCTTACACACATTAAAGAGATATGATAGAGATAAACATACAATTTCATCCCCAAAAAAAGATCCACTCTCTTGGGATGTCTTTTTTAAAGAAATATATAATATGATTCTATATAGAGATATATTCCATCTTGATATCTCTGTTGACCACTATTTACTTAAAAAATGATTACTCTTGTCTAAGTATTTTGTTCTATAATTCCACACAGCATATTTGATAGATTTTCTACACTATGATTATCACACATTATCTTTAATGGCCTAATAGTCTCAACTCTCAAATCCTCTAACTGAATAGTCATAAATAAAACTTATATAAAATAATGACTAGTATCTATGTACTTTTCTTCTATTATGATAAGTGTCACTGAATTTGACTTCTTATAGTTTTAGCTCATACTACCATTTTTTATGAAGAAATACCCACAATAGGTAGATCTTAGGTATACACTATCACCTTCCCAGCCTATAGCATAGAATCTAAGATTGTTAAAATCTAGAAAAAAAAAGAGCATATAATACCATAGTTTATTATACCCTGCATATATCTCATAACTATTTTTTCAATAAGAATGTGTGACACCCTTGAGTCACTCAAAAAAATTTCAACAAGTGTTACTGTATATGTTATTTCAGGTCTTGAAGTTTTCAAATAAAACAATCTTCCAATGACTCTTATTAAATAATTTTTATCAATCATGCTTATATTTTTATCCTTGCATAGTTTTTTTCCAAATAAAATTATAATTGAATCTTCTCTTGAATATTCCATCCCAAAAAAATTCAATAAATCTCTAGAATATTTTTCTTAGGATTAGAATATATAATACGATTTATTATAAATCTATAATCCCATAAAATATGTCAAATTTATCAATAATGGAATTTAAAAAAAATCATCTACTTAAAAAACTCCTAACAACACACATTTTCACTAGAAAAATATATATCATCAACGTACATAGTAAAATGTAGTGTACCTATGGATGACTCCTTTACATAAAATTTACTAATAGTTTTCATTTTAAAAAAATTATTTTTTCTTATTTAACAATCATGATTTTAATACCATGATCTAAGATCTTTTTTTAGTCCATTAAATTATTTTTGTATTCTATAATCCATATTATCATTAACATCTAGGATAAAACCCCCTATTTTCAAAATAAACACTTTTTCTCCATGTTTACCATTCAAAAAGGATAATTTTACATCCATTATATAGGCTTTAAAATTCTTATGTGCAGTTACTACCAAAAACATCTTTATTAAGATAATATACTAGATAAAAGGTTTTTTTATTTATATTCCTTTTAGTTGATAATATCCCTTGAATAATATCATATCTGTAGTTCTTATCACATCAACTTTCTTATTTGTTCTATTTTTAAAAACCTTCTTGGTGCCAATGAAATTTTTTTCTTTTGTCCTTGATAAAAGATAACAATTGGTTTTTTTATTAATTTCATTCATCTCATAATTCATAAATTTCACTCATTATTCATCCTCAATAACTCCAGCCATAGTTCTTGGTCCAAGCTATGATATAAGAGTTGTTTGATTTTAAATTCCCAATATTATTCATGTTTGAAAATATGCATCTAAGTATCCTATTATATTCTCTATATCAATATACTTTTGAATACATTAATTTATAAATCCTTGGTTTTAAGTAGAATCATCCTCAAAACTTCAATCATTTTCGATAACAATAAAATTTCAGTCAAATTATGATTGTTATGGATTCTTTTTTCTAAAATTCTTCGTGCTTACATATTATTAGTCCTCGCATTTATCCTAAAAACAAATTTTATTCATACTAATTTTTAATTATTTTAATATTATAATAGTCTAATAACATATAAATCCTCTTTTTCTAGAACCAATACCCACTTCCATCAGGTAAGTAGCCCATAAATTCCACTTCATTGTATTTCCCTTCAAATGTTTCTAAATTGCTTCTGTTTATGATTATAATGCATGAAAACCCAAATAATTTTAAGTAATTTATAGTAGTTTTTTTCTCATACCATACATCATAAGGATTAGAATGAGGCTCATGTCTCATAATGGATTGATTCTTAATGTGTATAGTAGTAAACACACCTTCACTCAAAAAATATTTTGAGACTTTATTTTCAGTTATCCTTGTTCTACTCATATCAACAATTATTTTATTATTTCTCTTTGAAATACCATAATGTTAGGGAGTATATAGTGTGATTAATTGATGTTATATTCCATGTTTATAAATATATATTTCAAATGAATCACATTTTTATTCCTTACCATTATCACTTCTAAATTTCTTGATGAAGAGGCCCAACTCTTTTTCAACAAGTCTATAGAAAAAATAAATTATCTTAATAGATTTTCAATTGTTTTTTATGAACATAAAATATATCATTCAAGTAATGTAATCAATGAATGTGATGAAATAAAAACAACCACTTATATACTTTTACCTCATGGCACCATATAAATTGTTTTGAATGAGTTCTAGTGGTCTGGTGGAAAGAATACCAACCTTCATATTCTCAACTGTGTACCCAAATGAAAAAAAGATTATTGGAACACTAATTAAAAATTGATTTTTTTTCATCATTTTTTATATTGTGATTATCCTTAGATACTTTTAAATTTTAATGATACAAGAGTAGTTTAAAAAAAACATAATTCCCATCAATATATAGTTGAATAACCCTCAAAATATTGTGTTTGTTTCCTTCCAAATAAGGAACATCATTCAATTTCAAATTTTGAGCTTCAATTTTAGTAGAGATAATCCCATTTTTTTTAGAGAACCTTAATTACCAAAGGTGATCATTCCTCCTTATTGTTTCTTAAAAAAATTTAAAATCTTCATACCACCTATAATGTGGGAATATTATCACCTATAAATAACCACTGACTTAGTTCTTTTATTAGCCTTCAATTAAATTACTAATGGACATTTTTTTCTTCCTTGGTCTTTGGAATACCCTTTCCTTTATTATCATACATAACCAATCATGTAAATAATTTCATACAATGTGACCTTAATTATCAAACCTACTGCATAATTCCTCAAGACACTCAAATATATTCTAAATTGGAAAATTGGAAGTATTTTTCCTTATGGGTTTTCTTCTCTACCATATGCAGTTATTGTCCACTAATTGACTTCCACTGTTTTCATTCCTCATTCCTAGTAGTGAAAAATTATATGAGAAAATGTTAGCCTTATTTTGAAACACTCAATATCATGAACATTATACATGGAATATTAATCTTCTAGGATCATAAAAATTCTTCCTGAAATGCTACCTAGATTTATTTTCTTTATATGCACTTGGATTATATATTTGATTTTGTTTGGCAGTCATAGGTATTCTTAATGTATTCATTTTCTCTATTAATATACGTCAATTTTGCTTCTCATTTTTCTTTATATAGAATTAAACAGATTTCAAGTTTGGTCCTTCATTTTTGTAAAAACAAAATTATAAGAATATTCATGAGGTATAGATTTTACTAGATCTTTTGTGCGTGATCTCTAATATGACATAAATGAATGAGACTTAACTTCAATAGAGGTTTAAATACAATTTTAACTTTATTATATCATTCCAAGACATAAGGAACTTAGACTGTTTCTTTGATCATTATTCTACTTTCAAAGAAAATTTATCTTGAAATTCTTTTATTATCTTTAAATTTCAATCATCATTCAACGTGAATTTATTGATTTCATCAATAAATGAGGCTTCATTATTTTCAAATTAATTATTTTTTGTAATGAATTAAACTTCATAAATGATATTTTTTTCTGGAATAAATGTTTTTTATATTATATATTATTAAAAACATATAAAACATAGAGAAACCCACAACCCTTTATTTAATTAATCAAGATCACTATATTTGTTAGCAACTAAACCGATGAAAATGAGAAATATTACAATTCAGAAAATATAAAAATGAAAAGGTTGAATTGGAAAACTTAGATCATTACAATATTTAGGGTAATCTATACCACGAACAACACTATAGAACAGAAAAAAAATATTTTTTAACCAACTGACATTTTAGAAATATATATATATATATAGAACCTTGGTATGAATTTTAGTGAATTTTAAAAGAATGGATGAAGTGGTATTTATAAGAGGTAATGTGACCATTTGGAATAGTAAACTAACCATTAGGAACATCGACCTAACTGTTGAGAATATTAATCTGACCATTGGAATAGTAATTTCACCTAGAAATAATAAAATTTAATATAAATAATATTTATCATGAGTAATTTAAGAGAATATAATATTCTAATTCCATAAAAATAATAATATTTATAACATAAAAAATATTAAAAAAAATTTAATAAATTGTATTTTAATTTATTTTGTAAAAAAACAAATTTTTATATTAAAAATAAAAATGAACTATGTTAGAAAATTAATTGATAAAATTAATGTCATTTTCAAAATCAGAACATCAAAATGGTCAAAGGTTTATTTTTTTAAATTTTCTAAAATACTTTAATTTTTAGGTGAATGGTAAAAATATAGTTTTATCATAACTAGTATACTTTAAATGACATAATTCATGATGTAATAATGACCTAATCATTTAAAGAAATGTTGTTTAGGAAAAAAATATAATTAATGAGATAAATTAGTCATTTAAATAAAATAAACATGTTTTCAAATCCAAAAAAGTATTTTCCAAAGTCTAAAGTCTAAAGTATTCCCTAAAAATAATATTTTTTTTTATTTTTCCACATTTATTTTGGATAAAACTAATAAATTAAAATAGTAAAGTGTTTCAAAGTATTAAATTAATTTCATTTAATTCAAACGTATTTTATATGGTAAAATGTATTACTCTTGAGAGGTTTTCCTTATATATAATGTTTTATCCAATATTATAATTCAAAAATACATCTCTCTCAAGTATAAATAACCCATCACCACGCATTTTGAAACTTAATTCACTTACACTTAACAAAGTCAAAAATATACCATAATCACCACTATTAAGAACCTTAAAGTCCTTAGGATCATTCTCGAGTAACAAAACTCCAATATTTCAAGAATTTAAGGGTCATGGAAAGGAAACTACTTCAAAAAAATGTTAATGTCATTTTTTTTATTCCTTTTCTAATTTCATATCATCTTATACATTTCTAATAAAAAAATTGTTAAAAAATTATATAGTATGTTAAAATTATCTTGATAATATTAATATCTTATAAAAATTTGTTTTTAATATAATCACATAATATATATCTATCACCACTACTTTGGACAATGTCGCGTTAATGGTGGATTAACAACTGATGAGAATGTTTCCAAGTATTTTCTTATAAAAACACTTATAGGTGATTATAAAAAAATTAAATATAACATATAAATATTTAATAACATTCCTTCAATTTTCTTAGAATTGGATTTACTTATGTATAAATGATCCTGAACAAAAATTGTGAAACTGAACCAAGATGAAATATTTCAAGGAAACTTTGATGTCAAAAACATTTCACATTTAATAAATTGAATTAAGGTATAGAATTAAATTATTATAATTGATAAATAGTGAAAAAAATTAACAAATTTCCCTTATTCTTTCATGTTTTAAAAAAAACAACATTTACTATTTAGGAGGTAGAAGATAAATAGAATAAAGTGGGATTTAAGGTAAGGTGATTCTTGAACCCAAATATTTATTTTAGAAAATTTTATTTAAATATTTTTTCCCTTATCTTTTAGTGTATATACATGTTTATAACTCTTCAAAGAAAAAGTTAAATCCATTTACAATGCATTTTTTGAAAGAATTTTATATTCAAAACATCGCATTGAATCCTCTATGGTTGTTTATTCTCTACTCAATAATAATGGAGTTTTATTCTAAAATATGATTTCCATTATTCATTTGGGAAACCAAAAATTTATTCATGAGTGTATTATTTACCTAACCTCTATGAAACTCATCACTTTCCATGGGTTTATTTTATGACTATGATTGATTTGCGTTCTATGTGGAAAGCATGATTATGATAATTTTATGATGTGATGAGTTGGATTATAATTATATATCCCTAAAATGAATTGTATAATGTGATATATATCATGATATTATATGTATTATCTATGAATATTATGTCATCCTAGTTCAAAGTAATGATGTTAAAATTTATGCACCTATATTATGCATGAACATGATATTAGATTTGTTCATAACTATGTTTGGTTTTTATCCACTATGTAATGATGATTAATTATTATGTATATTTAATGAATTAGTTTTAACTATATAAATATTTATAATATTTTTAGTAATATTTTTAGAGCTAGTCACAAAGATGGCACATGAATTTGAGACCCAGTAAGCCCGGAATTGATATTTAAAAAATATTAATATATTAAAACCACTCATATGTAGTTTTACTAAAAAATGGAAGAACACATATAATTAGTTTAGCATCAAAAATTTGAGACTACTATTGAGTCTAGAATGCAGTATTTACCATAGGCAAGAAATAATCTTTGTGAACATCAAAATTTTGATAGAAAGTCATCCTAGGTGAAAATACTATATTAAATTAATTGAATTAAATTATTTATTTATTTTGACTCAACAACCGAGGACTCATCTAAAAATTATGTGTTATGAATGAGTCTCGAGGTTAGACACATAACCATGGTGACATAGAGAGGAGATATTGGAAAGGTTTTTGTGAACAATAATGGATCGAAGGATCGAACTGATATCGCAAGGATTTCCAATGACATCAGAGTTCATGGATCTCACCAATGACTATGATAAAAGATCATTCTACACCGGTGACCGATCAAAATTTTAGGTAGGAAATTTATTTTATGTGGATTTATCATTGTTTTCTTATACTATGATGGACACAAATCAATCAACCAACGGATTTATTTTTGGATCAATCATATTGTGGCTATGGGATTATTTGCTGGGAATTTAGGGTATTTTCTTATTTTTTAATTTATATATCTTAATTCAACAATCTAACATAAATGAACTGAGACCAACAAGAAAATTTTCCAAGTCTTATTACTCATGTTTTTTTTCATTGCTTCCCTCATTCTTCATTCATTCATTACTGGAATTTGTTTTGGATGATGGTTCGATAAACACTCGGTAATCAAACGTTGTATACCCATTTCTTAGCATAATGAATTAATACCAAAAATATGGATTTTTATTGATGATGGGATAAGTAATTTATAACACTAATGATGAATTTAACCACATCTAATTTCTTAATTTTATGTTCAACATTTAGTAATGGGATGGTGATACGGGACCGTTTTCCATGAAAATTGAATGGTTGGATACCAGTGAGTGGTGACAATCAGGCTCATCTAGATCAGATGAATAATTTACGGTAAGTATGATGGATATATAAGTAGCTATATGTGTGGGTGAAGATGTGTGAATCAAACCTATGGTTTCAGAAAAATCCTGATATACACAGCATGTAATCCTAAAATACAAGTTGTGTGGGGCCCTATCCATAGCGCTAGGGTTTTTATAAAGAAGAAAACTATCACATGATTTGTGACACATGTCGCATACCATGTGATAGCTACCTGGTATCTCAAACTTTATCTTATAGGATACATTTCAATAGACACATATAGTTACATGGAAACTGGTAGGGTACATGGGGACGGACACGGGTAGGTCTGAGATTAGCAGTACATGTCATGTACCAAACTTACAAACTGTTTACTTATTAAAAGATGACATAGATACCATGTTCCCCTCTGTATGGACTAGTTTTCTTAAGGGTGATTACCCTCAATCCATCCCTGTGAGGGTATATTTTGGAATTACTTCCTGATCATAGGATTCTGATCCTCTCTAAGAGATTTTCTTCAGATGTAGTTGTAATAATCCCTCAAATTGGTTGACATTTGATCCTATATAATATTTTACCAATATGGGGTTTTGTAAATCAATATGACCAACTATACATGGGCGTTATCCCCTACTTAGTGGGTTATTCGATATTGTGTTGTCGGTATACCCCATTTCCCTAGGTGTGGTACCCATTTGTGTAATGATCTATTTAGACTTCCAGTGTTTACTTCCTTATGGAGAAACCTGATGATAATAAAATCTTATATGTATGCCTATAATACTATTAGACTTGTGATGTGATCTCTCTTGGGTGAGTGTGGTTGCAGACTCTTGAGAAGAATCTTAGTCCAGAAATGTGGTTATGAACACACCTTGTGACTTAGTTTCTACCTTGATTATATCTAGATGTTTAATTATATGTCTCATATTATTATTGACATATCCTATGATGATCTGACTAAACATGATGCTTTATGTTTAGTGATTTTGGTGTGTCCTAAAGGGTATTTTTATACTCAAACCTGTATGGTATTTTCTCGCACGTATCATTTCCTATAAAACTATTAACAATTTGAAGGGGTTCTTGGTGGACAAGAAGTAGATGGAGCTTAGACTTGGGATAGATAGGACTTGGTCCAAGAGTCATATTTGACTATTGACCCCTCTTTCTAGAAGGTTTTACTTCATTACATTTTTTATTGGGCTTCTATATTACCCATTATTCTTTCTAGTATTATTCATCATACTCTAATTGCAGTATTTATATGTGTGCATGAATTCTGTATTAGTGGTATTTTACATTACAGAATTTTATTGGCTTGGAGTTGAGTGTGTGTGTGTGAACTTTTGTTTTAGTCTAAGGCCTCCCATGTGAGTTTTATGCTTACTCGACACTGGTCTCCAGCCCCTAGGGTATTGGAGGCAGGCTTGGGGAAGTCACACTTGGCTTGTTGCCATCCAGGTGGGCCCTAGTGGGTTGGGTGATGAAAAGGTGGTATTAGATGAGTGTTTCATCAAAGGAACATAGTTTGGATTTTTTTCTAGATGTGTGATTGTTTGGGTTTTATGGAAATAGTGTTAAGTGTTTAATATTCAAATTTCAAACTAGTAACTCCAATGTTGGTATGGAAGTCAACATAACCATATACCAAGAATTTGAACACCTGCCTTTTGACTAGATACATGTACACATTGGTTATATGAAAAAACATTGGTACATGTATCATATAAGAATCAATTGTTTTTTCATTTACTTCTTGAGTTATCTCCCCAGATATAATAATTAACCATGATACATATTGTCTATTGTAGGATGCCTCTATGATTATTTCCAACATGGATTTAGTAGTATGATCAAGAAGAAGATCCCCTTGGTGACGTGGATTTGATAGAGGGACTTTTTTAGGAGGCAGTTCCTCTGGGTGTTTTTCCAATATATCTCCACCTATCAAGTAGAAGATGGTATCTATTATACCAGAAGATGGGTTTTGTAGGTTGATAATACTTCATTATTTTAAGTGTTAGTGACCCCTCATGTTCATTGGTGAGATAGACCCATAGGTATCAAAGGATTGGCATGAGGCAGTTGTGTGAGTCTTTTTTCTTGTAAATAAACCTGCAAACCAGATGGGGGTCTGGGTGGAGAGACATATTAATGGATACATAGGTCATTGGTGGAGATTTTTGGTTATATCTTATGATGTGGTGGCTCTTTCATGGACATAGTTTTATAATCTCTTCATGTATGAGTATTATCCAACTATGATGTGAGTAGTTTGCTTCCAAAAGCATTTATAGCAATAGTAGGGCAGCACAATTGTGGTTGAGTATTCCTAAAGGTTTTCCCACCTCTCAATATACTCGATAGATATGTTTTAGGATCCGTTATTTTGGATGTGGAACTTTTATAGAGTTCTATAAAGAGACATCAGGGCTAATGTTAAACCTCTATGATTTCCAACTTAGGTTGGGGTTTTAGATCATGCTTTGGTGATAGATAGATTTTAGGCCAAGAAGACACTGATAGTAGGTTCCATTTGTGGGAACATAGGTGTTGATCCATTGGTTATAGGTAGTCTACAACATGTAAAGGGATAATAATGTTTTATATGTTTTATATGGATATCTTAGGATAAAGAGTATATAGTTCATGTCTCTTAGGATGGATCTAGTCATCCTAGGGAGAGTCTGTGTTATTATTGTGATGGTTGGGGACATCCCATGAAGGATTGTCCAACCCACCATATGACTGATAGAGAGATAGTAGATGGGTTACATAGGCAGTGGTAGTAGTAGGATAAAGGAGCTTATCTGGGTGGCAGATATAGAAGAGGATAAGGGAGATCAGCGGGAGGTGGCAGATGGTTTGACTTGTTTCCACCACCACCCCAGGTAGTCCCCTCCTGTATCAAGGAGCTGCTGGACAGGGGTGAGGGAAGCTAAAATCCATATAGTAATACAATATATATGATATGGAAATTATTGCAGGTATGATAATTTTCTTTTATACCTTATATATATATTTAAAAGACACAGGCACATGTCGCTGTATTTTTTCTACATCCCTAGTTCAAGACCTAGAGGTTCTGGTTGAGTGCTTTTCTCAACCCTTGTGCTTTGAGACTTCTATCAAAGATGACTCAGTGGTCATGAAAATTTTTTAATAGTGTGATCTGAAACTTAGTGGAGTGAGTTTATCCTGGGATGTTCTTATGGTAGTGATGAGGTCTTACGATATCATCTTAGGCATGGACTGTCTATATATAGTTCGTGTATAAATTGATCATTTTTCATGGAGGATGTGGTGTGTCTGGGTGGATGGGATGAGGTTTTCCTTAGTATATGAGAAGGAGAACCATGTGGAGAAATATGGAATCATATCTAAGTGGGTGAAACTAATTACTCACAAGTTTTCTAGAATGAAACTTGGAGTAATAGATCCTATGGGTTATTAATTTCATGATGTTGTGGCTAAATATGAGTACATCATTCCTGAAGAATTCTTGGGATTACCTCCTCATAGAGAGATAGATTTTATGCATTTAATTACACTTAGGTATGGACCCAATATCTATTCCATCATATAATATGCATCTCATAGTGCATTATGAGCATAGATTTTAGTTTGAGGAATTGCAATGGAAGAGCATCGTGAGACCTAGTGTTTCCACCTAGATAGCCCAAGTGTTGTTCACCAAGAAGGTGGATGGGATCCAGAGGTTATGCATGGATTATCTATGTCTAAACCATGTGATAGTGAGGAATAAGTATCCAATATGGATGATATATGACCTATTTGATCAATTTATAGGGGAGTGATGTTATTTGAAGATTGAACTCCGATCAGGTTATCAATAGTAGTGAGTACAGGATGAGGATATATCGAAGACGGTATTGAAATGTTTCTATAGTCATTAAGAATATGTGGTGATAACCTTTAGTGTGACAAATTCTCCATCAGTTTTCATGGGACAAATAAACTGGATCCATTTGGCATTTATTATACTAGTTTGTGGTGGTCTTCATTAACGATATCCTGCTATACTTGGAATCTTAGGAGGGTCACATGATAAACTTGAGGATAGTTCTAGACATACTCTGAGAGAACCAGATTTATTAGAATCTATTGAAGTGTCAATTCCGGATTCAATAGGTCCACTTTATAGGGCATGTAACCTTAGTTGATGGTGTTTCAGTGGACCTAGAAAAGGTTGAGGCAGTGTTAGATTTTGACCCAACAAGGAGCGTGATGAAAGTGTGGAGATTACTTGGATTGGTAGACTACTACATGAGATTTATATCTGATTTCTCTATAATATTGTAACCCTTGAATATTTTTTTCTAAAAGGAGCATCATGTGATATGGATAGAAATGTGCCAGTAAACTTTTTAGGATTTTAATCAGAGGGTGAAGAGGGCCCACATATTTAAATTTATAGAGGTGGGTGTCGATTATGTTGTGTTATTCAATGCCTTAAGAACCATAATTGGTTGTGTGCTAATTTAGATTAAGGTTGTGATTTCTTATGGGTATCGATATTTGAGACCATGCATGAAGAACTATGTGACCCATGATCTTGAGTTGGCAATGGTAGTATTCACCTTGAATATCAATCACTACTACCTTAGAGGTGATCGGTATATCATCAAATTTGACTACAAGAGTCTCAAGTATATATTCACTTAGAAGGATCTTAATTTGAGATATTTTTTATGACTATAGTTCCTCCTAGACTATGAATTTAAGATAGATTATACTCTTCGGAATGGGAATGTGATAGTAGAAACTCTCAGTAAGATATATTATTCTCAGTTGTTTCTTAAGGCGTCTGACAAATTAGACTCATTACAGTTGTCCTTATTGGGTAAAGATGGTTCTTCATATCCTAAGTCAATGGATGTTTCTCCATATATTTTACATCATGTTAGGTAAAATCAATATTGGGATACTGAATGTGAGACCTTAGGTACTCTAATATCTATTGGATGTTCTCTTGATGGATTTTCTGAAGGTGGGTAGAACATTATCCTTTTCAGGGGAAGGATGATGGTACCAGGGACATTAAGTGAGGAGGTGATGAGATAGTTTCATACATCCCATTTGGTGGTATAACCAGGTTTGAAATAGTTGTACTGAGACATACAATTTCATTTTTTCCCATACATAAATATGTTTGTATCAGAGTTTGTATCTCGATTCCTCGCTTTTAAATAGGGGGAGGCTAAGTATTATATTCTAGCAGGTTTAGATCACCCCTTGAGGTTCTAGATTATAACTAGGATGGAATGTCTATAGAATTCATGATAAGGTTACCAATTATGTTCAGAGCCTGTGATGCCATCTGGGTGATCATATATCCAACACACAAATTCATCCCAACTATTATCAATTCGAGATTAGATTTCAGATAAGAGATTAGGAAGCCTTTACATTCAAGAGATAGTAAAAATACATGGAGTTCTCTCAAAAATCGTTTTATACCATGATGCATGATTCAAATCACAGTTATGGAAAAGATTTAAGGAGTACATTGGGACTCAGTTGCATCTGAGAATAGAATTTCACCCCCAGATTGACCGTCAAACTAATCAAACCATTCAAGTTCTAGACGACATGATATGGGATTTCATGTTAGATTTTGGAAATAGTTTGGACGATCATCTACACTTGGTGTAATTTTTGTATAATAACAGCAACCTTTATACCATTGGTATGGAACCCTTTGAGGCCTTTTACAGGTGACTCTATAGGTCGCCACTTTTTTGGACTGATCCAGGTGATTCAGTACTCATGGGTCCATATTTTTGTGAGATCTATGAAAAGAAAGGTGCAGATCATCCAGGAGAATATGAGGACAATATTAGGGGATCATATGTCCTATGTGTACTGATGATAGAGTCCTTTGGAGTTCTATGAGGGATACTTTTTTTTATGAAGTTATCAACATGATGTGGATTACTGAGATTTGGTTGATGCGACAATCTATCTTTGAGATTCATTGTCCCTTTCAAGATATTATGCAGAGTTTACAAGGTGGCATACCTCTTGGCTCTATCTCCACAATTATATTGAGCACATGTCATCTTCCATGCATTTAAACTAAAGAGATATGTGAATGACCCTTCAAATGTTATCAAATGGGGTGATGTGGATATCAAGGATGGAGATACCTTTGTAGAGTACCCGATAAAGATAGAGGATCGGCAGGACAGGATCCTCCATGGGTGATCAATTCCTTTGGTGAGTGTCTTTTGGAAGCACGGATATATTCAAGAGAGAACCTGGGATTGGGAGACTCAGATGTGAGCTTAATAACTACACCATTTTCAGTAGTCCTCTTTTGTTCATGATGAAGATACCTAAGGTTGAGAGAATTTAATGAATTTTTTTTACCATGTAATGATTTTAAATGTATCCAGTAATATTTTGAGATCCATTCACCAAGATTTAATGGGATTCTAAGGCCCGCTAATCCCAAAATTGATATTTGAATAATATTAAAAATATTAATATCACACACATGTGGAGTTCATTGATCTTGCCAAAGACTAAGATGTGGGATATTTCTTCATCAGTGAACAATCCAAACTCGAGTTTGGATATATATTTAATGTGTATTTATCACTTTTTTCATATCATAGGACAAACACGAATCAATCAACTAACAAATTATTTTGTGGATTGATCATATTGCTGGTATTGGATTATTTTCCAAGAATTTGGGGATTTCTATTATTATGTAATTTATATATATATTTATAATTATAAATACAATGAATCTAGGGAAACATAAACATTGGATGAGGTTCATTCCTCATGTTTTTTTTTGTTCATCTCTTCTTCTATTCTTTTTTGTTCATCACCGATGTTCATTTTGTCTAGTGGCTCAAAAAATACCTGGTGATCAATCATTGTGCACCCATTTCATGGGGAAATAGATTGATACCACATATCCGGGTTCAGATTGATAATGGGGTTGATATGAGATAACAAGGAAGATAGATCATATCAGATCATAGTTTTTCATGAATGGTTCAGCATGTAGTGATGGTATGGCACTATAGGACCATTTTCCATAAAAATCACAAGGTTGGATTATGGTGAGCGGTGATGGAAAGGCTTGGATGGACCAAATTTACAATTACCATCAAGGATTATGAATAGATTATAGGTTGAATATTTGGGTGAATATTCATGAATAATTTCTATTCTTTCTGAAAAATCCTGATATATATGGAGTCTAATCCAAAAATAAACATTGTATGGGTCCCTAGCTAAGGAGATAGGGTTTTTTCAAAGAAGAAAAGTATCACTCTTAATTTGAAAACTACCTAGAATTTCAGCATGTATCTTATAGGATACATGTACATTGATATCGCCACATACATAGACACAGGTATAGTACATGATCACGGGAAATGGTACACAAGAACGGACACAAGAAGGTCCAAGATTAGCGGTACACAGCGTGTACGATACTTAAATTCCATTTAATTATTTAATGATGATTTAGAGGCCTTATTCCTCTAAGTAAGGACTAAATTATTTATGGGTGTGTTTTATCAATCCATCTCTACGAGGGTATAATGTGGAGTTATTTATTGAGAATAGTTTTATGACCCTTTCTAAGGGATTAGTTTCGAATAGAATTATAAGAATCCCAACCAAAGGCTAGGATTTTAATGATCCAATCTTTTTCATTGATAATTGTTTCTTGAAAATGTGTGTTATATTATATAAAACAAAAAAAATCTCTTTAACAATGATGTGAGTATAAATTGAAATATAACAATTAGTTTTCAATTGTTATATAAACATTGGTCTATATGAACATTTTAAACAATACTCTTAATAATAATTTCAAACATATAATTCGTGTTATAAATTTAAATGATGATGGTTAATTAATGTGGGAAGGTGAAACGATGGCCTCAACTAGTAGATTTGTGTCATATAAAGCCGATTTATTTGATCTTGGGAAAAGGGTATCATCAGTGGGCTTAAATCTTGAACAATCCCAATCTGAGCTTCAACATGGTAAGCTTGAACGAAATATCCTATGGGATAAGTTAAAGAGAGTGGAAATTACTACTCAGACGATGTTATCCCAACCGCACCAAAAATCTATCATCATCTCACACCTTACCCTTAGGTTGTATGTGGGTGTTATGAGGGGATATGTCTCAAGGCCCTAGTTACTTAAAGAGTGATGAAATTGTATAAATGAAAATGTTCTTCTATCAATTTTGTTTTAAGAATAGTTTTTCTTAATAAAATTGAGTTAGAATTTGACAAATTGATTTTTCAGAATAAAATTATAATTTTCAGAAAATATAAAAATATTATAATAAACCAATATATTAAGAATAAAACTTATTTTAATGAAATATTATGGTCAAAAAACTCCTATTTAAATAGAAAATATAAAATAATTTTATTTTTTCAAGTTTCATAATTTTCCCTATATAATTTCATTATGCATTTTCTATCCGCTATTTTTTTAAAATATGTATTTTTATATTTAAAATTTACAATTATCATATTTAGATCATAATTATGATAAAATAAATATCATTTTCTAAATCATCATGTATAAATTAGGTTAGGGTGAATTTATGAGAATTTTCTAAAATACTTTACTTTTTGTGAATAGTAAAAATATTGTTTGAGTTTTTCTATATGTTTAATGACATCATAATTATGCCATAATAATTTAATAACTAATTAACCACAATACCAAACATAATATATTTTGTTTTATTAATATTAAGTATTTTAATATATTTTAATCAATTCCCAAATATATAATTTCCTTTCCAAATTTTAAAATGGAAACTTTAACATTAAGAATGTTATTTTTTGAAAGCACTAATTTTATTTGCATTATAAGTAATATAAAATTATTTTAGACTCTTTTAGATTAAAATATTATAATACGTGTCCAAAATGTCCAATTCCATGGGAAAATACCATTGTAAATTCCATGGTTTTGAATTTACCACTACCATGGTGTCCAAGGAAATTAATAAACAAGTCATCCTATTTTTCTATAAATACCCAACCATTCCATAATTTAATTTCACTTCCTATTCATCCTCCATAAAGATCTAACAGTTTTACCTCCCAAGGTGTCCATAATCCCCCAAGGTCCCAATAATCGAGTTTTAGGAGTTACTGTTCAAGGTAAGGGAAATCGCAACTTCTCTTTTCATTTCAAGTTCCCTTTTTATGTGGTATGTATTTCAAATTTCCATACTATGTTCTTCTATCCATTTTATTCTATCCCTTTAATATATTATGATTATTTTATATATTTTATATTCTTTTCCCCTATCTTTTTAATTTTTTCTAAAACCAATTTTCACACATATTATGCTGCCGAATTTTCTTCTCAAAATTTATCTCTTTTTCTCAAGAAATTAACTTATTTTATTTTGTGAGCACCCAAAACCCTTTATTTTCTAGGGGTATTAACCTATATTTCCAAATGATTTATTTCTTTCTTCTACTAACAAACATGAAACCCACCTTCCTTTTGGTGGGTTAATAATACAATAAATATCTTGTCTTTAAGAATTTTTAAAACGCCATGATTTTGATATGAAACCCATTTCATTTATTCAACATGGTTTATTTATGAAATATTTTATTATGATATATGTGGCTCACATTAATTAATACATATTAATGGTGCACCCTAATAGCTCTATAATTTATTTTGTAAAGAATTTAATCTATATAGATGACATGTTTTATGATATCTTAGTGAATAACCTTCGTAATTTTTATGAAACCATGGTGATAATACTTGGTGATATGATTATGAATGACTCAATTAAATGTTGTAGCCACATTTACATTTTATGATTCATTTTATTTTTACTATTTTATATCTCTTTTTCCTTCTCTTGTTCCTTCATGACATTATTCAAGTTATTATCAATAATTCTCATGAACACTTGTAAATTGTTTCCCTTCCTTTCCCTTACTATGCCCTATGCTCACCATTTCCTTTAATGTATGTCCACGGGTTATGTGATACAGTAAATTTACCTAGGATAGACCTTTTATGAATTCTTTCAAGTTGATTAGAATAATTTTTTTATTTTTAATGTATTATGTACCTTTTATCCAAGAAACTAAACATTAAAAGATCATATATTTGTACAGTGTAATGAAAGGTTATGTAAATAAAAGGTGGGATTATATAGGTATGGGATAGTCTATCACATTCTACCCTATATGGGGTTATTGGAATCAACACGAACAATGGTACATGTGCATCAATCCCCTTCTTAGTAGGTTAATATAGATTGGTTTGTTGGTATACCCCATGGAACTGGGTGTGTTCCCCATCTCTCTATCGATCTCCTTAGAATTCATGTGTGTACTTCCTAATGTAGAAACCCAAAGATCATGAAATATCAGATGGACAACATCAATTCTATGAGACTCACGGAGTGAGTTATACTAGGTGAGTGTGGTTACAAACTCTCAAGAGGAATATTAGGATGAAAATGTGGTTGTGACCATACCTTGATACTTATTATCTATTAGGAGTATATTTGGATGTTTTTTTGTATGTATCATATTATGATTGACATATCCTATGATAAGATGACTACTCCTGGTGACTTATGTTTATTAATTTATAGGTGTTCGATTGGGTATTGTTATACTCACCCCTGCATGGGCTCTACTTACACGTGTCATGTCTTATGCAGATGATTGACCATTCTATGGGGTTTTCAGTGGACTGAGAGCATACATAGCATATACTTAGACTAAATAGACCATACTTTATACCATGAGTCACATTTAATAGTTTTCCCCTCTTTCTATTATTTTGGACTTCTTTACAGTTTTTGGTGGGCTTGAATTTGGTACTTTTTTCTTTCCAATATTATTCATTGTACTCTGATTATGTAATTTATATTTTTTCATTAATTTGGTATCATTGGTATTTTACATTTCAATACTTTATGGGTTTGGATATGTGTATATGTGTGTTCAGGTACCTTAGGCTAAGGTCTACCATGTTAGTGTTATTATTACTCGATGTTGTTTACCCACCCTTGGCCTATTGGATGTGGTCTTGTTCTAGTCACACTCAGTGTATCACCATCTTGGTTGGCCCTGGTGGGTTAGCTCATGACAGCATATGCCACATTCCATTCCTTTATCAAATTTTACACTCATGATTATGATAATGATGTTATTATTATGATATAATGATGTTGATTGTGTTCACCCATGTACTATTGATTCATGTTCATTATTCCCCTCATGATATTCCTCCCCTTACTAGGTTTTTATCTCACCTATTTATTTTATGTATATACTTAATTGATTATATGTATTAAGGATAATTGGATAGATTTTATAAGGATGAAGAATAATTATTTACATAATGTTTTAAGTCTTATTATGTACAAGTGATGTATAAGCCTAATTTTCCCAAGATACTAAACATTTGGATCATAGACTATATCACTATTATCTTATTAATTTAAAAAAATGTAATAGTTATGTAAGAAAAAGTTGTTTCACTATAGTTGGTACTGGAGAATGGTTTAGTAAATTTGTGAAAATGGATTAGAAAATGTTATTGAAACTCATAAGGATAAGTATGTGTGTAGGTAGACATCCTAATATTTGGTAAATTATGCGATCATGTGGTTTCAAATCAATGAAATCCATGTCTGTACACTAAAAGTTGATGTGGATTTGGAATAAATATACCTAGGGGATGTAACCCTAAAAAGGTCAGATTGGGTATTAACTTGATCATCACCTGGTTCATGACAAATAGACCTTGTTGCAGATCCAGTTTAACTCTCTCAGGGTATATAGTTTAGTTATTCACAAAAACTATACAAATAATTATAAAGGATATATATTGAAAAAATAGTTAATTATTTTAATGTTAGAAATTTATTAAAGTAAGTTATCTTGGAAGAAAAATTTTAAAATATGATAAATAAAGGGATACCATAATATATTAATTTATAATTAATTATTTCATAAGAATAAATTTTTTATTCATGTTATATTGAATTATTTTTGTTTAAAAAATATATTTAAAAAGATGGTAGAAACTAGGAGAAACTAGACCAACAACCCATTTGAGGGACAATGCAACAACTTTTAAAATGGCATACTCAATTCCATGGGAGTGGGAGCTCAAAACTTCATCTTGATGCATAACCATCTGTCACATGGTAAGAACACTAACTTTAACCATTGTAATGTCTACCTTCACCATATAAGGTGTAACTATCCATTGTGTCCTTTATGGATTAAAGACCACCAATGTTTTGGGGATATTCCTATCCACTTTCCAAAAAATAGTGGATTAACTCAATGGATAATATCTTTTCTATACTCTACTATTATGAGAAGGATAAATTCAACTTGAATGTATATCATTTAGATGGAAAGGCAGATCAATGGTGGAAATTTCTAAATAAATCCAATCCAAAGGATGAAATAGAAGAAATAAATTGGGAATAATTTAAGAAGTTATTTATTAATAAGCATTTCTCTCAAACTATTCAAATAAATATGGATAGAGAATTCCAAGAGATTGAGAGAAATAGGGTGGATCTTTTATATATTATGAGGCAACTTTTATAAGGCTTTCAAGATACACCTCGGGTTTTTTATCAATAATGATATAAAAATAGATAGATTCTTTAGTGGTTTAAAACTATACATTTGAAAGCCTCTAGATATCCAAGACTTTGATAGTTAGAAATAATTATTTTTAAGTTCTCTTAAAGTAGAGATGGATTTTTTAGAATGATCTCATAGACATGGAGATAATAAGAGAAGAATAATATTTCAAGTTGGTGAATCAAATGACAATGGAGGAAAGGAGATTCAACCACCCAAATGTTAAAAATGTGGGAAGACGCATCATGTAAATTCCCAAAAAGGGATAGGGAAATCATTTATGTGTGGGAGAGGAGGCCACTAATCTCATGAATGTCGATGATACAAGAAGAAGCCATCCAACATGATGGTGGAAAGGAAGACACCTCTGAATGAACTACTAATGGTACAATACTTCAACTATAGAGAGTAATAGAATTATGAAATTTAGTGCATTAAACCATTGGGTATCAATGATAATAAACATCAATAACCAAAAAAAGAAAAGGAGAAATTGAAATATTATGTCATCACTATATATGAGGTTTAAAATGAAAATAAATTCATATAGGGTACACTTGTTATTTACTCAATAATGGATAAAATTTTATTTGATTATGGATCTTGAAATTCATTTATATCCTTTTATTTTCGAGAATAATTGAATCAAAACCTTAATACCTTGAAGTAGATATAACTATAAACCCGATTAGTGTGATCAATTCAATCCAAGTGTTACACACTTCTTCTGTTAGTGTATATGGGAATATTATTCTATAAAATATTGTAATATTTCCAATAGTATAATTTAAGTCTATATTGGGAATGGATTGGATCTTGTTATATAGAGATCACATCAACTATCAAGAAAAGGAAATCACATTATATATTTCAAACCACCCCATCATCTTATGAAAATTAAATGAAGATCATGAATATTATTTGGAAATTGCATCAATGAAGTGGGTGGTGATACCTAGAAAATAATCATACCATGAGAAAATGGATGATTCTAAGGAAAGCATCATCCTTGAAGAAATTACCATTGTAAGGGAATATAATGATGCATTTCATAAAGAGGTACCTAGACTTTCCCATGATCATGAGATAGATTTCTCAAAATATATTATACCCAAATCCCCACATATTTCTAAATGTCACTATAGGATGGCCCTGATAGAATTGGATGAGTTAAAGAGTAGTCTAATAGAACTTGGATAAAGGGTACATACATTCTAGTGTATCACGTTAGGGTGAACCAGGGATCTTTCTTAAGAAAAAGGATGGATCAATGAATCTATGCATCAATTAATGGAATCTCAGAAATATCATTATAAAGAATAAGTATACCCTACCAGGGATTTATGATTTGTTTGATCAACTATAAGGAGCTCATTAATTTTAAAAGGTTGATCTTTATTCTAGATAAAATATATTATAGGTAAATATTAAATATTTTCATAAAATAGCCATTTGTATAATGTATGGTCACTATGAGTTCATAGTGATTCCCTTTAGAATTGTAATTTCCCCTACAATGTTCATGTATTTGATGAATAAATTCTTTAGAGACAACCTTGAAAAAATTTTGCTGGTCATTATTGATGATACTCTCATTTAATCCATGATATTAGAGGAACATTAATAGAATTTATGTATTGTGTTGGTGACATTAAAAAAGGTGAAAATATATGTTAAGTTTATCAAGTGTGACTTCTGTATATAGTATGTCACATTCTTGAGGAACATGATCACAATTAGTGGTATTATTATGGACCCTTCAAATAAAAATGAAATTAAGTAACGGCCAAGACCCACCAATGTCAAAGAAATCCATATATTTCATAAATTATCTGGGTACTATCAATGTTTTATGAGTAATTTCTCATAATTTTCTATACCACTAAATAAGTTAAAAATGAAAATAGTAAAGTGTGTCTGGATGGATTAATGTAAGAAAATATTTAAGGGGCTCAAGAAGAGGCTAATGACTACACATGTACTCACACTACCATAAAATAGAGAATGTTTTGTAATATATAGGTATGATTCAAATAAATGCTTGGCTTGTGTTCTCATGAAAAATTACAAAGTGATGGTTTATGCCTCATGATAGTTAATTATCCATGAGTAGAACTACCGAACACATGGATTGGAGTTAGCAGTTGTGATCTTCTCTTTGATGATTTTGTGGAATAAACCCTATGGTAAGAAGCATGACCTATATTCATATCATAATAGTGTAAAGTACATATTCACATAGAAAGAGTTGAAAATGAATCAATGAAGAGGGTTAAAGCTAATAAATCACTACAATTTCCTTATTCAAAACCATCCTATAATTGAGAATAGGGTAGTTGATGATGTAATCTAAACAGAAACTAATACTCTATCCATGATGTTGATTTAGAAAGACACAAAATTCATGGATATACAAAATATAGATTTGAAAATCATAATGGCAGGGAATAAAAACTATGTTACCCAAATGATTGTCCAACTATATATTTAAGATTAGATCAAGGAGTCACAAAGGGATGATCTAGAGCTTCAAAATAATGTGTAAGTAGTAAAGGTGGGAAAGCTTCATTAATTCCACATTGATGAAGATGGAGTCATCTGGTTTGAAACCAGACTTTGTGTGCCTTAATCACCTAAGATAAAGAAATATATATTTTATAAATCACATAGACCATATTTATCAATCCATCCTGTAAGTACCAATATGTATCATGATCATCAAGAACACTTCTGGTGGGACAATATGAAGAATAAAATCATTGAGTACAACTCAAATTTCTAGGTCTATCAGAAATATAAATAAAAACAAGAGAATCCCACTAGGATGATGAAAACATTTTCCATATTGAAATGAAATTGGGATAAAATAACCATAGACTTTGTCAATAGTATCTTAAAGACATCCAAATGAATAAATGTGATATATATTATAGTGGATCGACTAAACAATACAGCTCACTTAATCTTTATTTGGAAATATTTCTCACTTTAAAAACTTCATATTATATAAGTAAAGGAAATAGTGAGGCTGGATGGGGCACTAATTTCAATCACCTATGATCATGATCCAATGTTCACTTATAAACGTTGTATAATTAATCAACATGCTCTGAGTACTGAGTTGAATTTTAGTACGGCTTATCACCCCTAAACCAATGGTCAATCTGAAAGGACCATTCAAACACTAGAGGACATGATGAGGGCCTACTTGATGTAATTTAAAAGTATATGGAATCAACATCTCCCATTAGTTTAGTTTTCATACATCAACATCTTCCACTCAATTATTTAAATGGGTTCATGTGAACCACTATATGGGAAGTGATGTAGAACTCTTACTAGTTGTGATGAAGTTGGTGAATGAAATCTAAGTAGACCTTCTCTTGTGCAAGAAATGACAATCAAGGTTCAATCCATCCAAGAACATATAAATGCTGCATAGAATTGGCATTAGAGTTATACAAAGAAATGTCAAAGGGACTTGGATTTTGAATTTGGGGACAATGTTTTCCTTTTAATATCAGTATATAAGATATTCATGTTGTCTGGAAATAAATGGAAGCTTATCCCTAGGTACATTGGCCCCTTTGAGATCCATGATCACATGGGAGCAGTGGAATATCAGATAGAACTTCCACTAAACATGGATCAAGTTTAAAATGTGTTCTACAAGTCCCTCTTGATTAAGTAAATACTGAATCCCACACATGTACAAAATTTGAAGGTGGTACAATGGATGCATGAATTCTCTTATAAGGAGAAGTTGATGAAGATCTTGGAAAATAGAGACAAATTTATATACAATAAGACAACTCACCTTGTCAAAGTATTGTTGCAGAACCATAAATATGAAGAGGTGATGTGGGGACTAGAGGAAATGTTAAAATAGAAGTACCCTCATCTACTCTCAACTGATAATAAGAGTTTAAATTTCAGGGATAAAATTTCAAATGGGGGGAAGGATGTAAGGACCCATGCATTATAAATGATATTTGTTTACTGAATAAATATTTTTTATATTATAAATTATTATACATATAAATAGGATAGAGAAACCAACAAATATTAATTTCATTAATGAATATCATTAACTTATTCAACAACTAAACCCATGAAAATTCCAAGTATTGTAATGGGGGAGAAATATTAATATATATATATAATGGTGAAACATAGACCATTCCAATATGTCAAAGTTATCACTACCACAAACAAAATTATTGAAAAGAAACAAAATATCATTAAACCAATATAAATTTTTTAAAAAGGAAAATATAGAACCTCGGGAAGAATTGTCGTGAACGTTTAAGGAAGTAATGAAGTGGTATTTATATAAAATAACTGTAACTTTGGAAAAAAGTAACCATACAAATTGAATGGTAATATAACCTAAAAATAATAAAATATAATGTAAACAATATATATCATGATTAATTTAAGAAAATATAACTATTATAATTCTATAAAATAAATATCAAGATAAAACAATTAAAGAAAATATAAGCACATTATTAATAAACAGTATTTTAATGTATATCATAAAAATAATTTATTTTAAACTAAAAATGAAAATTAATTATAAACTAATTTTTATAAAGTGAATATTATTTTTCTAATCATCAAATCAAAATTTTATAAGGGTGGTTTTTTGGTAATTTCATAAAATACTCTAATTTTTAGTTGAGTAGTAAAACTACAGTTTTTTTATAACAGGTATATTTTAAATAAGAAAATTCGTGATTTAATAAAGACCTAATAAATTAAAAAGGTAGGTAAAAATATTTAATGAGTTAAATTATTAATTTAAATATAATAATCATTTTTTTCAAACCAAGAATAATTTTTCCATATTCTGAATTCTAAATTATTCCCTTAAAATAATATTCTTTCATTTTCAACATTTCCTTTTTATTAAACTAGTAAATTCAGATTATAAGGTTTTTTAAAATCTTAAAATCATGTTATTTAATTAAAATATATTTCATAATGTAAAAAATTACTATTGAAAGGTTTACTGGGGATATGATATTTTATTCAACATTATAACTCAAAAATAACCTTCACCTAAAGTCTAAATAACCCCACCATTGGAAAAAACACTTCAAATCCACTTACCAAAGTCAAACCTCTACCAAAATATCAACTATTAATATCCTTAGTATCCTTATGAAAATTATAGAGTAATTAAACACCAATATTTCAATATGATAAGGGTTTTATAAAAGGAACAGCTTCAAGAAAGCAGTAATGTCATTTCATCCTTTTATTTCATATTCGTTTTTCTATTTCCATATACTTCTTGTCTTTTCTAATAAAAAACTTCATAAAAGGATTTAATATATTTTAACATTATTTTGATAATATTAATTTCCTATAAAAATATTATTTTCAATATAATCACATTATATATATCTTGCCCCACCACTTTAGATGATGTTCAATTAATGGTTAGTTAACCTCTAATGAGGAGATTTCCAGTTCTATTCTTATCACCACCCTTATGGATGATTATAATAAATCATATATAATATATAAATATAAAATTAATTGTATTATAATCTCTCATAATTATTTTTACTTATGTATAAATGATCTTGAATAAAAATAGAAAAATCAAAACAAGATATCATATTTTAAATAAAATATGATATCAAAACGTTTCACCTTTAAAAAAGGAAATTAAGGTATAAAATAAAATGATTATAATTGATCAAGAGTGAAAAAAATAACATATTTTACTTTTGGTTCCATGTTTTAAAAAATCTAATTTTATTATCTTGGAGGCATAAAAGTGATGAAATAAAGTGGGATTTAAGGTAAGGGGATTCTCAAACACAACACTTTATTTTAGGTTATTTCCTATCTCATAATTTTTTAGTAGGGGTATTACTATAATATATATAAAATTTCCATTCAATGGTCTTCCCCAATTATTTATAGGTATATACATGTTTCTAACTTTTCAAAATATTTTTCTAATCCAGTTAGAAAGTTTTTTCGAAAATACTTTAATTTCTAAGACATCGAATTGACTCCTCTTGAGTTGTTTCTTCTCGAATAAATAATGAAAATATTTTATTACAAAATATGATTAACCTTATTCATTTGGGAAAAGTAAATTTTATACATGAATTTATTATTTACATAACCTTTATGAAACCCATTCCTTTCCTTGGACATTTTCATGAATGCAATTTTTTAATTTCTATGTGGGAAGCATGATTATGGGAATTTTATGATGTGATGGGTGGGATCAGAATTATATATCCCTCTAATTAGTTGGGTAATGTAATATATCTCATGATATTATTTTTATTATGTGTGAACACGATGTTAAATTTTTTTATACTTAAGATTTTTTTATTTATGAACATATATTATTCATGAATATGATACAAGATTTATTCAAAACTATATGTGATAGTTGAACACTATATAATGAGGTTTCATTATTATTAATATTCTACATTCTATGTCTTTATCAAATGTTTCCCTCATGATTATGATGATCATTCTATGATTATGTTATAATGATTTTGACTATGCTCACTCATGTACTATTGATTCATGTACCTTATTCATGCCATGATATTCCACCCCTTTCTAGAATTTAGCTCACCCCTTTCATTTATATATATCCTTATATGATTCTATGTATTAAGGAGAAACTATGATATTTTATAAGAATAAATAAAAATTATTTCAAAAATGTTTAAGGTTTATTATATACAACTGATGCATGAGTTTAATTTTCCCAAAATATTAAACCTTTTCATCCCAGATTGTATCACTATTATGTTTTTTATCTTAAAAATTATCTAATATTCATGTAAAATAAGTTGGTTCAATATTTTTTCTTTTATCATCCTTTTATTTTCTATATTATATTCTTATTCTCATTCTTAACCATTTTTTTTCTCAAGACAGGCTTTAATTTCTTCTTTTGACATATATTCCAACTCAGTTAGCTCTAAATCATCTTCTTCACTACATCAAAATTCAAAAACCTTTTCAATATAAGATATGAAATTTTTAAATTTATCACCAAATTCACTATCAGATTTACTTCTATATGAATGGTAAACTTTTTATTTTCTGGTCATATGTATTCCCTTATGAAAAAATCTCTTCTTGGTTCTTCTTGATTTGGATGATTCTTTTCATATTTATCACACTTATTTATTTAATATTGGTCATCATCTTCATATTCAAAATAAAGTTCCTTATTCATAGAAAATTTAAAGTAAAAAATCCCAATTACATTATATTTGTATCATCTAAGTGGAAATTTTCCTATTATTCTTAGTTTTACCCTTATTAAACCTATATGAAATAAGTGCAATGATTCTTTGATAATATCCATTATCCCATTTATTTTCATATTCACTTGAATATACATCATTATTATTTTATTATATTTTAAAAATTATCATGGAATTAAAGGATATTTCATCATTGACATTCTTCTTTAAGGCTATAAGTTTTCTCATCTAATGTTCTATACGAATATTATTCTATTCATCATGTGACTAGACTTCTCTATCTTCAAGAGATGAGATCTTATGGTCAAACTTATCTAGAATGTTTCTCATAATATTTTTCACAATGGTATAATCTTTAATTATTTAACCAAATTATCATATATTTCATACAATTTCAGTTACCATTTTAATATAATCCTCAATATTTTTTTCCAAATACATATTGATGTTATCAAAGAGGATTATCCAAATCTATAATTTTTCCTCCTTGAATTTTGAATTTCAATCATAGTAACATTAAATTTTGTCCTATATTTCATTAAATGATTCAAGTATAATCTCATTTGTGTATAAATTTTCTGAAAAAGACCTTACAATATAATTTTTTTCCCTCACATCAACCACCATATTTATTTTATCTACAAATTTTATTGGAAATTCCCTTAAATTGGTTGAAAACCAACCATGAAAACATCTTTAACTTCTAATTCAAGGGATAAAAGATATTTTGGAATCATGTTCTTCCGATTAGGGTAATTGTTACCATAAAATGTTGTAACACTCATGTTATTCACAAAATTAATATAATATATTACTAGAACTTGATTAAATCTAACAAATGAACCATTCTATGACACCAGTTGAAGTTCTTAAAATCGGTTTACTCCAATAATATGGGGAAATGAATCAGTGCAGACTATTTTTATAATTTATTCCTATTTAAATAAACCTTTAAAACCTATTAAAGTTTAATATAATCAAGTGCAAATTCTCATCCACAATCAAGTATATAGAAAATAAAAAATATTGATCATAGAAATGTTTTCATGGTAAACCCCATTATTTTGAAACATAATCCTTTTCATGGATTACTCCACATAATTATAGATTATTAATAATAAAAAAAATTGTTAATAAGCTTATAAAATTAGTGTAACATCACACTATGTATATACAGAGTCACATAGAACTAATCAATTTAACACTATTACATATAGAAATTTCAACCATAATGAGAAAGATCACTTTTAAGTTCTGATTGTTTTAACAATAGAATAGAAATATATTACATCATGAGCCTCCAATACATTCAATAATAGGTTTCTCACTCAATATATAATATTGTGATCATCATCTCCTTGATAATCAAACACTAATTCTTTGTGGTTGGATGACAAATATCAAAAAGTATAGATGATGGTTTATGAACATTAGCATCGAGACTCTCTATTCTTCTTCTCTGTATTTTTATAAACCTTACACTATAATAGTCTTAATATTTATCTCTTTTAAATATCAACATATTCAAACACCATTATTTCCAAAAATAAAGAATAATTCAGGAAATAGGATTTCCATCTTAGTATTCCTTATTTTTCTATCAAGAGAATCAGACATTATGATCTCATTTCATTCCTAAATTACTTAGCCTTTATTTCATGCAGTATGATCATAAGAATATTCTCACATCTCATTAAATACATGTTTCTTATTGAATTCCATTTATACCCTTCTTCTCATTTTTTCAGAGAAAACCCCATTTGAGAACCCTCTCCAACATTAGTCAAAATATAAGTATAACTCTAAAAATAATGTAATTTATGGATTTCTTATAGATTCAATCTTATTATTTTCATTGAAACTATTTAAACACATCCTATTTAATATCTAAAAACACACAAAATCTACTTATAGCATAACTTACGAGCTTGAATATCTAAACTCAAAATCTCATTAGGAATCACTGCTAAACAATTTACAAGAGATTTAAAAAATAAAAACAAATAAATATTAATCACACTAAAATTACAAGAATAATTTATTATTGATTATTCATCAAAAACAATAATTTTGAATACCATAGAAAATTTCCAGATGAACTCAACTTGAAAATAAAAATAGATATTCACTAGTATTCGCCTTTTAGTTATATTAAATAAAAATCTAAATAAAACATTAAATTTAATGTTTCAATATTTGAAAATAAAATATAGAATCATAGGATTTTATTTATTCAAAATATTGAAATACTTGAATCTCATAATTTCATATAGTGATTTTCACCAAAAAAATCAAATTTTTGAGTCAGGACACCATTTTTTATAAATTTGAAGCCATAAGAAATCCACAAATCTCTACACAAGAACCCTCAAACTCATATGAACAAAACCTTATGAACCTCCAATTATTCTCAATCAATATTAATAACAAATTAAAACCAAAAAAATCTAACAGAACTTCAAAAACTATATAAAATCATATCTTCATTGATTCCCCTAGACACTAATTTTCTCTTTTTCAAACATTTCATGCACGAAACACAATAATGTCAAAGTTTTAAATATTTTTTTTAGAAAATTAAAAGAAATTAAAAAATCATTTCTCATATTCATCATTGGTTCTTTGTGACTTTATCCAATTATGATCCATTAATTACCTAAAACCATTATAAAATATATGAATATACTAAAACATTTAAATAGTTAAACATATATATAAATAAGAAAATTTTAAAATATATAAACATATAAAAAAGTATAAATAAATAAATACAATATAATAAACATGTAATCAAGAAAATAATTATAGAATACCAAAATTAATACAATAAATAAATAAAAATAATATAATAAATGAATGCAATATTTACATTAGCAATAAATAAATGAATATAATTTAAAAATCTCAAAATTTTAATAAATATTTTATAAAAATAAAATAAAATTTTAACTCTCTAAAAATGTAGATGAATACAGTATATTGGAGAAAATAGAGGAAAAATAACAATAAATGAACTTCATATTACATGATATTAATTGAGAGCATAGTCAATAAAAAATAAATGAATAAAATTTTAAAAACACAAACATATAACAAATATTTTAAATAAAAAAAATAAAAAAAAACTCAAAGAAAATGTAGATATTGATAGTATATCAATGATGAACAGAGGAAAATTAGTATAAGATATTTATATTGAATGCATTTCAGTAATATCACAGTTGAAAAACATGATCGGTGATAAAGATGGTAGAACTTGGATGAGAGACACAAAATGAGTATAAGGATGGATAAACATGGAAAAAGGTAGTAGGAGGAGATTAAAACAAGTGGAAACTGTCTATATGAAACTCTACAAAAGGATGAATTAGGATAGACTAATAAGAGGGAGAGATTTTGAGACTCATGGGACTTAGGGTTTCAGAATATCGAGCATCAAAATAAATGGGAGAATATAAATTTGTTTTCACTTTAATATTTTTAAAAGTTTTTAACATCATTTTTTATATAACTAGTGTTAAAAAAATAAATTTAATATCATTAATCATATTACTGACATTAAAACTCAATGGTTTTAACATCAATTAAACCAATAACCGATGTTAAAACCCCAATGGTCGGATTTTTTACATTGGTTATTAGTAAAACTGATGTTAAAACCTTAACTGATATGGATTTGAAGATAGTTATTAAAATAACCGATGTTAATTCCCTAATAATCATAGTTTTCACATCATTTACTAATAACTGATGTTCAAACCCCAATGTCAAATCTACTTTTCCTATTAGCACAACACTAGAAAATAGCCCTAATAAAGGATGCTTTTATCAGCGCAAAAAAACTAACTAATAAATAGAAATTTTATAGGTGTTAAAAAGAATTGATAAAAGAAGAAACTATATTTTATAGGTTTTTAGAACATAATCCATTTTTTAGTGTTAACAATTCCAATTTTTATCACTGATAAAATCAATGGTTTTAACATAAGTTTAACAAAACATAACATTAAGAAATTTGATGAGAATACACTTAAAGGGGTGTTATTGATATTAATAAATTTTCATTTCACTAGAAAATATTTTACATGATAGGATATTTTAGTATATTATTTTTATAACTCATCTATTTTAGTATATGTGATTGAAAATTTCATCAAATTGAAGAAAAATAATAATGATGGCACATTTAATTTTAAAAACTTTGTTTGAAAAACCTAAATATCTAATTTCTTTTATTTCTTTTGAAATACATCTATATATTACATGTTATCATTTTTTTTAAATCAATTTTTTTAATATAATTTTTTTAATATAGGATATAGATATAAGTCATTGAGGTGGAAGAACATAGATATGATTCCATGTTTACAAAAAACTAATAACAATTATGGTAATGAAATCAAAATGGGGTTTTTTAACATTTAGCATAATTATATTTACAAAAAATGGGTCTCTTGAGTGACAAATAATTTGGCACTCTAGACACTTGGGTAGAAGCACCAATTGATTTGAAGCTCTTTCCCTATAAATGTTTTATTATTATTTTAAATTTTGAAAAAAAAATATAATTTATAATTTTAAAAAAAGATTATTTATTATATTTTTTTTAATTTATAAACATAATATCTAAGGATTTGGGCTACTCTGAAGCCTTTGGAACGGCCCTTTTGGACTGGTTGTGTCATTATTCATAAATTTTATTTTTTATTTTAAAAATATGAAAACATGGTTTTGAGATTTTAATAATATATATATTATGTAAATAAAAAATATATATTAATATTTTATTTTTTAGTCATACAACATACACGTTCTATTATTATTTTTATTCATTGTTATAATAAACCATGATTTTTAAATTTATTATCATGTTTAAATGATAATATTTATTGATATGGAATAATTAATGTTCATATTTCAATTTCATTTGAATAAATCATATTTTTTTAAAAAATGAATATTAAAAATAATTACTTTTTTAAAAACACCTCAAAAAAACAAAATGAGGAAACTTTTAAAACCAAAATAGGGAAAAATATGGGGAATGAGAGACTAAAAAATCATGAGAGAAAACTAAACTATTGGTAAATATATTAATATATATAGTTTGACTTATTATTAACAACAACATTAGTATTTATTCTCAAATTTCTTGTTTTTGTCAAAATATTCAAGGAAACTCTCCCCTAGAAAGTGGTAAAATCGCCAAAGTCTCTCTTATTTCTTAGTATCTATAAAAATACAAACAAGGAAAAAAATTTAACAACAAATAGTTTATATATATATAATGCCATGGATGTATACATGAAATTAAAGCACCATTTTTCTTATATAGAGATAAAGGTTTATACTACCACCTTGGTATACATGGAAATATCTCACTTGCCATAAGGTCCACCCTCTTCTCCATAAATTCGCACATCACAATAAAACCTAACCCTAGCGTTGGAAACTCACCAAATCACAGTATTCCCACCCATCATCAAACCACAACCTTATAAAACACCACCACCCATATCATATCAAACAAGATAGAACACTATTGTACACCATGAATGGATTGAGGAAGTTGGTGATGATGACCACACATTATATTTCACTACTAGGAATGGAAGATGAACCACCATAGGAAATTGATTTTCCCTAGATCATGATGGATGATTCCATAAACCACTAGCAGTGGTGGTGGAGGATATTCTCTTCCTAATTGTGTGAAACCTCTAGATAGAAGAGGATGAGTTTCCATCCCTTGGGGGATGAAGACCGCTGGAAGGTACTAATCATTTTCACATACAGATATTGAGTTCTTGAAATAGTTCACTAATGGTTCCTTACCCTCAAAATATCATTCTATAACATGTATAAAATTATCATAGGATGTAGAACACTATATATATTGTATATAATGGGGGTTAAAAATAACTGGATCTTGGAGTAGTAAATCTTCCAGATCTTGTGAGACTAAAAATGTGGTCACCAAGACTGCTTATGGGATGCCTGAAAGAGCCTCCACATAGCCTTAAAGCTTGTGAAGTTCACATAATAATATACTTTGTTCCATAATATCCTATAATAAAATAAGATAAGTAGAATATCCATTATATAAAGTACCAAGAATCCTAAAATTCAACTAAGACATGAAAAATTAAAGGATCACAATCATGATATCATTCTAAACATTGAAATAAAATATATAATCCACATAGATATTTTACACCTTTAATTATTGGACATTGAATGTATTATATATGAATATACCCCTAACTATATTATTAGAAGAAGATTCATTTTTAATTATGTGACTAATGCTTGTCTATTTTATATTTAGTTTCAATTAATTTCTTTAATTAGTGTGTCAAATTCCAAAATAATGTACCATTTCTATAAATTTATTTGTTTAAATTTATCAATAAATTAAAATTATACTTGTTAAGTTATTTTTATTTGAAATTTTATATAGAAATATATATTCCAAAAAGTCATTTAATTGATTTAGAAATTATATATTTGTATATGTATAACATTTTATGTAATGCCTCTACTCCAGTTACCTAGAGTCGGTGCATTATTTTAATACATTGGCATGATTAAAAGGAATCAAGTCCCAAAGGACCGATCAGTTTAGCAGTTTTGGAAAATATATTACATACATGAACGTTACATTACACATTAGAAAATAAAACACAACATAAATGATCCTTTTAGAATGCCATTAATCCCCAAGCTTAACCCTGCTTATCAATCATAATACACTTCTTGGAATCCTGGGGAAATAAAACATAAGAAATGGGTGAGCTCAGATGCTCAGTAAGGGTAAATAATTTAACGGAAGCTATAAACTTTTAAGGCAAGATGTGTGATAAAAACAACAGCCTTTTTAAACATAAACTTGAACATAATATGGAAAACATAAATCAAACATTACTATATAAACATGCACATGGATATTTTACTAGTCGAATAATCCCATGTAAGAACTAATTTCATAATGAGGTAATGCCTAACACCGGACATAATTACCACATAGTCAAGGCCTCGTGCCAAGACTACAAATAAAATTTTTGTCAAGCCCTTTTTCCAAGACACTAGTTTGTCTCATGAGACCTACCGATCCATCGAAGACCTATATCGGGCTCCACCCATCACTTACTAAGGCCACTGCATTCCTCATATGAATAGTTGAAACATAACATAAACATTCATATTAAAAATAGCATACGAAATGTCAATATATTAACCATAAAACCTGAATGGTATAAAAATATAACATCCACAGTCAAACATATCATAACTAATTCAATATAATATAGAAGGTTGTATTATAATAAATCAACCTCAAGCAAAAATAATATCTAGAAAAGGATGTCGACATAGTTTAAAATGATGAGTAAAACCTTTTGAGAGAAATATATTTTTTGTAAAATCATTTAAAAGTCACAAATTTATAAAGGAAGTAATTTAAAAGAGACTTTTGAATCAAAGTGTCCCATACCACTTCGAAACTTTTGAAAAGAATTATCATTTCAAAACATTCATGTCCATATAAATAAATCTTTAACATCATTTCGAAAACATGGACATTAATTAAAAAGATTTAGAAAGGTAAATCTTTAAAACATTTAAAATTATGATATTGATAAAGAGTACCATTCATAAATCCTTACAATATTCATTTTTAAATCATTTTTATGAAAAATGGACTTGGATGATAAAAATGTCCTAGTAAATACGTACACATAAACAATCTCGGATAATGATGAGATTGAGGAATTAACCCTTACCTTGAGCATTCCTTTAGTAAAGGGTACATTTAACCTCCTATATTAAAATTGTAGTATTTTATTAAATTATAAAAAAAAACCATATTAATATTTATGATATCATATGTAATTCATTTATGACTTTATACTACCCATTTAATAATAATTTCCATGTTAGATTAACATTTCGGGTAATAATCGCATTCTTTATCGTACGTGTTTTAACTTGTTACTCTTGATTGTATCACTTAGATAAATATTTAAATACTTCAAGAATATAAAACATTATTTATATATCATATATATTTATAAAATAAATATGTATAATAGACATATATATATGAAATGAAAAAAACCGTTTATGGAGACGGTAGTCCGTACGTACGCATAAATGTTGTTTCCGTTTTCGTATCGTATTGAACGGAACTAAGTGAATAAGATATATGTAATTAAATATATATATATAAATATATATATCTCCAGTAAAATCATTATGTCATATATTACATACTTATTAGTAATATATATTTTTATAATCGTCGATGAATGGGGAACGTGGAAATGAATCTCATCGCATCGTGGAGACGGTAATCCGTACGTACGCACGAGCGACAATATAATTTCCTTAAAGGTATGGAATTGGATGGTATATTAATATTATAGAGACATTATCATGTTATTTTCATTATTTATATACATATTACTCGTCATTATATCCATCCAAATAACATAGTGTTGAATAACAAATTACACCACGGCGTGGAGACGGTAAGCTGTACGTACGCACGCATGGTGACATTATCATTCATAAGATGGATAGAATAATGAATATAGTTTTTCCATATTTATAATAACATAAACTTATATATAAGATACTGGGGTATTTATTTTAGAATGGAAACAACAAAGAAAGAGTAAGTGGAAGAATAAGAGAACTTGAAAGAGGGTGGTGAAATCATTACCTCTTTTTCGGGTTCTTCCTTTTGATTTGATCAAAAGGTATCCTTAGGTTGGCTTTTTGACCAAAGTAATACCTCTAGGAATAATTTAGGATAGTTCGGAGGATATTTTTGTAGGGTTTGGCAGATCCCAATGGCTTTGGAGGTGTGATTTTGAGAGAATGGGAAGTGCCCTTTTATAAGAGGGGTGAGGGTCACTTTAGGAAAAGATTAAAGTATTAATTTATTATACAATAATATTCGGTTTATAATGGTTCCAAATGAATTTATTTAGATCCTTAGGTGGTTATGGGTCTAAATCCTCTCAACCAATAGGTTTTATACAAGTTTAGGTTACCATTTTAACCTTATCTTTTAGATTTAACTCTTAGTTAAATAGTTTAACTTTTACCATGTCTTCTTGTATTCTTACTCTATATGGTTAACAAACATACTCTGAACTTCCAAGAGAACCTCAAGTGGCTCATTAATGACATATATAATATTATTTAAGCCCTTTGGCTGAACCTTACATTTTGAGGAGTTTTATATCAACCAATAATATACTATTTGTTTTAAATATTAATTTATGTCAATTTTGACACTATTTGGTATTTTGTTTTTGTGAAAGTCATAAAAAATTGATTACTTAAAAAAAGATACATTGAATCATCCCTAACATGTCATAGTCGCCTATAAAATTTGTGGATGTCATAAAAACTTTGAAATTATATTTATTTTAATATTTATAATACCATTTATTTGATTCTTTCATTAATAAGGTAATTATTGCATCATCATTGTGTCATAAATAAATTTAATTATTTAAGGTATAAAAATTATAAATAAAATACCATGATGTAGAAAAAAATTTTATTTTTATAATGAATATTTATAGTCGAATGTTTCTTATGTATAACCCTATATTAAAAAAAATTAGTTAATAAACTTTGAATTTAACACTTTTAACTCCTCTTTAAATTAAAGAATAATAGATGTCCTAATATAATTCAAGTGGACCTAAAGGGTCATATTTTATTACTAAGGTTGTTTTTGGTCGAATTAAACTTATCCAATAGAATTATTACATGTGTTCGGGTAATAATAATATCATTTTTACCCTTAATTACCCTATTTACATTTAACCGTGGTAAATAAAAGTAAAAAGTTACTATTCAAAAAAAATTATTTTTATCTTATTGAACAACATTTTAATCCTTGATATTAACCGTGTCTCTTGGATTTTCAAAATTCAACTCACAAAAGCGGTAAAATTAAGTTTTTTGTAAATTTGAAAATGCTCCTAGAAGGTGGGTAAAAGATGGTAAAAAGTTCGATAAAATTTTTATATATCTAAAATTATTATAAACTGACTCCAATGAATTAAATTTAATTTATATAGGTATTATGTATCTATTTTGATCTAAAATAAATAATTATTTAAATGAAAATTTGGTTTTAAACAATAACTTAGTGTTTTTCACTATTCATCAAAAATTGAAAGTTTTCAAAAAAATACCAAAAATTCACCCAAGGATAATTTCGATATTATAAATCAAAAAATTATATCTATTTTACCAAATTCAAAACATAGAAGTTTCATTTATTAATTTAAAATTAATTCCCGTTGTCAAAACCAAAAGGCGTATTTTTAAGAAATAATAACTATCAAAAGATTGACACTTGTTTATGTCCAATTTCAATGTAAAATTACTTACAATGACCAGTATTGGATTAAATGGTAAAAATATAATCTATTTATACTTCCAAACCATTAAAATATATAATTTAACACTATAAATTATTTTGATTAAAAAAGTTGTTTTCAGTTAAAATATAGTATTTTTCACTATTCACCCAAATATGAAAGTTATTAGAAAAATAGAAAAAATTTATTAAAACTAAATTATTATGTCCCTATTATAAATAATAAGTTTATTTTGTCAAATTGAATATATATAAGTTTCAAATATGGGATATAAAAAGGGTTCGCCGTTAAAAGGCGGTAAAATTTCATTTTTTGAAAAATACTTCTTTTATCTGAAAAAATGTATTTGTTCTTAAATTATGTCTAAGAAACTCATAATATGGATTCTAAAATTATAATGATTATATAAAGTTCAAAGTTAAGTTAATACTATTCATAACCGCTTTTGAACGGCTAGTTTGGTAAGTCACGGTACGATTGAACTCAGTGTTGCGTGTAGTGCAAGTTATTGAATTACTATGAAGAAATAACGTACTATGAAATCTTGGGGTGTTACACTTTACAATATAAAAATAAGTATCCTCACCTATGTTCCATAAATCAGCATATGAACCTCATTCCAAGTTAGGTATTGACATTTACGATGCTCTGATATCCCTAATATAATAGTAGGTTACTCTTCATTACTTACCTCCACTTCAATAGGATGAACAAAGGGTAGTGGCGTAGCTAACTTTTTTTACTATTCAACTACTTATGCAACATTCAACACCTCAATATGTTACGTTGTTATTTCTTCCTCATACTAGTGAGTAAAGGATTTCATAATTTCATTTTTTGTTCTTTAAATCAACAAGTATGGGTTCTTGATTGGATCCCCTAAATACACATTGAATTAGTCACTATATGAGATATTTTATCCCAAGGAATGTAGAAATTGTAAAATCATACCTCGGACTCACCCCTCTGGTACTCCAGGGACATTGGTCGAAGGATATATCTGAGGTAAAAATAACTAAGAGTACGATTTGTATGAACTACATTCATCCTACTAAATTCATCCTCTTAAAGATCAATGATATGTATAATCCACTCTATCCCATGTGACTCAAAATAATATAACATTCATATTAATATGAAATATAAAATAAATTAATATAAAAAAGTTAATTAACATACTAAATGGTGAATATATATCCCCTATAATGTAAGGTATATCATTGTATGACATTGGTACCAATATGTGTACTCTTCATGATCATCTAGATGGATTAGTATTATAGGATAACCATGTTGAATGATACTTTATTAGGAATTTATTTCCCAACACTCAATTTCATGAGAATGATAGAGTGGAAAATCGATCATGTGGCTACCTATAAGCATAATTGTATGTAATTAATCACTTATCTTGGTCTAGTGGGGATAAACTGTATGCAACCAAACTATCACATGACATAATCTGGTTAGTTCCACTCGATGACGTAGAAGTGGATGACTGGAACCATTGTTCCGTGGTCTCAAACCACAGTTCTACAGTATAGTGGAAGAGACACATAGGAAAATCCAGTATACAGAGTCCACGAAAACTGAAATTCCAACTTATAAAATAATTCATAAATTAGAAAAATAATATAATTAAGTTTTTTTATAATATCTTATAAAATTAAAATCAAAATTAAGGTCTATATTAAAAATTTTAATGTATAACTTACATCAACAGGATCTATAAAGTAAAAAATCTAACAAAATCTATGCAAACTATTCCTAGGTAAATATACAAGATGTTGATCTTGATTACACCTAGTTAGAAAAAAGTAATATCCTAATAATTTATAAATTATATTAATAAATTTATGAAATAAATTAAATTAATCATATAAACATTACAAAAACCTCGAGGAAAATTCTATAAAAGGTTCTGGAGAAGTGTTGCGATAACTCTAACAGTGATGCATGGAAAATTAACCTGGTCCTATATCTATAATAGGACTATAAATCCTATAATCTAGGGTTCCTAGTCTCTAATTTTTTATAGAGTCATTTTTTAAAATATGATAATACATCTAACGCCCAACAGTATATACATGTTTTGTCTAGATCCTCAAGAAATGGAAATTATATCATGTGTACTAAGGTGGTAGATAGGTCAGCAAAAAGTGTTCCTTGAATCTATCATATCATTTTTTTCATGTGTGTTTTGAATTAACGAAAACTCATCACCATCATCAGGTATCACTAAAAATTACTCATCAATCAATTTCATGTAAAATTAAGAACCCTAGAAGACACATAGTTGACTAATAAAATCAATTCCTTCTAAATGATGTATAAACTCACACCATTCTCCGATAATATCACTAATAACCACCTACCATTAATAGGTAGACACAGTATGTAGGAAAAATCCTATAAAGTAATCTTCATCTCCCCCTTAGGGATATGGAATTGGTGGGTCTCTCATCACCATCTCCCAACAATTGCAGCAATCAAATGATGACCAGTGGTCTTGAAGTCACACATTGTGAATCTATAAAATCCATCAAGTCGAAGGTATGGAAAAATGATTACTCAAGGTTCATCTTGGTGAAAACTATGTCTTATATATATTATTATAGGTTTAATGGGTCTTCACTCTAACACATCATGTGACGCATGAGACTACTGGGAAGATAAGAGATCATCATCCATATAAATGTTTTCATTATAAGACATTAGTTTTTAAAACTATTTAATTTTAATAACATTTTATATTATACCTAAAAATAAAGAAATTTAAATGACAATATGGTTGAATATGTATAGATTCCTGGTAGGATACTGCAGAAAAACCTTATAGGGGGAAGAATTGGGTGTACTAAAAACCAATTTTATATTTTAAGTTATTTCAATAGTATAGATCGGTAGATCCTACTTATTCCTAGAGAAAACTTATTAATCTTATCATCTTACTCCATACATCTTCTCTAATATTTATCTTCTTATCTCTCATCCTTATCAAATTCTCTACTTTATCTTTATTATTCATAAAAACCAATTAACTGTATTTTTCTATATTAAGAGACTTATCCACTTGATATTTCTAAAAAACAATTTTGATACAGCACTATAAAAAATAATAATAGTGTTTAGAACTTGAAAACAAAGCACAAGCATCTTCAGATTACATTTTTAATCAGAATTATAAATTCTAGAAACAAAAATTTTAAAATTATAAAAATAAACTAATATTCATTTTATTGATTTAATATTTTAATCATGTTTTAAGATCATCTCTCATAATATTATTATATAACCATCTATATTGATGGGTTTCTCCCCAAGTCACCAAATTAAATCATCAAGTAAGTGTTGGACACTTAATCCATCATTAAAGACATCACCTTTTTCATAATTACATTAATAATGAAAACAATGAAAATTAAAAACAAATACAAATTAAACCCAAGGGAACTTCAGAATCAATAAATATAACATATGAAGTCTGTAATTTTTAAAAAATTATAATCATTTGATGTAATTACATTTACATTAATGAAAATAGTACATAAATCATATGTATTTTTAATATATTCCCCTATATATATAGGGAAATGTGTGCATGTGAAACCTTCTAAGATACATAAACAACACCTCGACCCAAGTTCCCATTCTCTAGGTCAATCCATCTATTTTTTAATATAATTTTATATCACCCTCCCTCTTGGTCGCCTCCTAAACATGTTTAGAAGAATCATAGGTTTATCAATAGAAAAACTGAAGTTATAATATTCACCTATAGGGAACCAATGATAACTATATAAATTATTATTACTCTTCAATAGATACCTTGGTTAAATAAGCTTATCCAAATATAAGTGCACATAATTAAACGTTTCATTCACTTATCGACAAGGATATTTTAATGCTTGGATGTTACTATAATCAAATTAATGTTTCTCTAGTAAAATGAAAAACACATGACCACTACTATAGTCAAAATATCCTGGAACTCATTGACCTCAAACATATGTACAGTATGATCAAATGAATGAAAATGAAATTTTTTAGATTCCTTTAAAATCCTATAAATATTGAACTAGAAATGGTGACTATATCACATCCAACTGTTCAGACCCTCTTCATCTTGTTTCTTCTTTCCAAAAAATACTTCAATGTGCGTTTGAAAATTTCCTTCACAATACATATAATTTAAATTTAAAAATTTATACTGATAATTTTTATTAATAGTGAGTATTCTAATTAATTATCTTAAAATATTTCACTTATTATGAGTCTGGTGGAGTGAAAATTGAAATACAACTAATATTTGTCAAGGAAATCCCCCAGATTACCATAGAAAAGGTCAAAAGTGATGTCATACTACCAAGATTTTTCACACTAAATAAATCTAAAGAAACTATTATCTAAAATAATGTTTCAAATTACCATATAATCTATTATTTTTAATTACATTTGAAATTTATATTTCAAACCCCATTGAAGAATCCATTGACACATTCCATGATATTGGTCATCATATGTCTATATATCCCCCCATCATCATATTCAAGTGAACAATTATACTTTCAAAATTACATCATGTCATCATAAACTTTCTGATTAGACCTATGAATACCTTTAAAATGATCATACATTTTCTATTGTTGAGGCTTATATTCTATTATATGAGACCAAAAAAGAACACATATGAAAGTAACTATTAAAAGTATTTTTTTAATATATATATATATATATATATCAGGAATTATAATTGAATTCTCTATAGACCCATACCTAAACATATTTCACACATCTCATGCCATATGTATAATATAGTATTTATGAAGATCATGGGTTGGTCTCCATGAAAGACCATAGGAATTTACTATTTCCTTGATAACTCGATAATGATTAGAAATTAAAAGAAATCCTTCCATGTCTATCATAAAATTTTTAATCCTGTAACGTCCCGGTTCCGGGTGCCACTCAACAGGTGCCCCGAACCCGGTTCTCCACATGACCTCAAGTGCATTTCCCCAAATGTCAGAGGCTGCCGACTAGCAGCGAGGGCCCAGGTCTGATAGTGGGGAAACTATGCCCTCATTTGTCAAAGTACAGCGCAGCGGAATAAGTAAATAGCATACAATAACAGTGGAAGCAATAAACCATACACATTTAAAATAAAAAACTGTAGTAACAGATAACCAACAGTTTTATAGATGATGATGCAACATGTCTTAAGTTCTAAGAAAACATCCAGAACATGTTACACAGCAATACAGTGTAGTACAATACAGAGTACAGAAAAACCAAAACAAAAAATCTGGTAGCATCACGAGCCTAAGCCCGGTCTCATGCTCCCCTACTCCTCAACAGCAATCAAGTACCTATATAAGGACCCTTTCCCTAATCCACACCTGAAAAAATGTAATCTGTTTGGGCTAAAAAACATGACCCAAACAGGGTGTGAGAAATAATCTCAGTAGGCACCCACCAATGGCCCGTGCTCAACTGTGTGTAAACATGCAACAACAATGTAAAAAAGTAAATACAATACACTAATCAGTACTCAAAAGTAACTAAATTTACCAGTTATTGCCATTTTAATATTCATTTCATTATTTATTATTTAAGAAACCACCACAGTGAATTTCAAAGTAAACCATTAGTGTCCTTAGACACGAAAACCCTTACCCTCAGGTAATCAGAACTGCAACCCACAGGTAATTTCCCACAGGCATAACAGATATTTCCCTCAGGATTATAGAGTTTCACCCTCAGGAACAGAGTCTATTGCCCACAGGCACGGAAGAAGTTGTCCTCGGGCCGAAATAACCACTGCCCTCATGCTAAAGGTAACACTTCCCTTAGTCTAAGTAAAGCACTTCCCTTAGGCTAAGAAAGTAATCGGGCCATGAACAACATGTAAACAAGAAATACACAAACAATTCCTCTCAAGGAAATTCTATAAACATTAATATAAAGGCATACTCTCGGGTATCCTGTCCAAACAGATAAACAGAGGAACGCACCCTCGGGGTGGCCTCGGATCCAAGCAGTGATCCCAAACAACATTTTATTATCACATTTAAATTACCTATAAAATTATAGGTATTTAAAATAGCCAAGGCCTCATCCACACGACACCCCAACATGGGTTCTTAGCACAAAAATACTCACAAACGCACATTAGCTGGAAATTAAACAACAAGCCACCTACCTTAAACGCCCCTAGTCAGTATACTCGAACGTTGCTTCCAGAAACACCCAAGAACGACGTAGATCTAACATAGAAGAAAACATATTCAAACTCAAATAACTTACATTAGAGGAGGAATTGGCAAGAACTAAGCAAGGAGATGGGAGGACTTACCCATGCAGTTCCAACGTGATTGACATAAGTGGAAATGGATTCCTGACGCTCGATCTAGAGGTCCACAAAGGTTCGTTCATCCTCTCCTGAGCTCCCATCCAGTTCTAAGCCAATCCTGTGAACAGGGTTGGATACTACCCATTTTAATCGAAAAAAACAAAGTACATGGCGTGTACTTTTGAATACACGGCGTTTACTTACCTCATTTAACTCTTCCTCTGGCGGCACTGACAAACTGTTCATCCGTCGACATGAGTACACGGCGTGTATTCCTAGCTACACGGAATTTATTGTTTCCCAGCTGGTAATCGCCTTACTATTTGCTTGCCGACTGACTACACGGCGTGTAAATACCTACTACACAGCGTGTAGTTAGTTTTTACACCTTTCATCGCTGACATGGCTACAAGCCCTATGTACTCATCCCACATGGCCAAAAGTACACGGCGTGTAGAAAAGTACACGGCGTGTAGTCCCAAAATTTAGGATTTTTCACATTTTCCTTATTTCTCAAAAACACTTAAGGAAATGAGGGAAAGAAGAAACACATACCTCAAAACTAAGAACCGGGTTCTTATAAACTTGCCCCCTTAAAGCAATTTGTCCCCGAATTTCCCTTCCAAGGTTGGTGAAGATATAGACGTGAACAACTCTGGCCAATGAGCACGTACGTCGGTCTCCCACTCCCAGGATTCATCCTGCACTCGGCCATGATGCCATAGCACCCGTACGAGAGGAATTGACCGGCCTTGAAGAACCTTAGTGCTCCTATCAACGATACGAATCAGATTCTCCTCAAAGGACGCATCTACCTCAAGATCAACCTCCTCGGGCTGAAAGACGTGAGACAGGTCTGAATGATAATGGCGCTACTGAGATACATAGAAGACGCCGTGCATGGCTCGGTACCTCTGTGGTAACTACAACTGATAGGAAACCAGCCCAACTCTCTCCAGAATCTCAAATGTCCCCACATACCTCGGTGAGAGTTTACCCTGTCTCCTAATCCGCCTGTACCCCAACCTTGGTGAAGCACGTAAGAAAACCTGATCCCCGACCACAAACTCCATGGGTCGTCTGCGGTGATCAGCATAAGATTTCTTATGAGACTTTGCAGTAGCCATCCGCTTCTGAATCAACTGGACCTGCTCATAAGTCTCCTGTACAAGATGTGGTCCCAGTAAAGCTGTCTCACCTGCCTCTAACAAGCACAAAGGTGATCGACATGGCCTACCATATAAATCCTCGTAAGGTTCCATTTCAATAGTTTCCTAAAAACTATTATTATATGAAAACTCAACTATGGGTATATGCTTCTCCCAAGAGCCCCCAAAGTCTAGGATGCATGCACGTAGCATGTCCTCAAGCACCTATATCATACGCTCTGACTGACCATCGGTCTGAGGGTGGTAAGCTGCGCTCAGAAGCACCTTTGTACCCAGCGCCCTCTGAAAACTCTGCCAGAAACGAGACGTAAAATGGGTGTCCCTATCTGAAATGATAGAACGGGGGACCCCATGAAGACGTACGACCTCTCAGATATACAACTTCCTGAGCTCGTCTACTCCAAAGGTCTCCCTGATCGGCGAAAAGTGAGCTACCTTTGTGAGTATGTCCACAACAACCCACACGACATCATTGCCTCGAAGTGACATCGGAAACTCAGTCACGAAGTCCATCATTACATCATCACATTTCTACTCTAGGATGGGTAATTGTTGTAACAGTCCGGCTGGCCTCTAATGCTCTGCCTTCACCTACTGACAGGTGGAACACCTCGTAACAAAACCAGCTATCTTTCTCTTCATACCCGGCCACCAGTACTGACGTCTCAAGTCACGGTACATCTTGGTAACCTCGGGATGAACTTCCCAAGCTGAATCATGAAACTCGCACATCAGCTCCTCGCGTATATCCCCTGGAACCCACACTCATCCATGAAAATGCAAAATTTCATCATCGCCTATCGTCCACCCCGGAGGAGGGTCCTCACTTGCCACCGACTCCTGTAGAACTAGGCCTTTTGAATCAGATAGTTGTCTCATCCTCACTCTATCCAGGAGAGTAGAATTCACAACTAAAGATGAAATATAGGTCTGTCCCGGGCTGTCGTGCACCTCCAGATACATCTCAGAGAACAAAGCCATCAGCTTCCATTCACCACTAGCCTCCTGCACTGCCTATATCTGAGTCTTCCTACTCAGTGCATCAGCTACTGCATTACCTTTACCAGGTGTATAGTCAAGATCAAAATCAAAGGACTGAAGGCATTCAACCCACCTTATTTTCTCAGGTTCAAGTCACGCTGGGTAAAGATGTACTTGATACTTTTGTGGTCTGTGAACACCACAAAATGTTCTCCCAAGAGATAATGTCTCCAACAGTGCAATTCATGAACAACTCCAGCCAACTCGAGATCATGCATCAGGTAATTCCTCGCATGTGGCCTCAACTGCCAAGACCCATACGCAACTACTCGATCGCTCTTCATCAACACAGCTCCTAACCCAATACCTGATACATCACAGTAAACTGTATATATCTTTCCCTGCTCTGGGAGTATCAGAATCGGTGCTGATGTCAACTTTCCCTTCAGCTCCTGGAAGGCTGTCTCGCAAGCTTCTGACCAAACGAACTTCATACCCTTCTTAGTATAACCCGTCAAAAGTGCTGATAAGCGGGAGAAGTCTTTTATGAAGCGTATGTAGTAACCATCCTTCCCCAAGAAACTTTGTATCTCAAACACGTTCTTGGGATGCTTCTAGGAAACTACTACTCTCACTTTCTTTGGGTCTACTGTAACTCCTGCCTCCAAGATGATATGACCTAGGAAGTGAATCTGGTCCATCCAAAAGTGGCACTTTGAGAGCTTAGCATATAGACAATGCCCTCTCAGTGTACTCAGTATGATCTCAAGATGGGTGGCATGGTCGTGTCGAGTGTGAGAGTACACCAAGATATCGTCCATGAATACTACCACAAAAGAATCCAGATAAGGATGGAACACACGATTCATCAGAGCCATAAAAACTGATGGTGCATTTGTGAGTCCGAACGGCATAACCGTATACTCGTATAGACCATACCTGCTCCTAAAAGCTGCGAGAGGTATATCAGATGGTCTAACATGCAGCTGATGATATCCTGATCTCAAGTCAATCTTCGAGAACACTCATGCTCTACGAAGTTGATCAAAAAGATCATTAATCCTTGGAAAGGGATATCAGTTCTTAATCGTCGATTGGTTCAGCTTCCGATAATCCACACATAGTCTGAGGGTATCGTCCACCTTCTTCGCAAAGAGGACCAGAGAACCCCAAGGAGAAGTACTGGGTCGGATGAAACTCATTGCATGAAACTCCTCTAACTGTCTCTTGAGCTCCTGAAACTCTGGTGTAGCCATCCCATAAGGAGGAATGGACACTGGTGCTACTCCTGGAACACGTTCAATAGAGAAATACACCTCAAGATCCGGAGGAAGACCTGAAAAGTCGTTCGGGAAGACATCCCTGAAACGATCAACCACTAGAGGGAAAACCTTCTGACAAGTCCCCTGGTCGTCCAGATATAATCTCACAATCTGGTCTGTGATACCACCTCGCCCCTGATGCTCTGGTCCAGCTCGACTCGCCTGAACATCCCAATCGCCCTTGTATAGAAACTCTCTACCCTCTGGTGACGTGAAACTCACCCTGTGACGGTAGAAATACACAAAGGCTAGAAATGGAACTAACCAGTTCATCCCAGGAATGACATCATAGCTCGTCATCTCTAATACATAGAGGTCCCAAAGGAAGTGACACCCACCAACCTCAAGGGGGCACTCCTTGCACTGACGCACACCAGCCGTTATAATAGGAGGAGAAGAAGAAACATAGAGCCCTAGGCTCTCCACAACGGGCACAGATATGAAACTATGTGTAGCACCTGTATCGAAAAGTACTAAAGATAAAACAAAAGCTACTAGAATAGTACCTCTGACTGTAGAAGGTCTGGGATCCTGCTCCTATTGGGTCTGTTGCACTGCATATGCCTGCCCAGTGCCACAGCCCTATGACACAGCCTGGCTACCCTGAGCCGTCCCGCCCTGCTGCCTCTGAGATCCTAGTGTCTTGCTACCATGACCACGACCACCATCCCTACTTTCACGCCCTGACATATTCCAGTCCCCCGACTGGTAAGAAGCTGGTGGTCCTGCCCCCGCATGCGGAGTCTGCACAGAACCCCTATCACTAGCCACTGATGGAAATGCCCTACAAAATCACTGTAGATTCCCCATCTTTCCACAAGCTCGGCACTCCACTGGGTATCGTGGACTCTGAGGTCTCTTGTGCCCCTCCTTAACACACTGGTAGCGTATGACCTGGCCACCTGAAATATTCTTCTGGCTAGAACCGCTACCCTGAGAGAGGTCCATCTGTCTCTTCCTCTTACCAGTAGAAATAGTACCAGAAACTGGTGTTGAACCGCCCTGGACCACACCACTAGCTTCCCGCAGGTTCCTCTCTGTAATCATCACCTGCTCACAATAGCATGTACTGAAGGCAATCTGAAAACATCCACCAGTGCTCGGATGTCATAACAAAGTCCATCCTCAAAGCGTCTGGCTCTCAGCATCTCATCGCCCACCAGAACGGGTGCAAAATGCTGAAGCTCGGTGAAAAGAGCAGAATAATCCATCACCGACATAGCGCCCTGTTGCAGATTCAGGAACTCTCGATCTCGATCTGCCCTAAGTGTCTCTGGGAAGAAGAAGTCATAGAAGGATGTCTGGAAATCTTCCCACACCATTTATCTGTGATGCTCTGACTGGGTGGTAACGTCCCACCACCTCTTGGCGGAATCACGTAGCATATAAGTCACGAGATTGACCCTCCTCCCTATAGGCGTCTCAAGATGCTAAAAAATAGTCTTCATAGACCCCAGCCAAGACTCGGCAGCCTGTGGTCCGCCACCCCCTGAAAACGTAGGCGGATGCTACTGCTGGAATATACGAGTCATCTCGGCCATAGATGTGGCAGCCGGCGGTGCTCCCTGAAAGGTATGTATGAACCTCATAAAGCCTTCACGGAACTGCGCTTCCGCACCTATGTCCGGTATTACGGCTGGCGCTACATCTGGCTCTGCTAGAGGATCCACTGGTAGCCCATGGCCCACCATTTCTGGAGTATACTCGTTGCCTCTCTCCTGGAGAACAATGCGTGAACGTCTCGGCGGCATGACACTACAAGGTCAAACGCACACATTAGATCAAGATTATCACAGTCTGAAAATGAAGGAACAAAAAGGGGAACAGGAGGAAGATGTAATTCAAGATTTGAAAAACAAGACTACATAGCGTGTATACTGACTACACGATGTGTACCTGACTTCTCTTCCCTACCCGGGTCCTTTTACATGGCCAAGCCACACGGCTCCCGTTGAACGAAACTACACAGCGTGTATATAATCTACACGACATGTATGGTGTAATTTTCAAACTGCCTGTGTCGCTTGTGACACGGTCGACTACTCGGCTTGATACTACACAGCGTGTGACACCCGAACACGGCATGTACACCACCCCATTTTCCAGCCACACAGCTATGTCCACACTATCTGTCCTCAGACAAGACTACACGGCGTGTCCCACAGGTACACAGTGTGTTCTAAACGAGCTTCGCTGACCCTTGTTGTTAGTTACATGGTAGGATACACGGATCACACTACACGGTGTGTTCCAGATAGGCACGGCGTGTACACGAAAGGATTACACTGACCCATGTTGTTAGTTACACGACTGGATCCCAGGTCAGACTACACGGCGTGTTCCTCAGTGGACACGACGTGTATGTCTTAAGGTCCCCTCCATCCGTGTTTGTTAGTTACAGGGGCGGACTCCGGGTCAACACTACATGGTGTGTACATCTGGTACACGGCGTGTTCGCACCAAGCATTTTCCTTCCCCGTGTCCCTGCCCACATGGTCTATGACACGGGAAGGACTACACGGTGTGTACTTAGGGTACACGGCGTGTACTGAAAAAATTTTCTTTTCTTCCCAAACAGAAGAACATACACGGCGTGTTTAAGGTACTACATGGCGTGTATACTGGGTTTCCGGACAATATGTCTCAGAAACTTCTCTGAAACCCAAAAAATACTGAAAAAACAACACCTAAGTGAAAAATTCTGATCTGTGAGGGACCATACTCCCCACGAATCAAAGTTTGACATCTTATATGCATTATAACCAGACAAACAGCCAATGATCCACCAAATTCTAGTCAATGAGGGCCCATACTCCCCAAAAACCAAAGTTTGGTGTCCATTCTATAAACAGGCCCACACAATAATACCCTATCACATAGCAGTTATTTATTAAAGCATATATCACAACAGCATGCTTTTCTAGTACAAAAACTATCACAACAACATGCAATTTCTAATAAGCCTACATGGCATGGAAACTATGCATGGCATGTGATTTCTAGCATGTGCCTAAATAATTCATGAGATGGCATACCCTCATCTCATCAGGTTGCAACTAGATAGAACCCATGAATAAAATATAAATATCACAATACAAGTGCATCACCCAACGGTGAAATCAAATCAACTGTAAAATTTATAAAATCATAAAAATTGAAAAAAATACGAGATAGACTAGCTTTTCCCTATACGCGGGTTAGCTACGCCCGGGCACAGCTTATTACCAACTACTGTTCTTGTCATATCCCTGATTAAGGCTCCAAATAGTAAGTCAAAGAAAAGAACCCCTCTGATACCACTTTGTAACGTCCCGGTTCCGGGTGCCACTCAATAGGTGCCCCGAACCCGGTTCTCCACGTGACCTCAAGCGCATTTCCCCAAACACCAGAGGCTGCTGAGTAGCAGCGAGGGCCCAGGTCTGATAGTGGGGAAACTATGCCCTCATTTTTCAAAGTGCAGCGCAGCGGAATAAGTAAATAGAATTCAATAACAGCGAAAGAAATAAACCATACACATTTAAAATAAACAACTGCAGTAAAAGATAACCAACAGTTTTATAGATGATGATGCAACATGTCTTAAGTTCTAAGGAAACAGCCAGAACATGTTACACAGCAATACAATGTAGTACAATACAGAGTACAGCGACACCAAAACAAAACAGCTAGTAGCATCATGAGCCTAAGCCCAGTACCATGCTCTCCTACTCCTCAGCAGAAATCAAGTACATGTATAAGGACCCTTACCCTAATCCACACCTACAAAAATGTGATCTGTTTGGGCTGAAAAGCATGACCCAAACAGGGTGTGAGAAATAATCTCAGTAGGCACCCACCAAAGGCTCGTGCTCAACTGTGTGTAAACAAGAAACAACAATGTACAAAAGTAAATGCAATAAACTAAGCAGTACTCAAAAGTAAATAACTTTACCAGTTATTGTCATTTTAATATTCATTTCATTATTTATTATTTAAGAATCCACCACAGTGAATTTCTAAGTAAAACGTCAGTGTTCTCAGACACGCAAACCCTTACCCCCGGGTAATCAGAACCAAAACTCGCAGGTAATTTCCCACAGGCATAACATATATTGCCCTCAGGCATATGAAGTGTCGCCCTCAGGCACAGTGTCGATTTCCCACAGGCACGGAAGAAGTTTCCCTCAGGCCGAAATAACCACTGCCCTCAGGCTAAAGGTAACACTGCCCTCAGGCTAAGTAAAGCACTTCCCTCAGGCTAAGCAAGTAATCGGGTCATGCCCAACATATAAACAAGAAATACACAAAAAATTCCTCTCAAGGGAATTCTATAAACATTAATATAAAGTCATACCCTCGGGTATCCTGGTCAAATGGATAAATAGAGGAACGCACCCCCAGGGCGGTCCTAGGTCCAAGTAGTGATCCCAAACAACATTTTATTATCACATTTAAATTACCTGTACAATTCTAGGTATTTAAAACTTCCAAGACCTCAGCCACACGACACCCCAACATGGGTTCATATCACAAAAATACTCGCAAACGCACAACTGTTGGAAATTAAACACCAATCCACCTACCTTAAACGCCCCTGATCAGTATACTCGAACGTCACTTCCAGAAACGCCCAAGAACAAATTATATATGACATAGAAGAAAACCCGTTCAAACTCAAATAACTTCCATTAGAGGAAGAATTGGCAATATCTTTGCAATGATATGGGAGGTATTACCCATGCGGTTCCAACGTGATCGAAGGAAGTGGAAACGGATTCCCGACGCTCGATCTGGAGGTCCACGAAGGTTCGGCCGTCCTCTCCCAAGCTCCCATCCGGTTATAAGCCAATCCTATGAACAGGGTTGTCTAATTCCCATTTTAAGCGGGAAAAAAAACAAAGTACATGGTGTATACTTCCCTCATTTAACAGTTCCTCTGGAGGCACCGCCAAACTGTTCATCTGTCGACATGAGTACACGGAGTGTATTCCCGACTACACGGTGTGTACTGTCGCCCAGTTGGCCACCGCCTTACTATTCGCATACCGACTGACTACACGGTGTGTAAATACCTACTACACGGTGTGTAAATACCTACTACACGGTGTGTAGTCATTTTTCACACCTTTCATCGCCGACATGGCTATACGCCCGGTGTACTCATCCCAGACGGCCAAAAGTACACGGCATGTGGAAAAGTACACGGCATGTAGTCCCAAAATTTAGGATTTTTCCCATTTTCCTTATTTCTCAAAAACACTTAAGGAAAGGAGGAAAATAAGAAACACGTACCTCAAAACTAAGAACCGGGTTCCTACAAATCCAATCCAAGAACCAACTCCAAGATGAGAAGTTATATTTCTAAAACATAGAATAGGTGCACAATTACCACAATGTGTGCCATAAATCAATAATTTTTTAGTATACTTTCCACGTATAAATTTTTCATTAATATAAATAAAATTATTATAAAGTCTAAAAGTATCCACACACCATAAAAATGTATAAAATAATCAATTGAGAACTACATTTTATTCATCAATTAGGTTCTATTGGTTAACATATTCAATAGTATTTAATAAATATAAACCCTAACTATTATAACACAAAATTCCCAAAATTTGTGGTGAAACTCAATGAGATTTATCCCAATAACCAAAAACTTCTATAATAGCTTTTTTTCATGCAGATCATGCCTTTATGTAAGAAATACCATACTTGAATATATTTTTAATTATGTCCACCTCTATAAATACTAGAAAATATTTACATATTATTATTATTTAAACATCAATTGTTTAAATGAATTTTGAATCTCTGGTTGTGTGATCATGTGATAGGTCAGGGTTTACACATATGTACAGAGTGAATCTCGTAGTGTGACAATAGTTGAAATTGTTATCAAGTATAGATCACAAATTGTTATCAAATATTTCACACTAAATCATTATATATAACCAAGAATATTTACAAAGACTATTACATGATTATTAACATAATTATAAATTGAATACATATAAGGGATCAAAAGTCCTAGTGTCTTTGGAAGACTCGGTATATAAAACATAAATATAAAAATAAAAAATCTTTATTTAAATCTCTATAATGAGATCCAAAGTACCTTTGAGCTCTTAAAACTATGTGGGTTAACCTTTAGAATACATAAACAAAGGGGGTGAACTAAAAATCCCACTAAGGGAATAAAAATGATAAGGAAGAATAATGTGTGGGTCCAAGGTATAACATGATAAAATAAAAGATAATGATTGAGAGTAATCACATAGTATAATAACAAAAATAATATGTTATCATGAGGTCATGGAAACATAGAAAATATAGAAATAACACAAAACATGGAATAATCATAAGCTAATTTTGACTTACAAGACAACATCACATGGTGGATAGAATCCCGTTTTGGATTAGGTTTACTCTCTAATCCCATACATAACATCTCTTGAGACAAAAAAAACTTATCCAATGAATTGGAGCGCTATCTAGAAATTCCCATAAAACATGTTCATTATTATGTGTTCCACAAAATTAAATCAATCATAAAGGAATAGGTTTTATAATCTTGCCTCATATCATAATTAAAAGAAAATTTTATAAATATTACAAAGAGAAAGATGAATTAAATATTATAGATGTTTATATCAGATGAAAATATCATATGTCTCAAAATAAGGTGCTAATTTTTGAATAAAAACTTTAAATTAGCATTATATAAAAGGATTAAGGAATAGAAAATTTCCCATTAATCGAGTTTGATTTTAAAGAAGGAATTTAAGAAATGAACTTATAGCATGTATTAAACCATTAAATTTAGGTAGAATGAGATATGTATATACCTAATAGATTTATATACATAATTTATAAGAAATCCATAACATCAAATAGATCAATAAAGTGATTTAGAGATAGAATGGTTATAACCTAAAGAAAAAGGTTGTTTATACAGATTCCATACCTTAAGTCACGTATTTCTTCATATGTGTTAGAAACTAATATTTAATAAATATATTTTTATCGAAAATTTATTCTAGAACCATAATCATAAATTATTTCTTTATATCATCTTACCACTCATTTATTAAAAAAATTATTAAAATCACTATTCCTAGTAATAATTGCTTCGTTTTTCATGCATGTTTTGGTTTAGCAGACTTGATCTTTATACTTTGATCATGATTCCATAATCTCAATAATGTTAAAATTTAAATTAATATTATATATATTCATTATAGATCTATTTATAGTCTTCCATAAAAGGTGGATATAAAAAATGAATTAAACTGTTCATGGAGATTGTAGGTTGTACTTACACATGATCATTCTTTTCATTTTCGATGGACGGAATGAAAGAAAGGTAAATAACAATTCAAATTTCCAGAATTATAATATTATCATAAATAAGATATATATTTATTAATTCCATCATTATAACAAGTTGGGAAAGGCAATGATGAAAAAAAATTATATCAGTTTGCGGGGTGGTTGTCCTCCATACATTGGAACGATGATTTTGTTTCACATATGTTGGATTAAGAGATGGGATTAGGTAATTTTGTTAACATAATAACATATAAATATATAGAAGATAATTTTTTATTATTTCATAATGTTTTAATAAAATTTAATAGAGGTATAATAATAAATAAAACAAAAACATTCTATTAAATACTATACCTATTCTTCAAAAAACATCCATTGGTTTTCACATCAAACCCTCAATCGTTTGCATTTATCACAAACTAATACCTATAAAACATGGTAAGGGATTTTAGGAATTGATTTGGTTAGGTATTGGTTAAACTAAAAGGGGTTTTAAGTGTTAAGTAAAGGTGATTGGATGTTCCCTTTAATAAGTGAGGGGAGGGTCACTCTTGGAATTAAAAAAAGTTTTAAATTAATATAAATAAATTTCAATGGATGAAAAGGAACCAAAAAGATATAATTAAAATATATTATTAATACGGAACTAATTAATATAATCTAATAAAATTTCAACTAGTTTATATTAGGTTTTTACACTTATCTCGTTGTTTTAACATGTTTTATCCTTGTTTGACAATTACCATGGTAATGATGTTTTTTACATTTTATCACACAATATAGTTACTATAAAATGAAAATTGGACAATAAATGGGCCATGGTTTATATTTTAAAACATAAAAAAATCACATCACCAAATATTTGTTTTTTATAAATTTTAAATAATTAAATAAAATATTATTATTTATCGTAAAATAACATTAATGTCAATTTTGGAACTATTCATTTAATTTGACTTTGAAAACAACATGAAAATAATGGAAATAGAATACAATCCATTAAATATATCTAATATTTGATTTTTATCTAAATAAATCATAGAAAATAAAAAATTCAATCAAATTATATTACTTTTTACATTTTTAAAATAATTTGTTTTATTTCTCTATTAATTGAATAAATGTTGTGTCGATGTTGTATAAGAATTTATGGTAATTATTTTATCCCTAAAAATTAAAAATAAATTAACATGACAAAAAAATATTTAAAATAAATATTTATAATTTAATATAAGTTTTCTTTATCCCAAGCACAAAATATTATAGAAATTTAAAGCAAAAGAGTGATACTTGATTTTATCTTTTACTTAAATATTAGAAAGATAAAAATAAAATACATATAGAATCAAGTTTAAATATTTTCTAAAAAGGGATGAAAATAATAAAAATAAACTCATATAATGGAATAAAGGAAAGTTTTATGGTCAGTTTTTAGTCCTTATCATGTTATTTTTAACCTTAATAATAACACCCCAAAATTTCATAGTACGTTATTTTCTTCAAAGTAATTCAACAACTTGCACTACACGCAACACCGAGTTTTAGCGCACCATGACTTACCAAACTAGCCGTTCAAAAGCGGTTATGAATTTTATTAACTGAATTTTGAACTTTTTAAAATCCTTATAATTTTAGAATCCATATTATGAGTTTCTTGGACATAATTTAAGAACAAATACATTTCTTCAGATAAAAGAAGTATTTTTCAAAAATTTCAATTTTACCACCTTTTAATGGAGTATCCTTTTTAAATTCAATATTTGAAACTTTTATATATTCAATTTGAAAAAATAAACTTCTTCTTTAGAATCGGGACAGAATAATTTAGTTTCAATAAAATTTTGGTGTTTTCTGATAACATTCATATTTAGGTGAATAGTGAAAAATACTATATTTTAACTGAAAACAACTTTTTTAATCAAAATAATTTATAGTGTTAATTTATACATTTTAATGGTTTGGAAGTATAAATAGATTATATTTTTACCATTTAATCCAATTATGGTCATTTTAAGTAATTTCACTTTGAAATTTGACATAAACAAGTGTCAAACTTTTGATAGTTATTATTTCTTAAAAATACGCCTTTTGGTTTTGACAACGGGAATTAATTTTAAATTAATAAATGAAACTTCTATGTTTTTAATTTGGTAAAATATAATTCATTATTGAATTTTTAATATCAAAATTATCTTAGGGTAAATTTTTGTTATTTTTCTAAAAACTTTTAATTTTTTATGAATAGTGAAAAACACTGAGTTATAGTTTAAAACTGAATTTTTATTTAAATAGTTATTTATTTTATTTAAATTTATTTATGTCAAAATAGATACATAATACCTATATAAGTTCAATGTAATTCATTAGAGTCAGTTTACAATAATTTTAGTTAAATAAAAATTTTATTGAACTTTTCACCGTCTTTTACCCACCTCCTACGAGAATTTATAAATTCACATAAAACATAATTTTACCGCTTATGTGAGTTGAATTTAGAAAATCCAAGAGATCCGGTTAATATCAAGGAGTAAAATTTGGTTCAATAAGATAAAAATAATTTTTGGTGAATAGTAACTTTTTACTTTTATTTACCACAGCTAAAAGTAAATAGGGTAATTAAGGGTAAAAATGATATTATTATTACCCCAACAAATGTCCTAATTATATTGGATAAGTGTACTTCGACCAAAAACAACCTTAGGAATAAAATATGACCTTTTAGGTCCAATTGAATTATATTAGGACATTTATTATTATTTAATTTAAAGAAGAGTTAAAAGTGTTAAATTTAAAGTTTATTAACTAAACTATTTTTAATTTAGGATTATACATAAGATAAATTTGACTATAAATATTCATTAAAAAATAAAAAGATTTCCTACATCATGGTATTTTATTTATAATTTTTAGACATTAAATAATTAAATTTATTTATGACACAATGATGATGCAGTAATTACCTTATTAATGAAAGAATCAAATAAAAGGTATTATAAATATTAAAATAACTATAATTTCAAAGTTTTTATGACATCCACGAATTTTTAAGGTTGATATACAATGTTAGGGATAATTAAATGTATCTTGTTCGAAGTAATCAAGTTGTGATGACTTTCACAAAAACAAAATACCAAATCGTGTCAAAATTGACATAAATTAATATTTAAAACAAATACTATATTATTTGTTGATATAATATTCTTAAAAATGTATGGTTAGGGAAAAGGGATTAAATAATATTATATATGTAATTAATGAGATACTTTAGGTTATCTTGGAAGTTTAGAGTAAGTTTATTAACCATATATAGTAATAATACAAGAAGACACGGTAAAAGATAAACTATATAACTTAGAGTTAAATCTAAATGATAAGGTTTAAATGGTAACTTAAACTTGTCTAAAACCTATTGGTTGAGAGTATTTCGACCCATAAATACCTAAGGATCTAAATAAATTCATTTAGAACCATTATAAACCGAATATGATTGTATAATAAATTAATACTTTAATATTTTCCTAAAGTGACCATCACCCCTCTTATAAAAGGGAACTTCCCCTTCTCTCAAAATCACACCTCCAAAGCCATTTGACTTGGCCAAAACCTGCCCATATATCCTCCCAACTACACTCAATTCAACCTAGAGGCCTTAGTTTGATTGTAAAGCCAACCTAAGGAGATATTTTGATCAAATCAAAATGAAGAACCCGAAGAAGAGGTAATGATTTCACCACCCTCTTTCAAATTCCTTTCTTCTTCCAGTTCTTCTTTCTTTATTATTTCCATTATAAAATAATAACTCTCGTATCTTCTATATACTGTGATTTTATTATAAATATTTCACAACTATATTCATTATTCTATCCATATTATGAATGATAATGTCACCATGTGTGCGTATGTACGGCTTACCGTCTCCACGCTGTGGTGTAATTTGTTATTTAACACTATGTTATTTGGATGGATATAATGATGAGTAATATATATATAAATAATAAAAATAACATGATAATTTCTCTTTAAAATTAAAATACCATCCATTTCCACACCTTTAATGAAATGATATTGTCACCTGTGCGTACGTACGGATTACCGTCTCCACGACGCGATGAGATTCCTTTCTACATTCACCATTCATCGATGATTATAAATATATATATTACTAATATGTCTGTAATATTTGACATAATAATGATACTAGAGATATATATTTATATATATATATATGTTTGTACTTACATATATTTTATTCACTTAGTTCCATTCAATACGTTATGAAAACAGAAACAGCGTTTATACATACGTACGGACTACCGTCTCCATAAACGGTGTTTTCCATTTCATATATATGTCTATTATACATGTTTATATTCTAATAATATATGATATATAAATCATGTTTTATATTCTGGAAGTATTTAAATCATGATCTAAGTGATACAATCAAGAGTAACAAGTTAAAACATGTACGATAAAGAAAGCGATTATTACCCGAAATGTTAATTTTACATTGAAATTATTATTAAATAGGTAGTATAAAGTCATAAATGAATATTTTATGATATCATAAATATTAATATGGTTCTGTTATAATTTAATAACATACTACGGTGTTCATACAGGAGGTTAAACATTCCCTCGACTAAATGAAAGTGCAAGGTAAGGGGTTTTCATCTCACTCCTTATTCCTGTGAGATTCATGCCATATTTCCACTATTACCTTTTGTGTGGTGTATGTACTTCCCATAATTTTATTCTTTGTGTAATACACTTTAATTTATGTGTATTTACATATTCATTGTATAATACCTCTTTCATGGGGTGTATGTTTCGTAAGTTACCAAATTGGTAAGGGTTAATTTCACAATCTCTTTATTATCCGAGGTTGTTTTTACGTAAGTATCTAATGGGACATATTTATTATCCATGTCCATGTTTCATGAAAGAGTTTTCAAAGGGATTATTTTAATGCACTTTTTTACAAAAACATCATTTCAAATGTTTTAAATATTTATTCTTCTAAATCTTTCTCATTAATGTCCACGTCTTCAAAATTGTTTTTAAGGATTTATTTATATGGACATGAATGTTTTTAAAATTTTAATTCCTTTCAAATGTTTCAAAGTGGTATGGGACACTTTGATTCAAAAATGTATTTAAATTTATTCCTTTCTAAATTGTGTAAATTTTAAATGTTTTCATGAAAAAGGTATATTTCTCTCAAAGATTTTTACAAATCATTTTCATCTATGTCAACATAATTTGATGAATTTTAAACTTGTTTGAAGATGATAAAAATCTTTCATATTGTATTGAAGGTTTTGTGATATGTTTGACTATAGATGTGTTATTTTTATACCATTAATGGTTTAGGGATAAAGTATTTACATTTTGTATGCTAGTTTTAATACGAATGTTTATCTTATGTTTAAACCTTTTCATATGAGGAATGCATTGGACTTAGTAAGTGACGGGTGGAGCCCACTATAGCTCCTTGATGCATCGGTAGGTCTCATGAGACAAACTAGTGTCTTGGCACAAGGCCTTGAAAAAATATTATTTGTAGTCTTGGCACAAGGCCTTGAATATGTGGTTATGATAGTCTGACATTATGCATTCCATCAATATGGAAGTGGTTAGTGATATTACATGTGATTATTCGACTAGTATAATATCCATGTGAATAAGTAAATGGAATTAATTCATTTTATTTTTCCCATATTATGCTAAAGTTCAGGTTTAAAAGGCTTTTGTTTTAGTTATACATTACCTTAAATTTTTATGCTTAATTATGAATGTTTCCGCTGTATTATTATCCTTACTGAGCATCTGAGCTCACCCCTTTCTATGTTTTATTTTTCCCAGGATTCCAAGAAGTATATTGTTATTGATATTCAGGGTTAAGACAAGGGAATAATGGAATTCAAAAAGGATTATTTATGTTGTTTTTTATGTTATAAAGTGTAATGTAACATTCATATATGTAATCTATTTTCCAAGACTACTAAACCGATCGTTCCTTCAGGACTTAATTCCTTGTAATCATGCCAATGTATTAAAATAATGCACCGAATCTGGGTAACTGGGATCTGTGCATTATAGTTGGAATCAGAGGAAGTTTATAAATAATCTTGGAAGCTAGATTTAGATAAAATCTGATTTGAGCACATAGACCTAAGCTAGACTTTGAGGATTAGTATAGAAGAAATTCCTTTCATTTTGGTAATGTAGAGATTTTTTGAGTTTTCCAAGCAAATACATTCCTGTCTGGATACGAGCTGGTAGAGGCCGCTCTGGCAGATATGTACCTAGGGGTAAAACCAAAAAACACCGCTTTGAGCTAGACTCAAACGGGAACTGGTCCACGACAATGGGCCTTTCTACACACTTGGTTACGACACTCTCATGGGATCTACTTAGGATAATTCTCATTTTATTTACAAATAATTATGAAGGGTTTATGAGTATATACTTCCTGAAAGAAATCATCTTTATGATTATGGATTATATCCATAAACCATTCAATTTACGTTAGGTATTTTACAAGTTTGGAATTATTTCAATTCCTAAACTGACCTAGTTTATGCTATTGTATAGAAATGGCGCCCAGTAGAAGGAATGTGATCTCCAGCAATACATATGATCCAATAAGTAAGAAGGATCATATATTTCACGGTATTAAGCCATCATTTATAAGAGAAATAGTCTCCCATTTATTCTCAACATATGAAGAAATATTATCATGTGTTAATAAGATAAGAAAAAAATTCTTTGAGTCCTATGGCTTTGAAGGGAAGCAAGAGAAGAAAATGATGGAAGAGGGAAAGATGGATAAAAGGAAGAGGGAAAATAAGAATTTTCCCATATGTGATAATTGTGGGAAAAAACACCCTCGAACTTTCCTGAAGGGAATGGGAGTTTGTTATAAGTGTGGAGAAAAAGGACACCATGTACGTGACTGCAAGGGTAAGAAAAAGGTTTCAAATGTACAATGCTTCTTCTGCAAGGAGTTGGGAAACTACGCGAACCAATGTCCAAATCATCTGAGTATGCCCCAAATGATCCTATTAGATAATAATCAAGTTATGATACTACCAAATATTAGGAGGAAGGATTAGAGTTATTATTTTGTTATTAGAGAATTATTCCATTTGAGTGTTGTATCAACAATGTACTGGTTATAATAATTATGGAGTATATAAGGATTGTACTGCAGTACTATTTTATTAAGGACTTGGGATTGTGTGGAACCAAGAAAAGTGACTCAATAGTAGGTTAAATTTTTGGAAAATATATGGTTAAGATAAAGATAAACCATAATATGTTTCTAATACCGAGGTAGTGATTTTGGAATAATACATGATTGATTTGGATAAATTATATTCAATATTCTCGACTACCTTGAAACTGATTAATGATTTGTATATTACATCATTGTTGGAGTTTACAACATTTTTGGATAGAAGGAGTATATCCAGTATTCTATAAGGAATAAGAGATCATGAATGTAATCAATAACGTTTTATAGTAATTCAGGATGTTGTAGTGTTTTAAAAGAATACATGATGAAGGTGTTCACATGTTATTACGCGGAAAAAAGGATCTTCATTGTGTTTACCTTCCTTATAAATTTTGGACTGTGAGTTTGGATAGAAGTATTATGGATAATTCTAGTTTGAGATTATTTTTGGATTGCCATAAAAGGACAACCCGGAGGTCGGGCAGCAACCCGTCGCGTCCGACAAGGCCGCGAGACTTGAACCTGCAACTGAAGGGTGACAAGGGTGTATCACCTACCACTAGCCCACGTGATGTCCTGGATTGAATAATGTAGTTTTTTTTAAAACAAATTGGTAGATGAATTATAAATTCATTTTTTTAACCCTATACAAATAGGACAAAGAGAATATTATTTTTAAGTTCTAATATCTTTTAGAGTGAAAGATGAGTTTGTGGTAGAAATTAGTTAAAGGATGGGACTCTACTTGTCAAGTATATATTTTTCTTCTTCTCTTATTATATGAAGAAATTAATTCTTATACTTTAGTGAAGGGATATTAAAACCAAAAATTTGTTATCCTAATACCATATGTTTTGTTGAACCGATAGTATTTTAAATCATCATAGATTGATGAATTTAAGGCCCTCAATTTTACACTTGTTTTAGATTGATGACCTAAATCACTAACTATAAATATTTATGTTTTTCCTCCAATTATATGTCTCTAATTTCCACCAATTTTCTCCTAATCGAGATCATAATTTGGTGGTGACCCTTTAATTTCCATTTTCCTCTTATTAAGACTAAATTTTATTAACCTAATTTCTGATGTGGGTTTTCCCAAAGGTATTTTCTATTTTCAAACTTTTATTTTTGAAAAATAATTTCAAATTGTGAGAATGCAATTTATTGAAGGAGGGAAGAATATAACACCCCAAAATTTCATAGTACATTATTTCGTCAAAGTAATTCAATAACTTGCACTACACGCAACAGAGAGTTGTAGCGCACCATGACTTACCAAACTAGCCGTTCAAAAGCGGTTATGAATAGTATTAACTGAATTTTGAACTTTATATAATCCTTATAATTTTAGAATCCATATTATGAGTTTATTATACATAATTTAAGAACACATACATTTTTTCAGATAAAAGAAGTATTTTTCAAAAATTGCAATTTTACCGCCTTTTAATGGCGAACCCTTTTTAAATCCAATATTTTAAAGTTTTATATATTCAATTTGAAAAAAATAAACTTATTCTCTATAATCGGGACAAAATAATTTAGTTTCAATAAATTTTTGGTGTTTTTCTGATAACTTTCATATTTGGGTGAATAGTAAAAAATACTATATTTTAACTAAAAATAACTTTTTTAATCAAAATAATATATAGTGTTAATTTATACATTTTAATGGTTTGGAAGTATAAATATATTATATTTTTACCATTTAATCCAATGATGTCCATTTTAAGTAATTTCACTTTGAAATTGGACATAAACAAGTGTCAAACTTTTGATAGTTATTATTTCTTAAAAATACGCCTTTTGGTTTTGACAGCAGAAGTTAATTTTAAATTAATAAATACAACTTCTATGTTTTGAATTTGGTAAAATAGACTTAATTATTGAATTCAGAATATCAAAATTAGCTTAGGGTAAATTTTTTGCATGCTTTTGAAAACTTTTAATTTTTTATGAACAGTGAAAAACACTGAGTTATAGTTTAAAACTGAATTTTTATTTAAATAATTATTTATTTTTATTTAAATTTTTCTAGGTCAAAATAGATACATAATACCTATATAAGTTCAATTTAATTCATTATATTCAGTTTACAATAATTTTAGACACATAAAAATTTTATTGAACTTTTCACCGTCTTTTACCCACCTCCTAGGAGAATTTCTAAATTCACATAAACCTTAATTTTAACGCTTCTATGAGTTGAATTTTGAAAATATGAGAGACACGGTTAATATCAAGGAGTAAAATGTGGTTCAATAAGATAAAAATAATTTTTGGTGAATAGTAAATTTTTACTTTTATTTACCACGGTTAAAAGTAAATAGTGTAATTAAGGGTAAAAATGATATTATTATTACCATAACACATGTCCTAATTATATTGGATAATTGTAATTAGACCAAAAACAAACTTAGGAGTAAAATATGACCCTTTAGGTCCACTTGAATTAGATTAGGACATTTATTGTTATTTAATTTAAAGAAGAGTTAAAAGTATTAAATTCAAAGTTTATTAACTAAACTATTTTTAATATAGGGTTATCAAAAAGATAAATTCAACTATAAATATTCATTATAAAGATAAAATTATTTCCTAAATCACGGTATTTTATTTATAATTTTTATACATTAAATAATTAAATTTATTTATGACACAATGATGATGCAGCAATTACCTTATTAATGAAAGAATCAAATAAATGGTATTATAAATATTAAAGTAAATATAATTTCAAAGTTTTTATGACATACAAGAATTTTATATGTGACTATGATATGTTAGGGATAATTCAGTGTATCGTTTTCTAAGTAATCAAGTTGTGATGACTTTCACAAAAACAAAATACCGAATAGTGTCAAAATTGACATAAATTAATATTTAAAACAAATACTATATTATTTGTTGATATAATATTCCTAAAAATGTAAGGTTATTGAAAAGGGCTTAAATAATATTATATATGTCATTAATTAGACACTTGATGTTCTCTTGGAAGTTTAGAGTAAGTTTATTAACCATATATAGTAATAATACAAGAAGACACGGTAAAAGATAAACTATATAACTTAGAGTTAAATCTAAATGATAAGGTTTAAATGGTAACTTAAACTTGTCTAAAACCTATTGTTTGAGATTATTTAGACCCATAACCACATAAGGATCTAAATAAATTCATTTAGAACCATTATAAACCGAATATTATTGTATAATAAATTAATACTTTAATCTTTTCCTAAAGTGACCCTCACCCCTCTTATAAAAGGGAACTTCCCCTTCTCTCAAAATCACACATCCAAAACCATTTTTCTTGGAAAACACCTACCCATATATCCTCCCAACTTCACTCACTTCAACCTAGAGGCCTTATTTTGTTCGTAAATCCAACCTAAGGAGCTCTTTTGATCAAATCAAAAGGAAGAACCCGAAGAAGAGGTAATGATTTCACCACCCTCTTTCAAATTCATTTCTTCTTCCACTTCTTATTTATTTGTTATTTCCATTATAAAATAATAAATCCAGTATATTCTATATACTGTGATTTTATTATAAATATTTCACAACTATATTCATTATTCTATCCATCTTACGAATGATAATGTCACCATGTGTGTGTATGTACGGTTTACCGTCTCCACGCTGTGGTGTAATTTGTTATTCAACACTATGTTATTTGGATGGATATAATGATGAGTAATATGTATATAAATAATAAAAATAACATGATAATTTCTCTGTAAAATTAACATACCATCCATTTCCACACCTTTAATAAAATGATATTGTCGTCCGTGCGTACGTACGGATTACGATCTCCACGACGCGGTGAGATTCCTTTCTACATTCACCATTCATCGATGATTATAAAAATATATATTACTAATATGTTTGTAATATTTGACATAATAATACTACTAGAGATATATATATATATATGTATGTATGTATTTACTTACATATATTTTATTCACTTAGTTCGGTTCAATACATTATGAAAACGGAAACAGCGTTTATACATACGTACGGACTACCGTCTCCATAAACGGTGTTTTCCATTTCATATATATGTCTATTATACATGTTTATATTCTAAATATATATGATATATAAATCATTTTTTATATTCTTGAAGTATTTAAATCATGATCTAAGTGATACAATCAAGATTAACAAGTTAAAACACGTACGATAAAGAAAGAAATTATTACCCGAAATGTTAATTTTACATGGAAATTATTATTAAATGGGTATTATAAAGTCATAAATGAATATTTTATGATATCATAAATATTAATATGGTTCTGGTATAATTTAATAACATACTACGGTCTTCATACAGGAGGTTAAACATTCCCTCGATTAAAGAAAAGTGCAAGGTAAGGGGTTTTCATCTGACTCCTTATTCCTGTGAGATTCATGCCATATTGACACTCTTATCTTTTGTGTGGTGTATGTACTTCCCATAATTGTATTCTTTGTGTAATACACTTTAATTTATGTGTATTTACATATTCATTGTATGATACCTCTTTCATGGGGTGTATGTTTCATAAGTTACCAAATTGGTAAGGGTTAATTTCACAATCTCTTTATTATCTGAGGTTGTTTTTAGGTAAGTATCTAATGGGACATATTTGTTATCCATGTCCATGTTTTATGAAAGAGTTTTCAAAGGGATTATTTTAAGGCACTTTTTTACAAAAAACATCATTTCAAATGTTTTAGATATTTATTATTCTATATCTTTCTCATTAATGTCCATGTCTTCAAAATGGTTTTTAAGGATTTATTTTTAAGGACATGAATGTTTTTAAAATGTTAATTCCTTTAAAATGTTTCAAAGTGGTATGGGAAACGTTGATTAAAAAATTTATTTAAATGTCTTCCTTTCTAAATTGTGTGAATTTTAAATGTTTTCATGAAAAATGGATATTTCTCTCAAAGTGTTTTACAAATCATTTTCATCTATGTCAACATACTTTGATGGATTTTAAACTTGTTTGAAGATGATACAAATATTTCATATTGTATTGAAGTTTTTGTGATAAGTTTGACTATGGATGTGTAATTTTTATACCATTCATGGTTTAGAGATAAAGTATTGACATTTCGTATTCTAGTTTTAATACGATTGTTTATCTTATGTTTAAACCTTTTCATATGAGGAATGCATTGGACTTAGTTAGTGACGGTTGGAGCCAGCTATAGCTCCTCGATGCATCGGTAGGTCCCATGAGACAAACTAGAGTCTTGGAACAAGGCCTTGACAAAATATTATTTGTAGTCTTGGCACAAGGCCTTGACTATGTGGTTATGATAGTCTAGCACTATGCATTCCATCAATATGAAAGTGGTTAGTTATATTTCATGTGTATATTCGACTAGTATAATATCCATGTGAATAAGTAAATGGAATTACTACATTTTATTTTTTCCATATTATTCTAAAGTTCAATTTTAAAAGGATTTTGTTTTAGTTATACATTCCCTTAAATGTTTATGCTTATTTATGAAAGTTTATGCTGTATTGTTGTCCTTAATGAGCATCTGAGCTCACCAATTTCTATGTTTTATTTTTCCCAGGATTCCAAGAAGTGTATTGTGATTGATATGCAGGGTTAAGACAAGGGAATAATGGCATTCATAAAGGATTATTTATGTTGTTTTGTATGTTATAAAGTGTAATGTGACATTCATGTATGTAATCTATTTTCCAAGACTTCTAAACCGATCAGTCCTTCAGGAATTGATTCCTTGTAATCATGCCAATGTATAAAAATAATGCACTGACTCTGGGTAACTGGGGTCATTATGTTATATTAATTACCCGATTTACCCTTACCACGATGAAAATTATATACTTTGGTAACTATTTATAAAGGAAAAAAAATAAATGGGGTTGATATACCAGATTTATATATCTTGATTCCAAATATTGAATCCATTTCTTAAGATTTAATTTATATAAGTAGTAGAAATTAATTTAAAATAAAAACATAAAACGCAACAAAAAATAGTTTTTTAGAAAAAATATATTTTAAGTATAAAAATTTTTCTATACCAAATTGAAGTGTAAAATTCATTCCAAATACCATAATTGGATTATGTTTAATTAAAATTAACTAATGAAATTTAAAAAAAATCCAAAAAAAATTGATTATGTAAATACTTGTAAGGAAAATACTATTTCCGATAAAAATAATTATTTTTCAAAATTCATTAAAAAAGTAATATTTTCTAAAAAATACAAACAATTAACCATAATATAATTTTAATATGATGAATTAAAAAATTGAGTTCATTTTTCCAAAAATATTACTCAAAGTTCCAGTAATTCATTATAATATTTTCTCACAAAAACTAATAAAATAAATTTTTAAGAAAATGTATTTTTTGAAAAATAAAAATGACTCTACTAACAATTTAGTGATTATTTAATAAGATTTAATCAATAAATTTTTATTCAGTGGGATATTTATTTATATATATATCTTAATTGGGTTAATCCTATTCATACCTACTAATTTAATGGGTAGGTTATACTATAATAATATTTTATGGTTCGTTTAAGCTTGGTGTTGTGTGTTATCGAATATAGTGTTCATTTAAAATCTCAGGGTGTTACATTCTTCCTCCCTTAATAAATTTCAAACTCATAATCTCATATTAAATACTAATTCAAAAATGGGTGAGGGTACTTCTACTTCATTTCTTCCTTCATATCTAAAGTTTCCCCCATGTATTTATGGTTTCACCATAGCACTTTGACTAGGTGAGTGTATTGTTGTGTAGAAATATGTCTCTATGATCTAAGATCTTCATTGTATTATACTCATAATAGATATCATTTAAAAATTTTACCACCACTAAATTCAGTATATGTGATGGATTTGGTATGTACTTTCTCAAGATGGGTATGTGGAATATGTCTTGTACTCGATATAAGGTAGGTAAGAGTGATAGTTGATATGCCATGGATCAAATTTGATCATGAATCTCAAAGGATTTAATGTATATAGGACTTATATTACCCTTATTCAAAAATTAAATGACTCTCATCATTGGAGATATGTATATAAATACTTTATCTCTAACCTCAAACTTCATTCCTCGTCGAAAATTTTCAACATAGATCTTTTTTCAACTCTAATCATCCCGGATATATTTCAATGGTCTTGACCATTTCTACCATTTTAGGTCCCAAAATATTACATTCACCAAATTCAACCCCACATGTGGGTGTTTTACATCTCTTTATATAAAGGTATTCATAAGTATCCATTTGTATTAATGAGTGAAAGCTATTATTGTATGAGAACTCAACTAGAGGAAGATATTGATCACATCCTCCTTTGAAGTCCATCGATCATGCTCTCAAAAAAATTTCGAATGTTTGGATATTCCACTATGATTATCCATCTGTTTGGGGGTAATAATCCAAACTAAAGTTCAACTCAGTATTTAGATCATGTGAGATACAATTTCAATACTTGGAGGTAAATCTTGAATCTTGATAGGATGTAATCCATAATGGTGTTTCATATAGCCTCATCACTTATATAATGTATATATTAGTAAGTTAATTGAGTGATGAGTCCTCTCTAATTGAAATGAAGTTAGTAGTCACAATAATACAATCCACTAAAACCCATATAGAATTATTTCTTCTTTATATCTTCGGTATACTAGTTATAAAGTCCATGGTTATAATTTCCCATTTCCATGCAGGTATGGGTAATGGTTGAATCATCTCTTTGGAATTTTGCATTTCATCCTTCACTTATTGATATATTAGGCATTTAAATGTATATTTTTGTGATCTCATTCTTCTTATTGTCCAACCAATAGTGTTCTCAAAGATCTCGATACATCTTTATACTCCCTAGGTAGATAGAGAAGTTTGTGTTATGTGAATCACTCAATAGGTCCTTCTTTATATTAGAATTTGATAGTACACATAGTCGTAACCTAAATCTTACAATTCCTTCTTCATCAATTTTGAAATCTGAGGATTTACCTTTTCTTATAGCTTCCACCTTATTCTAAATTTCCATATCATCTCTTTATAGTTGAGAAATAATTTGAGAAAGGAATAATAATTTTCCTTCCTTTATGATTCCCATTTCTAACCTCTTCAAGTATAAAAATATTATATCCTTCTCAATTCTCAACATTTATAGATTTTTTGGATCCTTTCTACTCGTAGTATCTCTCATTTTGTTTTATTTATCACCATGGTAATGGATTAAGCAATCATAGTCCATGATTAACTTAAACCATCTACACCAATGCATATTAATCTCCTTGAATGTGAATATATATTTGAGGCTATTATGATTAATATATATTTCATACTTCTAACTATATAGATAATGCCTCCAAATTCTCAATATAAAGATCATTGCATCCAACTCAATATCATGTGTTGAGTAGTTCTACTCATTAATATTCAACTTCCGTGAGGTATAGGCTATCACATTATCATTTTTCATTAGTACATAGCCAAACCCTCATTTTAATCATTACTATATACAATAAAAAGTAATCTATTTATGGTCATCATTAGGAATGGTGTAGTGATAAGCCTCTTTTTCAATTCCTCAAATATCTTTTCACATTATGTAGTCAAGAAAAACATTAATTCCTACTAATTTATCATGGTTTTTAGGTTTTAAAATCGTGATATGTTTCTCCAAAATCATCATTAATATGCATCTAGTCTAAGGAAAATACGGATCTATACTACACATACTGGTATGATCCACTCCTCAATTTCCTTTATCTTATAAGGGTCCATAGATATCCATATTATGGTGATAACATGCCTAAATAGAGATACTCCATCCATCCAAAACTCACATTTACTGTACTTTGAATATGGCTTATCCTTTCACAGTACCTTTAGAATAATATAGTAGAATATCATCTCTAAATACTACCAAAAAAAAATTAAGGTAATCTCTAAATAATCTATTGATTAATTATAAAAATATTATTAGAGCATTAGTGAGTCCAAAGGGAATCACTATGTACTCATTGTGTCCATACCTTGTTCAAAAGGAGATCTTGGAAATGTCTTTATTATTCATTTTTAATTGGTGATATCTTGAATAAAGGTCCACCTGAGAGAAATATTGGGGCCTATATAGTTTCAAGAACAAGTAATTTACCTATGAAAATGTGTACTTATTCTTTATCATTATTTTTTTTTTGATCATGATAATAGATACTGAGGTGCATTGACTCGTCCTTCTTCTTTATTAAGAGGAACAATGTACCCCATAGGGAATCACTAGGGTAGATAAAACCCTTTTCTATAATCTCTTTTAATTGATTCTTAGTTCCTATAACTCAATGGTGGACATTCTATAAGGAGTCTTGTATATGGGAAAAGATCTAGGTATAAGTTTGATTGGTAAATCAACCTATCGGTAAGGAGGAAGACCAGGAAAATCTTTAAGGAATACATAAGTATAATCCCTCGTAATGGGAATATATTAATGCATTATTATCTAATTTATTTAAATAATTTGAGCCAGATATTCTTTCTCATAAGGCAATAATACCCACACTTGAGTGGAAGATTCCAAGGGATATTCATCCTCCTCCTTTCACTTGTATAGAATTAGAGGATGACGTGGGATGTGAAGAGGGATATACCTATTCTGATAATTGATGTTAGCTTTATATAAGGACAACCAATCCATGCCCAATATAGGATAAACATACACTTAAGAAATTAAGATGATTTTTTTTAGAAGATTCAATCCATAAATATTGACTGTGGAGGAGTTATATAATTGGGGTGCAATAATTTCTTTATTTTATATTCTCACAAAAAGCTCAACCCTGATTTTTTGAGGTTATGTTTGAATATTTTAACAAAAAATAAAAGAGATAAAATAATTCATAGAACCAGAATCAAAAAAGTAAGTTTACCATTATTAATTGAATAACTAGTATACCGATCACCACATCATTTTAAGAATCTACCTCATAAGTAGTGATAGCCTATGTCATTTTGTGCTCTCTTGGACTTGGAGGTTGTTATCATTTATTATCTCACACAACCCTTGTCTCAGAAATTAGATTTCCTAATTATCATATTCCTTGTAGTTGATACATCGTATTATAGGTTGAGTTTTGATATTATCATTATTTTCCTCCATTATATTAGTTGATTTATTCATCTCTATTTAGAATTGATTATCCTAATGCCCTTCTTTTTCACACTTGAATCATCTCTTGATTCCCTTCAGAAAATTTCTAGGATGTTTCTTCACACATTTTTTACACAATAGATGTTGGGTTATCATTCCTTCATGAGATTTATCTTTTGTTCCTATGAAATAAAACTCTATTTTACACTTTTTATCTCCAAATACATGATAAAAATAAGAGTCACAAATATCCATTTCTACCTTGAGGGAACAATGGAAAATATATTCATAGCTATCAAATTTTCAAATCCCCAAATATTTTCATAGACTTAGATATAATCTACTAAAGAAGAAGTATACATTAATTTTGGCATTGATGATGAAGTCAAAGGAACACTATGAAATCCTTGTGATGTTTTCCTCATATGCCCCAATAAACTCCCCTTCCTTTTTCTTCAGTCTGAGGAACTCCCTCTCCATTTTAATATAGAGAGTTCAGGGAAAATATTTATTGAAAATTATTTTCTTGAATTATTTCTATTCAAAGGAATAAATGTCCTCTTTAGACTTCATGTTCTTGATCAGCTTCCACCATTGATCGACCTCCCCCTCTACACAGTAAATAGCCAGTACAACTTTCTCTTATTATGAGCATTATAGTATAGATAATAAATTCTCAAAGGAGTTAATCCATTATTCCACAATAGGGGAACATAATATTCACTAAATTTGGGAGGCCTTTGTCACATAGAGGAATTTTCAACAACTTTTTATTTCTTAGGATAAGGATGTTATACTATATGATTCAAGTTATTGTTCATAGCATGAGTATTCTAATCTAGTACTACCATGAAGTTCCTATATCCCACTCTCATAAAGTTAGGAATATCATTAGTTAGATCATAACATTACCTATCACATTGATTATTGGAACTATTTATTCTATTTCCCACCATTAACTAAAAAACAATAAGATAATACTTTAAAAAATAAAAATACAAAGTGAAAACTTATGAATATAGAAGAAATAACTTATAAATGGTAAGTATATACTAAATTATGTGTACCTAGGTTTCAATCTAGGTTATCCATGGTAATTTAATTATTATCTTTTCTAAACTAACAATATATTAAATTCCTTCATAATGTTTCATAAAGAGTTTGTGAAATTATCAAAGAATATCCCCTAGGGGTGCAAAAAAAATGTGTAGTAAGACCTCTTTATGGTGCACTAGGTGACGATATAGTTAATACCCAATGTTCCCTTTTCATAGTAATTACCTTTAAAACCCCCATGTCACAGTGTCGTTTATTTTTTGATTTTTTAGAAATAGAGGGCTGAGTTTCATTTCTAAGTATTTTTGGCTCAGAACCTAGAGATTTTTAAGGTTTTCCGTCTATAAATGATTAAGGTGCATAGTTATAGGAAAATTAGTGAGACCTCCCTTCACAAGGAGCCTTCCCAGTTCATTTTGAACTATGCATGGTTTGTAATCATGGGTTTTGGATGATCAAGTCAAAAACATGTGGCCCCTAGGTGAAACCATGTTAGTTCCTTAGTGTGTCTAAGATGTGGTGTGTGAATTTTTAACATTTTTTAATTGTGAATAAAGGATGAATTTCAATTTTTAGTTTATGACATAACCATTTTCATGGATTTCGTACAATTTTTTAAACTATGCATGGCACCCTAGGAGGTCATGTAAGGCTTGGGGTGGTTTTGGAGTGATAAATGTGGTTTTTTTAACCATGAGGTCTCTCTGAAGAAATTTTGAAGCTTAAGGTTTTTGGGTGGTACTGGCGCCCACATGGTTGGCACATGATTTTCTAAAGTGTGTGACAAAACCATGTGAGTTTTCCAAGAGTTCAAAATTTTGATAAATTTCCAAATTTCCCTTTCAAAATAATAGGTATTTAACCCTTATTACCCCCATATGAGTCGGATAAACCTTGAGATCCCTTGGAGGTGTTCCAAATTCCTCCTCCCATGATTATTAGCCTTCCAATGGTATTTTCCAAGTGTAATTGAGGTTATTATCTCCTCTTTTTCCCTTATTCTTCTATCTCCCTCTCTTCCCTCTTGGTTTAGATTCCCCCATGATCCTTGGTTATCATGTGGCTCTATTTTAAGGTTATATGTGGATTTATTAATAAGGAACTATGTCTCTAGGGGTTGTAAATACTGTCATTTATCCTGTGAGTGCGGTATCGATTGAAGGTGACATGTTTTGGGATGTTTCAGCTTGATTCCTGCTTCTTTGAGGTAGGTGTTGCTATTTAATTGTTCCTTTTTTAATTTTAATATTATTGTTATTTTAAATTCATTTTTTATGAAAGTATAAATATATATAATATCCTTATGACGATTTAAAACCATTTTGGTGTGTTTTTGTGCTTGGTATAGTTAGTTTTTCAAGTTAATTTCATGTTTAATTGTTTAAAATATAATGTTTCATTATTCTAAGATTCTTGTGAAATGAATTATGGATTCAAAAAATGGTTTTCATGAGTTGAAATGGGTTTCAACCAGGTTTTAGTTTTCAATGAGTGAAAACAATGGTTTAAAAGGGAATTTGGTTTTGAATTGAGATGTGGACCTCAAAATGATTTGTGAACGGCGTGTCTTAATGAATTTAAATAGTGATTTGAAAGTTGTGTGTAGTTTTCCCCATGTGAAATGTCATGTATTCAGTTTTGAATGGTTTAATGGAAAATTTTTATCCCTTTGGCCTCACTTTGGATTTCAAAGAGGAAGAGCCTTATTGAAGGGTAGCTTTGAGACATTTAAAAAGGAATGGGTGATTTATTTGGACCTCTTAAAATGTTTTAAGTTGTGTTTTATGAAAATTGTGATGGAAATAATGGATTTTTCCATGTTTTATATTTTCAAAGAATATATCCCTTATGTAGGGGTGACTTTGAAATGATTTAAATGTTTGGATTATTTCCATCATTTTCCAAATGGTTTTTGGAAAGTATTTTATAAAATATTAAATTGCTTGGAATCCCAAGAATGGTTTGTTTTAAAGAAGTGGTTCTTCTGGTATTTTAGGAAAATGATTTTTCATAAATGGTGTGAGACCCTCTTAATCCCCTTTCTAATGTTTTTTCCATGTGATAACTTGTGATACCATGAGGGTATGCTTATCATTGATTCATTGTATATGTTTTTTATGATTGTTGTTCATGGGAATGATTCTATGAGGTTGGGAGGCGGTGTATGTGTTATTTTATTTTCTCACTCTCTCTCCTTGAATAAATAATTCCTAATTGTTCACACCTCTTTTGACTCAATATGGTAAACCTTGGGAAATGGGTTAAGTGGCCAAGACAATTGAAGCCCGAACCTAGGTTGGTGATTAGGAGTGTTTCCCCCTAGAGTGACTGAGATCATTGTGGTAACATTCCCCCTTAAGATCGGGTGTGCTCATGGGTGTTTGGGGATCAATATCACCCTAGTGAGGATTGTGAGAGCCTAGTGGGGATCCTAAGAGCCTAGGGAGGATGGTGTGATCCTCCAAATATTTTTAGTCATGTTATGTACTATAGTTTAGTCTAGGGTTATTCTCAGTCACACTAGTGCCTGTTTAGAGCCTATTTGTTTGTACCACGACACTGGAATCCTTTGGATAATTATAGGGGATCCCTATAATGATTCATTTGTATCCCTTATTTATTGGATTATTTCTTTGAACCTTGGATTCTTGTGTCTCATTTTATTATGCCTCATGATTTATATGTGGTTACTGCTTATAATGCTTGACTCGTGTGGGTTTTTATTTGTATCATTTCAAAAATGAGTTTTCAAAAAAGTGTTGGAAAACCTGTTTTGAAATTAAAGGCTCTTTTGTGTGAGTTATTTAAATTGGATTTCAAAAAAGGGATTTTATTTAAGGGTGGATATGGCCAGTGAAATATTTTAAGAAAACCACTTCATTTAGAAAAAATAAGTGTGGGTTCTTTTGATAAATGTTAATAGTGTTTTGTAGTTCTGAAAGAGAATTATCCAATGTATTTTTTTCTCAAAATATATGTGTTATGTTATACGAAAAAAAGGAAATTTTATTAAAGTGGTTTATATAATTGTTTTAATTTCCATGCATTATATGTGTGTGTGTGTGTGTGAAAAACTTACTTTGTAGATTTATTTTCAAACTATAATTGATGAATTATCTTATAAAATGAATTTAATATTTTCAATGGGTTATAGTGACCTACTATAATTTTTAACTCATGCCAATGTATTCCAAGTTCAATTTTCTCACTTAGATCCTTCATATTTATCATGGATGATTTGGGGTGAGTTGGGTGGTGATGGGAAACCAAAGGTAGCATTGAGTTGGTTTTAGGATCATCTCAAGTTGGTTAGTTTGTGGTTTTTTATTTTATGTTAGTTTTGTACCTACTTTGTCCTTCCTTCTTTTATTCCTTTGTTTATAGATTATGTTGATGAATATATAAATGTGTTGGCTCAGTGTGGTTAGTTATGTGCTATTATCATGCTATTTATTTATTTTGGTTCTAGAATTTATTTATTCCATTATTGTATATCTATTTAGGAAAAACCATTCCCATAGAAGTTCCTATGATGCTTACTCTCTTATTTCTATCCCATGGGGATTAAGAGATCCCTTTAAGCCTTTTAGTGAATTACGTCCTCTACCAATAGAAGCCTTAGATGGTCTGTTACACAATGGTATTAGGGATTTGGATTTTCTTTGATAATATACTTGAGATTATTATGTATCCAATTTTATTTGGGGATATCCTGGTATAAATGATATTAAGGTTTTCAGAGCTTGAGTGGTAAGGGTGGGAAGAGTCTATATAGCACTTTCCCACCTAGAACCTTAAGATCTTTTGGGTTATCGGGTTACAAATTATTAATTTAATATTTGTTTTTGGTTTTTGTTATTTTTTATGTGATTTACATTTTTGGTCCCCTTTTACTATTGAGTGAAATTGGGAACCACTCTTTAGCTGAAAGGATGGAGGAAACTCATTATAAATAGTTATCCCATATGGTTTGGGAAACCATGTGGAACATGTGTGGTTGAGTCTACTATTTTGTAAGGTGTTTTTCATATTTGACACCCAGTAACCCAAACTGTGGTGGCCAAGGCATGCATAACATGGTTCCTCCCTCACTATCTTATTTAAACATATATTTATTCTATATTTTTCCAAAAGTATGTTTCACTTGTTTGAGTTGTAATTAGAGAAAAAAATTCCCCTTTTGGAATGTATTTCATGACACTTTTCTTGTTTCTTGTGTAGTTATTATGTGCGCTTGGATTTTTTAAACCTTGTTTTGGAAAATAAAGGCATTTTTGTGAAAATTATTATTTTAAAACTTGGTTTAGTGAATAATGGTTTTGTGAAATGTTTCATGAAATTGGTGTTTCACCTTTTAAAATTTGGAAAATTAGGTTTTTCAAATGGAAGTTTTGTTTTTAAAAAAAAGTTTTGAAAGTATTTCAAAAAAGGTAAACGGGTTTCGAAAATCATTTTGGTTGCCTGATTTTCACAGTAGAAAGGTATTTTGAAGGGAATTTTTTATATTTATTTGTTTAGGAAATGGTTTTATTTTACTAATGTTGGTTTTTATTTTTTTTTTAAGTTGCATTGGATTGATTTTCAAGAAATTACTTGGTAGAGGTTAATTTACAAATTTCATGGAAAATGGTGGTTTTCAAAATAAAAGTTTATTTTGATGTTAATGTTTTGTGCCTAGATTGAGTGATTTTTGTTTTGGTTAGATTTCTATTTTTTAAGAGAATATCTTGGTTTTTTTAAGATGTGACTTGAGGTGGTTTATGTATTTATTATTATTGTCATTATAATGGTCAAAAGGGTTTCTCTATTTTCAGTGCCTATCCAAACCCCAAGTGGAGTGGTGGATGTGGAACCACCCTTGTGAGAGATCTTATGGATGTGCTTTCTATTTTTAGCCGAGTTTTTTGGGAATCAAAAGTTTTGCATTGTAATATGAAATTTTACTGATTTTAATCATGGTATGGGAAATTCATCTCGTGTAGTTGGGTTTTGTGGATGTTTTACCTTTTTGGGATGTTTTCTATGGATGACTACCTTTGGGATGTTTTGATGGATGATTTGAATGATGGTGAATGGAATGTGATTCTCTATTGAGGAATGTTTTACCCTCTCCATCCATCTTAGGTATTTTCTTGTGGGGATATGGGTGTCATTTTGTTGATCCTAATTATTAGGGAACCACTCTTAGTGATAGTGATTGTTATCTTTCATTTAGTTGATCCAAGTAGTACTCATTGTTTGTACTTGAGATAGTCCTTTGTGTATATAACTAAGTAACTAGGGTGTGTGACACACCAGTTTAGTGTGGTACACTAACTAGTTTTTAGATATGGTCCTTTTCTAGGATGCACCATGTGAGGATGGTTTGGTGCTTGAACCTAGTTTGTTGGTGTGTTTCGTGACCCAATGTGTGTTCTCTTATCATTTTTTTAGGATATTGTGGTTTTTCTTCCTTTTCTTAGGTAAGAATTGTTTTTAGTTGAGAGTGTGTTCCTCTTCTGGATGCTCGATTGTTTGAGGATACATTCTCAGTAGTGGTTTCTTTGGGATTCCATGTTATATGAACTCTAAATAGTGGATATAACATGTTAGGTCTATCGTTCTTTATAGGGTTCTTGTTTGGGGTTCTTGTTTTGGTTCTTCTTAGAGACATTTGGTTCTATTATGGTTTATTAGTTTTTTTTAGGATTTATGTTGTTTTCCTTCATGTATTCCATACTGAGTGGTTAATTTGGTTAGATTATATTGGGATCTTTAACTTTTTAATTTGAATTTCTTCCGACAAGGACTTTATGGGGGAGTGGCATGGTGGGGAGTTTACGGAACCTCCAATGTCTTGGGGTTTTTCTTTTTATGCTATTTTGATAAATGAAGTCCCAAGTTGTATTTCAATGGAGTTTTACCTCAGAACATGGAAATTTTTAGGTTTTCCTTCTCTTTATGGTTAGAAGGAAACCATGTGACCTCCCTTCATGAGGAGACTTCCCAATCATTTTGAACTATGCATGGTTTATTGAAGTGGGATTCACAAGGTTAAGTCCAAAATGTGTGGACTAAAGGACAAATTGTGATAGGTCATTGGTGTGCCTGATATATGCACAGTAATTTAATAAAGTTTGGTAAATAATTTGGTATGATTGTGGTTGGATCTGTAGTTTTTGAAAGAACCATTTTCATGGATTTCGCATGATTTTTTAAACTATGTGTGGCACCCCAGGATTAAATGCAAGGCTTGGGTGGTTCTAGAGTGAGATGCATGATTTTTTTTACCATGCATCATCTCAGGAGTAACTGTTTGGCTTAAGACTTTTAGGAGGCTGTGTTACCAGCATGGTTGGAGAAAGGTTTTCTTAACTACATGACCAAACCATGCAAGTTGTCCTGATGTTTAAAATTATGGTAAATTTCCAAATTTACCTTTATAAATAAAGATGATTTCACCCCTTTTATCCCCTCACCCACAAGATTTGGCTAACCCTTGGGATCCCTTGGGGGTGTTCCACCTCCCTCCTTCCTTAATTATTGCCTTTCTAATGGTGTTTTCCAAGAGAATTTGAGGTGAGTTTCTCCTCTCTTTTCCTCCTTCCTTCTCCCTATATTATCTCTTGGTTTGGATTCCCCAATGAACCCTAGTTATCATGTGGGTCTATTTTAGGGTTTTTGGTGGACTTAATGATGTTTTTTTTGTGTTTAGGGGTTTTATACATTGTTTCTTCTCCCATGAGTGTGGTCATCATTGAAGGAAACAAGTTTCGGGATGTTTCAGCTTGATTACATCTTCTTTGAGGTAGGTGTTACTATGAAATTTGTTCCTTTTGGAATTATAATATTATTATTATTTCTAAATTCCTCTTTTATGCAAGTATAAATATATTTGATATCCTTGTGATGTTTAAAACCATTTTGGTGTGTTTTGTTCTTGGAATAGTTGGTTTTTCAAGTGAATTCCTTGTTTTATAGTTTAAAAATTGATTTTTTTATAATTCTAAGCTTATTGTGAAAATCCTTATGGATTATTAAAATGGTTTTCATGATTAAAAGTGGATTTTAAACTAATTTTTGTTTTCAATGAGTGAAACAATGTTTTTAAAGTGAATTTGGCTTTAAATTGAGGGGTGGACCTCAAAATGATTTGTGAAGGGTGTGTTTTAATTCATTTAAAATGGTGATTTCAAAGGTTTTTGTAGTTTACACATTTTGAAATTCCATGGTAGATTATTTTAATGGTTTATGGAAAATAGGTGGCCCTTTGGGCTCATTTTGGTTTTTAAATAGGAATACCCTTGTTAAAGTGTAGCTTTGAAACATTTAAAAAGGTATATTTGATTTCTTTAGACCACTTAAAATGTTTTAAGTGATGTTTTATGAAAATTTTGATACCAATAATAGATTTTTCCATGTTTTTCATTTTCAAATAAGCAAGAACTTGTGTAGGGGTGACTTTGTAATCATTTAAATGTTTGGGTGATTTCCATCATTTTCTAAATGGTGTTTGGAAAGAATGTTATAAAATGTGAAATGTCCTAGAATCCCAAGAATTTTTTGTTTTAAAGAAGTTGCTCATTTTTTATTTTATTAAAATGAGTTTTCATAAATGGTGTGAGACCCTCTTAAGTCACTTTTGATTCTTGTGTTCCTGTGATAACTTGTGATATTTGGAGAGGATGTTTATATTTGAGGCATTGTATATACTGTTTATATTTTTTGTGTATGGGGATGATTTTTTGAGGGTGGTATGTGGTGTGTATATTATTTTAGATTCTCACTCTCTCTTTCCTTATGTAAATAATTCTTTCATGTGCACACCTCTTTGACTCTTCATGGTAGACCTCGGGAAATGGGGTAGGTGGCTGAGGAAGTTGAAGCCCTGACCTAGGTTGGGGATTAATAGAATTTCCCCCAGGATAGAGAGATCTAATTCTGGGAACATTCATCCTTTACAATGAGTGTGATCATGGGTTTTTATAGACTAAAAGAACCCTATTAGGGACCATGAGATCCCATTGGGGACCATGAGAGCCCAAGGAGAACCGTGTGATCCTCCACCTATTTTTAGTCATGATATATACTATATTTTAGCCAAGGGTTATTTATATTCCCTCTAGTAACCATTTAGATCCTTTTGGTGAGAACTATGACACTAGGATACTTTTGATCATTTTAGGTTATATCCCCCCACAAAAAAAATTCTTTTTCATATAAATCACTTTTTGGTTTAGTGAGAACCATGAACGTAACTAAGATGAAAACACCAAACAAAACAAATCATAATAAAACATGTCCATGAGCCTTATCCTAGACCAGAACCACTACAAAATAAGGAAAAATGGGTCATCTGAGGAATCCTACACAAGGATATACCCTCCCAAAAAAATAGGGAATGTGTCGGGAACCACCCATCTGATGCCACCCCATACGTGCCTCCATAACCCATCAACCCGCCTGACAGATCCAACCAATACCATCACTGCACTAGATCCACCAAGTCCAGTGTTCCCTTTCCACTGAGGGAAACCTCATCCCATACCTTGATTTTCACCGACCTCTTAATACTATCAGAACCCCTGACATTGTTTCCCTTATTCTTTGGTTGTATCCCATATTTCTTGGATTATTTCTGGGAAACATCGATGCTTGTGTTAAATTTTATTATTCCTCATAATATGTTTGGTTATTACTTATTATTCTTGAACATGTGGTGTTTTTTTCTTTCAAAAATTTGTTTTCAAAGAGGTTTTGTAAAACGTTTTTTGAAATTAAAGGCTCCTGCATGTGGGTGTTATAAAGTTGATTTCAAAATTGGGATTTTATTTAAGGGTGGATCTAACTGGTGAAATATTTGAAGGAAACCATTTAATTTATATAAATAAAGTTTGAATTGTTTTTATAAACTTTAATGGTTTTTTTATTCTAAAACAGATCTTTCCAGTGTATTTTATTTAAAACATGTGTGTTCAATTTTGGGAAAAAAGAGAAATATTATAAAAATATTTTATAGAATTTTTTTTATTTCCATAAATTATATATATATATATATTAAAATTTATAGAGATAATATTTTCATAATTTTTAATATGTATTTGGATGATTTAATATATTATATTTTAATGATTTTAGTGTATTTTCATTATTTTTGGATTTTTGGTGTGTTTTAGGGAAAAATGTAAAATTTCTTAATTCTCAAATTTTAAAAGATTTTTATCACTTCTGTATTTCTAGAAAACCTTTTAAAATATTTATCCAATTGTATTGATTAATTTTTTTAGGATTATTTTGTTCTTTGGATTCAACATCATCTCCTGGACCCAAACCTAATTTGAAATTATAAAGGATCAAAAAAAATTAAAAAATATTTTGGGATGATATAATGGAACCCACCTTAGTAAATGATGCATAAATTAGGATAAAATATTAAAATTGTAGTGATTCTAGAAGGAGACTCTAATGATCATATCAAAATTAAATTTTGTGGGGATATTCTCTCAGTAATGCAACCATTGAATGCGTCAAAGTGGAGTATGATTTATAGAATATTCGGCCAGAAAATGTGTGACTCATTAATTATATCATATATTATTGTATATAAGTTCAATGAATTTGAAATTTGGAGGGTCGATAGAAAATTAAATTTATCACAAATTATAAGAAAGAACCTTGACATCTTACAACCATCTGGTGGTTATAATAGGATCCAACCTCTGTTGAACATATTCTTGAGGATAAATTTTCTAACTTTCTTTTTCCCTATTTTATTTTTCTTAGTTTTGTAATTCCTTATTATTCCCCCTTATTCTAGGTTAAACATTACATTGAGGGGTAAAATTTTGAGTCATTTTGTAATTTAAGGTTTATTATTTTTTAATTCTTGAGATCTTATACTTTATTGATTGAAATTTATTTCTCTCTTCTGTGAAGTTACTCTCAATTTATAATATCAATTTTTATTATCAAGTATGATATTATTTGGTATTTGATTCTATTATTGATTTTTATTTGTTTAATGATCATTGTATACCCATTCTAGTTTCTAATTTATATAAGATTTAATAGGCCAGGGATTGGTGGTGAAGTACTTGATGATCTTCACAACATGTGTGAGTGGTAGTAGATATTCTTGATTGTTTGGGATAAACAAGACCCGATAAATAATTGACTATATCAATTCAGTATATTTTCTATAACTCTATCACACAAGGATAGAGATTATACTAAACTAAGATCTTGGAATTTTTTATCTCACTATCACAATTTGACTAATGTAGTGAGAGGCAGTGATCGTGGAATCTCACTTTAATGTGTTTAATAGAATAGGATTGGATGAATTTGAACTAGGATACATTGCATTGGAAAAACTGACCTCGACCTAATCACCCAACTCATATCACTATTTTATATAATATTAATTTTTAAAAAATAAATTTTTTTAATTTATTTCTTTTTGTTTCATTTCTTTAGTTTGTTTTCAAAATCAAACAATTTAAAAAATCGTAACTTTTTCCTTTAATTTTAAGGTGATAGGTTTATTTTTGTGCACTTTGATCTACAAACAACCTAGGTTGAACACTATAATCCATTTTAACTTAGTAAATAATTGTTTTTCTGTAACCCACAATAGGGACATGTCAAAACATGGAATCATTGCTGGGGAGGCATTGCCAACAATCTAATTCTGAAATTTTGTACATATTTTATTTTCTTTTATTTAAAAAATATCTAAAAAAATTTATTCATCCTGAGATTCTGGGAGTATAGACTTAATTATCTTGGAGGATTCATTATATTACACATGTCATGACATTCATGCATTATACTTCAGAGATTAACCTCCTTTTTTAGCTTGATTTTCACTATTTACCCACCTACCCACAGCCTCAAAGTCATTAGAACCTAATTGTTGAATCCCTTATGATTAATTTTTTATTTTTCTTTAAAATGTAGAGATGATATAACCAATTAAAGACTATGGTTAGGAGCATGTACTTAGGTTATGATCATAACTCCAATTTCAGTTTACCCTGAGTGATGATAGAAAATTCATTGTGAGGTAAATTACAAATGGGTATTGAATTCAAGGAACAGTTAATAGATTATAATTAAAATATTATAATTTGTTTAAAGAAATGATCCATAAGGCATGACTAATTTTTATGTAGTGAAGATTCTGGAGATTAACCTTTTCTACTTACACTTAGTTTTATTTAGCTAAAAATAATGATTGTTTCCTGTTTTAAAATTTTATTATCTTTTTGAAATCCCTTTTGATAACTTTTTTCTTGAGGATAAGAAATTGTTCAAGTGTGGGGTAATTTGATAATCTGAAGTCATATATACTTTTTTCTTTTATTTAGTTAAGTATTTTAATTTCTTTATTCGATAATGCGCTTGGTATGTGCTGAATTTTGTAGAAATGGGGCTTCTAAAAGTTCCAAAGGATAAAATTTGGGAAAAGATAAATATTGAACTATTACAAGTTGTGGAACCTCATTACACAATGTTTAATAGGGTTTTACAGCAACCAGAAAGTCATTAATAAATTCATAACTCAAGTCACGAAGATTGAAAGTAGAGAATATATCACACGTCAAGAGTGGAAAATACACATCATGAATCATTTAAATGATAAATAATCTCTGAATATATAGATGGAAAGAAGATACAAATTGTGAGTCAAGGATACATGATGTGAAAGTATCAAAAACTTCAAATATCAGATGCGATACACATGAAATACACGTATATTCAAAATCTATGGAGATTTAAATAGATTAGGCATTAAATGACATGAATCCCATTACACATAATGTAATTTTCTACCTATAAATATAGCAGTCATGTAGCATATTTGAGGATCTTTGAGATTAGAAAACTTATTTTTTTCATACCTTTATCATTCCCTTCGATTCCCTCTCCTATAAACACAAATTTATTTATCTCTTTCGTTATTTTATTTTAATACAATCATCATGGATTTTGTTTCAACATTGCCTTCATTCCTTTTCACATTGTCACCCTTGATCATCTTCAACCATTTTTGAAATAATGTTTCATTCATTTCCACTCTCATTTCAAGTAAGTAGTTAATTAAATTGTGATTTACATTTTGTCATCATGGTTTCATGCTTATCTCATTTAGTGAATCCAAATCATTTCATGTGTGTTAACCATTTAAATTTTATTGTTCTTATTATTTTTAGCATAATTTTTATTTTCCATTTTCTTGCACTTGAACTTACCATGAGTGGATAAACCACCCGGGGTAGGTGTTGAGAGCAGGTGTATCTAAACATAATAAATCTTTAATTCTCAATTTGGTAACCTTATGGGTTAGTAATCCTAATAAATAATCTTTATCTTTCCAATTCGTTCAAAAATCCCAGACCATGGGGTATTTGATTGAAAGGACCCTATCCTGATTAGAGTCAATTAGGTTATGACCAATAGCCTAAAATACTTTCTTCCTTAGAATCCTAGCTTAATTTATCTAGGTTATCACTATTTCCCAATCAAGGAATAGTTACCTATTAGGTAGAACTAGTTGATTTGAACAAAATCAACTAGTAACCTATGCTTGCTTCACAGCCTAAACCTTAGGATCCTACCAAGTTAGAATTAAGATCACCTTTTATATAGATACCTAAAATTGATCATGATCCCTCTCTTATTCCTAAAGTAAACAATAAAATATCTAATTATAGCATTCTCAAACTGAAACAACTTGAAAGGACTCCTATACCAAAAGGTCCCAAATCATTAATTTCTAGTGCCAGCTTCTTTCCCTATGGGATCAACCCCAGACATTATCTATACTACGCCCTTGTAGAAAGTGAATTTTGGGAAAACAATACAATTATAATCTGATCAAATCTCGCATAACTTCAATGACATGTGCATGCACAACACACATCCACTTGTAGTATCTAGACTTGGATGTGATTTATTAGAAACCACACTCTCTATACTTCACAAAACTTATTGGATATTTTCCTACAATTTGACTTATCCCTAGGTTTTTTTTTAATTATTATAGTCCTAATCCCTAAAAATAAATAAACCTTCCTCCCATACCAATTATAGTGACCCAATCCTTTTTACACATACTATTACTTGATTTTCATCATAATTATCCATTAAATACAAAACAAGGATTGAAAGGCCTACTATATTTGATAGATATGTACATAGAACATAAAAATGAAAATAAAAAGTACTTATTTAAATCTCCATAATAAGATACTAAATACCTTTGAGCTCCTAAAATGTCATGGGATAATGTGAGGAATACATAAAAAAATGCAGTGAGCTAAAAATCCTGGAAAGGGAATAAACATGGAAAGTAATCATAATGTGTAAGTCAAAGGTATAACATGATATATAAAAAAGATAAGTCTAGTGAATAATCACATGGAAGAATATCATAAATAATAAAGTATCTGAAAATAATAGAAACATAGGAAATTTAACATCATCACAAAACATGACATAAGCAAAAGTCAAGGCTAATTGTCAAGACAACATCACATAGTGGATAGAGTGTCATTGTGGATTAATACAATAAAAAATATATCAACAGAAAAAAAAAACATTAACAAGTTCACATAAGATCTATCTGGGTGCACCCATGATAACATGTTCATGATTATGTGTGCCACAAAAGGAAATCAATCATAATACGTAATCATAAGAATTACCCATATAAAGGAATGGGTTGCATAATTTTTCCACATATTATAATCAAAGGAATTTTATTGAAGATTACAAAGATAATAAGGAATTAAACATTAAATAGGTTTTTATATAAGTACATAATAATAGGTATCAAAATAAGGTATTCATTTTAGAATAAAAACATTAAATGGGCGTTATATAAAAGTATTATGTAATAAAAAAGTTCCCCTTAATATGGTTTGATTTTATAGAAAGAATTTGAGAAATAAACTTATAGAATGTATTTACCCATAAAATGAAATTAGAATGAGATAGGTATATAAGTAAGAGACATATATATATAATTTAGAATAAATCCATAGCATCATAGAGATATAAAATGAGTTGGAGAGAGAATGGTCATATCCTGAAGAAAAAGGGTGGTTTAGAGAGATCCCTTACCTTAAGTATCATCTTTCTTCATACAAATTAGAAACTAATTTATGATAAATATATATTTATTATAATTTTATAACAAAAAAATACTAATATATTATTTTATTATAAAATCTTACCACCCATTTATTAACAATTATTTTATAAAATTGTTGTTTTGGGTGATAACTACTCCGTTTTTCATTGATGTTTTTTCTTGGAAGCCTCGATATTTATACTGTAATCATGGTTCCATTATCTCTGTAATTTTAACCATGATATTAATATCATATATATTCATTATATATGTAAATATTTATAGTAATCCATAAAAGGTAAAGATAAAAAAATGAATTATACCTTTCATGGAGACGGTTGATTGTACGTACGAATGAATGTTGTTTCCATTTTGGATGGATGGAACAAAATAAAGGTAAATAAAAATTAAATTTTAAATAAAAATAATATATATTTGTTAAATCAAATATTATAACCATATGTGATAGGTGGTGATGGAAAATTAATTACATTAGTTCATGAGGCGATAGTCCAACATACACATGAACAGCGATTTTGTTTCCCGTTTAATGGAAGAGGAGAAGGATATAGGTGATTACATTAACATAATGACATATCAGTATATGAATGATACAATTTTTATTATTTAATAATGTTTTAATAATACTTTAAGGAGGTATAACAAGAAATAAATCTAAAACATTCGGTTAAATACTACACCTATTCTTTGGACAACATCCTTTTCATTACACCTTAAACCCTCTAAGGTTGGTATTATACCCAAAATAAGACCTATAGTATGTGGGAAGGTATTTAGGTTAGGATATTATTAAATAAAATACATTTTTAAGTGTGAATAAAAGAGGATAGGAGGGTCACTTTTATAAGTGAGGGCAGGTACCCTCTTGGAATTATTAAAAATATTAAATTAATATAAATTAATTTTCAGTGAAAAAAGGATCCTAACTAATATAATTTAAATATGGGATAAGTATGGGTCTAAATCCTATAATACAATAAATTTTTTACAAGTTTATATTATTTTTTTATCTTGGTCTATTTGTTTTAACTCGTGTTAACCCTTTTTGACAATTATCATGATGAAGAAGTTTTTTACTCTTTAGGGGTCAATATAGTTACTATAAAAGAAAATTTTTCCAATGAATGGACCATAGTTGATATTTTAAAACATATAATAATCACTTGGATTAATATAATATTTTTATTAATTTTGAATAATTTAATAAAATATTATTTATTATAAAATAACATTAATCTCATTTCTGGAACTATTTTTTTAATTTGACTTTGAAAACAACATGAAAAAAAAAGGAATTAAATTATAATATATTAAAAACACTATAATATATATATATATTATCTAAAAAACTTTTGGAACACAATAATTCATTCAAATTATATTACTTTCAACATTTTTAAAACCATTTATTTTATTTTTCTATTAATTGAATAAATGTTATGTCAGTGTTACATAAGAATTTAAGGTAATTATTTCATCCCTAAAAATTAAAAATAAATTACCATGACAATAAAATTATTTATACTTATAAAATATATTTAAAATTGAACAAAATTTTGTCTTTATCAATTTTAAAAAATATTATTGATATTAAAAGCAAAAAAGTGACATTTTTTACTTTATCTTTTACTTAAAAACTATAAAGGTAAAAATCAAAGACATATGGCACAAATTTGACATGTTTTATAGAAATTTATTTAAATTTATGAACTACACTCATCCAATAGAATAAATTCAAGTGTTATTCTCATATTTTAGTTCTTATCATATTATTTTTAACCTTAATTACCTGATTTACTATTACTATGGTGACAATTATTTACTATGGTTACTATTTGTAATGACCAAAAATAAAAGGGAAATATTTACTAAATTTGAACCTCTTGATTCCAAATATAGAATATGTTTTTCAATATCTAGTTTTTATAAGCGATATATATTAATTTAAGATAAAAACACAAAATACAACAAAAATTATTTTTTCAGAAAAAAGTCTCTTAAGTATAAAAAAATTATACCAAATTCAATTATAAAAAAATTCCAAAGAACATAATTAGATTATTTTTAATTAAAATTAACTAATTAAATTTTAAAAATAATCCAAAATATAATTTTACTGTGTAAATATTTTAAAATAAAATATATTTTCCAATGAAAAATTAGGAATTTTCACTATTTTATAAATAAAATATGTTCATAAATATCCCAAAAATTAACCCTCAGCTAATTTTAATGTCCAATTTAAAAAAAGAAGTTAATTTATCAAATATATTTTCTAAAATTTTCAGAAATTAATTATAATATTTTCTCATAAAAATAATAAAATAGTTTTTGAATAAAATGTCTTTTTTTAAGAATAAAATGACTACTAAAAACTGAGTGATTATTTATTAACCATTAATAAATAAATTTTAATGTATTATGAAATTTTTTATATGTTTTATAATGTGGTTAATTAAATTTATACCCTCTAATTTAACAGGTAGGTTATACTATAATAATATTTCATAGTTCGTTTAAGCTTGGTGTTGAATGTTATCGAATGCAGTGTTCTTTTAAAGTATTGGGGTGTTACAATCATATAATGAGATATATTTGACTCTTATATGACATAAATAAAATTTCACTAAATTTGATACTATTTTATAATAGTTTTAATAACTTCTTTGTTATCACACTCTCTTCGAATGTATAAAACAAATTTATTTGACACTCATTTCATGCCAACAATAATTATTGTAAATTATGTGTTGGGAGTAATGATTGGACAATGAAATTTTGGTGATTATTTCATACCTTCTATTTAATATTATTAAAATATTGTTGGATGATTCAATGTTTTTTTTGACATCACATGGATCAGCTCAGAATGTTCTTTGGAATTTTCTTCTTGTTCTACATCCTTATAATCTTTTTATTGTACAAAATTTTCTTCATCCTCAGATTTTTCCACCATAAAATATACTTCATGTAGAGGAATATCCCTAAATACTCCAATATCACTATGATATTTCATGGGATAAGGATATTACAGTGTATCCTAAGGCTATGATGGACCAATATCCATTGAAAAAGTAATATATTCAGCAATATATATAGTGACATAAAACTCCATCATTTTATATTCATATTGGTACTTAACCAGTTAAAATACATGTTCTGAGGCCTCGTTATAAATAATTGGATAGGTTATATTTAATACCCTATATTTATATTATATATATTTATATATTTTGGAATGTATCACTTTTTTAACCATTAGTTTTAACTGTTGATGAATTCTTATCTGAACAGCTTCCAAGGTTGTAAACCCCAAAACCATTACAATAATTTCTAGTTTTATACTATAACTAACTCCATGTTTGGTGTCAATTATTTTACCATTTCAATAATTATATGAATACATTTTTCATCTCTAATAATTATATTTTTTTAACTATATCTAATCAAAGAATCATAATATTATATTAAAATATTTAAAATTTTCATTTTAATTATGGGTCTTCTAACTAAAAATATATAAACATACTACTTAGTGTGATTATGATGAATATTAATCCTAAAAATAATATCATAAATTATGGTTTGTAAATATCATGTAAATCATCCAAATAATATCCCTCAAGATTGTCCCACTTTGTGTGTAGTTAGGCATATTTGATGTGCACTGAGTGAAGATCGAATTAATACCCAACCAACCTTTTTCTGGGTTATTACCCAATTTTTCATCTGTGCTAGAGTCTACATCAAATTGTATGTGTTTGGATAGTGATTTCATTTCTAAGAAACCAGACACTCTTTACTTTACAAAAATTTTAGGATGTTTTGAAATATTTAGACTTATCCCTGGGTTTTTAACTTATGTTTACTATCCTAAATTTCATAAGTAGTCAAACCTTTCTTTGATACCAACTATAAAGTACCGCCTTTTTGATACATGATTATTACATCTTTGTCATGATAAAAACATAATAATAACATAATCCAAAATTTAAATGATTATTACATCTTTGTCATGATTATTGAAATGATGCAATATACTAATAGTAAACATGTAATTAAATAATAGAAATTTTCAAATCATCGAATAAAACATCAAAAATTGAAACATTAAACAAATAACAATACATTAAATTTTATTAAACATGAAATTAAACATACTTAACTAAAATTAAAGATTTAATTTATTAATATTTATGATAATTACACATGCGACTTAATAATATTCTTAATAAAAAACATTATAATGATAAATAAATATGGTTTCATTATGATAACATGTTATAATACATTGTTAATAATAATAAACATACAATTTGATAATATTTATAATAATTAAACATGTAATTTATTAATATTATATAATTAAAATGTAACTTAATAACATTACAAATAAAAACATTATACAATTAACTATTGAATTATACTAATCATTAAATGTGAAACTTCACATTAAATATGTGAATTTACACTAAACATTCAAATTTAAAATTTAAAAAAAAATAATATTAATAAATATATAAAACCAAGAAAAAATGAATACCGAAAAATATTAAAGTCTGAAAAACTTGAACTCCTAAAGGAGCACCTTGAAAAAACTTTTGACTGGTTGACAGATAAAAGGTAGATAAAAGGTAAGTGAAAAGTAGGAATAAAAAAATTGAGTGGGGTTATTTCCTTTTATAGGGAATCTTTGTAGATAGAATCAATTAATTTTTCACTCTCCACCACCAAAGAGAGTGTTAAACGATTTGGTTCTCTCAAAGCAGGTTTTAAGAGTACTTATAAATTTATCATGCTTAGAACTCATTCTCAAAAATTCAATAAATCTCAACAAAATAAAAAACCATTTTAAAAATGACACAAAAATGTGATTGAAAGTGATAAGGACTTTAAGATAAATATTTTAGGTTATAATTTATTATTATTTTTAAACAATAATAAATTATATTAAAAAAATAAAAAATTCGGTTGAAAAAATAAAAAGCAATTTTAATTTGTTTGTAATGTATCACCCATGTGATTTCATCCTCTCAATTAGCCAACTAAAATTTAGAATTAATTTCATTTATAGGGTGTTAACACATTTAATCTTTATACATGGAATAAGATCTACTGGATTCAAGTTAATCTAATTTTATAACATATTTGGTAATTTACAAAGTGATTAATCTGTGTGAGAAGCCCATTATTTTTCAATCCTGGCAATTTGGAGCAGCTTGAATGTGATTGATGGTGGAATCCAAGATTTTTTGCTGATGAGGAAAATAACACTTTTAGAGGATGCCAATAAACCCATTATTGGACTCGCTATAACTATTAGCAATCATAGCTTCTTTAATGTGGCTAATGATGGGTTTTGAAATTTTTTATCGATGAGTGAAAATGCAGGAACCAACTGACGAAGCAACATAGTAAGGCAATGAAGATGGGTGGATATAGTCGATGATTAGAGCTTCTCAAAAAAAGTGTTGAGGGGTAACACATATAGTTTTATATAGGGTTCCGTCACGATTATTTATATCTATGAAGTAGAGAAGACAATGTGTTTTGAAGAAAATGTTTTTTTATTTTGTTTTTTGTTTTTTCATAATATTTTTGGATAATAATGGACTAAAATAGTCAGTTTCTTTTTTTTGTTTCCCTAATATTCTAAGATAATTTCATAAATCATCACGTAGATAGATAAAGTTTTTTTCTGTTAAATGTTGAAATATTTGTACCATCATTATGTGATTGTAGTGATGATATAGTGGAAAATGGTTGATGTTCATGTAATCAAAAACCTGTAATAAGGATGTGTTTCAAATATATTACTAATGCCTATGAATTTATTGTTTCTTATAGTGGTAGAACTAATTTTTGTGTGTGCCAACAATATGAAAATAAGCGTAAGATGGATATAATAATATTTATCTCAACTCTTTATTCTAATAAAATAGAAGGGAATAAAATTATTATAAGAATGAAATATCTATCAAACATGTTAATGAAGAGGAAAGGATATACTATTATTCTCATCTGGTGGTTATTAAGTTACCATGTGGGAAATATTTTTGTAATTGATTTGTAGAAGAGAATAATCATTCATTTCATTCTACCGAAACTTCTCATTTTATGATATCTCAAAGAAAGGTGATCAAAGTTAAAGTAATATAGCTGGAGGTTAACTATTTGGAGAGTATTAGACTAGTTGATTCTTTCTATTTGGTGGAAATTTATGCTGGAGGTGGAGAAGTTTTAGGGTATACCCATGTGGATGAGATTAATTTTTTTATTCAAACAACAAATGGATTTGGTTTTAGAGAACATTGGTATAATGTTTGAGTATTTAAAATTGAAATTTTAGGAAATTTATCTTTTGTGTATGTTGTTCTATTTGATATGTGTGAGATGATTAGAAATGTAATTTTGGATGACACAAAAATGAAGGTTTACTTTGAATAGTTATGAGATTTTTTTTTCTTTTATATGACATTCTGTACAAATAGGGAATACATACCAAGCTATTTTTGTTGGATTTAATCATTTAATGGAAACTAAAATATTTGGTGTGGCATTCACTAGTGTAGAAACTATTTAAAACGATACTATTTATAACATTAGTTTTTAAAAACCAACATTATAAATTGTATTTTATGTCAATTATATAATAAATGACATAAAATATATAGGTTGAATTTTTTTAACATTTATTACTTATTAACTGATGTAAAACACATATTTTCTACATCAATTAATAAATAACTATTGTGAAAAATCTTTAAAAAAATATGTGTCTAGTGTGGCCTCTTATATCATTTCACTCACTCGATATCTCTTGACTTTTTCTCATAAAAAAAACATAACTCATGATTCGATGATCATCCCTATTGTTTTCATCATTGTTTCCACTGTTATTGGCCTCATTTGATTATTATTAACTTTATCTTACTCTATTTTTTCTTATCTGTTAAATCTCTGTTTTTTTTTCATTTTTTTATTTTTTTATTTTTTCAAATTTTTACCATTTCCTACTATAACGACCTATACTTTACATAAATTGTTAATATTTCAAAATTTAAGTACACTTATTACAACATATAACAAAACCATGAAAGTAATGTATTGGTATAGTGTATTTAGAAACTGGGAAACATAAACAACTGGTTCATAAAGCATCTACATTGTCTCCCATTTATTTCATCATATCTAGAGTCCCTTTTGGCATATCCTACTTAATAACCTTATTCCTGGCCTGGGGAAATAAAACATACAAAATGGTGAGCTCAAATTCTTAGTAATGGTAAAAAAATAAAAATCAATCACATCATATTCATAAGAACATAACATTTTGGAAATATTAACCTGGAAAAGAGATCATAATTTCATAACATGGGATAAATCATAGTAGTGAAATGTAATCCTAATAATCATAACTTAAAACATGAAACTTTGTGGAATAAACACATAATCATAGAAAATCATTTCTTAGTAGTCAAGACTCATATCCAAGACTATATTAGTGGACAAAGTCCATTTCTGAACCAAGTTTACTCCTCGTTTCAGTCCTGTTTCACTGAACCGTATTAACCTTCTATTCCAGCCATGTCTATCCCATGAGATATAAATCTTTACCCCATGAATTTTAGGGAGATATAGGTCCCACCCATCTCATAATGAAACCATTCTTATGTGTGCCACAAAATCATAAATCATACATCATAGCATAACCCATGTAATAAAAATGGGATTCTTAAACATCATGCCACTATAAGATAAAAGGACATCATAAAAATAATATCATAATAACATAATAAAATAAATGTAAAAATAGGGATAGAAACAGAACCCTATATTATCTTATATGGAAAATAATTTTGATAAAACGCTTGAACTCCATTCTTGAGGAAAATATCCTTTCTAATTCAAAAACATTTTCTTTTCTTATCATGTCATATAATTTTAAAATAAAAGAATTTGATTAAAAATAAACTTGAAAACTTGTAAAGTAAGCTTCATGGAAATAATTTTCTAAAAATCCATTCATGTAGTATAAGTTAAAAAAACATTCTTCTCGTACTTTCCAGAAAAGTCAAAAAGTACCTCGTATGAAAAACGACAAAAGATTCCTTTCATATATTTTACTAAAAACTCACCGAAGGGTAAAATTAGATTTAAAAAAAATTAGGAGGATAGAAATAATATTACATATTGTAGAAACAAGGATGTGGATGATAAATATTCCCCAGTAATTTCTGAAGTAAAAACAATCTCGGATAAAAATTGAGATTGCGATATTTTCCCTTACCTTAGGTCTGATTTGCTTCGTACGTGTCCGAACCTCATGTATAATGATTTAAATAATGTTATTGACTTATTCCAGAATCATACTTATTTTTATGATATCATATATGGTCATATTCTTAGCTTCTTTTTAGTAATATTTCATTGCTACTTGTTATTCGGGTGTTTATTACTTTTTGTTCTTATGCGTGTTTTGTCGAATAAATTCTTATTCTTATTTTTAGGTTATAGATACCTCATTTACAGAATTGTATTAGTTTAATATATATCATATTCATTCATTCAATTCATAAATATAATCATTATTCAATGAAGATCATGTAGAACGAGTCGCATCACATCGTGCAGACGGTATTCCATACGTACGCATGAGCGATGATATCGTTCCCATGATCGTGGAATTGTATTGGAGTGTATGTATACTATTTCAGAATAAATATAACTTTAAAATAATCTTATATAGTTATTCTTTACACCATTATACCCATCCAAGTAAGGTGGTGGTGGAAAATAGATTACACCACAGCGTGGAGACGGTATTCCGTACGTACGCACGCGCGGTGATTTCGTTTTCCGTAGGATGGATAGATGGTGAAATAGGGTTGTTTCATACTTATAATAACATATCATTATATTAGTGATACTTATGTTATTACTTCATAATGAAACAACTAAATAAGAAGAAGTGGAAGAAGAAATAAAGTTGAAAGAATCGGTAACGGACATTACCTCTTCTTTTAAGCGCCTCTTTGAGAACTCCTTTTAGAGCACTAAAATTGGCCTTTGAAGAAGACCAAGACCTCTATGATGTTTTTAGGGAAGTTTAGAAGATAATTTTTCATGGTTTGGACAAGCTTGAAGGCTCAAAGTGGTGTGAGGAAGAGAGGGATGAGGGGCCCTTTTATAAGGGAGGAGAGGGGCACCTTAGGAAAAACTAAAATTATTATTTTATTATAAAGTCATATTCGGTTTTTAATAGCTCCAAATTGATTTATTTAGAAGATAAGGTGGGTATGGGTCTAAATCCTCTCATCCAATATAATTTAGACAAGTTTAGGTTTCTATTTTAACTTTATCATTTAGATTTAACTTTAAGTTAGATAATTTAACTTTTACCGTGTCTTCTTGTTTTCTTATACTATAAGGTTAATAAACTTACTATAACAATCCAAACGAATCACAAGTTGTTTATTATTAATATATATAACCTTATCTAAGTCATTTTTCCGAAATTTAGATTTTTAGGAATAAAATAACAATTAATAATATAATATTTGTTTTAAAAACTATTTTATGTCAATTTTGACACTATTTGGTAATTGATTTTTTTGAAAATCATAATAGAGAGATTAGTTTGCACAAAGTTGATTAAATCAGTACTAATATGTAATATTAACCTAGAAAATTATTTTAATTCATAAAAAGTCTCAAATTACATTTATTTGGGTATTTATAACATCAATTATGTCAATATTTCATTAATAAGATAATTATTGCATCATCATTGTGTCATAAACAAATTAAATTATTTAATGTCTAAAAATTACAAATAAAATACCATTATGTAGTAAATCCTTTTATATTTATAATTAATATTTATAGTCGAATTTATCTTATGTATAAACCTATATTAAAAATTATTTAGTTATTAAACTTTGATTTTAACTATTTTAACCCTTCTATAAATAAATTAATAATAAATGTCCTAATCTGATCCAAGTGGGCCTAAATGGTCATATTTTATTCCAAAGGTTGTTTTTGGTCCAATTACACTTATCAAATATAATTAGGACATGTGTTAGGGTAATAATAATAACATTTTTACCCTTAATTACCCTATTTACTTTAAACCGTGGTAAAAAAAAGTAAAAAGTTACTATTCACCAAAAATTATTTTCATCTCATTGAACCACATTTTATTCCTTGATATTAACTGTGTCTATCATATTTTAGAAATTCCACTCACAGAAGTGGTAAAATTAAGTTTTATGTAAATTTGCAAATTCTCCTATGAGGTGGGTAAAAGACGGTGAAAAGTTCAATAAAATTTTTATATATCTAAAGTTATTATAAAATGACTCCAATGAATTACTTTGAACTTATAAAGGTATTATGTATAAATTTTGATCTAAAATAAATTTAAATAATATAAATAATTATTTAAATAAAAAGTCGTTTTTTAAATAGTAACCCAGTGTTTTCACTATTCGTCCAAAATTGAAAGTTTTCAGAAAAATACCAAAATTTTACCCTAGGATAATTTCGATATTCCGAATCCAAAAATGAAGTCCATTTTGAAAGATGAAATTTAAAAAATTCCAAAAAGTGGGTATTACTACTCATAATGGCTAGTTTTAATAATATTTTAATAGCATAACGTTGTTTAGTGAAACTCGGTATTGCGTACGACGCAAGCTATCGAGGAAGGTCACGATTGCATGTAAATAAATCCAAGATAGTGTTGTGTGTAGTGAAAGATTCCTTTTATGATTTATATGACATAAAAACAAAATATTTCTCATAAAAGTCTCGGTTGTTACATTCTACCCCCCTTAAAATGAATTTCGCCCTTGAAATTCGTCACTTTGTAACAAACAGATGAGGATACCTCTCCCTCATCATATCCTCAAGCTCCCATGTAGCTTCCTCTAATTGGTGGTTCCTCCATAAAAATTTCACCAAGCGAATGGTCTTGTTCCGTAGGAATTTTTCTCTACGATCCAGAATATCTATCGGTTGTTCTTCATAAGAAAGATCTTGCTCCAGCGGTACAACTTCTGAGCTGAGTACATGTGAAGGATGAGGTTTGTACTTTCTCAGGAGAGATACATGGAACACATCGTGAACTTGAGAGAGATTTTGTGGAAGCACCAATCGGTAATCTACCTTCCCAACACGATCCAGTATTTCGAAAGGACCGATATACCTAGGGCTCAGCTTTCCCTTCTTTCCAAATCTCATTACTCTCTTCCAAGGAGATATTTGTAAGAACATTTTATCACCCACTTCAAACTCTAGGTCTTTTCTTCGGTTGTCATCATAACTTTTTTTTCGACTCTGAGCTGCTCTTATGTGTTGTTGAATAGATCGGACCTTTTCTTCCATCTCATCAACAAGATCAGGTCCTAATAGCTTTCTTTCCCCAATTTGATCCCAGTAAGTTGGAGTCCTGCATTTCTTTCCATAGAGAGCTTCATAAGGATCCATCTGAATACTAGAGTGAAAGCTATTATTATAATAAAATTCTACCAAAGGTAGGTGTTGATCCCAACCACCTTTTAAATCCATAGAGAAAGCTCTCAATATATCTTCTAGAGTTTGAATTTTCCTCTCAGACTGGACGTCTATCTGAGGATGATAACGAGTGCTGAAACTCAACTATGTATCCAGATTATGCTGAAGACATCGCCAAAACATTGAGGTAAACCTCGGATCCCGATCAGATATAATAGAAAGTGGTACTCCATGAAATCATACCACTTCCTTTACATATATTCTGGCAAGCTGATCCAGAGAGAAATATTCTCTAATAGCAATGAAGTGTGCAAAATTTTTAACACGATCAACTATGACCCAGATAGCATTATTGCCTTTGGATGTTTTAGGAAGTCCACTGACAAATTCCATAGTGATGTTTTCCCATTTCCATTCAGGTATGGGTAATGGTTGTAACATCCCCTTAGACTTCTGTTACTCAGCTTTAACTTGCTGACAAACCAAGCATCGAGAGACATATTCATCAACATCTATTTTCATTCCATCCCACCAGAAGTACTCTTTTAGGTCCCTATACATCTTCGTGCTTCCAGGAAGAATAGATAATGAAGAACTATGAGCCTCATCCAGCATCTCCTTCTTTAATTCTGGGATGGGAGGAACACAAACCTGATTCTTGAACCTTATTATTCCATCACAATCAAGGTTGAATTCAGGAACATTTCTCACCATCTTTTATAACTCTATATCTTCTTTTTGTGCCTCTTTAATCTTCACATGTATAGATGGTTGAACATTCATTTGAGAAAGATACGATTTTTCCCCGTCCAGTATAATTCCAAGATCCATCCTTTGTAAATCCATAAATATTGGATCTTTTGTGATCCTCGTCATGGATAAGCTAGCATGGTCTTGTCGACTTAATGCATCTTCCACCTTGTTTTCTTTCCCAGGGTGGTAATGAATTCAGCAGTCGTAATCCTTAATCAACTCCAACCATCTTCTTTGGCGCATATTCATCTCCTTTTGTGTGAAAATATACTTTAAATTTTTATGATCAGTATAAATATCACACCTTTCTCCATAAAGATAATGCCTCCAAATCTTTATTGCAAAGATTACCACAGCTAACTCCAAATCATGAGTTGGGTAATTTTGCTCATGGGTTTTCAACTCTCGTGTGGCATAAGCTATCACCATATCGTTTTTCATGATAAAACACCCCAATCCCTTCTTGGATGCATCACTATAGATCACAAACCTTTCTCCACTACAAGGAAGTGTGAGTACAGGTGCACTGGATAACCTTCTTTTCAACTCCTTGAAATTATCTTCAAATTCCTTTGTCCACACGAACTTAACTCCTTTTCGAGTCAACCTGGTGAGTGGATTAGATAATCATGAAAAAACTTTCACAAAATGTCGATAATATCCAGCCAAACCAAGAAAACTTCAGATCTCAGTTACTGTTGTCGGTCTCGACCATCTTTCGATAACCTCTGTTTTTGCTGGATCCACAGATATTCCCTCTTTTGAGATTATGTCACCCAAAAATGCAACTTTTTTAAGCCAAAATTCACACTTGGTAAATTTGGCAAAAAGCTTATCCTTTCTCAGGGTCTTCAATATAATTCTCAAGTGATCTTCATGTTCTTCCTTGCTCTTTGAATAGACAATAATATCGTCTATAAAGACTACCACAAACTGATCAAGATAGTCTCTAAAGACTCTATTCATCAAATCCATGAAGATAGCAGGGGCATTAGTAAGACCAAATGTCATCACTATAAATTCATAGTGTCCATACCTTGTACAGAAAGCCATCTTTGGTATATCCTACCTTTTGACCCTTAATTTATGATACCCTGAACGAAGAACAATCTTGGAAAAGTATTGAGCTCCGCGTAGTTGGTCATATAAGTCATCAATGCATGGGAGAGTATATTTGTTCTTGATCGTGATCTTGTTAAGTTCTCGATAATCAATGCAGAGTCTCATTGATCCATCTTTATTCTTAACAAACAGAACATGTTCTCCCTAAGGTGACACACTAGGGAGTATGAATCCTTTATCAAGATTCTATTGGAGTTTCTTCTTCAATTCCTGTAACTCAATTGGGGCCATTCTATAAGGTGTCTTGGAAATAGGCAAAGCACCCAGTACGAGTTCTATTGAAAACTCAACTTCACGATTTGGTGGAAGACCCAGAAATTCCTCCGAAAAGACATCATCAAACTCCCATACAATGGGAATATTCTTAATCATGAGTTTCTCACCAACCATATTATATAAATAACCTTCATTTAGTGGAATCAAGACCAATAAGATGGAAGAAATTTCCACTAGAAGGTTATGTTCATCCTTGCATCGATAGATGATCATAGATTGATCTGGAATATGAAATGTGACTTCCCTTCTTTGGAAATTGATATGAGCTCCATATAAAGAAATCCAATCCATTCCAAGAATCACATCAAATTCCACTATAGGAAGAATAACAAGATTTTCAGGAAGCACTTTCCCACAAACTTCAATCGGAGAAGAATTATAAACTTTTGATGCAACTGTTGTGCCATTAGAAGTTGTCATAGCTTACTCAACATCTAATTGTTGAGGTAATACGGCGATACACTTAGAAAATTCTTCATAAATAAAAGAGTGGGTGGATACATAATCAAATAACACATTTTCTACTTTAGAGTGGATGGTAAGTGTACCTTTCACCACTTCGTTATCGTACTCCACATCGCTGATAGAAATTGCATGTGAATTTCCTTTGTCTTTAGACTTAAGAGTTTGTTGATGTCTATCATCATAAACAACCCTTGGATTAGGGAATTGATTAGAATAATGCCCCATTTCCTTGCACTTGTAACATTGAAGTGTAGGAGGTGCACTCTATGTAGCCTTTTCTTTGTTCACATCACTAGACATCTTCTTCCCATTATTGCGGCATTCAAATGCCCGATGACCTTCCTTTCCACATTTGAAACATTTACTTGTCCCTTTAAGACAACTACCTCCATGTTTCTTTCCACACTTTGAGCATAAGGGAAAACTCATCTTCTTTTCAGTGTGCTCTTTAGATTTTCTTTTGAATTCCATTTTCCTCTACTTATCAAACCCATATGACTGATGGGTTACTCCAATCTACATCTCAACCTTAAGAGCACATAGAATGATTTCCTCATAGCTATTGAAGTCCCATATGGCTAACGCCCTTCGAAGACTTGGTTTTAAGCCACTAAAGAATAGATCGATCTTACTCTCAGGTTGGATAATAATACCAGAAGAGTACCTTGAAAGTCTTGTAAAATCTGCTTCATAGGTACCAACAGATTCATCATCCTTTTGCTTTAGTTCAAGAAACTCCTTATCCATCTTTGTTCGAAGAATACGAGGGAAGTACTTATTGAAAAATAAGTTCTTGAACTCGTCCAATTCCATGGACTCAATTTCATCTCTTTGCGTAGTATTATTGATAAGATTCCACCATTGATCAGCATCTCCTTCCAAACTATACACTGCTAAGATGACTTTATCATGTTCATAACATTAAAGAACTGAAGATGTCTTTTCAGTAGTACTGATCCATTGTTCAGCAACTAATGGATCAGTAGACCCGCTGAATGAAGGTGGACGCTACCTCATGAAGGATTCAACAAAATGTTTCTTCTTCCTTTGCTCGTTTGGAAGTCTTGCATGATTCATATCTTGAGAAAGTTGTGTGATCATGGCTAAAAGATTTTTTATTCTAGCTCCCATAACATTTGGTTACTCAGGGGGACAATCATTGCATTGCCCGTCGCATTCCGCATTAACATGGTTCCTTCAAGTTCTAGCCATTGACTAAAACCAAGAAGAATAGTGTGAGAAACACTAATTATAATAGGAAAATCACATAATCAAGAATAAAATTTTACAATTAATTTCTTATCATAGTTTATTCATGGCCATTTCTAAAACACTAAGATTGTGTTCTATTCTTAGATTTATACTTAGGGATCTTACTAAGGCTTTCACATCCTAGTTTCCAAAGGTTGACTATAACTTTCCTCTGATACCAACTATAACGACCCATACTTTACATACATTGTTAATACTTAAAAATTTAATTACACTTATTAAAACATATAACAAAACCATGAAAGGACCGTATAGGTATAGTGTCTTTAGAAATTGGGAAACATAAACAACTATTTCATAAAGCATCTACATTGTCTCCCATTTATTTCACCATATCTAGAGTCCCTTTTGGCATATCCTACTTAATAACCTTCTTCTTGACCTAGGGAAAGAAAACATACAAAAGGGTGATCTCAAATGATCAGTAAGGGTAAACAAAATAAAAAGCAATCACATAATATTCATAAGAACATAACATTTTGGAAATCTTAACCTGCAAAAGAGATCATAATTTCATAACATGGGATAAATCATAGTAGTGAAATGTAATCCCAATAATCAAAACTTAAAACATTAAACTTTGTGTCATACACACATAATCATAGAGAATCATTTCTTAGTAGTCAATACTCATATCCAAGACTATCTTAGCGGACAAAGTCCATTTCTGAACTGAGTTCACTCCTTGTTTCAGTCTGGTTTCACTGAACCGGATTAACCTGTCGTTCCAGCCATGTCTATCTCATGAGATATAAATCTTTAACCAATGAATTGGAGGGATAAAAATAAGTCCATCATAACATAATCAAATAAATGTAAAAATAGGGATAGAAACATAACCCTATATTATCTTATATGGAAAATAATTTCGATAAAACACTTGAACTCCATTCTTGAGGAAAATATCCTTTCTACTTCAAAAACATTTTCCTTTATTAACATGTCATATAATTTTAAACTAAAAAATTTGATTAAAAATAAACTTGAAAACTTGTAAAGGAATATTCATGGAAATAATGTTCTAAAAATCCATTCATGCTATATAAGTTAAAAAAACATTCTTCTCGTACTATGGCTGGAAAAGTCAAAAAGTACCTCGTACGAAAAACGACATAAGATTCCTTTCATATATTTTACTAAAAACTAACCGAAGGGTAAAATTAGATTTAAAAAATTTTAGGAGGATAGAAATAATATTACATATTGTCGAAACATGGATGTGGATGATAAATATTCCCAAGTAATTTCTGAAGTAAAAACAATCTCGGATAAAAATTGAGATTGCGATATTTTCCCTTACCTTAGGTCCGATTTGCTTCGTAAGTGTCCGAAACTCCTGTATAATGATTTAAATAATGTTATTGACTTATTCTAGAATCATAATTATTTTTATGATATCATATATGGTCATATTCTTAGCTTCTTATTAGTAATATTTCATTGCTAATTGTTATTCAGGTGTTTATTACTTTTTGTTCTTATGCGTGTTTTGTCGAATAAATTCTTATTCTTCTTTTTAGGTTATAGATACCTCATTTCCATAATGGTATTAGTGTAATATATATAATATTAATTCATTAAATTCATATATATAATCATTATGCAATGAAGATCATGTAGAACGAGTCGCATCACATCGTGCAGACGGTATTCCGTACGTACGCACGAGCGATGATATCGATCCCATGATCGTGGAATTGTATTGGAGTGTATGTATACTATTCCAGAATAAATATCAATTTACAATAATTTTATATAGTTATTATTTACACCATTATACCCATCCAAGTAATTTGGTGGTGGAAAATAGATTACACCACGGCGTGGAGATGGTATTCCGTATGTACGCACGCGTAGTGATTTCGTTTTCCGTAGGATGGATAGATGGTGAAATAGGGTTGTTTCATACTTATAATAACATATCAGTATATGAGTGATACTGATGTTATTACTTCATAATGAAACAACTAAATAAGAAGAAGAAGTGTAAGAAGAAATAAAGTTGAAAGAATCGGTAACGGACATTACCTATTCTTTAAAGCGCCTCTTTGAGAACTCCTTTTAGGGCACTAAAATTGGTCTTTGAAGAATACCAGGACCTCTAGGATGTTTCTAGGGAAGTGGAGAAGAGAATTTGGCAGGTTTTGGCCGATCTTGAAGGCTCAAAGTGGTGTGAGGAAGAGAGGGAGGAGGTTCCCTTTTATAAGGGAGGAGAGGGGCACCTTAGAAAAAACTAAAAATATTATTTTATTATAAAGTCATATTCGGTTTTTAATAGCTCCAAATTAATTTATTTCAAAGATAAGGTTGGGATGGGTCTAAATCCTCTCACCTAATAGAATTTTGACAAGTTTAGGTTTCTATTTTAACCTTATCATTTAGATTTAACTTTAAGTTAGATAATTTAAATTTTACTGTGTCTTCTTGTTTTCTTACACTATAAGGTTAATAAACATACAATAACAAGCCAAACGAACCCAAAGTTGTTTATTATTAATATATATAACCTTTTCTAAGTCATTTTTCCGAACCTTAGATTTTTAGGTATAAAAGAAAAATTAATAATATAATATTTGTTTTAAAAACTATTTTATGTCAATTTTGACACTATTTGGTAATTGATTTTTGTGAAACTCATAACAGAAATATTAGTTCAAAAAAAGTTAATTAAATCAGTAATAATATGTAATATTAACCTATAAAATTATTTTAATTCATAAAAAGTCTCAAATTTCATTTATTTGGGTATTTATAACATCAATTATGTCAATATTTCATTAATAAGATAATTACTAGATCATCATTGTGTCAGAAATAAATTAAATTATTTAATTTCTAAAAATTAAAAATAAAATACCATTATGTAGGAAATATTTTTAGCTTTATAATGAATATTTATAGTCTAATTTATCTTATGTATAACGCTATATTAAAAATGATTTAGTTATTAAACTTTGATTTTAACTATTTTAACCCCTCTTTAAAGAAATTAATAATAAATGTCCTAATCTAATCCAAGTGGGCCTAAATGATCATATTTTATTCCTAAGGCTGTTTTTGGTCGAATTAAACTTATCCAATAGAATTAGGACTTGTTTTAAGGTAATAATAATATCATTTTTACCCTTAATTACCCTATTTACTTTTAACCGTGGTAAAAAAAAAGTAAAAAGTTACTATTCACCAAAAATTATTTTCATCTCATTGAACCACATTTTAGTTCTTGATATTAAACGTGTCTATTGGATTTTTGAAATTCCACTCACAGAAGCAGTAAAATTAAGTTTTATGTAAATTTGAAAATTCTCCGAGGAGGTGGGTAAAAGACGGTGAAAAGTTCAATTAAATTTTTGTATATCTAAAATTATTATAAAATGGCTCCAATGAATTAATTTGAACTTATAAAGGTATTATGTATCAATTTTGACCTAAAATAAATTTAATTAAAATAAATAATTATTTAAATAAAAAGTCGGTTTTTAAATAGTAACCCAGTGTTTTCACTATTCTTCCAAAATTGAAAGTTTTCATAAAAATACCAAAATTTCACCCTAGGCTAATTTCGATATTCCGAATCCAAAAATGAATTCCATTTTGAAAGATTAAATTTACAAAATTCTAGAAAGTGGGTATTACTATTCATAACGGCTAGTTTTAATAATATTTTAATAGCATATCGTTGTTTAGTGAAACTCGGTATTGTGTACGATGCAAGCTATCGAGGAAGGTCGTGATTGCGTGTAAAGAAAGCCAAGATAGTGTTGTGTGTAGTGAAAGATTACTTTGATGATTTATATAACATAAAAACAAAACATTTCTCATCAAAGTCTCGGGTGTTACACCTACAGATGAATTGTAAGTTTAGAAGTGTTTTTTATGGTTAGATTTATTCATTTTAGTCATAGACCTGCCTATAGCTACTGATTTAGATTAATTTGATCTTGGGTTTTAACCCCAAATGATTTTTTATGAACGTTCTTATGTTTCGTCCACATTGATTTAATCTACTTTTATTTATATTTTATTTTATTTATCTTAGTTACAATATTTTAATGCAATTTAAAATTATAGGGTTTTGCTTTTTTACATTTATCATTTAAGTAATTAGTATGTTTTTAGAATTATTTTACTTCCATGACTAGCTATATATTATACATTTTGCATGTTCTCCCTATAACGTGTAGTTTAGACAAGATACATGATACTTTTATTTGGTTTTCAATATGTAAATATTATATATATAATAAGCTATGTTCATTTATTATATTTTACAGAGTTTAGTTTTAAATAATAAAACATTTTATTATTAAATGTTTTATATTATATCAAATTAATATTGTTTAATAAGAAATATATGTTATATAAAATTTATAATTGTGTGTAAATTATATTAGTTTTTATTAATTTTAATAATTAATGATTGGTTGTTTATTTTTTATATTATAACTTATCAATGTTTTGTATTCAGTTATTTATTTTATATTCTGTGTTTTTTATTTTTAAATATTTAATTGAATTATAATATTTTTTCTGAAATATACAAATAAAAAATTTAAAATATTATATATATATATATTGTAAATATAAAAAAATACTTTTTTTAATTTTAAATTTTTTTTAAAAAAAATATGTATCTAAATAAATGTTTTATATTTTAAGAAAAATTGAATTCATTTAATAAAATATATTTAAAAAATTTAATAAAATATTTTGATAAATGAAATAATTTATTTCACTTTTTTGTTAAATAAAACAATTTGTTTTAATAATATTTCCTTGTGTAATGAAAAATAATAAGTAAACAATTATTCTTATTTTTGTTTGTACTATTATTTATACACGTAAATATGAATTTAAATTTCAAAATATAGGAACATATATTTAAAACTTGAAATTTATGTGATAAGGAATTGTAGTTGGATTACTGTATGATGAACAAGTGATCAATATGAGGAAGGTGTTAATGATTTTTTGGAATTTCTCAAATTAAAAGTTCCAAACAATGACCCATTTATCTACTCATGCTTGAAATGTATAAATTTGAGAAAGATACAAAGAAGAAAAATCAAAAAATAATTATTTTTCAATGGTTTTAATTTAAGTTATAGTCCATGGATTTGTCACGGTGAAATTGGACATAATTCAAGAACTAATGATGATTGAGATTTTAAAAATGATCGTTTTGATCAAATTAACAAAATGTTTCATGGTATTTGAGTAAAGGAAATTAAGAAAAAAAGCATTGATTGAGCACTTAATGGTGATGCTGAAAAACTACTATATCCAGGTTATATAAAATTTATAGTTCTCTCAATAGTTCTAATATTGGTGGACTTGAAATTTAGGAATGGATGGAGTGAGAAGGGTTTTTTACAATTGCAAAAGATGTTGGAAGGCATACTTCCCAAACACAACGATCTTTTATATTCAAATTATAATGATAAAAAATGATTATTCCACATGGTATTAGGGTAATAGAAGATACATGTATTCCCTAATGATTGTGTGTTATTTTGAAAGTAATATTAAGTATTTTAGAGAATCTTAAATATGGGGAATCATGGTATGAGTTGAAAGAAAAATTAGAAGTTATTTCATCTATTAGAATAATTACTAAGACTAATGCTATGGAAATTGGGTAAATTCCTATAATTTCTCATTAGAAACATTTATTTACAACTTAAAATGATGAAAAATGTTAATATGTCATACAGATGAGCGGATATCTATGGAAAAAATATATCATATAGCTAATTGTCTATAATGGAATAAAGCTAATCAAAAAATTCCTAAATTTGGAAATACATTTTGAATTTTTAGACTTGGGTTGTGAACAGGTGGAATGAATCCATATAAAATATTAGTATCAGACATTTTTTATGGCCTATTTTTTGGGAAATTTACAACTTATCTCTTAAATTTTGTATGAAATAAAAATATATCATGTTGAGTTTAATGATTTCATGATCAAAATAGCCTGGAAATGATATTGATGTTTACTTTTCACCGTTAATTAATGATTAAAAACACTTATTGGAGGAAGGTATCATAGTTTATTATTCTTATAAAAAGGATTATTTTCAATTGAATGCAATCATTATGTTTACTATTAATTACTTCCTATCATATTGAATTTTTCTGGATACAGTGTTAAGGGAAAAATATTATCCAATTTGAGAATAAGGGACTTCATTTTTTCAATTATAACATGAGAGAAAAATTGTGTGAATGGGTAATCAAAAGTTTTTTTCTATGGATAACTCTTAATGAATATTAAAAAATCCATTCAATAGCTCACATGAATTTGATATCACCCCAAATCCATTGTCCACTAATCAATATTTTGAGAGAGACAAAAATAATGATGTTGTATTTGGAAACACACAAAGATCTGGAAATGACATAAATATATGGAAGAAACGATCAATATTTTTTGATATTCCATATTGAATATATCATAAAATTAAACATGACATTGATCTGATGCATGTTTATAAGAATATGTGTGATATTTTAATTGGAACATTTTTAGATATTAAAGTCAAGATGAAGTATGGTTTGAATGAAATATTTGATTTACCATAATTGGGAATATTTTTTGAGTTAGATCCAATCTATAAATGAAAATGAACACATTTTCATCTAAATTATTATACATTATCAAATAGGGATAAAATATGCTTTCCAATGGCTCTATGGTATCAAAGTACCTCAGGGGTATTCTTTAAATGTAAACTAATTTTATGCCACTAAAAGATTTGAAGTTAATAGGCCTAAAATATCCTTATTATCATGTTATGATACAAAAAATACTACCAATTTCTTTTTTTGTAATACTATCCATCCGTATCAGAATGCAAATCATGAATGTCTGTTATTTTTTAAATTTCATTTGTAAGAAAGTGATGGATCTGAAATCATTACACAATTTAGTGAATGATGCATTTTCTATACTTTTCAACTGGAAATGTACTTTTCAGCATATTTTTTTAATATAATGGTTATATAAACCCTAGCCTTTTAAAAATATCATTACATGATTTTAAGCATAATTAAACCTCAAATTACAAGATAAGGATCGTAAAATCTAGTGTCTTGGAGATTAGTTTCATAATTAAACATCATGATTCCAACTTAAGAACATATATTATTTAATCTTCATAAAGATCTCCTAACTTTATTTTATCCCTTACATAAGAATCGGATAACCTGGGGATAACAAAAAAAAGGGATGAGCTAAAAATCCTAGTAACATAATAAACAATAAAAAAAGATTAGCACATGTTTTAAAAGGAATAACATAATAATATAAAAAGTCTTGGACATGATTAAACATAAGGAATCATAAAATATAGAACATGAGACCATATATTCATGGAATCATAGTAATTAGGAAGTAACATAAAACATGAATTTACCACATCCCAACACTTATTGCATATATAAGATCATGATTCAAGGCTCATTGTATATAGAGGAGCAAGAGTCAAGGCTAACCACCAAGACCGTTGCACATAACGTCTCATGAGACTAAAAATTACCAAATCCATTAGAGTGGTATATGAGAACACCTATAATAACATGTTCATGAATATTATTTCCACATAAATAATCATACATAATAAATCAAAGATAAATATAAGGATTACCCATGGAAAGAATTGGGTATCATATTCATGTCATAAAGCATAATAAATGGGATTATCATAAAGGTGTCTATGTAAGAAAATAATTAAATCATACATGGACATTAATAAAGGAAAACGGTCACATATCATTATTATTGATTTCAAAATGAAGTGATAACATGTAAAAAGAGTTTTTATGAAACTTTATAATTAAAACATTTTAGTGTGGATAAAAGAGAATATTAAAGAGAATTTAAAGAAGAAAAGGGAATAATGTTTTATATAAAAACAGAAGTGAACCAATAAAATTTTCATAATAAAATTATTTATTTTATAAAATATAATAGTGGCTTAAAATATATTATAGTGTGCACTTGAAATTGGGTAAGAAATCAAGAAGTTCCCTTAAATCAAGCTTACTTATCGGGAAGAATTGAGTGAAACCTTTTAAAAACATGTATATCCTCAAAAAATAAGGATGAATGGATCTTAATAAATGATTTTTGAAAATATAAACAACATTTTTAAGATTTAAATAAAAATAAAATAGAATTACATTTGGTTAAAAATAGATAAAGAGTAACCCCAATGAATAATGTAGGTTTGGGTAGAATCTCTTACCTTAAGTCCGAAGGTGTTCTTCACTTGATCTTAATGTCCTGGATAATAAAATTAGATTCATTAATTAATAATTATAGAACCATTTATACATTTATTTTATTTATTATAACTTTATTAAGTTCATTTATGGCCTTTTTTATGGGTTAAGAGATTCAATTTCATCGTCTAGGAGTGTTGGTTTCCATGGTTTTCATGATCAGTTTACTTGTATACATGTAAGAAAGATCATATAAAGTGGCGTAATTATCTAAAATTGAACTTATATGTTATTAATGATATTATCTAGGTTAAATTTATCTTATATATCATTTGTTTTTATGTAATGAGGATGAATCATTAGATAAATAGCTAATGATAATCGTTTGGGTTTATTTTGGCCATTTCGATCACAATGAACTCATTTTATTTTATAAATTAATAAAATGTATACAAAATGAATAAATGACATTAAGTAAGATAAAATAAATATATCATAATCTGTTTCAACCATAAAAATGGTTTCATGACTATACTTGAAGATGTTCATGGAAATTGAAAACCTCATCGCCCTTGAATGTAATAAATTAACACATCACGGACAATGTTTTCATTTTTAATATAAAAGGAGGGGGAAAAGAGAGATGATAAGGAATTATTACATTAGAATAAAAAAATTTAAGTATATGTAAGTTACTGTAGTTATAATACCATTTATATTAGGGTAGGGGAGGAGAGAAAATGAAAAGAAAGGAACTTGGAAAGAAATTAAAAGAAAAGGAAGAGGGTTTTACCTCTTGATTTCTTCTTCTTGAGAACCTCCTTATGGATTTTTTTTGTCTTTTATTATAACCAAAATCTCTTAGACATGGGGGGAGTATTGGGAGGATATTGGATCACAATTTGGACTAGTTTAAAGGCTTGAGAGGTCTGAGTAGAAGTGATTGTGAGGGGTGATGTTTATAGTGGAGGGGAGGGGTGTTTTCTCATTATTTAATTCATTAGTTTATTATTTTTCTCAAGACAAGCAATAGTATTGATTATTGATAATAAATATAGTAATTATATCATTTTTTGAACTAATTGTTCTTAAATTATCCATGACTCAATGAATAGTTTATTTTACTTATAATGTATATATACTATAAATTACAGTATTTTACTATTCACCAAAAATTCACGTATTTCAGAAAAATCCCAAAAAATCACCCTAACCACTTTTTAACATGTAGAATTAAAAAATGAACTCCGTTTTTAAATTTACTCAAAAAAATACAGATTTTAAATTATAACTGATTTTATATCACTTTGAAAAATTAACTAAGATCTCATAAAATTATATTATAATCATAAGACATAAAAATACAAATTTATGAATGAATTTTATTAAAAAAATTCTTTTTAAGTTATTAAATTATTCATAAAATTTTAATTAAATATTTATGACTTATAAAAATACCAACACTTAATTAATAATTTATAAAATATTTCATTACTTATACTATGATATAATTATATCATATTGTCACTTATAAGATAAATAATTTTTATTTATACTATCATTGTTGAGGTTACTATTCAGTTGGCCGGTTTACTATTCATAAGAGTCACATTACTATTCTAAAGCTCAAGTTACTATTTCATCGGTATAGGTTCCTTAACTTCTAAAAATACTTCTTATTTCATTCATTCATCATTTATAAAGCTTGTACTATGTTCTCAATGTGATTTTATGTGATTATACCGTATGAAATATTTATAAGAAGAGAATTTCCATTGAAAGAATTCAGGGTTGTAACATTCTTCCCCCCTTATGAAATTTCACCCTCGAAATTTTGTTTCACATTCTAAGTTGAAAATAGGTGTGGGTATTTTTCCTTCATCACTTCCTTCAGTTCCCATGTTTCCTCTTTTTAATTAGGGTTTGGCCATATTACGTTGACCAGGTGAGTACTCTTGTTGCATAGAACATTATCTCTATGATCCAAGATCTTCACTTGTTGTTCCTCATAAGAAAGAACATTCTCCAACTATACCACCTCTAAAGTCAGTACATGTAAAAGATCTAATATTTACTTATTTAAGAGGGATACATGGAATACATCATGTACTTTAGACATAGTGGGAGGAAGTTCTAGTCGATAGGCCATAACTCCAACATGATCAAGAATCTCAAGGGGGCAATGTACCTGGGACTTAGCTTCCCTTTCTTCCCAAATCTTATGACATTCTTCCATGGAGATATTCAGAGGAATACCATTTCTCTAAATTTAAACTCAAGGTCTCGTCGATAATTGTTTGTATAACTCTTTAGTCATCTTTGGGCTAACTTGATGTATTGCTTAATAGTTTTCACCTTCTCCACCATTTCTTCTGCCATTTCAGGTCCTATTATCTTACATTCACTAACCTCATCCCATCATGTCAGTGTTCTACATATTTTCCAATAAAGGGCATCATATGGATCCATTTGGATGATCGAGTGGAAACTATTTTTGTAAGAGAACTCAACCAGAGGTAGATGTTGGTCCCATCCTCCTTTGAAGTCCATATATCATACTCTCAATATGTCTTATAGTGTATAAATAGTTCACTCAGATTGGTCATCAATTTGAGGATGATAGGCCATAAGAAATTTCATCTTAGTGTTTAGAGAATATTGGAGACTTTTCCAGAACAAGGAGGTGAATCTTGGATCTCGATCAGATACAATCAATAGTGTTACACCATGCAGCCTTACCACTTCTTTGATGCATATCCATGCAAGTTGGTCCAATGATAAGTCCTCTTGAATTACGATAAAGTGAGCTATCTTTGTAAGATGATCCATAATAACCCATGTAGAATTGTTTCCTATAGATGTATTTAGAAGTCCAATGACAAAGTCAATCGTGATGTTTTCCCATTTCCATATTGGTATGGGTAACGGTTACATAATCCCATTAGACCTTTTCTTTTCATCCTTCATTTGCTGACATACCAGACACTTTGATTTATATTCATTGATCTCTTTTTTCATATGGTCCCATAAAAAGTTCTCTTGTAGATATCGATACATATTTTTGCTCCCTGGGTGAATAGAGAAGGTTGATTTATTTGCATCATTAAGAAGCTCCTTATTTACCTATGGATTAGATGGTACACATAGTTTTGACCCAAATCTTATGACTCTATCCTCACTGATATTGAACTCATATTATTTCCCATTCTTGATAGCTTCTTCCTTTTTTAGAATTTCCACATCATTTATTTGAGAATCCTTTATTTTATCCATAAGGTATAGTCAAGAAATCATTTTAGAAAGGATTTATTATGTTCCTCTCATAATGATTCTGATGTCCATCCTTTATAAGTCTAAGAATATTTGATCCTTCTTAATTATCATCATTGAAATAGATGCAAGATCCTTTCTACTTAGAGCATCCACTGCCTTATTATGTTACCATGATGTTAGTGGATTGAGTGGTTATAATCCTTTATGATCTCTAACATTTTTTTTGGAACATATTAATATCCTTCTATATGAATATATATTTGAGACACCTGTGATCAGTATATATCTCACACTTCTACCCATAGAGATAATGCCACCTGATTTTCAATGTGAAGATCACAACCCCAAACTCCAGATCATGTGTAGGATAGTTTTACTCGTGAATTTTTAATTTCCTTGTGGTTTAGAATATTTCTTTACCATTTTTCATCAGTACACATCCTAATCCCCTCTTTGAAGCACTATTTTACACCACAAAGAGCTTTCCACTTGTCGGCAGTGTGAGTATCGGCATAGTGATAAACCTTTTTTGAGATCCTTAAAGATTTACTCACATTCTTGAGTCCATAAAAACTTCACTACCATCCATGTTATCTTGGTTATTGGGTTTGAAAATTTTGAAAAGTTCTTCATAAATTTTTGGTAATACACAGCTAGACCAAGAAAAATATGAATCTCTATTACAGAAGTTGGAATGGTCCACTCTTCAATTTCCTTTGTCTGAGAAGGGTCCATAGATATTCCATTTTTAATGATAACATGACCCAATAATGATACTTCCTATATCTAGAACTCACATTTACTATACTTTTCATAGATTTTGTCCCTTCAAAAATTCTACAACACATTATTCCAATGCTCCTCATATTCCTCCTTGCCCATGGAATATATCAAAATATCATACATAAAGACTACCACAAATTTTTTGAGATAATCCTTAAAGACATTATTCATTGAGTCCATGAACATTTCTAGAGCATTAGTGGTTCCAAAGGAAATCACTTTGAAATCATAGTTCCCATAACTTTTTCTAAACACAACCTTGGGAATATCTTCTTTCTTCGCCTTCAATTAGTGATATCCAGACCGAAGGTCCACCGTAGGGAGATAACTATCCCCATGTATCTAGTAAAACAATTCATCTATCCAAGGAAGGGGATACTTGTTATTTATCATGACTTTATTGAGATCATGATAATCAATGTAGAGGCGCATTGATCCATCCTTCTTCTTGATAAATAGGACGGGTGCACCCCATGGTGAAGCACTCGATCATATAAAAATCTTGTCTAGATTATCATGTAACAGCTTCTTCAGCTCTTCCAGCTCAATGGTGTCCATTATATAATGTGTATTTGATATAGGTAAACATCCAAGAATAAGTTCAATTGAGAACTCAACCTCTCGATGAGGAGGAAGACCAGACAATTCTTTAGGGAATACATCAATGTAATCCATCACGATGGGCATGTATTTGAGCATGATCATCTACTCTGTATCAATCATTTGGGTGAGATATACTTTCTCATAAGGTAGTAATATCCACACTTTAGATAGTGATTCTTGAGGATATTCATCTTCCTCCTTACACTTGTAATGAATTGGATGATGCTTCGGGATGTCAAGAGTGATCTCCCTTTCCTGATAGTTCATGTTTCCTTTATATAAAGATAGACAATCCATGCCCAATATAGCATTAAACTCTACCAAAGGAAGTACAATGATATTTTCCAGGAGGTTCAGTTCAAAAACATTAACCAGGGAAGAGTTATATACTTTGAATGTAATAATTTCCCCATTTTCTATTCTTATAGATAACTCAACCTCTAATTCTTGGGGAGGTGTTTAAATATTTCTACTAAACTTGAAAGATATGAAATAATGCACAGAACCAGAATCAAATAGTACGTTTGATATTCTTAAATGAATAACCAGCATACCTGTCACTACATCATTGTACGGCTCCACCTCATCAATAGTGATAGAAAAATCCCTTCCTTGTTTCCTTAGAGGTTGTTCTTGTTTGCCTCCAAAAAACCTCAGCATAGGGTATTTGTTCCCAAAATTCCAATGTTCCTTTTAGTTGAAATAGTACGCTACTAGCTGAGCACTAATATGAACCTTCCTTTCTTCTTCCATGTTAGTGGGATTCTTTATATCTCTTCGATATTTCTTATCCTGATACCACATTATTCCACATTTGAAGTATTTCTTGGTTCCCTTTAGACGGTTCTGAAGATGCTTCTTCCCACAATTTTGACACGTGGGATATTTGGTCTATTTTCTATCATGGGATTTATTTTCTGATCAACCCGTATTAGACTCCATTTTCTACTCACTTTTTTTACAGGGACCACGAGACAATTGAGATTCTTCGATATCTATTTCAACCTTGAGGGAATAATGTAAAATATTCTCATAACTATCAAAGTCTCGAATCTCCAATGATTTTTTTAGATTCATCTTTAGTCTGCTAAAGAAGAGATCCACCTTTCTTTTTGTGTTCATGAAAAATCCAGAGTCATATCTTGAAATCCTTGTAATTTTTTCTTCATATTCCCCAATAGACTCGTCCTCCTTCTGCTTAAGTATAAGGAACTCTCTTTCTATTTTGAGATGAAGGATTAGGGTAAAATATTTACTGAAAAACATTTTATTGAATTCATCCCAATCTAGGGAATAAATCTCCTCCTTGGACTTTGAATTTTGGATCAATTTCCACCACTGATCAGCTTCCTCATCAAAATGATGGACCGCCAGGACAACTTTATCTTCTTATGAGCACTTGAGGATAGAGAATATCATTTCAATGAATTTAATCCACTATTTCATGAGGAGGGGACTGGAAGATCTAGTAAACATAGGAGGCCTTTGTCACAAGAAAGATTTGATGGCAACTTTCAATTTCCTTGGAGAAGGAGGTTGTTCTACACGGTTCAATTTATTATTCATAACTTGAGCCAACTGTGCAATTACTATCATAAAGTTGTGATCACCTGTTCCCATCATATTTGGAATTTTATTAGGGAAATAATCACATTCCCTATCACATTGATTGTTATCATGTGTTCTTCTATTTCCCACCATTAGGTAAGAAAAAGAAAGTGCAATTATGGGGCTTGAATACTTAGATAATAACCATAAAAAGAAAAATTTAAACATAAAAGGATAAACTCTTAAAGAAAAATTATATCCTAACTTTTGATTCCCTAGGTTTCAATCTAGTTTATCCATGATCTGTTTCCTAACATATATTCTTATGGGAATTTTATTTATTCACTTAATATTGTTCTGTAATAAGCTTGTGAATTTACCAAAGTATATCCCCTGGGAGTGTCAAACCAGGTGCGCATTAAGAGTCATTGTCGTGTACTAGGTTACCCTGAGTCCGGCCTGAAACACCTTTTCAGAGTTTTCACTCCTTGGTACATAGGTGCCAGAACCACATCCACTTGTAGTATCCAGACAGGGATGTATTTTCTTGACAAACACTTACTCTATACTTACCAAAATTTAGGGATGTTTTCTCTTACTTAGTCTTATCCATAGGGTCCTTACTAAAGTTCTCCATTCCTAGTCTCCAAAAATAACTAAACCTATCCTCTGATACCAACTATAGAAACCCTACCCTTTTACATATATCATTACATGATTTTAAGTATAATTAAACATCAAATTACAATCCAAGGATCATAAAGTCTATTTTTTGGATATTAGGTATGTAATTAAACATCATGATTCTAACATAAGAATGTATCTTATTTAATCTTCATAAAGTTCTCCTAACTTCCTTTAAGCCCTTACATCGATATAGGATAAACTGGGGATAACATGAATAAAGGGATGATCTAAAAAGCCTAGTAAGGGAATAAACATTAAAATAAATCTTAGCATGTGGTTTAGAAGGCATGACATAATAATATAAAAAGGTATGGAACATGATTAAACATAAGAAATCATAACATATATAACATGGTACCATATAATCATGGAATTACAGTAATGTGGAAGCAACATAAAACATGACTTTAGCATGATTCAAGGCTCGTTTCACATATAGGATCACGAGTCAAGGCTCATTGCACATAGATGAGCACAAGTCAAGGATAACCACCAATATTGTTACACATATCATCTCATGATACTAAACATTACCCAATGCATTAGAGCACTATCTAGGCACACCCATGAAAACATGTTCATGAATATGTTTTCCACATAATGAATCATACATAATAAATCAAACATAAAAATAAGGGTTGCCCATGGAAAGAATTGGGTATCATAATCAGGTCATAAAGCATAATCAATGGGCATATCATAAAAGTGTTCAGGGAAGAAATGAATTAAATAATACATAGAAATTAATAAATGAAAATAGGAATATATCATGATTTGTGATGTCAAACTGAAGTGATAACAGGGCCTTTATTTTAACGCTGCTAAAGAAACCCTTTATCCGTGCTTTAATTTTAGCACTAATAAAGGGTATCCTTTATCAGTGCTTTATTTTTAGCACTAATAAAGGGTATCCTTTATCATAGCTTTGTTTTTACCACTAATAAAGGGTACACTTTATCAGCACTTTATTTTTAGCACTGATAAATATTTCTTTCATCAACGCATTTTTAGCGCTGATAAATTGAAATAATTAAATAAATAAAAAATAAAAAATGTGTTTTTTAAAAAAAATATTACAAATTTTATTAATTAAATAATCATTGATAAAAATGAATGGATTGAATATACGTTATTAAATATGAAATATTTTATTAATTAGATAATTATGATAATTAATGTTATTAAAATGTATATATTAAATTTATAGATATATATTGACATATATTACAAAATATTTATACGCTTTACATTAAATTTTCATATATTTATTGAATAATGGTATATAATTAAAAATTAATATGAATTAAAAATATTGACTAATTTTATAGTACTCGACATACATATAATTGAATGTCGTTTGATTTTTCAATTTAATATAGATCAAATGTGTGTTATATTTATTTCACATATACGTATAATTAATGCATTTTTATATACAATATACACACATAGAGAACTTATCCATTTTTTCAATATTGTTAAAGTGTACCTATATATTCTTAATTTATTCAATTTCACTCATTTTTTACATATATGCATGCACTCAAAATTATATATTCATTAATAATGTTAAAAATATATTTGTAAAAAAAATTATAAATAAATATATTTATAAATGTACGTTGAAAATATTTATACAATTATATATTTATAATCATAAATAAATACATATTTTTTTAAAATTATTTATATAATTATAAATAATTAATTATATATGTTTAAATAATTATTAAATTTATAATAAATTTACTTAAATAATGAATATATTTACTATATTTATATTTATATTTATTTATTAAATATATATTTTGATAATTATATAAATAATATATTTTTTAAAATATTTCTATAATTATAAATAAATAATTACACAATTATAATAAATATATTTAAAAAGGAATATATTTACTATATTTATATTTATATATATTTATTAAGAATTTATAAATATTTAAATTTTTTATTTATAATTATAATTATAAATCCTTTTACAGCGCTTCAGTAATAAGCGCTGAAAAAAGAATCTTTATCAGCACTATAAGTTTAGCACTGATAAAAATTAGTTTTATCAGCGCTTATTAGTAAGTGTTGATAAAAGTGTCCCAATCTATTTTAAAAACCCTAACCATTTTCGAACCTTTCGTGATATAGAATATTTTCACATAATCCACCCACTCTCGGTGATCCTTCTTAGTGAATCAAAGGCTGAATTACACCACTCAACTACCTCTGAACATCTTTTCTAACGTCCGAAGAGGGTATTAGATTTTCTTCAAACTAGCAAGGTTGGCCTTCTGATTTTCTTTGTGTATTTTTGGATTTGTTTTTGATTTCTTCTTATATGATTTTTTTATGATCTAATGTTTATGATATGTTGTTTACAATTTATTTGTGATCTATTGTTTAGGGAATGATTTGTGGTCCGTTGTCTGTATTGACTACAGATGTATGATCTGATAGTTTATATCTGACACTAAACCTTGGATTTATTCCTTATTTTTTACTAATATGTTCTATATCTTCTTACAAAATAATTTTTCCACTATTGGTTATATGTATCATAAGATCTATTTTCTCTTAGAATTCACTATGGTCCTTAGTTTTCTTGTGGAGAAGATTCAAAGGGGTCATCCCTAGTTAATAACATGATCTTTTATCACATCAAGCCTTCACTTTTTGAATCATTATAGTTCCTTTAGTTCACATTATGTTTGAATATAAGGTTTTTTATCTATTTGATAATTCATATAGACTATAAGTGAGTGAGTTTTTATATTGAATTCACATGTATGTGTGTCTATATAGCTATTGTATCATTTATTTCCATAGTTGGTTGTCTAACAGGTATGCCTATATTGGGTAATGATGATTTTGGGACTGCATGTCGATTGACCCCAAGGGTCATGCTAGAATTTTGTTCAACCTCTGGTACTAATTGTTCTATTTTTGGGGGGGACCACCTCCCATTTATGGTTTTTTATTCCCAAAGTTTAAACCATTCTTTAGTGACTTTGAGGCATGTTAGAGGTCATAAGTGTTGGAGTTGGTGGCCTAGAACCAACTACTTTGTACTTTATTCATTAATAAAATCCTTATCACATCTTGATTGTTCTTCTGCGTGACACTGCATGTGATAATATCCTAAGGACAGTTATTGCATTAAAGGGTCATAGCGGATCCCTGCTATTATGAGAACCCAGAAGAGCCATAACATTGTTCTTGAATATATGTTCTATGACCGGATGATATTATTTGAGGGACACAAATAATACATGTTATTAGGGGTGAGGACTCATAAAACTTTGAGGCACCTTCTCATGGTGTGTTCCCTTGGTAATATCCAGGAGGATATTATGAGAACGAGACCCGCCAGTAGGAAATCTATATTTCATAGTGTCATTGGATGTTCCTATCTGTGGATGTGTGTATTGGTCCTTAGACTTTAAGATTATTATTAATGGGTATTACAACTCGCACACTTAGATGTATTGACGAAAACTGTGACGACACACTGTTCGCAGCGAGGTAGGATATGTTGGGTGCGTCACGAGTAATAATGCATTAATAGATAATGCGAGAAAGTATTTGTCCCTTATGTTCCATAACGGAAGTAGATATCTCAGGCCCTTTGATGGAATTGATATAGCCTAAATAAATCCATGGCCATGGTAAGGTATGGGCGAGTTCAATTCCAGGAAGTCAAAGAAAAAATAATCGAGCACATGGGTTGATGGAACTAGCATGAAACCCGCTTGATTAGAGATATCAAGACAAATGGATTATATTACACGGTAAGCGCTCGTAGAAGGTGACACTTCATTGCGGCGTTAACTTCATTCTCTATGGGTGCCTTGGCGTGTTTCTAGACGCTAACCTTGGATTTAGGTAGGCTTCGCCTAATTTCGCTGATAAAGATGCCTAGAGGGTCACACACTAAGTGTGTCCATGTATCTCAGTTAAATATTAATTTAACAAGTTAAATAAAGATTATTCCCGAATGTGGTTTAATAATTATTTAAGGATTCCTGATCGCATTTATTTCGACACTAGTTATTCGAGAGAATATATTGTGGGAGAAATAATAAATTTATTAGCGAGTAATGCAGTTACATTTATTTAAGAAATAAATAGCCATTACTCAAGGACTAATAAAAATGGTGGAGGAAATAAAGGAAAGTGGAAAATAAAAGTACACATCGTGTATATTAAATATACACGCCGTGTAGTTTTAAGGAAAAACAAGTACACGCCAAGTATTAATTATTACACGGCATTTAGTTTTTCTAGTAGGGATTTTGAGGAAATAATATCATTATTGTGATATTAATTATAATCAGTGTGGGCGCATGTCAAGGAATTAATAATTCGACATGGGGGTTTTAAATAAGAGTTAATGAAATAAATAAAACGTGTAACGCGTTTATTTATTGTCATAACTCTATTAACCTCAAACCCGGTTATAAATATCCTCACAACCCCAACACTTTTTCCATAAGAGCCATTATTGTGCACAATGGATTTGGAAATTCTCTCAAGCTAAGAGAGAATTCCCTTTACACTAAGAACGCCCTCAAGTTACGAGTGCGAGATCCTCCACCGGATCAAGGCGGTCGAAGGAGGACATCGCAAGTGAAGGTTCTTCCGCGCTAGCACCTGGAGATCCCTTCAGCGACATCCAGAGATACGTGGAGCATGTGTGGATCACTACTAGAGGAATCCTATACTTGGATTCTATGATGCAACGACGGATCACAGGATCATGACCGGAAACATCGATGAAGAAATAATTCCACCGAGGTAATTCTTGTGAATTAATTAAATTAATTATAACCAACATATGATGATCCTATCTCAATTGTTCTAGGACTCTTCTTTTCTTTTTCATTCTTTGTTTCATTCCGAAGATCCGGAGTTTTATATCATGACGGATCTCGGATTTAACATTGTTTAGCGCTAAAATTAAAGTTGGGAAAACCAACCAACGCTCTTCTGTTGTGCCCGGAACCTACAAGTGGTATCAGAGAGGTCATATCGTTGGTTATAATTATTTAGTTTTTTTATGGTAATTTACGCATTTAATAATTTAGTTATTTCAATTCATGTTTAATCGTTCTGGAAATCTGAATCTCGAGATCTGTTCATCCTCCCTCATTTCTCGTTCACCTCACAGAAACGAATTTTTCTTTTAATTTTGATTAAAATAAAATAGAGGAACTCATCCGGAGGAGCCAAACGTTTCTGGCCATACAACACCAGAATACACAGCGTGTATTCGGAAGTACACGTTGTGTATTCTAGGTTCAATGCATTGATTGATCCGCCAAATTAGGTCGTGTATTGGATTCTTTATAAGAATTTAAGACACCGTGTGTTGACCAGAAACAGGTGGCACACGGTTTTCGAATTATAGGTTATGTGGTCCAATGAACACGGTGTGTAGTCCCTTCGGGTTAGGGTTGGGCCATGTACCCCGTACACGGATTTCCTGGCTAGAAACTGTGTAACGCGGAAACTACACGAAGTTTGTCCCACAGAATATGCCATGTACTCCAAAAATTTCTGAAGTACATTAACACGCCCTGTCCCCGGGCGTGTACTATGGATGGACGGTGAAGAAAAGTACACGCCGTGTAGTTGGAACTACATGTCGTGTACTCATCCAAATTAGGAAGATTTATTAAAATTTATTATTATATTATAAAAACCCTTGAGACGTGTACCGTGGTGCAAGAATAAATCTTAGGCACAACACGTGATAGGTGTTTTATATATATGTGTTTAATTTAACATCTGCGTAACAAATGGGAATTCACCGGGTTGCCTCCAAGGTACAAGTTATGTACAAGGATTATTTTAAATGAATTTATTTGTTTAAAATTATGATGGATGAGAATCTAAAGGAAGTTCAGAAAAAGGGTTTAAGATAAAAGGATTGATTAATTAAAGATAATTAATTAATTCGAGCATGATTTATCTTAAAAAAGAACGATTAAAGAATTGAATGATAGTTTTATTTATGCGTAAATATTGTTGCCTGTATGGATGATCATGATCTAGACCGATACCTTTGTATGTGAATCGTTTCTTTTAATTTATTTAAATTAAATTTTTTGGCCTTTGAGCCATCTCCTCATTAATATATAGGGCCTGTGCTCCCAAGGATTCTTTTATGTAAAAAACCCTTTTTACCACTCAACTGCATGTGAGATAAATGCATATGTAATGGATGGAGCTCCCAATCTAGTTTAGGTAGTTCAAGTCAGGATCCAAGGTGAAACCAATCCAAGGAGATACAAAGGTGGACAGGTGGAAAGCTGTAAACATGAACCCGAAAGGTTCAAGGTATTTCTCCCCTAGGTATTGGGTTAATTTATCAACCTCTAGATAAACTAACCAATAGAAAAAGCTCATGATCATACCATTTATTTTATTTCTATCAGTTTCATGGTTTATTTATTGTGGGTGTGTTTTCACAATCACACAATTAATGAATTAAACGAGCATGCAAGATGGAACTAAAATAAAACCGGATTATACGTAAATATTATCTTAGACATGGTTAATCACTTAAGTATATCCCACTTAATATTAAAAAGCATGTAATCAAAGATAATAAAATGGAAATTTACGTATAAGGATAAAATCCCTCAAAAGAAATATTAAGTCGGTATAGCCTTCCATGATCTTGGTTAGAATCGAACCATAGTTCAAAGTGCTTGACCAACCCTAGTTGGGGTGCTTTCAATTATCGGGGAATTCTAATTCAAGGTTTTGGGTTGACTTGACTTGGTTCACATTAAGGGTTGACTGCCACAGCAGGACATGGTGTGACCAAGAGGAAAAGGTTGAGGAAATCCAAAATAAAAGGATTTCAGGATTGGGGAGTCCACTCAGCGGATCAAGGAGCTGCGAGTTAATGCAGTTGGAATTTGGAATGACTACCTAAAAACCTTCAAGTTTCTTGAACAACCCTAGTTGGGGTAATGCGAAGGGCAATATGGATCCATGCCACTAGAATATTCAGGCAATAGAATATTCCAAAATCAATGGTGAGGGCTATTGGATTTCGATAAAATAGTGGGAGACTAATAAGTATTAATTTATTTATTTGTCTCATTTTTGTAATAAAGTACTAAACCTTTTCTCATCTTAAATTGTAGAAACGACAAGAAAATAACTTCAAACATATCATTACGAACCATACTTGAGAAGGAAAACCTTCTCACCGGCACCAAATTCCAAGAGTGGCAGAGGCGTTTACGTGTCATCCTTCACCACGAAAGGAAATTGTATGTGATGGAAGAGCCTATTCTAGTTGCGCCTCGGAAAGAGGCCAGTGATGAGGAATGGTCTCTCTATATGAAACACATGGATGATGCCACAGATGTCCAATGTTTCATGTTATCAGCCATGTCCAATGATCTCTTGAAGCAACATTAAAACATGGACGCATATAGCATGATGTCTCACCTTAAGGATCTCTAACAAGAGAAGGTGAGACAGGAGAGGTATGAGATCTCCAATGCTTTGTTTACAACTAAGCTTGGAGAGTCTGCGCTAGCTGGGCCTCATGTAGTCAAGCTCATTGGCTACATTGAACGCCTGGACATCTTAGGGATTAAATTCCCGGATGAGTTACTTACAGATCTCATCCTATCATCACTTCCCAAGACCTTCTCTAGCTTCATTGTCAATTATAACATGAGCGGTAATGAGAAGAGTCTATCGAAGCTTCTGAACTTGATTCTCCAGGTAGAAAAGGACATGGGGCGTGACAAACCCACAGTCCTTATGGTGAACAAGAAAAAGAAGGACAATGAAAAGCGACCAAAGACTTATAAATGGTCTGAAGCCCCCGAGCACCATCCCTCCAAGAAGGGGAAGATCTAGAGGTAGGGCAAGGAACAGGAGGTGGTGTGTTTTTCATGTGGCAAGCAGGTCCACTGGAAGACGAACTGCACCCAGAAGCGTGGGGACGCTAAAGGTGTGTTCATTATTGAGTGTAATCTTTCCATTTCTACACATTGGGTATTAGATAAATATTGTGGGACTCACATCTGTATTAAAATGTAGGAACCAAGTATATTTAGAATGTAACACCCCAAGCTTATACGGTACGTTTCCCTTTGAATAAGTCAATAGTGTGTGTTGTACGCAACATCGAGTTCTAACACACACCACAACCGATCAAACTAGCTGTTATGAATAGTAATACCTAATTTTTAAAATTTTAGAAATTTTATCTCTCAAAATAGACTTCATTTTTGGATTTGTAGTATCGAATTTAGCCTAAGGTGAAATTTTGGTACTTTTCGGATAACTTTAATATTTTGATGAATAGTGAAAATTACTAAATTTTAATTGAAAACAACTTTTTTAATAAAAATAATTAATAGTGATAAATTATGAATTTGAGTGGTTTTAAAGTATACTTAGAATATATTTTTACCATTTAATACAATGTTGGTCATTGTACATAATTTCACAATTAAACCGGACATAAAGAAAGTACCAATCTTTTTTATAGTTATTATATCTTAAAAACACGCTTTTTTTTTACAGCGGGAATTAATTTTAAATTAATTTCTGCCACTTCTGTGTTTTGAATTTGGAAAAATTAATTCCATATTTTTAATCAGGATGTCCAAATTGGGTAAATAGGTGACTTTTATTTTCATACATTTTGAATAATTACTTCGGTAAATATTTTATTTACCACGGTTAAAGGGTAAATCCGGTAAATAAGGGTTAAACAATAATATTATAATAATAGTAAATTACCCTAAAACGTGTCCTAACCTTATTGGTGGATACATGTACGACCATGGAAATCTTTGGGTCGATTTTGGGACCCCATGGAGCCACTTGTAGGTGATAGGGACACTTTATTTTAATTAAGTTAAAATAAATACAAAAATGACAAAAGCATATATCTTTTAGATAAACAATTTTTAAAAGGGGTTATATATGTTGGATGTTAGACTATAAATATTAATTAGAAAGATAAACATATTTCCTATATAATTATATTTTATTTATAATTTTTATACATTAAATAATTTAATTTATTTATGACAAAATGATGATGCAGTAATTACCATAATAGTGAAAAACTAAAATAATTGATATTATAAATACCCAAAAAAATATAATTTGAGACTTTTAATGAATTACACTAATTTTATAGGATAATATTACATATTATAATTTATTTAATTTACTTTTTTCTAAGTAATAATTCTGTTATGATTTTCACAAAAATCAATTTTCCAAATAGTGTCAAAATTGACATAAAAGAGTTTTTAAAACAAATATTATATTATTAATAGATATTAAATTCCTAAATATCCAAGGTTTGGTCAAGATACTTATATCATGATATTTGTATCATTAATGGACCAATTGGGGGTCTATTGGAGGTATATGGTAAGTTTATTAACTATATAATATAAAAATACAGAGTGACATGGTAAGTGTCAAACAAATTAACTAAGAGTTAAAACTAAAAGATGAGGTTAATATAATGACCCAAATCTGTCTAAATTATATTGGTTGAATGGTTTTAGACTTATCCCCACCTTAAACTTTAAATAATCTACTTTTGAGACATTATAAACCTAATATTAATTTATTATAAAATAATATTTCTAGCTTTTCTAAAGGTTCCCATCACCCCTCTTATAAAAGGGCACTCCTCCTTCTCATTACTTCGCACCTTAAAAGCCTTTTGGTTCGGCCAACCCCTGCCGAAATACTCTGTCAACTTCCCTTAATTAATCCTAGAGTCCTTACTTTATTCATAAATCCATCCTAAGGATCCCTTTTGATCAAATCAAAAGGAAGAACCTGAAGAAGAGGTAATGATTTCACCACCCTTTTTTGAGTTCCTTTCTTCTTCCACTTATTCTTTATTTGTTATTACCATTCTAAAATAATAACTCCAGTATCTTATTTATACTTTTATGTTATTATAAATATGGTACAATTATATTTATTATTCTATCCATCCTTTGAATAACATGTCACCATACGTGCGTACGTACGGCTTACCGTCTCCACGTCGTGGTGTAATTGTTATTCAATAAATTATTATTTGGATGGGTATAATAATGATGTGTAATTCATGTAAATAATAAATATAAAATGATAATTATTCTTTATATATTATATACCATCCAATTATATATTATTTTAATATCAAAAGAATAATATTGTCGCTCGTGTGTACGTATGGACTACCGTCTCCACGAATGCGATGAGATTCATTCTCCATCGTATCCATTCATGTATAATTATCATTTGATTATTTAAAAATAATGTTTAAGTACTTGATATAATTATGGATATGAATAAGATACAACCTATCCATGAAAAACATGGCTTACGTAACAAATCATATAAAATAAAATAAGTGAGTTAACACCCGAAACAACGATAATACTAAGATGGTATTAACAAATCATTATTAAAAGATCATATATGATATCATATTAATATATATGATTATTTTATAATTTAATAACAATTATTTCACCATTATATAGGAGGTTAACCTAACCCAACCAAGTAAAAGTACAAGGTAAGGGTTTATTTCACAATCTCTTCATTATCCGAGGTTGTTTATACGTAATAATCTACTGGGATCTCTTTATCATCCACATCCATGTTTCTTAAAAATGTATTTCAAAACATTTTTACTATTTACAAGAATATGATTTAAATTCATTTATACCATTGCTTGACTTTTTATAAGAGGTTTATAAAGGAATCTTTCCGTCGTTTTCCAAACAAGGTTCTTTTTAACCTTTTCGACAGTGATGCATCGAAGAAAGGACTTCGTTGTGTCCTTATGCAGAATGATAGGGTTATTGCCTATTCATCACGACAGTTGAAAATTCATGAATAAAACTATCCTACTCATGATCTCAAGTTAGCAGCTGCGATCTTTTCTTTGAAGATATTGAGGCACTACCTCTATGGTGAAAAATGTGAGATTTATACTGATCACAAGAGTTTGAAGTATATTTTCTCACAAAAAGAAATCAACATGAGTCAAAGGAGATAGCTTGAATTACTCAAGGATTATGATTGCACGATACACTACCACCTGGGGAAGGCAAACAAGGTGGAAGATACTTTGAGCAGAAAAGATCATGGAGTTTTGAACAACATGAGAATTTAAAGGGATCCAATTTTCATGGATCTAGTGAAGATGGACATGGGAATAACTAGGGAAGGTGAAACATCATTGCATTTTCAAATGGTTGCAAAACCATATTTACTAGAAAGGATTAAGAGTTCTCAGACCGATGATGAAGAACTTCAAAAGAAGATTAAAGCTGTGAATGATGGGAAATTGAGAGACTGTGTGTATGAAGATGGAATTTTGAAATTTGGGATGAGACTTTGTGTTCCAGATATACCTGATCTAAAAAGGGAATTGCAGGATGATGCTCATAGTTCCAATTTCTCTATACACCCTAGGAGCACCAAAATGTATAGAGATTTGAAAGAACATTTTTGGTGGGACAACATGAAGAGGGAGATTGGTAATTTTGTGTCAAGATGTATGGTTTTTCAACAAGTGAAAGCTGGAAGGAAACAGCCTGGAGGAGTCATGAAACCTCTTCCCATACCGGAGTGGAAATGGGATAATATTACGATGGACTTTTTCATGGGGCTACCAAAGACTCCTAGAAAGAACGATGCAATATGGGTCATTGTTGATCGTCTTACCAAGTCAGCACATTTTCTTGCTATAAAAGAAGATTTACCACTTGAAAGACTAGCAAGAATATATATTAATGAAGTTGTGAGACTTCATGGAGTACCCCTATCGATTGTTTCTGATCGTGATCCCCGTTTTACTTCAAGATTCTGTAAAAGTCTTCAGAAATCCTTGGATACTGAACTTCATTTGAGCACTGCCTACCACCCTCAAACAGATGGAAAATCATAACGAACTATTCAAACCCTAGAAGACATGTTGAGATCCTGCTCACTTGACTTTCAGGGTATGTGGGATCAATATTTACCTCTAGTAGAATTTTCCTATAATAATAGCTTCCATTCAAGTATTCAGATGGCACCATATGAAGCGTTATACAGAAAGAGATGTCGCCCACCAACCTGTTGGGATGAAGTTGGTGAAAGAAAACTTGTAGGCCCAGAACTGGTGGAGGAAATGATGGAAAAGTTTAACTTAATCCAAAACTATATCAAAGCAGCTCAAAGTAAGCAGAAGAGCTATGCCGATAATCGAAGGAAGGATTTGGAATTTCAAGTTGGTGATCATGTTTTCCTGAAGGTATCTCCATGGAAGGGAGTCATTCATTTTGGTAAGAGAGGTAAATTGAGTCCCAGGTACATCGGACCTTTCGAAATTCTAGAACGAATTGGGGTTGTAGCTTACCGATTGGAAATGCCTCCAAGTCTCTCCAAAGTTCACGATGTGTTTTACGTATCTCTGTTGAGGAAATACATGCCTAACCAAACGCATGTACTCACCTATGATGAATTAGAACTGGAACCCGATCTGTCTTATTGCGAAGAGCCCGTCAAGATTCTTGATATGAGAGAACAAGTACTGAGAAACCGGACCACTCATCTGGTAAAAGTATTGTGGAGAAACCATAAGATGGAAGAGGCAATGTGAGAACCCGAGAAACTTATGATGAATAACTACCCGAGTCTTTTCATGCGGTAGTATTCTAAAACTTTCGAGGATGAAATTATTTGAAGTAGGGGAGAATTTAACACCCCAAGCTTCTACGGTACGTTTCCCTTTGAATAATTCAATAGCGTGTGTTGTACGCAACATCGAGTTCTAACACACACCACAACCGATCAAACTAGCCGTTATGAATAGTAATACCTAATTTTTAAAATTTTAGAAATTTTATCTCTAAAAATGGACTTCATTTTTGGATTCCAAGTATCGAATTTATCCTAAGGTGAAATTTTGGTACTTTTCGGATAACTTTAATATTTTGATGAATAGTGAAAATTACTAAATTTTAATTAAAAATAACTTTTTTAATCAAAATAATTAATAATGATAAATTATTAATTTGAGTGATTTTAAAGTATATTTAGAATATGTTTTTACCATTTAATACAATTTTGGTCATTGGATATAATTTCACAATTAAACCGGACATAAACAAGTACCAATCTTTTGATAGTTATTATATCTTAAAAACACGCTTTTTATTTTGACAGCGGGAATTAATTTTAAATTAATTTTTGCCACTTATGTGTTTTGAATTTGGAAAAATGGATTCCATATTTTGAATCAGGATTTACAAATTGTTTAAATAGGTAACTTTTATTTTTAGACATTTTGAATAATTACTTCGGTAAATATTTTATTTACCACGGTTAAAGGGTAAATCTGGTAAATAAGGGTTAAAAAATAATATTATAATAATACTAAATTACCCTAAAACGTGTCCTAACCTTATTGGTGGATACATGTATTACCATGGGCATCTTTGGGTCTATTTTGGGACCCCATGGAGCCACTTGTAGGTGATAGGGACACTTTATTTTAATTAAGTTAAAATAAATATAAAATTGACAAAAGCATATATCTTTTAGAAAAACAATTTTTACAAAGGGTTATATATGTTGGATGTTCGATTATAAATATTCATTAGAAATATAAAAAGGTTTCCTATATAATTATATTTTATTTATAATTTTTAGACATTAAATAATTTAATTTATTTATGACACAATGATGATGCATTAATTACCATAATAGTGAAAAATTAAAATAATTGATATTATAAATACCCAAATAAATATAATTGGAGACTTTTAATGAATTAAAATAATTTTCTAGGATAATATGACATATTAGGATTGATTTAATTTAATGTTTTAGAAGTAATAATTTTGTTATGATTTTCACAAAAATCAATTTTCCAAATAGTGTCAAAATTGACATAAAAGAGTTTTTAAAATAAATATTATATTATTAATTAATATTCAATTCATAAATATCTAATGTTAGGAAAAGAGACTTATATAATGATATTTTTATCATTAATGGACCACTTGGTGGTCCATTGGAGGTATATAGTAAGTTTATTAACTATATAATATAAAAATACAAAGTGACATGGTAAGTGTCAAACTAATTAACTAAGAGTTAAAACTAAAAGATGAGGTTAATATAATGACCCAAACCTGTCTAAATTATATTTTTTGAATGTTTTTAGACCTATCCCCACCTTAACCTTTAAATAATACACTTTATATCCATTATAAATCGAATATGAATTTATTATAAAATAATATTTCTAGCTTTTCCAAAGGTGCCTCTCACCCCTCTTATAAAAGGGAACTCCTCCTTCTCATTACTTCGCACCTTCAAAGCCTTTTGGTTCGGCCAAACCCTGCCCAAATACTCTCTCAACTTCCCTCAATTCATCCTATAGGCCTTAATTTAGTCATAAATCTATCCTAAGGATCCCTTTTGATCAAATCAAAAGGAAGAACCCGAAGAAGAGGTAATGATTTCACCATCCTTTTTCAAGTTCCTTTCTTCTTCCACTTATTCTTTATTTGTTATTACCGTTCTAAAATAATAACTCCAGTATCTTATTTATACTGTGATTTAATTATAAATATCGTACAATCATATTTATTATTCTATCAATCCTTTGAATAACATGTCACCATACGTGCGTACGTACGGCTTACCGTCTCCACATCGTGGTGTAATTGTTATTCAATAAATTATTATTTGGATGGGTATAATAATGATATTTAATTCATGTAAATAATAAATATAACATGATAATGATTCTGTATATATGATATACCGTCCAATTATATATTATTTTAATATCAAAATAATGATATTGTCGCTCGTGTGTATGTACGGACTACCGTCTCCACGAACGCGATGAGATTCATTCTCCATCGTATCCATTCAAGTATAATTATCATTTGATGATTTAAAAATAATGTTTAAGGACTTGATATCATTCTGGATATGAATAAGATACAAACTATCCATGACAAACATGGCTTACATAACAAATCATATAAAATAAAATGAGTAAGTTAGCACCTGAAACAATAATAATACTAAGATGGTATTAACAAGTCAATGTTAAAAGATCATATATGATATCATATTAATATATATGATTCTTGTATAATCTAATAAAAATTATATCACCATTATACAGGAGTTTAACCTACCCCAACCAAGGAAAAGTACAAGTTAAGGGTTTATTTCACAATCTCTTCATTATCCGAGGTTGTTTATACGTAATAATCTACTGGGATCTCTTTATCATCCTCATCCATGTTTCTTAAAAATTTATTTCAAAACATTTTTACTATTTACAAGAATATTAGTTAAAGTCATTTATACCCTTTTTTGACTTTTTATAAGAGGTTTATAAAGGAATCTTTCCGTCGTTTTCCAAACAAGGTGTTTTTTAACCATTTTGACGGAATTAAGGTAAGAATGTTTTTTTAACTTATACGGCGGGTGCGGCTATTTTTCGTCATTATAAAATCTCTGAAGCTTCCATTACAAGATTATAAGAATATTTTCAAAGAAAATGTTTTATTTTATAAATATATGACTCTTAAATTATTTCAAAATAGAAAGAGATATTTCTCTAAAAAGAGTTTTGATTTCATCTATGTCAACATCCTTTGATGGATTTTACGCTTATTTGAGGTTGATTTGTTATGATACAAATCTTCTATATTGTATTGAAGGTTTTTTGATATGTTTGATTGTGGTTGTGTTATTTTTATACCATTCATGGTTTATGGATGAAGTATTTACATTTCGTATTCTAGTTTTAATACGAATGTTTATGTTATGTTTAAACCTTTTTATATGCGAATGCATTGGACTTAATATGTGATGGGTGGAGCCCTATATAGATCCTTGATGCATCGGTTGGTCTCATGAGATAAACTAGTGTCTTGGCACAAGGCCTTGACAATATCTTATTTGTATTCTTGGCACGAGGCCTTGGCTATGTGTTTATGATAGTCTGGCATTATGCATTCCATCATTATAAAAGTGGTTATTGATATTGCATGTGATTATTTGATTAGTAGAATATCCATGTGAATAAGTAAATGGAATTATTTCATTTTATTTTTTCCATACTATGTTGAAGTTCAAGTTTAAAAGGCTTTTGTTTTAGTTATACATTGCCTTAAATGTTTATTCTTATTTATGAAAGTTTCCGCTATATTGTTATCCTTACTGGGCATTTGAGCTCACCCCTTTTCTATGTTTTATTTTTCCCAAGATGTGAAGAAGTAAATTATGAATGACCTGTAGGGATATTATGAGGGGATAATATTGTGGACTATGGAGAAAATATGTTGTTGTATTAGTTTTTCACTTTATGATGTAATGTAAAACATTATGAATATATCTAGTGTTTCCAATGCTAATAAACTAATCGGTCTTTCGAGATTTGATCTTTCTTGTGATCATTCCAATGTTATGTAATAAAGCATCGACTCTGGGTAACTGGGGTCGGGGCGTTACATAGAAATATTTCTAGAGGATAGGTGGATCTTCGAGCTGCCAATGGCGCAAGGCTGGCTGCGTTGGCTATTGGTGACCACCACCTCTCATTGCCAACTGGCATGATTTTGGTTTTACATAACTGTTATTATGTTCCTAGTGTTACCAAGAACATAATTTCTGTATCTTGTTTGGATATGGATGGATTTATTTTCAAGTTTGGAAATAAGGTTTGTCTCTTTTATAAGAACAACGTATGTTATGGTATGGAACATTTAAATAATGGTTTGTATGTATTAAATTACGAAAACCAAGTGTTGGAAATCGATAACAAAACAAATTCACATGACTCATACATCACCCAATTGTGGCATCACCGTCTCGGTCATGTAAACGAGAAGCGCTTGACAAAGCTCTACCAAGATGGCTATTTAGACTCTACTGAGCTAAAACCACTTGATAAATGTCACGCTTGTTTATATGGTAAAATGACCAAGACGCCTTTCGGTGGACAGGGTGAAAGGGCCATAGAGCTTCTAGGATTGGTACACACTAATGTATGTGGACCATTTCTAGTAGAATCTAGAGGTGAATATTCTTACTTCATTACTTTTACTGATGATTTGAGTAGATACGGATTTGTCTACTTAATGAGGTATAAGTCAGAAGCCTTAAAGAAATTTAAGGAATTCAAGAATGAAGTAGAGAATCAACTTAGTAAGAAGATAAAGAAACTTTGATCGGATCGAGGTGGAGAATATCTGAACCAAGAGTTCATCGATCTTCTACGGGAGTCTAGGATTCTATCTCAGCTCACTCCTCCTTATACACCACAGTGGAATGGTGTTAGTGAAAGGAGGAACTGCACCTTGTTGGACATGTTGAGGTCAATGATGAGTCATGAAGATCTTCCATTATCCTTTTGGGGATATGCATTAAAAAATATAGCATACACATTAAACCGAGTACCAACTAAGGCGGAAAATAGAATTCCCTCCAAGTTATGGAATAGAAAGAAACCCATTTTTTCGCATACACGTGTATGGGGATGTGAGGCATTTTTTAAGGCCCTCTCAGGCAACAGACTAGCACCCCGAGTCACGAAGTGTATCTTTATAGGATATCCTAAGGAAACGAAAGGATATTACCTATATAACCCTCATGACAAGAAAGTGATCGTCGCTAGACAAGCCATCTTTCTTGAGAGGGAGCACATCCTCAAAAAGGATAGTGGGAGCAATATTGACTTCGACGAAGTTGATGGTCAAGATACACAGGAGTTGGTACAGGAACAAGTTCCACAGGTCCCCGTGGAAGAATTTCCAGAAACACAAGTATTACATAGGAGCTCAAGAGAGGTAAGGGAACCAGAGAGATTTGGTTTCCTAGTCACCAAGGATGGTGAATCATTATTGTTGGACAATGATGAACCTCTCTCCTACAAGGAAGCAGTAGAAAGATCAGAAGCTGCAAGATGGCTAGAAGCTATGAATTCTGAGATGGATTCCATGTATCAGAACCAAGTCTGGGTTCTAGTTGATGAGCCAGTTGATGTAAAGCCTGTTAGATGTAAATGGGTATTCAAGAGAAAACTAGACATGGAGGGTCAAGTTAGCACCTATAAAGTAAGGCTAGTGGCTAAAGGATTCAAACAGCGTCAAGGGATTGACTATGATGAAACCTCCTTGCCAGTTTCCATGTTTAAATCCATAAGAATCATACTTTCCATAGTAGCTTACCATGACTATGAGATTTGGCAGATGGATGTCAAAACAGCATTCCTTAACGGGAAACTTCAGGAAGATGTCTATATGACACAACCAGAAGGGTTTGTGACACCAGGTGAAGCCAAACGAGTTTGAAAGTTGCAAAAATCCATTTATGGATTGAAGCAAGCATCCAGGTCATGGAACATTTGATTTGATGAAGCCATAAAGTAATTTGGTTTCATTAAGAACGAATGTGAGCCATGTGTTTATAATCGGTTTAATGGGAATGTGGTCGTTATCCTAGTAGTATATGTTGATGACATATTGCTTATTGGAAATGAAGTACCAGCCTTATAGTCAGTTAAGGACTGGTTGAACAAGTGCTTCTCCATGAAAGATTTAGGTGAAGCAGCCTACATTCTAGGGATCAAGATCCTTCTTGATAGATCCAAGAGGCTTCTTGGACTAAGTCAGGGTATATACATTGACCAGATACTAAAGAGATTTAGTATGGAACAATCCAAGAGAGGATTGGTTCTAGTGTCACATGGATTACATATTTCTAAGAAAATGTGTCCTCAAACACAACAAGAGAAATATATAATGAGTAAGATCCCATACGCTTCGGCTATAGGATCCATCATGTATGCCATGTTATGTACCAAGCTTGAGGTTGCCTATGCACTGAGCATGGTAGGCAGATATCAAGAAGATCCAGGAGAACAGCATTGGACTACTGTTAATACAATCCTTAAGTATTTGGGAATAACTAAGGATATGTTCCTGGTGTATGGAGGAGACGAGGAGCTTTTCATCAGAGGGTATGTTGAAGCTAGTTTTCAGACAGATCAGAACGATTTGAAATCGCAATCTGGATGTGTTTTATGTCTCAATGGAGGAGCTGTGAGCTGGAAGATTTCAAAGCAGCCAGTTGTCACCGATTCTACAGTAGAGTCCGAATATATAGTGGCTTCTGATGCAGCCAATGAAGCCGTCTGGATTTATAACTTTGTCCAGGAGCTTGATGTGGTGCCTAGTAGTAAAGATCTCATTACATTATATTGTGATAATATTGCAGTGGTGACTCTTGAAAAATAACCAAGGTCACATCAACGGACAAAGCACATACTCCGGAAGTATCACCTCTTGAGGGATTTCTATCAGAGGGGTGAAGTTGCAGTGAGCAGAGTGTCCATGGAAGAGAACGTGGCGGACCCCATGACTAAAGGCCTATCTCAGTCTGTTGTAGTTGGTGGCCTAGAACAAACTACTTTGTACTTTATTCATTAAAAAATCATTATCACATCTTGATTGTTCTTCTACGTGACACTGCATGTGATAATGTCCTAAGGACAGCTGTTGCATTAAAGGGTCATAGCAGATCCCTACTATGATGAGAACCCAGAAGTGCCATAACATTGTTCTTGAATATATGTTCTATGCCCGAATGATATTATTTGAGGGACACAAATAATACAGGTCATTAGGGGTGAGGACTCATAAAAATTTGAGGCACCTTCTCATGGTGTGCGCCCTTGGTAATATCCAGGAGGATATTATGAGAACGAGACCCGCCAGTAGGAAATCCACATTTCATAGTGTCATTGGATGTTCCTATCTGTGGATGTGTGTATTGGTCCTTATACTTTAATATTATTATTAATGAGTATTACAACTCGCGCAATTAGATGTATTGACAAAAACTGTGACAACACACTATTCGCAGCGAGGTAGGATACGTTGGGTGCGTCACGAGTAATACTACATTAATAGATAATGCGAGAAAGGATTTTTCCCTTCTGTTCCATAACGGAAGTAGATATCTCAAGCCCTTTGATGGAATTGATATAGCCTAAATAAATCCATGGCCATGGTAAGGTATGGGTGAGTTTAATTCCGGGAAGTCAAAGAAAGAATAATCGAGCACATGGGTTGATGGCACTAGCATGCGACCCGCTTGAATAGAGATATTGAGACAAAGGGATTATATTACACAGTAAGTGATCATAGGAGGTGACACGTCATTGCGGCGTTAACTTCTTTCTCTATATGTGCCTTGGCGTGTTGCTAGATTCTAACCTTGGACTTTATGCAGGCTCCGCCTAATGCCACTGAGAAAGAGGCCTAGAGGGTCACACACTAAGTGTGTCCATGTATCTCAGTTAAATATTAATTTAACAAGTTAAATAAATATTATTCCCGACTGTGGTTTAATAATTATTTAAGGATGCCTGATCATATTTATTTCTACACTAGTTATTCGAGAGAATATATTGTGGGTGAAATAATACATTTATTAGCGAGTAATGCAGTTACATTTATTTAAGAAATAAATAGCCATTACTCAGGGACTAATAAATATGGTGGATTAAATAAAAGAAAGTGGAAAATAAAAGTACACTCCGTGTATATTAAATATACACGCCGTGTAGTTTTAAGGAAAAACAAGTACATGTCGTGTATTAATTATTACACGGCGTGTAGTTTTTCTAGTCAGGATTTTGAGGAAATAATATCATTATTGTGATATAAATTATAATCAATGTGGGCGCATGTCAAGGAATTAATAATTCGACATGGGGGTTTTAAATAAGAGTTAATGAAATAAATAAAATGTGTAACGCATTTATTTATTGTCATAACTCTATTAACCTCAAACCAGATTATAAATATCCTCACAACCCCAACACTTTTTCCATTAAATCCATTTTGTGCACAACGAATTTGGAAATACTCTCAATCCAATAGAGAATTCCCTTTCCACCAAGAACGCCCTCAAGTTACGAGAGCGAGATCCTCCACCGGATCAACGCGGTCGAAGGCGGACATCGCAAGCGAAGGTTCTTCTACGCTAGCACCCGGAGATCACTTCGGCGACGTCCAGAGATACATGGAGCACATGTGGATCACTGCTAGAGGAATCCTATACTTGGATTCTATGACGCAATGACAAATCACAGGATCGTGACCGGAAACATCGACGAAGAAATAATTTCACCGAGGTAATTCTTGTGAATTAATTAAATTAATTATAACCAACATATGATGATCCTATCTCAATGGTTCTGGGACTCTTCTTTTCTTTTTCGTTCTTTGTTCCATTCCGAAGATCCAGCATTTTATATCGTGACGGATCTCGAATTGAACGTTGTTTAATGCTATAATTAAAGTTGGGAAAACCCTCCAATGAGCTTCCGCTGCGCCCTGAACCTATAATAAGATGATCTGACCTGGTGTTGTTTGGGTAATTTAGGCTAAGTTCATTACCCTATCCATCTTCCAGTTTACACCTATAAAGTTTAGTGATAATATCATTTATTATTTGTTATTATCTCCCTCTATTTTTTCAAATTCCAATTGCCCTTATTATTGTATTTGGAATATCTTGGTGCTCAGATATTCTAGTAGAAATGATCCATATTTCCCTAATTAGAATTGTCTACAACTTTCACATTTGATAATGAATATCTTATATGTATTTATTTATATATTGTATAAAACTAATCTTTTATGAACCCGATAGGATGGATATGAACTGAAAATTGATGCACGCTAATCATTTTACAAATTAATATGAATATGGAGTTAAATAGTTTATCAAGTTTTCAAGAGAGCATGCAGAAGACCCTTCTAAAATCCTATGTTCATGTTTAGATTATTGATATTCAAGAAAAAATAGTCCGAAAGAGTTGTAAGAACATTTTATTTGACACGTAATAGATCAAATCTATAAATTTTGGACTAAATATGGGAAAGACAGAATGTGTACATCAATTGGGATGATACTATAGTTTATGAATCATTTGATATGAAAACCTTTGTAAAAGATGATGGAGATCGCATGGAATAAATGACACTAGAAATTTAATATGACTTTATGATTATCCAAATTTGATTGAGGAGTTAAATTTTTGTTTCAAGAAAACATTGTATATCGGTTGTACTAAATACACAATATTTTTAGTTTTATTAAAGTTTTATAATTTGAAAGCTGGCAACGGATTGAGTGACACCAACTTTATAGAACTTCTTGGTCTTCTAAAAGATATGTTTCCAGAAGAAAATGAACTACCATGTTGAACATATAATTCTAAACAAATGTTATATTCAATGGGCATGATCACTAAAAAATACATGCTTTTCCAAAATATTACATATTTTTTCGCAAGGACCACTCATCAAATTTCCTAAGTGTGGTGCAAATCGATATAAGAAAAATGAATCAAGTCCTTAGAAATTTGTATGGTAATTTTCTACCATTCCTTAGTTTAGAAGACTATATAGATGTTTAGAAACCACAAAAAAAATAACATGTCATGTAGATACAAGAATTAAATATGGGAACCTACATCATCCAACAGATTCTCCTCAGTGGAATAAAATTGATTACGAGTTTCCTGAATTGGGAGATGAGCTGAGAAACTTTAATCTTACATTATCTACAGATGAAATAAATATTTTTGGTTTACTGAGTAGTACTCATAGTAAGTGGACCATAATTTTGGTAAATTATAGCTTTTCTCCATGGTAATGCATGAAGAGTGAATAAATTATGTTGCCTCTACTTATATATGGACCAAAGAAACCCCGTAATGATATTGATGTCTATTTGTCTCCATTGATCAAAGATCTGAAATTGATGTGGGATACAGGTGTTATAATGTATGATGCTCATATAAGTGAAGAATTCACATTGAGGGCTATGTTGTATGGAACAATAAATAATTTACCCACTTATAGAAATTAATCGGGATATGGCATTAAAGGCATGTTGGGGTGTCCCATTTGTGAAAAATGAACATACTCAGTTCGGTTAAAACATTCCTCTAAGACAGTGTTTTTAGGAAATAAACATTTTTTACCTTGATGACATAATTAATGATCCTGGATGATAGCATTCGATGGGAATATCGAAGAAGGTACAACATCGTCTCCAGCAATGGGAGACAAACTGTACAAAAAAAGTAAAAAAAATTGACACACTTTTCAGTAAACCATTTTTGAAAAAACCTTTCAAAATTAGGTTGGAAAATGAGATCAATTTTATTTGAATTACCGTATTGGAATTGTTTGTATGTTAGACATTTTCTTGATGTCATGCATTTAGAAAAAAATGAATTTGATACTACTATTGGCACGTTACTAAATGTTCTTGGAAAAATGAAAATGGCATCAAGGCTTGGTTGGACTTGATTGAAATAGGGATAAGGGAAGATTTGGAACCGGTGAAGGGTAAAAAGCGTAATTTTCTTACTCTGGTAGATTACACTCTATCCAGAGAGAAAAAATTTCAATTTTTCCTTTTCCTTATGAGTGTAAAAGTTCCACAAGGGTATTCATAAAATATAAAGAATGTTGTGTCAATGACTAATTTGAAGTTACAGGGACAAAAAATCACATGACTAACATGTTTTTATGTAATATTTAATGCATGTTTCTTTCTATTTCATTCTGACCCAAAATGTATGACATACATTAACCAGAGACTGCTTCTTTTTCAAATCCATATGTAGTAAATTTGTAGACCCGAAGAAGTTTACCATCATGAATAAAAATATTTCAATCATATTATGTGAATTAGAAATGTTTTTCCTACCATCATTATTTGATATAATTTTCTACCTGATGGTTCACTTGGTCAGAGAGGTTCAACTATTTAGTTATATCTATTATAGAAGTATGTACCCCATTTAACAGTATATGAAGATTTTGAAAGGGTATGTCAAGAATTTAATTCGTCTAGAAGGTTGTATTTTAGAATGATATATTTTTGAAGAAGCTATTGAATTATGTACCAATTACCTATCATATGTTGAAATCATCGGTCTCACAAAGTCTTGTCATAGTAAACACCTTATGGGAGAAGGGATTTTTGGAAGAGATATTGTTACAATTACCTTAATAGAGTGGGAGAAAGCACATATTTACATATTACATAATATTGAAGATGTTGATCCATGCATTGAATCCCACAAATAAATTCTTAGAGATTTGAATCCATCAAGGGCTGAAAGGTGGATATCATATGCACATAATCAATAGTTTAAAGGATGGTTCAGATATCAAATACATAAGGAGTTATCTAAAAATATGAATTCAATTGTTGAATGAATTCAATGCCTAGCCAGAGGACCTAATGCAAATGTTATATCATACACTAGGTTTGTAATCAATGGTTATACATTATATACAAAAGAACACGATGACTTAATTACATTGAAAAATAGTGGTGTTACGCTTATGGATGAAGAGATGCACATATCTAGTTCCAAGGATATATGAAGTGCACTGTGTTGCATTTGTTGTTAATTATGTATGTTGTTGTCAAAATGTGACATGGAATGGATGGATGTCAAGGAGCGTCAAGATGTGAATGTCAAAGGATGTGATGGTGATGGTGATGAATGGAGAATGGCCATGGACCATAGAGGAATGTCACTTATGAGATTCACTAAGTGACATAGGATATGATGGTTGAAACATTCTCTAGCAATATCAGACGATTGTAGAACTGATCTTAATGTTTCAATACTTGTATCAAGATGATACTAAGTTACACCACTTGAAGAATGGATTATGATGGAGCATCATCATTACATCTGATGATTGTTGAACTGGTCTTTAAGTTCAAAGCACTTGTATCAACTGGATACAATGTCACAACAATGTTAGAAGTCCATGCATTGTCTTCACAATGCATGAGGAGATGAAAGTTGATCCATCCACAACTACTAAGTGGATGATGTGGATTAATGAAGACCATGCACTATATCTTAGTGCATGATGAATTGAAATTGATCCAACTTGATCTCTGATTAGATCAATGAAGAACATTGAGGAATTAATTGATTTAGGAGAATCAGTTGAAGATGAACCTTCTACAAATACCTCATATGTCTAGAATACATGATTGAAAGGAGTTTAGGACGTTTGTGGAAGAAGAATGAAGAAGAAATGGAAAGAATGGCTTAGAAGAATAAGTGGCATTTGGCATTTACACTTGGTTACTTTGTATACTTAGTGTATATTCAAGAAATAATTAAGCCACCAAGGGCCAGCCTTAAGGGTTCAACCCAAGGCACATGTGGGACTAGGTCACCACGCCCAAGGGGATTCCATGGGGCTAGCCCGAGAGAAGTTGGGGCCGTGTATAAGCCCCGAGGCCACGCAGTGATGAAGCCCACGCAGCCTGGGCGCCATAGCGCGCGCCCGTGTGTGCGCATGGTGGGCGCCAGTGGCACGCCCGAGTGGCAGGGGTGGGCGCAAGACCGCGCCCGCAGAGAACACGGTGCGGGGCGGCACCGTGGAGGGAGAAGTTCAATTGAGGAGAGGTGGGGAGCGCATCTTTGATAAACCACGGAAAATCCGCGGTTCGTTTCGATGTGGGACGCGGAATTTTTCCGCGGAGCGAATCTTGGCCGCACGATCGATCGCGCGCCAGATCTCGACCGCCCGATTGATCCCACGCGAGATCTTCTGATCGCGGCCGTCCGATGTCTTCTCAACTCCGGATCCGACGGTTGAGGAGTCGTCCTCTACCTTGAGCTCGCCCGAGGCCACCCGCGACTCCTCCTTCGAACCAGGCGCCTTCCAAGGATGGTTTTTGAGCATCCGACCACCGTTTCTCGAGCTGAAGGATCCAATGGGTTCGTCTCGACGTAATGAACACGATCATGCAAGAAAATGGGCATGCATGCGAAGTTTGGAAGATTTCGAAGAATGTCGAGGCAAACGAAGTTTCTGAGGCTTCATGTGTTCGTGTTTTGCATGGATTGGATTTTAATAAATCCATGCATGCGTTCTAAGTCGCATGCACATGGAGGAGAAAAATAAAGAAGAAGGAACCCGCGTTTGGCAGTTGAGAAAATCAAGATTTAGAGAATCTTGAATTCCCGAAATCTTTGTGAGATCAAACTGTTATCTTCGCGGATGAACCGCACCTCCTCTGCCTATAAAAGGAGAGCCCGAGGCACAGAACGTCTTGCTGATGTTTTTGAAGAACCGTGGGAGCACCCTTGTGGCTCACGAAGAAGAATCCTCCGCGCAACACTCCTTGTGCGGCACAGAAGCCCAGAGCCACCCCTTGGCTCCGTGAGGTTCCTTTCGCGCACCTCTTGCGCGAAAGAAGAAGGGAAGGTTCCCTGTGCGCGTCACTTGAGTGACAGGAAGAACCTGTGGCCGCATCCTTGCGCGCCCGTGGTTGCACCCCTCTCTGTCTGCATACTCACGCAGCAGGAGGAAGCTTCCATGCCCCCTACGCGCGGTAGGTTGAAGCTGCAGCGCCCCCCTTGCACAGTAGGTTGGTGCTGCCTTGCACCCTGCGCGGCCCTTGCGGCTTGTGAACCTTGCACGGCAGTAGGCCCTTGTGCCTTGTTCTTGCGTGACCCAAGGCCAGCACACCTTGAAAGGTGATTGAAGGAGAACACCCTACGGGTTGGATGCATTCGGGTAGTTTGTGTGATGTGTAGAACCCAAGCCGTAGCCTTGTGTGTGCAAGATAAAGTGGAAGGCCAAGTGTGTTCTTAAAAAGTGTGTAGGTCGTAGCCCAAGTGTGTGCAAAATGGAGAAACAAGTGTGTGCACAAGTGAAGTGCACATTTTGAAGAAGACTAAAATAACAAGTTTTGTGTGAGCAAAGTGAAGAGGCCGAACCTAGTGTGTGCACTAAGAAGTGTGTATACACTTAGAAGAAGAGGAGACCCCCACACTAAAGTATAACACACATTCAAGTGTGTAAACAATAAGGACAAAGTGTGTGAAGGAAGTGAGAAGGTGTGTGCTAAAAAGGATTACACCCTTTGTGGGTTTATTTCACCAAGAGAAGAAGAAGGGGAGTGCATGCTTGCATACATGCACATGCACACGTGAACAAAGCTAAATCAGGCTATGTGCATTTGAGTTGTCCAAGACTGAAAGTTCTTGAAGAAGATTTTGAGAGGCCATGCAGTTATTGCATGAGGAAGAAGAGTTTCCATGTACTCAGTTCATGAAGTTGATGTGAAGTGAGACTGGACCAGACTGAAGTTAAAGACATCAGTTGTCTGAGTATTCAGTAGTTGGAGAGAAGCCAGGTCATCCTGAGAAGAAGGAGATAAATCCTGAGCAAGATGAGAAGACCTGATCAACTCAAGTGATCAGAGGTACAGAGCAAGGCCAGCAGCCTTTATCCCAGGCTGCTGAAGATACTTGAAAATCTGAACTGAAGAAGAGCTACTCGTGTGACTCGAGCAGCCAGGAGAAGCCCCCTGTGAGACTCAGGGTGTAGGAAGTCTTTAGTGGGATTCTGGAGCAGGCCAGTGGGACTCTGGTAACACTGTGGGACGCAGTATAAAGACCCTCCTGTGGGACTCAGGAGAGATACAGTGGGACTCTGTATCGACCATTGTAATTCTAACAAGTTATAATGGGAGAAACCATGTTGGGGCGTATAACCAACATGGAAAGGACGTAGGCCTTTGGTGCTGAACCTTGTAAATCCTTGTGTCCAGTGCCTTTACATTTATTGCATCATTCGAGGAAAGGCTGAGAGATACAAGAAGAGTGGATCGAGGCCTTAACAAGCCATAGAGGTTTAATTGATTAAGAATCAATTAGTAAACAGTTTTAAAGGATCACTGATTCACCCCCTCCCCCTCTCAGTGATTCACACCGATCTGGGCACTTCAATTGGTATCAGAGGGAAGGTTGCCTCTAAAAGATCCAAGGGAGTCTTTATGAAGTGCAGATTTGAGGAAGTGAGTGAATACCCTCAAATGGAGATATCTGCCAAGACACTGAAAAACAGGATGAAGAAACAGGCCAAGAAGATGAAGAAGAAGATTGTTGTTGATAGAGAAACACCTGACAATTCCTTTTATCACTCTTCTGATGAAGCCTGTCCTAGTTGTGATGATGATGGAAGAATAAATGATCTTCTAAATTCAATCGAATATCTTCGGAAGACAGTACCCAGGGAAGTAGCAATGTGTATTACTACAGGCATCCTTGATCTTCAAGAAGAAAAATTACAGCTAGAAGAAGAAGCCAATGCAATGGAAGATCAGTTGGCTAAAAGGGTTGGCATAACCAACACTCTCAGAAAGCTGGTGAAGGCTAAAGATGAAACAGTATTGCTTTGCAATGAAAGATATGAATACACTACTAAATAATTGCAAAGAAGCCTTTCTGAGAAAGAATTCTTTAAGACTGTGGTCAAAGATGTTTTCCATGCACTGGAAAAGAGGCAAAAAGTTTCAATGAATGTCAGAGATGCTCAACTTGAAGACAAATTAAACAGGGTGAAGGAGCTTGACAATTCATTACAAGAAATGAACAAGGTGCATGAACACCAGTTAGAATATCTGAAAGAAAATTGGGAAGGAAGGATAAGAACTATTGAGGATAATAAGAACTCCCTTAACATGAAATTCTTAGAACTAGAGGTGATATTGAAAAATCTGCAATCACCCAAAGATTAATCCTCCCAGTCAGCTGAAAGTAGAAATGTTGCTACACAAGTGTGCTTTGAGAAGGATGATTCTAAAAGAAAGACATCCTCTAATGAAAGGGCAACATCTTCTAAAAAGAAGGTACCATCCATACCATCTTGTACTCATGCTTCTAAAAGTGTTTCTACTAAAAGTGCAGGATGGAAGAATGAATCCAAACAAGTATGGATGAAGACAGTGAAGAAATAATGCTCTCCTAAAACAACACAGCAAGTCAAGAAAAGTACCCAACAATCAGAAGGACTGAAGAGGTCAATATTTGTGGGTCAGTGTTGGTGTTGTAATAAGTATGGGCACTGTGCAAAGGATTGTTGGTACAATCCACTGAATGTCAAAGCAAAAAAGGAAGCCCATTCCAAGGGGGAGCAAGCCAGAAGAAAAGAAGCAGCATCCACAGGTCCAGATACATCTATTTACTACAAATAGATTTGGATTACTTGGCAACATCTCGGATGATTGCAAAAGTGTTCAAAAAGATACATGTCAATCTCCAACTGTATCTAGAGCTAAAAAGAAGAGAAGATCACTGAACCTGGCTAAAATGGAATTCTTGGGAATCAAGAAGAAAGTTAAAGATGCTCCCAAGAAGTTTTTGAAAAAGGAAAAGATGTCCTTGGAGTCTAAATCCAAGAAGGGTGATGCATCCAGAAGGACCACCAAGAAAACATGCTTCTACTGTGGAAAAAAAATGACACACCATGGATCTTTGTGAACAATCCATGGAACTGAATAGAAGCAGACTGGACTCAAACAGACAATCAATCCAGATGAAGAAGAAGGGATTGGTTGAAAACAAGTTGCCTAAGAAAGGTAGCTTGAAAGCATCAAAGGAACCATGTGGAATATCCAGAACTGAGGCCACACTTCCAAGTGACTTACTAGTCATATGGCCAAATCAGTTGCAACTTGCCAAAGATCTGCAAAGAGCTGAAGACGAAGTTCTGGAAATTGCTAAGGCAAAAGGGAAGAAGAAGATTTCACATGAATATGTATTAAGATCCACACCAGCACAAACATCATTGAAGATCAAATGTGCAAGTGTGAAGAATGGTGAAAATGGGACATCTCGGTTGAGAGAATCTTCTCAACCTTGTTGAACCAAGGAGGTTCCATCTTATTCCCTAACCACTTGAATTTACATGTGCTAACATTTCAGTGAATTTAAGATGATGATCATTCTCATCTGGAGAGTGGTTTGGACAGAATGGAGTGCACCCCTTGAGGGGGAGCCAATCTGTAAAAGATGGGATTCTGAGATTTAATACCATCTTGAGAAAAGTGAAGGTATTCCAATCATACTTTCATCCCTTGTTTCTTAATTTTATTCATCATGACAATTAATGGGGAGTATTGATTGAAGACAAATGGTTGAAAGGGGAAGCTTTATCTTTGCACCTGAACTTTCTAATGAGTTTTATGAAGTATGTGCAGGATTTAGCAATTCATTGATATATCTGAAAAATTTCAAACCCCTTGAAGCATGATCTCACATGTACAGTGAATTTTAGACAGCATTGAGTTCCTTGGTTACATCACTCTTGTTTTTTACATCGGGTTAGCCCACGTAGACTTAGAGTTGATCTACTAAAGGTTCTTTGCTAAAGAGAACATGTGACATCATCCCTCTCTTAGTGATTTTGAAGAAAATTATTTTCTAAGGGAGGAAGATATTTTTGAAAGTGAACCACACCACATCTTTTCATTTGATTTCCAATAAGGGGGAGAAAAGATTGGCACTCATATTGACCCATTCATATGTGCTGAAGAAGTGTATTGACAACAAATACAAAGGGGGAGATTGAAGTGCACTGTGTTGCATTTGTTGTCAATTATGTATGTTGTTGTCAAAAGGTGACATGGAATGGATGGATGTCAAGGAGCGTCAAGATGTGAATGTCAAAGGATGTGATGGTGATGGTGATGAATAGATAATGGCCATGGACCATAGAGGAATGTCACTTAGGAGATTCACTAAGTGACATAGGAGATGATGGTTGAAACATTATCGAGCAATATCAGACGATTGTAGAACTGATCTTAATGTTTCAATACTTGTATCAAGATGATACTAAGTTACACCACTTGAAGAATGGATTATGATGGAGCATCATCATTACATCTGACGATTGTTGAACTGGTCTTTAAGTTCAAAGCACTTGTATCAACTGGATACAATGTCACAACAATGTTAGAAGTCCATGCATTGTCTTCACAATGCATGAGGAGATGAAAGTTGATCCATCCATAACTACTAAGTGGATGATGTGGATTAATGAAGACCATGCACTATCTCTTATTGCATGATGAATTGAAATTGATCCAACTTGATCTCTGATTAGATCAATGAATAACATTGAGGAATTAATTGATTTAGGAGAATCGGTTGAAGATGAACCTTCTACAAATACCTCATAAGTCTAGAATACATGATTGAAAGGAGTTGAGGACGTTTGTGGAAGAAGAATGAAGAAGAAATGGAAAGAATGGATTAGAAGAAGAAGTGGCATTTGGCATTTACACTTGGTTACTTTGTATACTTAGTGTGTATTCAAGCAAAAATTAAGCCACCAAGGGCCAGCCTTAAGGGTTCAACCCAAGGCACATGTGGGACTAGGTCACCACGCCCAAGGGGATTCCATGGGGCCAGCCCGAGAAAAGTCGGGGCCGTGTATAAGCCCCGAGGCCACGCAGTGATGAAGCCCGCGCAGCCTGGGCGCCAGAGCGCGCGCTCGTGTGTGCGCATGGTGGGCGCCAGTGGCGCGCCCGAGTGGCAGGGGTGGGCGCAAGAGCGCGCCCGCAGAGAACACGGTGCGGGGCAGCACCGTGGAGGGAGAAGTTCAATTGAGGAGAGGCGGGGAGCGCATCTTTGATAAACCACGGAAAATCCGTGGTTCATTTCGATGTGGGACGCGGGATTTTACCGCAGAGCGAATCTTGGCCGCTCGATCGATCGCGCGCCAGATCTCGACCGCCTGATTGATCCCACGCGAGATCTTCTGATCGCGGCCGTCCGATGTCTTCTCAACTCCGGATCCGACGGTTGAGGAGTCTTCCTCTACCTTGAGCTTGCCCGAGGCCACCCGCGACTCCTCCTTCGAACCAGGCGCCTTACAAGGATGGTTTTTGAGCATCCGACCACCGTTGTTCGAGCTGAAGGATCCATTGGGTTCGTCTCGACGTAACGAACACGATCAGGCAAGAAAATGGGCATGCATGCGAAGTTTGGAAGATTTCGAAGAATGTCGAGGCAAACGAAGTTGCCGAGGCTTCATGTGTTCGTGTTTTGCATGGATTGGATTTTAATAAAGCCATGCATGCGTTCTAAGTCGCATGCACATGGAGTAGAAAAATAAAGAAGAAGGAACCCGCGTTTGGTAGTTGAGAAAATCAAGATTTAGAGAATCTTGAATTCCCGAAATCTTTGGGAGATCAAACTGTTATCTTCGCGGATGAACCGCACCTCCTCTGCCTATAAAACGAGATCCCGAGGCACAGAACGGCTTGCTGGTGTTTTTGAAGAACCGTGCGAGCACCCTTGTGGCTCACGAAGAAGAATCCTCCGCGCAACACCCCCTGTGCGGCAGAGAAGCCCGGAGCCACCCCTTGGCTCCGTGAGGTTCCTTTCGCGCACCCCTTGTGCGAAAGAAGAAGGGAAGGTTCCCTACGCACGTCACTTGCATGACAGAAAGAACCCGTGGCCGCATCCTTGCGCGCCCGTGGTTGCACCCCTCTCTGTCTGCATACTCACGCAGCAGGAGGAAGCTGTCGCGCCCCCTACACGTTGTAGGTTGAAGCTACAGCGCCCCCCTTGCGCAGTAGGTTGGTGCTTCCTTGCACCCTGTGCGGCCCTTGCGGCTTGTGAACCTTGCGCGGTAGTAGGCCCTTGTGCCTTGTGCTTGCGCGACCCAAGGCCATCACACCTTGCAAGGTGCTTGAAGGAGAACACCCTACGGGTTGGATGCATTCGGGTAGTGTGTGTGAAGTGGAGAACCCAAGACGTATCCTTGTGTGTGCAAGATAAAGTGGAAGGCCAAGTGTGTTATTAACAAGTGTGTAGGCCGTAGCCCAAGTGTGTTCAAAATGGAGAACCAAGTGTGTGCACAAGTGAAGTTCACATTTTGAAGAAGACTAAAAGAACACGTTTTGTGTGAGAAAAGTGAAGAGGCCAAACTAGTGTGTGCACTAAGAAGTGTGTATACACTTAGAAGAAGAGGAGACCCCCACACTAAAGTATAACACACATTCAAGTGTGTAAACAATAAGAACAAAGTGTGTGAAGGAAGTGAGAAGGTGTGTGCTAAAAAGGATTACACCCTTTGTGGGTTTATTTCACCAAGAGAAGAAGAAGGGGAGTGCATGCTTGCATGCATGCACGTGCACACGTGAACAAAGCTAAATCAGGCTATGTGCATTTGAGTTGTCCAAGACTGAAAGTTCTTGAAAAAGATTTTGAGAGGCCATGCAGTTAGTGCATGAGGAAGAAGAGTTTCCATGCACTCGGTGCATGAAGTTGATGTGAAGTGAGAATGGACCAGACTGAAGTTAAAGACATCAGTTGTCTGAGTATTCAGTAGTTGGAGAGAAGCCAGGTCATCCTGAGAACAAGGAGATAAATCCTGAGTAAGACGAGAAGACCTGATCAACTCAAGTGATCAGAGGTACAGAGCAAGGCCAGCAGCCTTTATCCCAGGCTGCTGAAGATACTTGAAGAGCTGAACTGAAGAAGAGCTACTCGTGTGACTCGAGCATTCAGGAGAAGCCCCCTGTGAGACTCAGGGTGGAGGAAGTCTTTAGTGGGATTCTGGAGCAGGCCAGTGGGACTTTGGTAACACTGTGGGACGCAGTATAAAGACCCTCCTGTGGGACTCAGGAGAGATACAGTGGGACTCTGTATCGACCATTGTAATTCTAACAAGTTATAATGGGAGAAACCATGTTGGGGTGTATAACCAACATGGCAAGGACGTAGGCCTTTGGTGCCAAACCTTGTAAATCCTTGTGTCCAGTGCCTTTACATTAACCGCATCATTCGAGGAAAGGCTGAGAGATACAAGAAGAGTGGATCGAGGCCTTAACAAGCCATAGAGGTTTAATTGATTAAGAATCAATTAGTAAAAAGTTTTAAAGGATCACTGATTCACCCCCTCCCCCTCTCAGTGATTCACACTGATCTGGGCACTTCAATATAAATCCAATTTATGAAAATATTTCATATTTTGGAATTACCGAATAGATATAAAAGTTGGATTATACAAAATTTCAAGTGCCGCTTTTCTATTACAAATTGATTGAAAAAATCAATGGAGTGAAAGTTGATGAAATGGTATTTTTTTAAGGTGAATTTCAGTATAAAAGGAGAAAAATATAATATGTTCATAATGGTATCACAAGAAGTGAGAGTATTTTATGTCTCTGATCCAGAAAACAAGAATTAGTTGATTATCCTACTAGAGAATAAAAAAAATGTTGAGTTAGATGAAAATTCAATTGAGGATGACCCTATCATTGGGACATCACAATAAATTCATTTTGGTACCACTATAGACAATGTATCATACATTAGAGGGGACCATAAAGAGGGTATTTAGATTCTCAAAAGAGGAACCAAATTTTTTGTCAGAGTAGGACACTCAATAGGGGGTGAATTGAGTTCCTATAAGAAAAATATTTTCAAAAATATTTTTTAAGAGTTCCCAATTTAAAATCTAAACAGGCCAATTAACCAAAGTATCATATTTATAATATTTTTTAATGTTCAATTAATTTCTCAAAAGATTGATTAATTCTTAGTTACAGCAATATAAAAGATTGATATACTTTTGAAAGTAATTTACTAAATCAAAAATGGTTATAAACACTATCTAATATTAATTATCAAAGAAAAGTAAATTTCTCTAGTTTGAATAAACAAAGACAGATAGGAAAAAATAACTTTAACACAATGGATAAAAACAAGAGGTTCAGTCTCATGTAGATAACTAATCCTCTCCACTTGGTGATCACCTTCCACTAAGTATATTATATAAACAAGGTTTATCCATACCCTGGATCAGGGTTTACAATAGCATATAAGTTTTCCAGGTCAACTAGACCTCTACCACAGTTTTACATGGGAAACAAAATACAACCAAGTCACACGGATACCTCTTCCACAGTTATACGTGGGTGAAAATGGTGTAGAAGGATGAGTTAGTGAGGATATATTGTATCCTCTAGCTTAGATTAGGAGACAGTGTGTGGTTATACTAAAGACACACACACTACTCGAACAGTAGTAAAATTATACACAATAGAGAAGAAATAATTAAAGGGGTTTATAATGCTATGAGTGATGTTCTTGATGCTTCTATACTTTTTGAGTAATTAGATATGAATCTCGAGTAAACTTCTAGAAAAAAGACACAAAAAACAGAGTGACATTGATGGTCTTTGTTATGGTTTCTACTGAGATGCTTCTTGTGGATTCTTAGATTTGATTTGTTTGCTATATGTATGTTCATAATCTTTGGTTCAAACTAAATTATTACTTTTTCATAGCTAGTAGTGTTGGTGTGTATTTGTTCTCTATTTTTGGTCTTGTGTGTCACCTACTCTATCAATTTGCTCGCACTCCACCTTTTAATTTAATCTCGGGTGTTTTTCTTTTGGCTGAAAAGGAGCATGATCTCCATAACATGTAGGTACATCATACCTAGTACTACCTACTAACAAGGGTACAAAAGATCATTAATAATATTAGTATCATTAAATAACTCAAATATGGTCGTTAGTAAAAATTTAGAATTTAAATGATAAATGAAGAAATGACTAAGTCTAGAATGGTGTCACAGGAGTGGTGACACAGGAGAAGTGACTCATCCTTTGTCTCTAAACGGTTTCTTAAGAATGGTGTCTCAGACTTTGTGAAAATCCTGGACCGATTTCAGGAGAACTGTGTCCTGTCTTCTACGAAAATTTTGGACCAATGTCAAAAGAATGGTGTCTTGTCCATATGAGCGGTGTCTGGTACTTTGAGAGAATTATAAACTAGTAGGAATGGTGTATTTTCCATGTCAATAGTTTCTGGTCCTTTGTGAAAATTATAGACAGATAGATCAAGACAATAGTGTCTCACACTTTACTGAATTTCATACTGAGTGATGTCACTGCTATGGTGACTCATACTTTCCCAGTTTTCCGACTAAATGGTGAGACCAGTGACTGTGAGTCTACTGACCAATAACTCAAACTTAGTCAACAAATTTCAACCTATATTTTGAAATAATTCTTGATATAATAGATTAATATTATACATAAACATAAGGAATCATAATGAAATAATATTAAACGTGATTTGTGAACATTAAAACTAGATAATTACAACAATATTTCCCTTTTTGATGATCACAAATCCTGGCATTTATAGTCCATACATAATGATCACAGTAAAGGATAAATAGTTTTATTAACATATCATACAAAGTATTATGAAATCAATACATAAATAGATATTAATATAAGATCATATATATAGAATATCAGAGCTCATACTCATATGTTATTATCAAAGCTTCATAATAGTGTTAGGTGAGTTAAATGGCATCTCTGAGTTCTCCCCCTTTTGGGATTATCAATAAGAAAATATGGAAAAATGAAAATAAATAATAATCATAAAGGGTCATCAATAAGTGAAATAAAGAAAGAAATTTTATTTGAATACATCAATTCAGTACAATGACAAAAAGTATGTTATAGACCTATCAAAAATCATCCAATCACTTTGACTCTAAGTCCACCACCTCTTTTCCCTTGTGAGATACATCAAGTGTAAAAGAAAAATTTATAAAAGTGGTAGGCATGGAAGGTACAGAGTTAGTAGAGAGTGAAGGTAGAGGCATCCCAACAAAAATAGAAGGTGCAAGGATTGTTCTGGAGGAAGACTGGGGTAAAGGCTTCTCAGTAATGACTGGTCTGATCTAACTCAGAGCCTGATCAGGGGTCATGGTTACAGGTGAAAAGGAAGTAGAGGTTGAAGGAATCAAGCCAGGTCTGAAAGGGGCAATAGTTGGAGAAACAATTTTTGTGTTGTGACGATACGGATATGGCTTGAGAATATTTATGAATTCCTTGATGACTTCACCACCATACTCTATATATTTCTCGAAATCATCCTTGTTCTCCATGAACTTCTCAAGGGTAGGGGTAAAGTCTTTCAACTTTTTATCTTTGTCCTTGAAAGATTGAGTCACTAGAGGTAGCTTTAAATTCTCCACTAAATACTTGAAATGATTTGTTAGCTAGTGCTTGGTATATATCCTATTAAAATAGTAATCCACTTTCTTAGAGATTTCTTCTTGAGCATCAATGGCAGTTTTTGAGTAAGATCTGACCATGTCATGCACATGCTCACTGTGCTTTTGAATCTTACCAATCCTTTCCTGATCAGAACCACCAATCAAATCTTGAAGATCTTCTCTAATCACTGATCTAATCAAATCAATGTCCAAATGATGAGAGGGTTTTGCATAAGATGATTATGTTGGAGCAGTTGAGGTGAAGGTATTAAGCCTTTTAAGAATTGTCTCTAAAGATCTTTTATATTCATTTGTCAGTCGATTGATTGTAGCCACAAGCCCACGCATTTCATTGGAAAATTTGTTATTGTGCTTGAAAACTTATTCAACCACTGAAATCAAATTAGGTTGAATCAAAGATAAAACTGTTCTTGAGAGAATTTCAGCATTATCCTCACTTAGAATAGCAACCAGAGCTTGAGTAGGAGCATATTTCAGGTCCTTCCTCATCTCCTTAACCAATGATTTTAAGGACTGAAAATCATCATTCATCTATTTTTTTCAAGACCTACCTCTTGTATCTCATGAAGAATATTAGTTTGAGTTTTATATATTAACTTTTGTAGAATCATTCCAGCATCCATTTCACTAAGATTGGTCATAGGAGAAGGTTGTGACTTTAAAAGATTTCCAAAACTAGATAACATATTTTCACCAAAGGCCTTTAAATATTCACGACTCACATAGTTTGGGGTTGTTTGATCAGGTGTATGAATAGGTATTGGATATTGAATAGAAATCACTTCCTTAGATGTGATGGGTTTGAGTTGAAACACTGTTGAAAGATCCATTTCCTTAACTGAGGTCCTTTGATAGACATCAACATCAAAATAGCTTGAAAAATTGTACCGATTATCAACTAAAATTGGATCAAGAGGATTTTGAACTTCAACCCTCTCCAGAATATGGTTTTTATCCCCCTGAACAGATAGTGATTCCATCATCTGAACACTTTCCACATCTTCCACTATTTTTTGATACATTTCAGTATCAGCTACATTTTCTTCTAATTGAACATCCAATTCAACACTTTGTCCAGTAGATAAATAGACTTCTATTTCATTAAATTTATAAAGATTAGATCCATTACCCTCACTGGGCTCTTTTTCCTTATCCTTTTATCTTCTACTAGATTATTTATCTTCACCTACAATGGATTCTCCTTCTTCAATTTCTTCTTATGTCTGTTTCTCCTTATCAAAAGCTTCTTCCATAGTAGCATAAATTTATTCATCTAAGTATTATACTACCTAATATGGTTCCAAATTGGGGTTAGTGATATCCTTGGGTATCGAGGGATGTTCAACAGGATTAAAATCCTCATAAATATTTTTACTATCTTCAAACCAAGTCATTTTCCATAGATTTCAACTGATTTTCATTATCCTGTATATCTCTTTAGACAAACAAAAATCATAATCCTCAATGGTTTCTTCATTTTACCTTACAAATACTTTGTGTTTTATCATTACAGAGATAAACTTTGTATAGAATAGGGAAGTGGATTTGGAGGAGGTTTTTATCATATCACACATATGAAGGACAAGCTATTTGCACAAGTTTATCTTATGACCATTTTCTAAGAGATGTAATAAGAAAACATCTTGTATTTTAAGGTATAAAAATCACCTTTCCTTAGACATATAATATTTTGAATAAACTTGAAAATAAATATGGTTTCTTCATCCAACTCTGTAGCAATAGTTCTTGTTCTCTTTCCATCTCCTGTTAAATCACCCAAAGCCTCTTCTAGGATAAAAATATCACTTGGAGGTGGTGTTCCGCTATATTTTTATCCTTACTGGGCATTTGATCTCACCCCTTTTCTATGTTTTATTTTTCCCAGGATGTGAAGAAGTAAATTATGAATGACCTTTAGGGATATTATGAGGGGATAATAGTGTGGACTATGGAGACAATATGTTGTTTTAGTAGTTTTTCACTTTATGATGTAATGTAAAACTTTATGAATATATCTAGTGTTTCCAAGGCTACTAAACTAATCGGTCTTTCGAGATTTGATCTTTCCTGTGATCATGCCAATGTTATGTAATAATGCACCGACTCTAGGTAACTGGGGTCGGGGCGTTACAGTTGGTATCATAGTAAGTTTAGTAAAAACCTTGGAAGCTATATTTAGATAAAATCTGATTAGAGCACATTGATTTAAGATGGACTTTGAGGATTAGTATAGAATAACTTCCTATAATTTTGGTATTATAGAGATTTTGTGAGTTTTCCGAGCAATACATCCCCGTCTGGATACGAGCAGGTCGAGGCGGCTCTGGCACAGATGTACCTAGGGGTAAAACTCGAAAATACCACTTTGATCTAGACTCGAATGGGAACTGGTGCACGACAACAGGCCTTACTACACTCTTGGTTACGACACTCCCGGGGGATATGCTTAGGATAACTCTCATTTTCTTTACAAATCATTATGAAGGGTTTATGAGTATATACTTCTTCAAAGAAAAAATTTTTATGATTGTGGATTATATCCATAAATAGTTCTATTTATGTTAAGTGTTTTATAAATATGAAATTATGTATTTTGTTTCAAAAACTGATCTAGTTTATGCCATTGTTTAGAAATGGCACCTAGTGGAAGAAATGGAAACTGTATCAATGCACGCACTCCATGTAGGGATTTCCCTCTTTCTCAAGATAATTATAGTAGATCTGGTGATGCAACTGGTGTCGATAATCTAATCACCATACTGGGACAACTCACTCAGGTTATGAATAATAACCTTACTCGTATGGATCACCCTGATCCGCAGCGTGGAGGATCAATGTTAGATTGCTTCATGAGGCAACAACCACCAACATTCAATGGGAGTACAAATCCCTTAGTATCTGAGCAATGGATAAATTCCCCAGAGAAAATATTTCAGGCTTTGGAGAGTAGTGAAAGGGAAAAAGTTATCATGGCAGTTTACCGCCTCACTGGAGATGTTGATCAATGGTGGTCATTGATTCAAAACATGAAGGAAGATGATGAATTATCAAATATGTAATGGAGGGAGTTCAAAGATCTGTTTTTAGAAAAATACTTTCCTCGTGACCATCGAGTAGATATGGAAAGGAAATTTCTGAGTCTGAGACAAAAGGAGGATGAGAATGTCGCAAAGTATGAGGCTAACTTTACAAGGTTAGCAAGGTATGCTGGAGATTATATACGTAACCCAAGAAGTAATATTGATCGTTTCTTTGATGGGTTAAAAACATTTCTCCGTCAAGCATTCGTCTCACAATCCTTCTCATCGTACGAAGACATTGTCTCATGTGCTATCAAGACAGAGAAAGAATTCTCTAAGTCTTATGACTTTAAAGCAAAGAAAGAGAAGAAGAGATCTGTTGAAAAATCTAGGAATGGAAATAAGGGGAAGAAGGGAAAGGTTGAATATCCATCCTGTGGTAAATGTGGGAAGAAACACCCTGGTACTTGATTGAAGGGAATGGGTGTCTGTTACAAGTGTGGTGAAAAAGGCCACCAAGCTCGTGAATTCAAAGGGAAGAAGGAAGCTACCAATGTCCAGTGCTACAATTTCAGGGAGATGGGACATTATGAAAATGAATTTCCTAAGCGTCGGGGGAACTTACCTCAGAAAAGGCCAAGGGATCAAGGATAAGCTTATGCTATCACTACTGCTGAGGTAGAAGCTTCGAAAGACGTGGTGGCAGGTAATTTAATGGTTTCCTCAAGTTTAGCGAATGCATTATTTGATTCTGGATCATCACATTGTTTCATATATTCCTAGTTTGCTAAGAAAATTAGATATTTCCAACTTGATTTAACAAGGGAGTTATCAGTTAAAACTCCTAAGGGAAGTATCATTGCAACAATGTTTTGTGAATCAGTCCCCATTAGAGTACATAAATGTTCTTTATCCGCTGATCTCATCGTCATACCTATGATTGAGTTTGATATAATCCTTGGTATGGATTGGCTTTCGGAGTATGATGCGAAGATTTATTGTAAGAAGAAGGAGGTTACGATTCTTGATGATGATGATATGGAGCACCTTATCTTTAGAGTAGAATCATCACCACCTAATTCTTATCTAGATCCACCCCCAATAGCTCAACTAAATTCAATTATTGGGGAGGAAGAGGATGAAATTATAGTGGGTGAGGAAAGGAATGTTCAAATAGAGGATGTACCTGCTGTGAAAGAATATGTAGATGTGTTTCCGGAAGATTTACTTGGACATCCTCCAGAATGAGAAGTTGAGTTTTCCATTGATTTAATTCCTGGATCAAGGCCTATATCAAATACCCCTTATAGAATGGTCATTGTATAATTAGTTGAACTAAAGAAACAACTAGAGGAACTGAGTAATAAGGAATTTATTTGCCCTAGTGTTTCTCCATGGGGAGCCCCTATTCTTTTTGTTAAAAAGAAAGATGGATCTATGAGGTTATGTATCGACTATAGAGAGATCAATGCTATAACAATAAAGAACAAGTATCCTCTACCTCGCATTGATGATTTATTTGACCAACTGCATGGAGCTCAATACTTTTCAAAGATTGACCTTCGATCTGGATACCATCAGTTGTGTGTGAATAAGGAAGATGTTCCGAAGACAGTATTTCGAACCAGGTATAGGCATTACGAGTTTATAGTAATGCCTTTTGGATTGACTAATGCACCCTCTGTATTCATGGATTTGATGAATAGAGTTTTCAAGGAATATCACTATGAATTTGTGGTGGTATTTATTGATGATATCTTGGTATACTCCAAAAGCTATGAGGATCATGAAAATCACTTGCGCATTATCCTAAAGACTCTGAGAAGACATGAATTATATGGGAAGTTTAGCAAGTGTGAATTTTGGCTTCAGGAGATTTCTTTTCTTGGCCATATTGTCTCTAAAGATGGAATCTCTGTTGATCCTTCTAAGACCAAGGCAATCCAAGAATGGCCAGCACCGATGAGTATAACTGAGGTACATAGTTTTATTGGTTTAGCAGGTTATTATCGAAATTTCATCTAGAATTTTGCCCAGTCGGCTAACCCATTAACGAAGCTCACACGTAAAGGGGTTAAATTTGTTTAGACAAAAGAGTGTGAAGAATGTTTCAAAAAACTGAAGAGAAGATTAGTCAATGCTCCTATATTGACTCTACCATTGGGGAGTGATGGGTTCGTTATTTATAGTGATGCATCGAAGAAAGGACTTGGTTGTGTCCTTATGCAGAATGATAGGGTTATTGCCTATGAATCACGACAGTTGAAAATTCATGAACAAAACTATCCTACTCCTAATCTCGAGTTAGCAGCTGTGATCTTTGCTTTGAAGATATGGAGGCACTACCTCTATGGTGAAAAATGTGAGATTTGCACTGATCACAAGAGTTTGAAGTATATTTTCTCACAAAAAGAACTCAACATGAGGAAAAGGAGATGGCTTGAATTACTCAAGGATTATTATTGCACGATACACTACCACCCAAGGAAGGAAAACAAGGTGGCAGATGCTTTGAGAAGAATAGATCATGGAGTTTTGAACAATATGATAATTGAAAGGGATCCAATTTTCATGGATCTAGTGAAGATGGACATGGGAATAACTAGGGAAGGTGAAAAATCAATTCTTTTTCAAATGGTTTCCAAACCATCTTTACTAGAAAGGATTAAGAGTTCTCAGACCGATGAGGAAGAACTTCAAAAGAAGATTAAAGTTGTGAATGATGGGAGATTGAGAGACTTTGTGTATAAAGATGGAATTTTGAAATTTGGGAAGAGACTTTGTGTTCCAGATATACCTAATCTAAAAAGGGAATTGTTGGATGATGCTCATAGTTCCAATTTCTCTATACACCCTGGGAGCACCAAAATGTATAGATATTTGAAAGAATATTTTTGGTGGGACAACATGAAGAGGGAGATTGCTGATTTTGTGTCAAGATGTATGGTTTGTCAACAAGTGAAAGCTGTAAGGCAACAGCCTGGAGGAGTCATGAAACCTCTTCCCATACCGGAGTGTAAATGGGGCAATATTATGATGGACTTTGTCATGGGGCTACCAAAGACTTCTAGAAGGAATGATGCAATATGGGTCATTGTTGATCGTCTTACCAAGTCAGCACATTTTCTTGCTATAAGGGAAGATTTACCACTTTAACGACTAGCAAGACTATATATTAATGAATTTGTGAGACTTCATGGAGTACCCCTATCGATTTTTTCTGATCTTGATCCCCATTTTACTTCAAGATTATGGAAAATTCTTCAGAAAGCCTTGGATACTGAACTTCATTTGAGCACTGCCTACCACCCTCAAACAGATGGACAATCAAAACGAACTATTCAAACCTTAGAAGACATGTTGAGATCCTTCTCACTTGACTTTCAGGGTATGTGGGATCAATATTTACCTCTGGTAGAATTTTCCTATAACAATAGCTTCCATTCGAATATTCAGATGGCACCATATGAAGCGTTATACGGAAAGAGATGTCGCGCACCAACCTGTTGGGATGACGTTGGTGAAAAAAAACTTGTAGGCCCAGAACTGGTGGAGGAAACGATGGAAAAGGTTAAGTTAATCCAAAACCATATCAAAGCAGCTCAAAGTAGGCAGAAGATCTATGCTGATAATCGAAGGAAGGATTTGGAATTTCAAGTCGGTGATCATGTTTTCCTGAAGGTATCTCCATGGAAGGGAGTCATACGTTTTGGTAAGAAAGGTAAATTGATTCCCAGGTACATCGGACCTTTTTAAATTCTAGAACGAATTGGGGATGTAACTTACTGATTGGCAATGCCGCCAAGTCTCTCCAAAGTTAACGATGTGTTCCACGTATCTTTGTTGACGAAATACATGCCTGACCCAACGCATGTACTCACCTATGAGGAACTAGAACTGGAACCCGATCTGTCTTATTGCGAAGAGCCCTTCAAGATTCTTGATACGAGAGAACAAGTACTGAGAAACCAGACCACTCGTATGGTAAAAGTCTTGTGGAGAAACCATAAGATGGAAGAGGCAACGTGGGAACCCGAGGAACTTATGATGAATAACCACCCGAGTCTTTTCATGCGGTAGTATTCTAGAAATTTTGAGGACAAAATTATTTGAAGGAGGGTAGAATGTAACACCCCAAGCTTCTACAGTACGTTTCCCTTTAATAATGCAATAGTGTGTGTTGTACGCAACATCGAGTTCTAACACACACCACAACCGATCAAACTAGCAGTTATGAATAGTAATACCTACTTTTTAAAATTTTAGAAACTTTATCTCTCAAAATGGAATTCATTTTTGGATTCGGAGTATCGAATTTAGCCTAAGGTTAAATTTTGGTACTTTTCGGATAACTTTAATATTTTGATGAATAGTGAAAATTACTAAATTTTAATTAAAAACAACTTTTTTAATCAAAATAACTAATAATGATAAATTATAAATTTGAGTGGTTTTAAAGTATATTTAGAATATATTTTCACCATTTAATGCAATGTTGGTCATTGGACATAATTTCACAATTAAACCGGACATAACAAGTACCAATCTTTTGATAGTAATTATATCTTAAAAACACGCTTTTTGTTTTGACAGGGGGAATTAATTTTAAATTAATTTCTGCCACTTGTGTTTTGAATTTGGAAAAATGGATTCCATATTTGGAATCAGGATGTCCAAATTGGGTAAATAGGTAACTTTTATTTTTATACATTTTGAATAATTACTTCGGTAAATATTTTATTTACCACAGTTAAAGGGTAAATCCGTTAAATAAGGGTTAAAAAATAATATTATAATAATACTAAATTACCCTAAAACGTTTCCTAACCTTATTGGTGAATACATGTACGACCATGGGTATCTTTGGGTCGATTTTGGGATCCCATGGAGCAACTTGTAGGTGATAGGGACACTTTATTTTAATTAAGTTAAAATAAATACAAAAATGACAAAAGCATATATCTTTTAGAAAAACAATTTTTACAAAGATTTATATATGTTGGATTTTCAACTATAAATATTAATTATAAATATACAAATATTTCCCACATAATTATATTTTATTTATAATTTTTAGACATTAAATAATTTAATTTATTTATGACACAATGATGATGCAGTAATTACCATAATAGTGAAAAATTAAAATAATTGATATTATAAATACCCAAATAAATATAATTTGAGACTTTTAATGAATTACACTAATTTTCTAGGATAATATGATATATTAGTATTGAATTAATTTACTTTTTTCTAATTAATCATTCTGTTATGATTTTTAGAAAAATCAACTATTGAATAGTGTCAAAATTGACATAAAAGAGTTTTTAAAACAAATATTATATTATTAACTGATATTAAATTCCTAAAAATCTAAGTTTCGGCAAAGAGACTTATATCATTATATTTGTATCATTAATGGACCACTTGGGGTCTCTTGGAGGTATATAGTAAGTTTATTAACCATATAATATAAAAATACAAAGAGACATTGTAAAAGTGAAACTAATTAACTAAGAGTTAATACTTAAAGAAAAGGTTAATATAGTAACCCAAAACTGTTTAAATCATATTGGTTGAGTGTTTTTCTATCTATACCCACCTTAACCTTTAAATAATACACTTTGGAGCCACTATAAATCGAATATGAATTTATTATAAAATAATATTTCTAGATTTTCCAAAGGTGTCCCTCACCCCTCTTATAAAAGGGAAATCCTCCTTCTCATTACTTCTCACCTTAAAAGCCTTTTGGTTCAGAAAAACTCTACCCAAATACTCTCTAAACTTCCCTCAATTCATCCTATAGGCCTTCCTTTAGTCAGAAATCCAACCTAAGGATCCCTTTTGATCAAATCAAAAGGAAGAACCCAAAGAAGAGGTAATAATTTCACCACCCTTTTTCAAGTTCATTTCTTCTTCCACTTCTTCTTTCTTTGTTATTATCATTCTAAAATAATAACTCCATTATCTTATATATACTGTGATGTTATTATAAATATGGTACAATCATATTCAGTATTCTATCCATCCTTTGAATAACATGTCACCATACGTGCGTACGTACGGCTTACCGTCTCCACGTCGTGGTGTAATTGTTATTCAATAAATTATTATTTGGATGGGTATAATAATGATGTGTAATTCATGTGAATAATAAATATAACATGATAATGATTCTGTATATATGATATAACATCCAATTATATATTATTTTAATATCAAAAGAATGATATTGTCGCTCGTGTGTACGTACGGACTGTCGTCTCCACGAACGCGATGAGATTCATTCTCCATCGTATCCATCCATGTATAATTATCATTTGATGATTAACAATAGTATCTAAGGACTTGATATCATTCTGGATATGATTAATATACAAACTATCCATGAAAAACACGGCTTACTTAACAAAACATATAAAATAAAACAAGTAAGTTAACACCCGAAACAACGATAATACTAAGATATTATTAACAAATCAACGTTAAAAGGTCATATATGATATCATATTAATGTATATGATTCTTGTATAATTTAATAACAATTATTTCACCATTATACAGGATGTTAACCTGCCCCAACCAAGGAAAAGTACAAGGTAAGGGTTTATTTCGCAATCTCTTCATTATTTAAGGTTATTTATACGTAATAATCTACTAGGGTCTCTTTATCATCCACAACCATGTTTCTTAAAAATGTATTTCAAAACATTTTTACTATTTACAAGAATATGGGTTAAATTCATTAATACCCTTGTTTGACTTTTTATAAGAGGTTTATAAAGGAATATTTCCATCGTTTTCCAAAAAAGGTGCTTTTTAACCTCTTCGACAGAATTAAGGTAAGAATGTTTTTTTTAATTTATACGGTGGGTGCGGCTATTTTACGTCGTTATAAAATCGTCGAAGCTTACCTTACAAGATTATAATAATATTTTCAAAGAAATTGTTTTATTTTATAAATATATGACTCTTAAATAATTTCAAAATAGAAAGAGATATTTCTCTAAAAAGAGTTTTGATTTCATCAATGTCAACATCCTTTAATTGATTTTACACTTATTTGAAGTTGATTTATTATGATAAAAAACTTCTATATTTTATTGAAGGTTTTTTGATATGTTTGACTGTGGATTTGTTATTTTTATACCATTCATGGTTTATGGATGAAGTATTTACATTTCGTATGCTAGTTTTAATACGAATGTTTATGTTATGTTTGAACCTTTTCATATGGGAATGCATTGGACTTAATATGTGATGGGTGGAGCCCACTATAGCTCCTCAATGCATCGGTAGGTCTCATGAGACACACTAGTGTCTTGGCACAAGGCCTTGACAAAATCTTATTTGTAGTCTTGGCACGAGGCCTTGGCTATGTGGTTATGATAGTCTGGCATTATGCATTCCATTATTATGAAAGTGGTTATTGATATTGCATGTGATTATTTGATTAGTAGAATATCCATGTTAATAAGTAAATGGCATTATTTCATTTTATTTTTTCCATACTATGTTGAAGTTCAAGTTTAAAAGGCTTTTTTTTAGTTATACATTTCCTTAAATGTTTATTCTTATTTATGAAAGTTTCCACTATATTGTTATCCTTACTGGGCATTTGAGCTCACCCCTTTTCTATGTTTTATTTTTCCCTGGATGTGAAGAAGTAAATTATGAATGACCTGCAGGGATATTATGAGGGGATAATAGTGTGGACTATGGAGACAATATGTTGTTGTAGTAGTTTTTCACTTTATGATGTAATGTAAAACTTTATGAATATATCTAGTGTTTCCAAGGATACTAAACTAATCGGTCTTTAGAGATTTGATCATTCTTGTGATCATGCCAATGTTATGTAATAATGCACTGACTCTGGGTAACTGGGGTCGGGGTGTTACATTACTAGTGCAGAAAATGTTTTTTACGTTGGTTATTTTTCATTTTTTACGTCGGTTTTTAGCCGACGTTAATACAGAGGACGTTATAAATATTGTTTTTTATGTCGATTATTTAAAAACTGACATAAAAAACATAACATCGTGGTGTTTATCATGTAGTTATTAATTAACCGACATGAAAAAAACAGGGGGGAGGGTTTATCACATCGTTTATTAATTAACCGACGTGATAAACCAGTGCGCAGATGTTTATCACGTCAGTTATATAATAACCGACGTGATAAACCATTCCGGAGGGTTTTTATCATGTCGGTTATTTAATAACTGACATGATAAACCATTCCACAGGTGTTTATCATGTCGTTTATTCAAATAACTGACGTGATAACCCCTTCCCCATTCCTTTATTATGTCATTTATAAAATAACCGACGTGGAAGACCAATTTTTTTTTAAATGCAATGCAGTCCTCTACTGTCCCCAGAAACAACCAGAAACCAAATCAAGAATTCATACCACAAAAATACAAGTAGACCAAAACAAGAACCAAAGAAAAATTAAGCATTTACATTGATAACATTTAAAACTTACCCCACTGGAAAGCCCCCCACCACCCCCTAAACACCCCCCCCCCCCCCCACCCCACTGGACAGCCCCCACCACACCCCTGGACTGCCCCCTGACCCCCTAGACAACCCCAAAAACCCCGGAACAACCCCCCCCCCCCCCCCCCACCCTCATCTATACCCCCCCCCCCACACACACACCCTGGATAGCACTCCCACACCCCTGGACAGCCCTCCCACCCCCCCCCCCTCACCCCACTGGACAGCCCCCACCACACCCCCGGACTGCCCCCTGGACAGCCCCAAACACCCCTAGAAAACCCCCCCACCCTCATGTATACCCCCCCCCCACCACCTGTACAACACTCCCGCACCCCTGGATAGCCCTCCCACACCCCTGAAACAGACCAAAAAGTTACCAAAAACAAACCAGAACCCCCTCACCCCACTGGAATACCCCGAGCACCCCCCCCCCCCCACCCCCACACCCCTGGACATCACCACCACCCCCTGTACATCCCCCCACCCTCCTATATACCCCCCCCCCCACCCCCTGGACAGCACACCCACACCCCTGGATAGCCCTCCCACACCCCTGAAACAGAACAAAAAGTTACCAAAAACAGACCAGAACCCACTGTACATCCCCCACCACACCCCTGGACACCCCCCCCCCCCCCCCCACACCCCCTGGATAGCACTCCCACACCCCTGTACAGCCCTCACACACCCCTGAAACAGACCAAAAAGTTACCAAAAACAAACCAGAACCCCCACACCCCACTGGACTGCCCCCACCACACCCTTGGACACCCCCACACACCCCTGGACATCACCACCACCCCCTGGACATCCCCCCACCCTCCTGTATACACCCCACCCCTTGGACAGCAGTCCCACACCCCTGGACAGCCCTCCCACACCATTGAAATAGACTAAAAAGTTACCAAAAATAGACCAGAACCCCCTCAACCCATTGGACAGCCCCCACCACACCCCTGAACACTCCCCCCCCCCCCACACACCCCTAGACATCACCAGCACCCCCTGTACATCCCCCCACCCTCTTGTATACCCCCACCCACTGGACAGCACTCCCACACCCCTGGACAGCCCTCCCACACCCCTAAAACAGACCAAAAAGTTACCAAAAACAGACCAGAACCCCCTCAACCCACTGGACAGCCCCCACCACACCCCTGGACACCCCACCACACCCCTGGACACCCCCCCCCCCCCCACACACCCATGGACTTCCCCCCACCCCCACCCTAGGGATAGCCCCCAACACCCCTGGAAACCCCCCCCCCCCCACCACCCCCCACCCCACCCCTGGACTTCCCCACCACCCCCTGGACAGCCCCCCACACCCTTGGACACCCCCCACACCCCTGGACTGCCCCCACCCCCCCACCCCCTGGATAGCCCCCAACAACCCTGGACAACCCCCCCTACCCTCCTGGTCTGCCTCAATGTAACACCCCAATCTTCCATGGTACGCTTCTCTTTGAACAATATAGTAGCGTGTGTTGTACGCAACTTCGAGTTCTAACACACACCACAACCAATCAAACTAGCTGATATGTATAGTAATACCCAATTTTTAAAATTTTATACATTTTATCTTTCAAAATGGAATTCATTTTTGGATTTGGAATATCGAAATTAGCTTAGGGTGAATTTTTGGTATTTTTCTGATAACTTTCATATTTTGATGAATAGTGAAAATTACTAAATTTTAATTAAAAAACAACTTTTTTAATCGAAATAATTAATAGTGATAAATTATGAATTTGAGTGGTTTTAAATTATATTTAGAATATATTTTTACAATTTAATCCAATATTGGTCATTGAACATAATTTCACATTTAAACCGGACATAAACAAGTGTCAATCTTTTGATTGTTATTGTTTCTTAAAAACACACTTTTTGTTTTGACAGCGGGAATTAATTTTAAATTAATAAATGAAACTTATATGTTTTGAATTTGGTAAAATATACTTCATTATTGAATTCTTAATATCAAAATTATCTTAGGTTAAATTTTTGGTATTTTTCTGAAAACTTTTAATTTTTTATGAATAGTGAAAAACACTCAGTTATTATTTAAAACCGGATTTTTATTTAAATAATAATTTATTTTATTTAAATTTATTTTAGGTCAAAATAAATAAATAATACCTATATAAATTAAATGTAATTCATTGGAGTCAGTTTATAATAATTTTAGATATATAAAAATTTTATTGAACTTTTCACAGTCTTTTACCCACCTCCTAGGAGCTTTTGCAAATTCACATAAAATTTAATTTTACCGGTTCTGTGAGTTGAATTTCGAAAATCCGAGAGACATGGTTAATATCAAGGAGTAAAATGTAGTTCAATGAGATGAAAATAATTTTTGGTCAATAGTAACTTTTTACTTTTATTTACCACGGTTAAAAGTAAATAGGGTAATTAAGGGTAAAAATGATATTAATATTACACTCACACATGTCCTAATTCTATTGGACAAGTTTATCTCGACCAAAAACAACCTTAGGAATAAAATATTATCATTTAGGTCCACTTGGATTAGATTAGGACATTTATTATTATTTAATTCAAAGAAGAGTTAAAAGAGTTAAAATCAAATTTTAATAACTAAAACATTTTTAATATAGGGTTTTGAATAACATAAGTTCGATTATAAATATTAATTAGAAATCTAAATGATTTCCTACATCATGGTATTTTATTCATAATTTTTAGACATTATATAAATAAATTTATTTATGAAACAATGATGATGCAGTAATTACCATATTCAGGAAAGAATCAAATAAATGGTATTATAAACATTAAAATAAATATAATTTCAAAGTTTTTATGACATACATGAATTTTATAGGTGAATATGACATGTTAGGATTTATTCACTATATTTTTTTGAATTAATCATGTTGTTATTATTTTAACAAAAAACAAATACCAAATAGTGTCAAAATTGACATAAAATAGTTTTTAAAACAAATATTATATTATTAATTGATATAATGGTCCTAAAAATCTAAGGTTCGGCCAAAAGACTTATATAATAATATATATGACGTTAATGAACCAATTGGGGTTATATTGTCAGTATATAGTAAGTTTATTAACCATATAGTGTAAGAATACAAGAAAATATGGTAAAAGTTAAATTATTTAACTTAGAGTTAAATCTAAATGATAAGGTTAAAATGGTAACCTAAACTTTTATAAAACCTATTGGTTGAGTTTTTTTCAGCCTATCCCCACCTTAGACGTTAAATAATCAACTTTGGATCCATTAGAAACCGAATATGAATTTATTATAAAATAATATTTTAAGTTTTTTCTAAGGTGCCCCTCACCCCTCTTATAAAAGGGCACTCCCCCTTCTCTCAAATTCACACCTTCTAAGTCATTTGGCTCGGCCAAAACCTGCCCAAATACCATCTCAACTATCCTCCCTTAAACCTAGAGACCTTATTTTGATCAGAAAGACAACCTAAGGAGCCCTTTTGATCAAATCAAAAGGAAGAATCCGAAGAAGAGGTAATGATTTCACCACCCTCTTTCAAGTTCCTTTCTTCTTCCACTTCCTTTTTATTTGTTTTTTCCATTATAAAATAATAACTATAGTATATTCTATATACTGTGATGTTATTATAATTATGGTATAACCAAATTCATTATTCTATCCACCCTTTGAATGACATCTCATCATACGTGCGTACATACGGCTTACCGTCTCCACGTCGTGGTGTAATTATTATTCAATACATTATTATTTGGATGGGTATAATAATGATGTGTATTTGATGTAAATAATAAATATAACAAGATAATTATTATGTATATATTATATACCATCCAATTATATATTATATTAATATCAAAAGAATTATATTTTCTCTAGTGCGTACGTACGGATTACCGTCTCCACGACGCGATGAGATTCATTTCCAAGTTAACCATTCATCGACGATTATAAAAATATATATTACTAATAAGTATGTAATATATGACATAATAATGATACTGGAGATATATATATTTATATATATAAGTATTTATGTACTTACATATATCTTATTCACTTACTTCCGTTCAATACTATATGAAAACGGAAATAGCGTTTATGCGTACGTACGAACTACCGTCTCCATAAACGGTGTTTTCCATTTCATATATACTTATATTATAAATTTTTTATATTCTAAATATATATGATAAATAAATCATGTTTTATATTCTAGAAGTATTTAAATCATTATCTAAGTGATACAATCAAGAGTAACAAGTTAAAACATGTATGATAAAGAAAGCGATTATTACCCGAAATATTAATATAACATGGAAATTATTATTAAATGGGTAGTATAAAGTCATAATTTATGATATCATAAATATTAATATGGTTCTTTTATAATTTAATAACATACTATAGTCTTCATACAGGAGGATAAACTTACCCTCGACTAAAGGAAAGTGCAAGGTAAGGGGTTTTCATCTCACTCCTTATTCCCGTGAGATTCAGGCCATATTTCCACTATTACCTTTTGTGTGGTGTATGTACTCCCCATAATTGTATTATTTGTTTAATACACTTTAATTTATGTTTATTTACATATTCATTGTATGATACCTCTTTCATGGGTTGTATGTTTCGTAAGTTACCAAATTGGTAAGGGTTAATTTCACAATCTTTTTATTATCCGAGGTTGTTTTTACGTAAGTATATACTGGGACATATTTATTATCCATGTCCATGTTTTATGAAAGAGTTTTCAAAGGGATTATTTTAAGGTAATTTTTACTAAAACATCATTTCAAATGTTTTAAATATTTATTCTTCTAAATATTTCTCATTAATGTCCATGTCTTCAAAATGGTTTTTAAGGATTTATTTATATGGACATGAATGTTTTTAAAATGATAATTCCTTTCAAAAGTTTCAAAGTGGTATGGGACACTTTGATTCAAAAATGTCTTTAAATGCCTTCTTTTCCAAATTGTATGAATTTTAAATGATTTCAAAAATATATATATTTCTCTCAAATAGTTTTGATTTTATCTATGTCAACATCCTTTCATAAATTTGACACTTATTTTAAGTTTATTTATTATGATACAAATCTTCCATATTGTATTTAAGGTTTTGTGATATGTTTGACTATGGATAAGTCATTTTTATGCCTTTAATGGCTTATGATTAATGTTTTGGAATTTCATATGCTAGTTTTAATACTAATGTTTATGTTATATTTCATCCTCTTCTTAAGATGAATGTGTTGGACTAGTATGTTCTGGGTTGGGGTCCAGTTACAGTAGACCCTCCGGGTTGGTGTCTATTTATTAGAGGCACTCTGGGTTAGTGTCCGGTTATTAGAGGCACTCCGGGTTGGTGTCTGGTTATTAGAGGCACTCCGGGTTGGTGTCCGGTTATTAGAGGCACTTCGGGTTGGGTTTCGGTTACAGTTATCCCTTAGGTCTTGGCATGAGGCCTTGACACAGAAATTAAAGTTCGGAATTATGCATTCCATATTTATGAAATTGGTTAGTGATATTGCATGTGATTATTCGACTAGTAGAATATCCATGTGAATAAGTAAATGGAATTACTTCATCTTACTTTTTCTATATTATCTTGAAGTTCAAGTTTAAAAGGATTTTGTTTTAGTTATACATTGCCTTAAATGTTTATGCTTATTTATGAAAGTTTCCGCTGTATTTTTATCCTTACTGAGCATTTGAGCTCACCCCTTTCTATGTTTTACTTTTCCCAGGATTACAAGAAGTGTATTGTGATTGATATGCAGGGTTAAGCCAAGGGAATAATGGCGTTCGTAAAGGATTATTTATGTTGTTTTGTATGTTATGAAGTATAATGTAACATTTATGTATGTAATCTATTTTCCAAGACTGCTAAACCGATCGGTCCTTCGGGACATGATTCCTTGTAATCATGCCAATGTATTAAAATAATGCACCGACTCTGGGTAACTGGGGTCGAGGCGTTACAGTTGGTATCAGAGGAAGTTTTTTCAATAACCTTGTAAGCTAGATTTAGATAAACTCTGATTATAGCACATATCCCTAAGATAAACTTTGAGGATTAGTATAGAATAACTTCCTAGAATTTTGATATTGTATAGATTTTGTGAGTTTTCCGAGGAATACATCCCTGTCTGGATACGAGCAGGTAGAGGCGGATCTGGCACAGATATACCTAGGGGTAAAACTCGAAAACACCTCTTTGATCTAGAATCGAACAGGAACTGGTGCACGACAATGGTCCTTACTGCACTCTTGGTTACGACACTCCTGGGGGATGTGCTTAGGATAATTCTCATTTTCTTTACAAACCATTATGAAGGGTTTATGAGTATATACCTCCTCAAAGAAGACATTTTTATGATTATGGATTATATCCATAAACTGTTTAATTTATGTTAAGTGTTTTACAAGTTTGGGATTAGGTATTTCTATTCATTAACTAATCTAGTTTATGCCATTGTTTAGAAATGTTTCCCAGTAGAAGGAATGATAACTCCCGCAATACGCATGATCCAAAAAGTAAGAAGTATCATATCATTCATGGTCTTAAGACAGAATTTAGAAGGGAAATAGTCTCCCATGTATTATCATCATATGAAGAAATATTATCATGTGTTAATAAGATAGGTAAATAATTCTTTGAGTCCTATGGCTTTGAAGGGAAGCCAGAGAGGAAAATCATGGTATAAAGAAATATGGATAAAGGGAATAAGGGAAAGAAGGATTTTCAAATATGTGATAAATGTGGAATGAATCACCTTGGTAAATGGTTGAAGGGAATGGGAGTTTGTTATAATTGTGGATAAAAAGGACACCAAGTACGTGATTGCAATGGTAAGAAAAAGTTTTCAAATGTACAATGCTTCATCTGTAAGGAGTTGGGACACTATACAAACCAATGTCCAAATAATCAGAGTATGCACCAAATGATGCTATTGAATAATAATCATGTTATGATACTACCTCAGATAAATAGGAATGACTAGTGTTCTTATGTTGTTATTATAGAATTATTTCATTGAGTGTTGTATCAACAGTATATTGGTTACATGAATTATGGAGATAAATAAGGATTATACTGCGATACTATTTTATTGAGGATTTGAGATTATATGGTTCTAAGAAAAGTGACTTAATAGTAAGCTGCACTTTTTGGAAAATAAATGGTTGAAGGAAATGTAATCCTTAATATGGTCCTGATAATGAGGTAGTGATTTTGGAATAAGAGATGGTTGATTTTGGTAATTCATGATGTTGCCATGTTGTAAAGGAATACACTATGAAGGCGTTCACATGTTATTACCTAGAAAAAAGTATCCTCATTATGTTTAACTTCCTTATAAACTTTGGACTAAGAGTTTGTATATAGGTATTTTGGATAATTCTAAAGGTTAGAATGGATTAAGTTTGAAATTGGATACTATTGTTAAGGTTATTTTTGGATTTTTATAAAAGGACAAGACGCAGACCGTGTGACAACCCATCACGTCAGACAAAGATGCGGGAATCGAACTCACAACCATAGTGCAATTGGGATTTATCACCTACCACTGAACTACGTGAAGTTCCTGGATTGTATAATGTAGTTTTTTTTAATGGTTATGATATGTGAATTAGACATTCATTATATTTGAAACCCTATACGATTAGAATAAATAGAGTATTTTTGAGTTGTATTATGTTTTGTAGTGAAAGATGAGTTTGTGGTAGAAATTTATTAATGGATGAAACTCTAATTGATCTTAGCGAATCTCATAAATAAATTCATCAACATTAAGAAAAGGAACTTAGAACAAAAATGTTGTCCTAGATGGTACCTTAGATCATCACAAATTTATGGCTTTGGGATTATTGGCTTTTTCATAGCCATGTTCTCTAACAATCTCCATTAGATATTGATGGTTAGATATCTCTTCCATATCCATATTTTCCTACATGGAACCCTGGTATGTGTTATTTTTGGTAACCTTCATACTTACCACTATTTATTTTAAATAGAGGCCTCATTAATCCATTTTTCGATGTGGGATTTCAACTAAGATATTTTGAAATGTCAACCCCAAGTTTCCAATACCGAGCATAAATTGGGAGGATGAAATTTATTCAAGGAGGGGAGAATGTAACACCCCAAGCTTCCACGGTACACTTCTCTTTGAATAATATAGTAGCGTGTGTTGTACACAACTTCGACTTCTGACACACACCACAACCAATTAAACTAGCAATTATGAATAGTAATACCCACTTTTTTAAATTTTATACATTTAATATTTCAAAATGGACTTCATTTTTTGATTCAGAATATTGAAATTAGCTTAGGGTGAATTTTTGGTACTTTACTGATAACTTTAATATTTTGATGAATAGTGAAATTTAATAAATTTTAATTAAAAACAACTTTTTTAATCGAAATAATTAATAGTGATAAATTATGAATTTGAGTGGTTTTAAATTATATTTAGAATATATTTTTACAATTTAATCCAATATTGGTCATTGGACATAATTTCACATTTAAACCGAACATAAACAAGTGTCAATCTTTCGATGGTTATTGTTTCTTAAAAACACGCTTTTTGTTTTGACAGTGGGGATTAATTTTAAATTTATAAATGCAACTTCTATGTTTTGAATTTGGTAAAATAGACTTCATTATTGAATTTGGAATATCAAAATTAACTTAGGGTAAATTTTTGGTATTTTTCTGAAAACTTTTAATTTTTGATGAATAGTGAAAAACACTGAGTTATTATTTAAAATCGGCTTTTTATTTAAATAATAATTTATTTTATTTAAATTTATTTTAGGTCAAAATAAATAAATAATACCTATATAAATTCAATGTAATTCATTGGAGTCAGTTTATAATAATTTTATATATATATATAATTTATTGAACTTTTCACCGTCTTTTACCCACCTCCTAGGAGCTTTTGCCTGAATGGCCTGAAGGCCTTCTTTTTTTTATTTTATTATGGATAATACCCCTTTTAAGGGTTGAAGGGGAACCCGTACATGACCCGTAGGCCCAAGGCACAAGGCCCGACAAACCCTCAAATACATGACTCGAAGGCCCAAAGGCATACCATGCCCAATACATGACCCGTAAGCCCAGCCCACTTGAACTGCCCCTCCCCAGCATCCTGTGTCATTGATCACCTAGCTCCCCACCTTGAATTGCTGATCGGAAAGCATTGCCCCATACAAAGCTGCACGGTGCCTGGTCCCGATGGCGGCTATCATACCCTCTCATTCTTCCAATCTGGTTAGCTCTGCATCTGGTGGCTACTACTCCTGTTGCTCTATTCCTCTTCCGGGGCCTGTTCTGTGTGAACTAGGCAACTCTATGGTCTACGTGACCCAAAGGCCTTTGATGACCCGAAGGTCCTGAAGACCCGTAGGCCCAAACCGGTGGCCCGAAGGCCCAAATCGGGTGAATAGTTTCGGCTGCTATAGTACCGAACAGTAACTATTACAGTGCCTGCTACAGTGTTTCTACAGTACCCTCGGAAATTTGCCTCCACCCGGTTTTGAACCCGGGTCTCTTGGATTCCAAGCAGGAGCCCTTACCACTCGAGTACGGGCTCGTTGGCCTCCTAGGAGCTTTTGCAAATTCACATAAAACTTAATTTTACCGCTTCTGTGAGCTGAATTTTGAAAATCCAAGAGATACAATTAATATCAAGGAGTAAAATGTGGTTCAATGAGATGAAATTATTTTTGGTGAATAGTAACTTTTTACTTTTATTTACCACGGTTAAAATTAAATAGGGTAATTAAGGGTAAAAATGATATTAATATTACCCTCACACATGTCCTAATTCTATTGGAAAAGTTTATATCAACCAAAAACAACCTTAGGAATAAAATATTATCATTTAGTTCCACTTGGATTAGATTAGGACATTTATTATTATTTAATTCAAAGAAGAGTTAAAAGAGTTAAAATCAAAGTTTAATAACTAAAATATTTTTAATATAGGGTTTTGCATAAGATAAATTCAATTATAAATATTCATTATAAATATAAAAATATTTCCTACATCATGGTATTTTATTCATAATTTTTAGACATTATATAAATAAATTTATTTATGACACAATGATGATGCACTAATTACCTTATTCATGAAAGAATAAAATAAATTGTATTATAAATATTAAAATAAATATAATTTCAAATTTTTTATGACATCCAAGAATTTCTAGGTTAATATGACATGTTAGGATTGATTCAGGGTATTTTTTTTGAATTAACCATGTTGTTATTATTTTAACAAAAAACAATTACCAAATAGTGTCAAAATTGACATAAAATAGTTTTTAAAACAAATATTATATTATTAATTGATATAATGGTCCTAAAAATCTAAGGTTCGTCCAAAAGACTTATATAATAATATATATGACCTTAATTAACCAATTGGAGTTCGATTGGCAGTATATAGTAAGTTTATTAACCATATAGTGTAAGAATACAAGAAGACACAGTAAAACTTAAATTATTTAACTTAGAGTTAAATCTAAATGATAAGGTTAAAATGGTAACCTAAACTTGTCTAAAACCTATTGTTTGAGTTGTTTTCGACTTATCTCTGCCTTATACTTTAAATAATAAACTTTGGATCCATTAGAAACCGAATATGAATTTATTATAAAATAATATTTTAAGTTTTTTCTAAGGTGTCCCTCACCCCTCTTATAAAAGGGCACTCCCCCTTCTCTCTAATTCACACCTTCTAAGCCATTTGGATCAGCCAAACCCTTCCCAAATACCATCTAAACTATCCTCCCTTCAACCTATAGGCCTTATTTTGATCATAAAGCCAACCTAAGGAGCCATTTTAATCAAATAAAAAGGAATAACCCGAAGAAGAGGTAATGATTTCACCACCCTCTTTCAAGTTTATTTCTTCTTCCACTTCCTTTTTCATTATTTTTTTTTCATTTTAAAATAATAACTCCAGTATATTCTACATAATTTGAGGTTATTATAATTATGGTAAAACCAAATTCATTATTATATCCACCCTTTGAATGACATGTCACCATACGCGCGTACGTACAGCTTACCGTCTTCACGTCATGGTGTAATTGTTATTCAATACATTATTATTTGGATGGGTATAATAATGATGTGTATTTGATGTAAATAATAAATATAACAAGATAAGGATTCTTTATATATTATATACCATCCAATTATATATTATATTAATATCAAAAGAATGATATTTTCGCCCGTGCGTACGTACAGAATACCGTCTCCACGACGCGATGAGATTCATTTCCAAGTTCACCATTCATCGACGATTATAAAATTATATATTACTAATAAGTATGTAATATATGACATAATAATGCTACTAGATATATATATATATTTATATATATAAGTATTTATGTACTTACATATATCTTATTCACTTACTTCCGTTCAATGCTATATGAAAGCGGAAACAGCGTTTATGCGTACGTACGGACTACCGTCTCCATAAACGGTGTTTTCCATTTCATATATACGTCTATTATAAATTTTTATATTCTAAATATATATTATAAATAAATCATGTTTTATATTTTGGATGTATTTAAATCATGAACTAAGTGGTACAATCAAGAGTAACAAGTTAAAACACGTAAGATAAAGAAAGCATTTATTACCCGAAATATTAATATAACATGGAAATTATTATTAAATGGGTAGTATAAAGTCATAATGTATGATATCATAGATATTAATATGGTTCTGGTATAATTTAATAACATACTATAGTCTTTATACAGAAGGATAAACGTACCCTCGACTAAAGGAAAGTGCAAGGTAAGGGGTTTCCATCTCACTCCTTATTCCCATGAGATTCAGGCCATATTTCCACTATTACCTTTTGTGTGGTGTATGTACTGCCCATAATTGTATTCTTTGTGTAATACACTTTAATTTATGTGTATTTACATATTCATTGTATAATACCTCTTTCATGGGTTGTATGTTTCGTAAGTTACCAAATTGGTAAGGGATAATTTCACAATCTCTTTATTATCCGAGGTTGTTTTTACATAAGTATCTACTGGGAAATATTTATTATTGTCACGACCCGTCCTCAGGGCCCATGCCATGACTACCCCAAGCCCACCTTCCATAGGCCAGGGGCTGGCGACTATCACCAAGGCGTAAATACCGGTAAAAAGGGAAGGCATTGCCTTTGTAAAGTAAACAACAAACACCACAGAGCAAGCAAGCAGAAGTAAACACTAAGTAAAAACTGAGTACAACAGTAAGTGCGGAAAAGTAAGTGGGCCATAATAAAAACCCAAATTGAAAGTAAAGTACAACTGGAAAGGTAAAACAAAAACTAAAAATAAGCCGCATCATCGAGCCGTCCATAGGAAATCCCACCTGAAGGGTGAGTACATATGGCCTCCACAGCTCCTAGGGTCCAGCCGTCCGCTCCGAGTACGTCCCGCCCAGTGGCCCACCTCCAGGTACCGTCCTGCTCCACAAGCCTCAACCACGATCAGCGTTGTCCGTCGTCTGCAACCAACACAATTTAGTGCAGGCATAGCCCGTGCAGGGGTGAGTATAATCTACTTAGTAGGGACCCCGAGACCCCCAAAGGTTTCCCAGAATCCACAAAGGATAATCCACAAAGGAAAGATATAATCACGAAGTAACATCCGATACTGCTTAGGTATATGCCCATACATATACCTAAGTCATTAATTCACGTTCGGCTCCAACATCCGAGCCCAAGTACAACCCAGTCCACACAGGAAAGCAAAACGTAAATCCATACAGGATAGCACAACACCATCCACATAGGAAAGCAAAATAGGATTCATCTCACATAGGTATACTTCTTCGTAAGACGATAGAGATGATCAAATATTGCCACTGATTCATCTAAGCCGTCGGACCCACAAAGGATCGATAGGTACTAACCCCCGCAATGACCCACAAAGGATCTGACCCACACAGGATCGATAGGTAACTAACCCCCGCAATGACCCACAAAGGATCTGACCCACATAGGATCGATAGGTAACTAACCCCCGCAATGACCCACAAAGGATCTGACCCACACAGGATCGATAGGTAACTAACCCCCGCAATGACCCACACAGGATCGGACCCACACAGGATCTGTAGGGGCTGGCCCATACAGGACCGTTGAGCGCTGACCCACACAAGATCTGTAGCACTGATCCACATAGGATCGCTGAGTGCTGAAGTTGTCGTCGTCGAATCCACTGAGGATCTCTGTACAGTCGTCGTCGTCGTCGCAGTCGCAGCCAGCTCTAGGGTTCCCGCACACAGCAAGCTCGTTCGGGAGGGTCCGCTCCACGAGCCGAGGGGCTGATACATCAACTGACACAAAGTCCAGAGTTGATGTATCCAAAATTTCTATATCGTCAACAGGAACTCAACGTCGTAGACGGCGCGTCAATCGGACGACCGGTCTGAGAGTTATTGGCTTTTTCGTCCCAGGGGCCTAGTTGGTTTTTAAGTCAAAACCAACTGGACCGTACTCCACCTGCATCCAAATCTCGAGCAGATTAATCCAAAAGATCCGCCTCACTAAGAGGAATCAAACAAAGTCGACGGCACGTCAATAGGACGTCCGGAGTTCAAGTTATGAGCGTTTCCACTCCGAGGGCCCGGTTGGTTTTGTGTACGAACCAACCCGGTCGAACCCAAAGTACTCCGAAACCTTGAGTACGATATACCGAAACGACCATCTCGATCCAAGGATCACTTCTCCAATGACGGTGCGTTGATCGGAAGTCTGTAGCCCAAGATATGGGCAAAAGACCGAAAGAGGTCTGAAAACGGGGGGTCTGGGCCCGGACCGACCCGGCCCAACCCCCCCCCCCCCTGGGTCGGCCCGAACCGGGTCAACCCGACCCGGGTCCGGGTCCGACCCGGATGGCGCGAACCGGCCCGACCGGCGCGGCCCGGTGCGACCCGGCTGGCGCTGGCCAGGTGGCCAGTGGGTCGGCTCGGCAGTTACGACCGAGCGAAGCGGGAGGCGTGCTACCCCCACGTGGAGAGACTGCAGCCCCGCGTGGGGCCGCCCTTACCAGCGGACGCAGCCGGTTGCCGCGTCCCGCTCCTTCCGGTCCCGCGCGGTCGCGGGACCGCGGCCTGCCGCCACGGCGGCTCCTCCCGGCGGCGCGCCGGGCGCCGCCGCCCCTCCTGCTGGTGCCGCCGTGCCGGCGGGCCGCTCCGCGGACCACCGGACGAGTTCCGATGGTCGGAATTGCATGTCGTCTCCAACAATGGGACTCCTGGGACCCGTCCTTCACTGCGAGGACCTCACAACTCCCGTGCGGCCTGCTTCATCGTCGTCCACCGATCCGCACACCAAGAACGAAAGGACGGTGGGTTCGGACTTGTTCGTTGGTCCACACCCACCGCGTTAATGGTTTTAAAATTCTGCCATCAAATACTTAAACAAACCGCAGATATAATCACATAGATTAAAATGAACAAAAATCCCTACCTCAACGTTGTCGTCGAACATGAGTTTGTCGCGGAATTAACCATCGCGGAAGAAGAGGATCGTCGCGTCGCGGAAGGGGCGTCGCTGTCATCGCGGTACACGGCGTTGCGTAGTCAAACTCCGAGGATTTAAAATCACACAGATTTAATTACACCATTTTAACCCATGGTGAGGACATAATTCACAAAGAATTAAAAGAACCCTAACCCCCCTACCTCAATCGGTTGTTGATCGAAGATTGTCGCGGGGGAAAGAACGTTGTGGAAGAAGCATCACGGAAGGAGGATCGTCGGTGTTGCGTCATCGATCTCTGAGGGTTCATCATTCTTCATCGCCCTTCGTCGGAGGCTGGCGTTCTTCATCAGCGATGATGCGTTCTTCGCGTTCTTCGCGTTCTTCACATTCTTCAACGAAGGAGGATGAAGATCTTCAGGCCTTAGAGCTTTCTCCCAATCCTCTCAACAAGCAACCCTTCAATAAAATAAGTGTTGGTCTTATTTTATTTCCCATGCCAACGTTTTGGAATTCATAAAAATAATCCAACAATTAAATGAATTAATTTCAATGCTTAAACCGTTCAATTAATATGGGCGTTTAATATTTAATTAAATGCACGGGTTGAATTTATTTAAAAAGAGGTTTTCACGGGTGCGTTACTTAGAGGGAAAGAAACGATGGGGCTCGTGCGGGCCCCACCTCACAAATATCCTACCAAGTGGGTAGGATATTATGGGTCCCATCTAATCCGCTTAACCTAGGTTAATCCATTTAATTAAAATAAAAATAAAAGTCGCACCACTTTTATTTTTATTCCTTAACTTAACCCCAAAAATTAAAAACCACTCCCAAGCAAAACCAACTCCGAAAAAGGTGTTTCTAAGCAATTACCGGCACTGCGATTCCATCGGTGCCCTCAGAATTTTATTCCGATCACTGGTTCAAAAGTTAGAAAAACCCGCTCGTTCGTTCACTGAACGTGCCCGAGCCAAACTTCGGAAAATGATTCCGGGCACACCGGGCCTCGAAATCAGGTGCCGTCAGAAACTGCGTTCTTGTAAAATTACCAAGAAAATTAAGAAAAAAATTTCCTTGAATTTTACGGGTCTTTAAAATTATCCATGTCCATGTTTTATGAAAGAGTTTTTAAAGGGATTCTTTTAAGGGACTTTTTACTAAAACATCATTTCAAATGTTTTAAATATTTATTCTTCTAAATATTTCTCATTAATGTCCATGTCTTCAAAATGGTTTTTAAGGATTTATTTATATGGACATGAATGTTTTTAAAATGTTAATTCCTTTCAAAAGTTTCAAAATGGTATGGGACACTTTGATTCAAAAATGTCTTTAAATGAATTATTTTCCAAATTGTGTGACTTTTAAATGATTTCAAAAAAATAGATATTTCTCTCAAATAGTTTTGATTTCATCTATGTCAACATCCTTTGATAAATTTTACACTTGTTTGAAGTTGATTTATTATGATACAAATCTTCCATATTGTATTTAAGGTTTTGTGATATGTTTGATTATGGATGAGTCATTTTTATGCCATTAATGGCTTATGATTAATATTTTGACATTTCGTATGCTGGTTTTATTACAAATGCTTATGTTATATTTCATTCTCTTCTTAAGATGAATGTGTTGGACTAGTATGTTCCGGGTTGGGGTCCGGTTACAACAGACCCTCCGGGTTGGTTTTCGGTTATTAGAGGCACTCTGGGTTGGTGTCCGGTTATTAGAGGCACTCCGGGTTGGTTTCAGGTTATTATAGGCACTCCAGGTTGGTGTCTGGTTATTAGAGGCACTCCGGGTTGGGTTCCGGTTACAGTTATCCCTTAGGTCTTGGCACGAGCCCTTGACACAGAAATTAAAGTTCAGCATTATGCATTCCATCATTATGAAAGTGGTTAGTGATATTGCATGTGATTATTCGACTAGTAGAATATCCATGTGAATAAGTAAATGGAATTACTTCATCTTATTTTTGCCATATTATCTTGAAGTTCAAGTTTAAAAGGCTTTTGTTTTAGTTATACATTGCCTTAAATGTTTATGCTTATTTATGAAAGTTTCCACTGTATTGTTATCCTTACTGATCATCTGAGCTCACCCCTTTCTATGTTTTATTTTTACCAAGATTCCAAGAAGTGTATTGTGATTGATATGCAGGGTTAAGCCAAGGGAATAATGGCGTTCATGAAGGATTATTTATTTTGTTTTGTATTTTATGTGGTGTAATGTAACATTCATGTATGTAATCTGTTTTCCAAGACTACTAAACTGATCGGTCCTTCGGGACTTGATTCCTTGTAATCATGCCAATGTATTAAAATAATGCACCGACTTTGGGTAACTGGGGTCGGGGCGTTACACCCACCACCCCCTGGACATCCCCCCTCACCCCACTGGACAGCCCCCACCACACCCCTAAACACCCCCCCCCCCCCCCCACACACACACACACACCCCTGGACTACCCCCCGACCCCCTGGACAGCCCCCCACACCCCTGGACATCCCCACCACCCCCTGGATAGCCCCCCCACTCCTGGACAGCCCCCCCCCCCACCCCTGGACTGCCCCCCCCCCACCCTCCTGGACACCCCCACCCTCCTGGACACCCCCTCAGGGGGCACGCCGCTGGAAGTTACTCATCACTCCCACATGCGAAGCTTGAGCCCTCAAAATGTTTCACATGTGGGAGTGATGAATACCTTCCAGTGGCGTTCATCCCCCCTAGGGATGGCGGCGCCTCCTCTCCCACCCCCCTGGACAACCCCCCCCCCCCCCCCCATCCCCATGGATACCCTGGACCCCCCCCCCCCCCCCCCACTAGACACCCCCCCCCCACCCCACTGGACATCCCTCCCACACCCCTGGAAACCCCCCTCACCCCACAGGACACCCTCCCACTCCCCTGGACAGCCCTTCCACCCTCTTGTAAATTCTCCTACCCCCCTAGACTGCCCCCCCCCCCCACTCTCATGGACACCTAGGACCCCCCCCCCCCCCCCTCTACCCCCCACCCCACCAGACAGCCCTCCCACACCCCTGGACACCCCCCACCCCACTGTATACCACCCACACCCTTGGAACCCCTCCCCCCGGACCAAAATCCATACCATAAAAACCATCATAAGTAGACCAAAACAAGAAGTAGAGAAAAATTAAATATTCACACATATAACATTCAAAACTTACACTGTCAACTTCAAAAAAAAAACTAAATCCAACCTAAACGACTACCAAATACACAATTACAACGACAATATTCAAAATTACATTTTACACTACAAACAACTAAAATTCAATCAAACCTGTAAAATAATTTGACCACTCTGCTTGTAAGTGTTTGATGTCTTGAGCAGTATAGGGTTGAGGGTCATCAAATAGATACAAATGAAAAGGATAGTAGTTAACGTGTATAATGAATAAATCAAATTGAAATATTATAGAAAATTTTAAAAGGAAATCTTACCATGTCAAAGTTCACAACTGTCCCAGTTGTTATTATTTCATACATAAATCTTAACATATAATATCTGCATTCGATGACGCCTTGTTGTTCATGAAAATTATGTTTGAATGAGTATAAATTCAATATATTATTTTTATATAATAAATCAAAAGGTAAAAATTATAAATGGATATTTACCTTCGCATTTACATATTTTATCTTTGCACTCCTTTTCTTTGTGTTTTTTTGAAAGTAGACCCATGCACTGTTAGAAAATAATACGAATGGGGTAAATTTAAAATTCATTATAATATATAAAACTATTGAGAAATTGAAACTTACTTTTCCGATATATTCTTAAAACTTTCCCGCACATCATCATGGACAGAGCATATCCAATAAAGTGTTTTCTCCCTTGGGAAAAAAACCCCTAACATCCAATGATCACTGATAAAAGAAAATTTAAGGTTATTAGTTTTTTATGTTAAAAGATAATGAACTCTTTGAGAGAGATGTGTTTCATACCACTCACAAAAAGGCATCATCCAACATTGTGTGACTATATTCTGTTCAAGTCTTTCAGCAATATAAATTATTCTTTGTTCCTCATCCAATGCACATGCTTCAGGGGAAATCAATTGTGGGTCCATGAATCCATATACATCTATCAGCTCATTCCTCTCACAAATGTTATAAAGATACCTAATACAAAATAGACATAAGTATACATTTTTAATAAATATAATATAGGGAAAGGGTGTTAAGAATTACGTGGAAAAAATTTGCACCACATTGATGCTCAACTTATCTCCAATAACAAGCTCCGTGATATCAGTTTTCATAATCCCCACAATTATTTCACATCCACAAACATGAGCTTCCATTGGAAACTCATAATGACCCTCCAACAAATTTGAATATCTTGACAATCTGTCAAGACTACTAGAATCTGTATCTGATGTCATAGTCATTTGTCTTTTTTGTTGTCTATACAGTATTTCTTTACCTTTGAAGTATTCCTATAAAAGTAAATAGAAAAATATATTAGTTTTCAAATGATAAAACAACTTTAATAAAAAAAAATATATAACATTCATACCTCTATAGTAATGAGTCAAAGAAGTCTGGATGGCCAAATTAAAAAATGGCTGATACTATGTCCAACTATCGTCACCTCATCTGTAGGTAATGGTACTCGAGCTGATCTATCTATAATATCATGTACAGTGACCCTCTGATTCTATACCTCTAATTTTTGATGATGAACTGTATCTCCTATACAATATACCAACCCATATGCAAATATATGATGTTGAGGATCATCAACATACAACTCGCAATAAGTAGAAAGCTGTGGCGGAGGAGTAGGATAAAAAATGGGGTCCGCAGGCTGAGGTGGGGGAGTGGGAGCTACTGGCAGAGGTGGAGGATAAATAATGGGGTCTGCAGGGGGAGGTGTAGGAGTGGGAGCTGCAGTATGAAATTGTCTTTGCATGTCTGCAAACATAGACTGTACCAACGCTCTAATCTTTTCCTCCATCGTCGCATTAATATTATGAACTTCAGCCTCCAAGGATTCTATTTTTTTTATAAACACCCTCAACATTAGAAGTTGAAGAACATGGCAACACTTTTCTTACCGATACACCTGCCGGATATCCTCTTACACGACCAGGATGTTCGGGCTTTCCCAATGCTACAGATAAAATATCTTGCCTCCCAGTAGCTATAAATGCCCCATGTGAACTCTGCTTCTCAAAAGAGTCATGTATTAATTAATTGAACATTTCTATAATGATTGAAATTATATGTAGAAAATAGTTAACTTAAATAAATAAAATAGATATCTTACAATCCTATCAGTTAAGATTCTCGATTCTTCTGAAATATGTTGCCCTTTTTTTCCCATCTGATCTCTCTTCCATTTTTCATGTCTAGATGGAGGGGATGTAGGGGCCACCTCTCCAGAGCTTGAAGACTCAGCTCTTAGTTTTTGAAATTTTTCTGCCATCATTTGTTCTTTCAAAAATGCATACCCTCCCCAAGATAAACTATGAGGGTATACATTTTTATATTGGATCTCCTGACGAGCTTTCCTTTTTTGCAGTAAATTAATAATAAGAAATCATTAAAAAAACATTAATAAAATCATTTATATAAGAAATCTTATAAAAGTTTACATTACCCTTACCAAAAATGACTCTTTTCTTCTACTTTCAACAAACTGTCTCCATGTGTCTTCATCTATAAAAGGATATATACGACATGGATTGTCATGTCTCCTATGACCAAAAATAAAATCAGATGAGATGGTTGATTAGAAATCCCTCCATCTCCTGGTAGCCATCAATAAGAATTTCTTCCTGAATCCTCCAATGTCAGGAATATCAAATATCATCTGATAAAGAAGAGTTTAAACATATTATATATACTAGAAACACTTAAATAATAGTCAAACAATAGCAAAAGATCTTACCAAAATCCTCTCCCACAACTGAGATATTATCGCTTTATCTACACTTCTCCAGTAATCATACAAAATGATTACTTTTCTCTTAGCCTAAGTTGATACAAAACTCTTTAAATATTTTGCGTTTGGACCTCTAGGAATATCATCATCGTCAAACTCAATGAGTATCCTCTGATCCTGCGTATGGGAAAGTGCTAATTTTGGTAAACGTGTTCACCCAAGTTTACTAACTCTTGAACTCTTTGTTGTAATAGGAGCACATGAGGAAGATTGGGGAACATCAAGAGGAGCATGTGAATATTCCTCCCCAGAGGTATGACCAATATTCTCATCTCCAGAATCATGTGGTTGATCAATTGAATGATCTTTCATTATCCTTCAAATCAAAAAAACAAACATTAGTTCACAAATATACAAATTCAAATATTTAAATACTACTGTAATCAGAAAATAGAAAATTTTACTAAGTTACATAATAGTAAACATTGTTAATATGGTAACCATGTTAAACAATGGTAATGATGGTCAAGATGGTCAAGATGGTAAACGTGGTAAACATGGTAAACCTGGTAAACCTGGTAAACATGGTAAAGTAATTATCACTGAACAAAAATAATAGATATATAATTCATGTAATGGTAAACATGATAAAGTAAACTAAACAAACTTAAAACAAAGAAAAACTTATACTTATTTTTTTTTAATACATGTTTTAATAAAGAAAAAAACTTACAATATCTAACATTTTATGAAAAAAATAAATTTAAACAAGAAATAAACATATGTTACCTGTAATTTTAGGAATGTAAAAATGGATTGTTTTCCCAAATTCCTTCATCGTGATTGTTCCTTATGGCACAAACCATGTCTTAAACATGCTCATCATTATGTTCTGTTAATATTTCCATGGAAGTAGGGATCTCACATAAATCAGCATCTTCATCAAGTTCATCCTAACCAACATATTGTTTTTCCCTTGTAAAACAATAGCCCACTGCATATCTGATTGATCTACTAAATAGAAAATTTGTTTTTCATGTGTTGACATTATAAAATAATCAGTTGTGTCTTCCAATCTATTCAGATTAATAAGTGTCATTCCAAATTCATCGTGTCTAACACTGTTGTTACCGATAAACCATTTACAGTTAAAAACAGGAACATTAATTTTAAAGTAATCAACCTCCCATATGTCTTCAATCACTCCATAATATGCACTTGATGCAGAAATTGGGTTTTTTTCCTTAGCACTCGAAAAATGCATTGCTTCTACAAACACCAATACACCACTATTCTGAATTGCACTTCTGTTGTCCTGAGCTTTCATATGAAATGTATATCCATTAATGTCATAACTGAACCATGTTATCACATTTAAACATGGACCACCCACTATCCATTTTAATGTCTCTGATACATCTGATCAACCAAGCAAGGACTTTTTAAACCATCATAAAAAAAATTTGTTGTGCTTATTCAAAATCCACATTTCTTTCTTCTTTGTATGACATTGTTTCAACTCATTAATATGCAATGTGATATACGGTTGAGCATCAGCTATGTTATTCAAGATGTGTGATTCTAAATTCTTTATCTGTTCAGCTGACAATGATTTGATTTTAAAGCCACTAATCCCCTTTCCCTCGTTATTAACTCGTTCATGGCAAGATGGAGGCAAACTTATGTGTTGCGCCGCAGCCAAGTAGCTCGTACAAAACTCTGAAACCTCCTCAGAAATATACTTTTCAATAATGGAGGCTTCAGGTCGATATGGATTCTTAACATACCCCTTCAATATTTTCACATACCTTTCAAAAGGATACATCCAACGAAGATATACAGGTCCAAAAAGCTTTATTTCTCGAACTAGATGAATCATTAAATGCACCATTATATAAAAAAAGTTGGAGGAAAATACATTTCCAATTGACAAAATATAAAAATTGCATCCTTTTCCAAAATGTTCAAAGAAGACACATCAATATCCTTATTACAAATTGAATTGAAAAAATAACACAACTTCATTATAGTCTTTCTGAAACGGATGTTCAATATTCCACGCAATGAAACTGGTAGAATTTGTTGCATCATGATGTGAAAATCATATGATTTTATACCTATCAACTTCAAGTCCTTCAATGAGACAAAATTTTTTACATTTGAAGAATAACCTTGAGGAACTTTGATATCATGAAGACACTGAAAAAAGCTAATTTTCTCCCTCTTCGATAATGTATGACAAGTCGGGGTAAGAAATGTTCGTCTTCCTTTAGGAGTGGGAGCTAACTCCAAACGTATTCCCATTGATAGTAAGTCTAATCTTGCATTCAAACCATCTTTTGTCTTTCCTTTAATATCTAACCATGTTCCAATCAAACAATCACAGATATTATTCTCCACGTGCATGACATCAATATTATGTTTAACTTCATGATATCTCCAATATGGTAGCTCAAAAAATATTGACATTTTCTTCCAAATATGTCAATCATTACCAGATTTCTGTGTATTTCCCAATGTCACATCAAGGTTTTTCACCCTCTCAAAATACAGATCAGGGGATAAAGGTTTTGGAGCAATATAGAATTCTTATGAGCCATTGAATGCCTTTTTTAGTCTTCTATATGGGTGATCCATAGGCCAAAACTTTCGATGACCCATGTACATTGTTTTCCTCCCATGATGAAATTGACAATATGACGTCTGTTGTTTGCAAATTGGACATGCTTTATGCCCTTTAACACTTTATCCAGAAAAATTTCCATATGTTGGGAAGTCACTTGTAGTGAACAAAAGCACTGCATTCAGTTGAAAATATTATATTTTATAAGAATCATACACCCTAATACCATCATCCCATAAAAGTTTCAAATCATTAATCAACAGTGACAAGTAAACATCAATATCATTGTCAGGTTGCTTCAGACCAGAGATTATTATACTCAACATGACATATTTGTGCTTCATACAAACTTCAGGAGAGAGGTTGTAAATTACCAATAAAATAGGTCATGAACTATTTGTGCTACTGAGGGTTCGGTATGGATTCATTCCATCTGTGCACAACCCTAGTCTGAGATTTCTAATTTCATTTCTAAATGTAGAATATTTCTCATCAATTTTATTCCATTGTGGAAAATCAGCTGGATGATGTATTTTTCCATCACATAAACGCTCATCATCATGCCATCTTAACCTTTTTGCATCATGTGAATTAGAAAATAAATGTTTGAAATGATGAATTATAGGAAGATACCAAAATACATTTGAAGGGATCTTTGTAATCTCTACATCAGCCTGTGATTTTTCTTTCACCTTATACCGTGATGTCCCACATTTAGGACATTCTGACAGAAATTCAGATTCCTTCCTATATATAATACAGTCATTCGGACAGGCATGTATTTTCTTGTATCCCAATCCCATCAGGCATAGTATTTTCTTGGCCTTATAATATGAATCTAGAAGATCGTTATCTTTTGGAAGAATGTCTTTCATTAATTGTAGTAGCTCTGTAAAACTTTTGTCACTCCATACATGTTTCGCCTTCAGGTTAATCAATCTTAACACCGCCGAAAAAACCGTAAAATCTGTACAACTAGGATATAATGGTTTTTCAACATCATTATATAGACGCGCAAATATCGGATCCATCTCAATTTGTTCTTCTGCAATATCGTGAATCATTTCTCCAATTCCATCGGAGTTACCATCTTGCAAATCATCATCATCAGTGACATTCCGTCCAGTTTCACCATGCCAAATCCAAGGGTTGTAACTTGGATTAAAACTGTGACAAATCAGATGATCTTTTATCTCTCTAATTTTCAACTTCTTCATATTCAAACATTTCAGGCATGGACAGAAAAAAATTTCACTACTTGGAACATTTCGTTTAGAAAATTCCAAAAAGGCATCAACACCTTCCTCACATTAATTTCTCATTTGATGTGTCGTAATCCAATTTCGACTCATTATTACTTATAACAAATATAAAAATTATACATCTTTTTAAGATAAGACAAATATATGTTTATATGAAAAAATCATAATTTGAATGTAAAACAATTTTGAAATATAAAACAAATCTATGCGTATTTAAAAAAAATATGCTTGAATATGATTTTAAAAAGAAAATATAGTTAGATATAATAGTTTTAAATTACATTGAATCAAAGAAAACCCTGGGGCCTCCAATGGTTGATAGAAAATTGGAGAAAGTGGAGTAAACCTTAGAATCAAATCAAATTTAAAATAAAAACTCAGATGGAGAAAATCACAATGTAAAGCCAATCATCACGGCACAATGGGGTTAGGATAACTACGCATATTTGAAAACCACGACATGGTCTCCCCCATAACCCATAATTTTCTCATAGTCGATGACTGGTCAAAATATATATAACCAAATAGAATCATATTGCAACACTAATATCCATGAAGCAATACAATCATCATGTCATAATCTCACAAACCACAATGCAATAGTCAATCCCAACTAACACTTATCCCTCACCCCCTTGGACACCCCTGGACACCACCACCCCCTTGGACAGCCCCCCCCCCCCCCACCCCCTGGACACCACCCCCCCACCCCCTTGGACACCCCCTGGACACCACCACACCCTTGGACACCCCCCCCCCCCTCCATCCCTCCAGGACACCCCCACCCCTCCTAGACACCGCCACCCACCTCCTACCCCCTTGGACAACCCCCTGGACACCACCCAATCCTCTAGAAAGCCCCCCCCCCCCCCTCAAACAACCCCCAAACCCTCTGGACAGGCCCCCATCCCCTTGGATATCCCCCCACCTCCTTATACACCCCCACACCCTTGGACCCCCCCCCCACCCCACCCACACACACACACACCCTTGGACTTCCCCCCTCCCACCTCCATGGACACCCTGGACACCCCCCAACCCTCTGGACAGCCCCCCAAACCATCTGAACACCACCCCCACCCCCTTGGACACCCCCTGGACACCACCACCCCCTTGGACTGCCCCCCACCCCTTTGTACAGCACCCCCCACCCCTCTAGACACCACCCCCCACCCCTCCTAGACACCACCCCCCACCCCCTTGGACACCCCCTGGACACCCCCCAACCCTCTGGACAGCCCCCCAACATTCTGCACATCCCCCCACCCACCCCCTAGACAGCCCCCACCCCTCTAGAAAGCACCCCCCACCCCTCCAGGACAGGACCCCCCACCCCCTACCCCCTTGGACACCCCCCTAGACACTCCCCAACCCTCTGGACAGCCCCCCACCCCCTGGACAACCCCCCAAACCCTCTGGACAGGCCCCCACCCCCTTGGACATCCCCCCCACCCACTCACCCACCCCCTTGGACAGCCCCCCCCCCCCCACCCACCCACCCACCCCCTTGGACATCCCCCCACCCCCTTCGACACCCCCCACCCCCTTGGACCCCCCCCCCCCCCACACACACACACACACCCCTGGACTGCCCCCCCCCCACCTCCATGGACACCCTGTACACCCCCCAACCCTCTGTACAGCCCCCCGAACCCTCTTAACACCTCCCCCCCACCCCCTTGGACACCCCCTGGACACCACCACCCCCTTGGACATCCCCCCACCCTCTGGACAACTCCCCACCCCCTGGACAACCCCACACCCCTCTAGATAGCACCCCCCCCACCCCCTACCCCCTTGGACACCCCCCTGGACACCCCCCAACCCTCTGGACAGCCCCCCACCCCCCGAACAACCCCCCAAACCCTCTGGATAGGCCCCACACCTTGGACAGCCCCCCCCCCCCACCCCCCACCCCACCCACCCACCCACCCCCTTGTACAGCCCCCACACCCCCTTCGACACCCCCCACCCCCTTAGACCCCCCCCCCCCACACACACACACACCCCCCTAAACTCCCCCCCCCCCCCCACCTCCATGGACACCCTGGATAGCCCCCAACCCTCTGGATAGCCCCCAACCCCCTGGACAACCACCAACCCTCTTGACAGCCCCTAGAACCATGGGATTTTAACCTCAAGCTACTAGTTTTGGCATATCTAGGGATTTTAACCTCAAGCTACTAGTTTTGTAATCATGCCATTATTCAAAATGAGAACCATGAATTGTATCTACTACTAGTCTAAAATGCTCTATTGTGCAATGAATCGAGTTTTAATAGCATATGATGACTTATAGTAGTCCATGAAAATAAGCAACGTAAATAGATTATGGAACAACAAAAAGTGATACCCAAAATAGAAACAACCAAGGATCCAAAAAAACATTCCACCATGAAAAACCATATATAATTATAAAATAAATCACACTGGTACATGGAATGGTTGTATCACAATGGTTTACATATAAATTGCAGTAATATAGGTGAATGATATCATTAGTTGTCAATGACAACAAAAATTACCATCAATGTCGGGTATCCGCGAAACAAAAACAAACGAAATATAAGTAGGTGAGGCTTACATGAATATTGAGAGTCGATCTAATAGATTTGGTGATAATAAATAATATGATGATGGAAAAACTAGGTAAGAGGGTTCGAAATTGAAGAATCTTACATATTTTAAACAAAAAATTCGCAAAATGTAAATATAGACTATCCGGGAAAAAAAATGAACGAAATAAAGTTGTGGGAGGATTACCTAAGTGTTGAGAGTGGAGATGATAGATCCGAGGAGAGTAAAGATGATAAAAAAATGATGGAAAAACGAGTTTAAAGAAATGAGATCGAAGAGTCGATTAGGGTTTTCTGTGCGAGAGAGACGAGTCGCCGGTCTGTCGATCAAAAAATCATAAATGACAATCCACTAGGCGTGTTAATTTTTTAAATGTTTTATAATGTCGGTTATTTATTAATCGACATTATAAACTATTTTTATTGCATTTATAATGTCGGTTATTATAATAACTGACGTTATAAATGTATCATATACCGCATTTTTTACGTCGGTTATTTTATAACCGACGTAAAAAAAGCCACGTGTTTGTTTTTTACGTCGGTTATTCTATAACTGGCGTAAAAAACACATCAGAAACCACTATTTTTACATCGGTTATTTTATAACCGGTGTAAAAACTTTTGGTTGTTGGTTTTTTATGTCGGTTATAATATAACTGACGTTAAAAAATCAGAAAGTTGGGTTTTTACGTTGGTTATTTGAAAACCGACGTCAAAAAGGCCTCAGATGCCGCCTTTTTTACGTCGGTTATCAAATAACCGAGGTAAAAACCCACGTATAACAGATTTTCACGTCGGTTATATATAACTGATGTAAAAAATGGTGACGTGAAAAACGTTTTCTGCACTAGTGCCTAAAACAAGTGCGGAGATCTTCAAAGTGAAGAACGGGCCACCGGGGCGCGTCCGGTGACCCGAGGAATGTCACTGTTGGGGCTTAGGAACGGCGGTCGGCACTTTGGCCGGCCACGATGAAGGAAGAAATGTGATCGCACCGCAGGAGAAGGGTCGCGGCCCGTCGGCCCTAGAGGAGCAAAGGCGGCGACCGGTGGCGGTCGGCCGCGCGAAGGGGCGGCGGTGCGCGTCCGCGCTGCCCGGCGGAGAAGAATCGTGGGCTTGTGTTGCGACAGCAAGGGAAGGGTGTTCGGCTCGCTGTTGGCCGCCAACGAAGGTGTGGTGTGCGACCGTGCCGTGCAGAGGAAGGCTGGCCGACCGGCCAGCCATGGCACCGTGGGCCACCGCGGGCCGCCACACCACGAGCCACAGCGGGCCGCCCAGCGGGCCGGATCACACCGGTGGGTCAGGCCGGACCGAGTGGTCCGGTCTGGGCCCAACGCGTCAGGCCGGACCCCGGGTCGACCCGAACCCGATCAGGTCAGCCCGAGCCGGGTCGGTCCGGATCGGACCGAACTCGGACCAACTTCAACCCTTTTCACTCTTTCGGTCATATCTTGAGCTACGGGAGTCCGTTTGATGAACCTTCTATGGAACCGGAAACCTTGGATCTATACGGTCCTTTTGGTATAATCCAATTGAGTTTTGGATAAATTTAGAGTATGGTCGGGTTGGATCGAACCCCGAATCCAACCGAGCCATCGGAGCAGAAATGCAAATAACTTACAGACCGGGCATCCAATTGACGCACCTTCAGTTGAGTTGGGTACCTTTTGATGTGACGAACCTTTGGAATACTTCTTAATGGGACTTCATGGCAGTTGGAGTAGCAACCTGTGGCTTGAGGATCGGACCCTCCAGGAATCAAGTGAGCTTAGTGCGGGAACCCTGTGGCTGGATGTACGTGAAGAAAGAACATCGATCATGTGTGGGTCAGAATCTATCAGATCCTGTGTGGGTCAGTATCTATCGGATTCTATGTGGGTCAGCGTTCAGCAATCCTATGTGGTTCAGCACATACCGATCCTGTGTGGGTCGAATCCTATGTGGGTCAGCGCTCAATGATCCTGTGTGGGTCAGCGCATATCGATCATGTGTGGGTCAGCACTCAGTGATCATGTGTGGGTTAGCACATATCGATCCTGTGTGGGTCAGCGGGGGTTAGTTACCAATCTATCCTGTGTGGTTCATAAGTAGTGTTACTTAACAGAATAAGATGATCTAGCCTTGGACTAATCATTTGTACTTCATTACTTAAGTTATACCTGGTGTGAGCTGAGTTCTTACCTTCATGGTGATACCTTTGTGGTATTCTTCTATGTGGCATACCTGTGTGGTAATTTCCTTTGTGGTGATACCTTGGTGATATTCTTCTATGTGGTGTACCTGTGTGGTTATTACCTTCGTGGTGATACCTTTTTGGTATTCTTCTGTGTGGTGTACCTATGTGGTACTTTCCTTTGTGGTGATACCTTTGTGGTATTCTTCTGTGTGGCATACCTGTGTGGTACTTACCTTCATGGTGATACCTTTGTGGTATTATTTTATGTGGCATACTTGTGTGGTACTTTCCTTAATGGTGAAACCTTTGTGTTATTCTTCTGTGTGGTGTTACCTTTGTGGTACTTACCTTTGTGGTGTTACCTTCGTGGTATTCCTTCCTTTGTGGAATATTTGAGCTTTGGGATTTTGAGTTGGACCTTGTGTTTCCTCGTGAATGAGATGGGTATTCTTCTATGTGGTGTTACCTTTGTGGTACTTACCTTTGTGGTGTTATCTTTGTGGTATTCCTTCCTTTGTGGAATAGTTGATCTTTGGGCTTTTGAGTTAGACCTTGTGTTTCCTCGTGAATGAGATGGGTATACTTGATAACTTGGGTATATGTATGGGCATATACTTAAGTTGTTATGTCATATGTTTACATGATTTTTGGTTTATCCTTTATGGATTTTGTGAGACCTTGAGGGTCTCGGGGTCCCTACTGAGTATCATTATACTCACCCCTAAACGGGCTACACCCGGACCTTATTGTGTTTTGTGTAGAAGACGGACAGTGCTGACTGAGGATGAGAGTACCAGGACTTGAGGTAGCTTGGAGGTGGACATTAGATGAGGTGTACCATAGAGATGGTTGTTTGAAAGTTGTACCTACCCTTTAGGTAGGATCCTTAGCTGGTGTTCACAATAGTTGTTTCAGTTTACTTGTACTTTTCAGTTTTCTTATAATTTCTAGTTGGGCTTGTATTTTGGACCCTTTTTCTTACTATACATACTCTTTTTACTATACAGTTGACTTGTGTTCGTATCTTGTTGTGTGCTTGGTTGCGTGTGTTTACAAGTTATAAAGGCAGTGCCTTCCCAGTTTTAGGGAATACGCATTTCGGTGCTAGTCATCAGCCCCTGGCCTATGGAAGGCAGGCTTGGGGTAGTCACGGCATGGGCCCCAGGGGACGGGTCATGACATTATTTATTTTAAAATATTTGAAATCCAATAAAGAATTTAATTTCCCCCATTAAACTCATTTCAAACTCATTCAGCGTCATTTTTTAAAAATCAACATATAAAGAGTTTTTTGAAGATCCAAAAAAAATATCATCAACAAAGATTTGTACTACCAAAACATCTTTAGAAATTCTTTTTATAAAAAGAGTAGGATCATCTATACCTTTTTTAAAACCTTTATAAATAAGAAAAGTGATTATCCTATCATACCAAGCTCTTATAGCTTGTTTTAAACCATATAATGCTTTTGTTAACTTAAAGACATGATTTGGAAAATGAGGGTTTGTAAAACTAGGGTGCTGTTCAACAAAAATATCCTTAACTATATACCCATTTAATAATCCACTTTTAACATCCATTTGATGTAGTTTGAAATTTGGATTAGCTTCGTATGATATCAGGATTCTAATGGCTTCAAGTCTAGAAATAGGTGCAAAGGTTTCTTCATAGTCAATGCCTTATTCTTGACTATATCCTTGTGCAGCTAGTCTTACCTTATTTTATACCATGGTTCCTTCTTCATATACCATATTTCTAAACACCCATTAATGAGAATTGAGAAGTGTATAATATTTTTATATTTGAAGAGGATGGACATGGGAATCATAAATAAATAGACATATTTAATACTTTCACAAATGATTTCTTAACTGACTCTTTTGGAAAGGTTGAAGGATGCTCAAAATGATGATGTCGGAATTCAGAAGAAAGTGGAAACTTTAAGAAAAGGGAATCCTTGGAGTTTAATGTTAATAAATAATGAATTGTGAAATTTTGGTCAAGACTATGTCTTCCATAAAATCCTATGTTAAATAAGGGACTATTGGATGATGCACATAGTTCAACTTTCTCCATTCACCCAGGAAACACAAAGATGTATCGAGATCTCTGAAAGCACTATTGGTGGGACAATATGAAGAAGGAGATCCCTAAATATACATCAAAGTTTCTGGTATGTCAACAAGTGAAGGATTAAAGTCATATTTCTAAGGGGATGATGAAACCATTACTCATACCAACATGAAAATGAAAAAACATCACCATGGAATTTTTCACTAGACTTTCGAAGACATCCAAATGAAACAATGTTATTTGGGTTATAGTGGATAGTCTTAAAAAGGCTTCACACTTAATTTAAATTCAAGAATATTTCTCACTGGATCAGCTTGCATGAATATATATCAAAGAAGTGGTAAGGATGCATGGATTAATACTATCGATTGTTACAGATCGAGATCAAAGATTCACCTCTAAGTTTTGGAAAAGTCTCCATCATGCTTTAAACACCAATCTGAACATCCAAATATGGATTATCACCCTCAAACTGATGGACAATCTAAGTAGACTATCCAAACACTTGAGGACATGTTAAGAACTTGCTCAATGGATTTCAAAGGAATATGGGACCAATATCTTCCTTTGGTCGAGTTCTCTTACAACAACAGTTTCCACTCGATTATCCATATAGATCCTTATGAAGCCCTTTATGGGAAGATGTGTAGAACACCGTATGTTGGGATGAAGTTGGGGAATGAAAAATTCTAGGTCCTGAAATGGTCGAAGAAATAGTGGGGAAGTTTAAGATCATTCAGCATCGCATCAAAGCTGCTCAGATCTGATAAAAAGGCTATGCTAAAAATCATTGGCATGACATAGAGTTTTATTTTGGAGACATTTTATTCCTCTACATATCTCTATATAAGAGAGTGATGATATTTGGTAAGAAGGTAAGGCTTGGTCCAAGGTACATCGTCCCTTTTAAGATCTTTGATCGCATCGGAGTAGTGTACTAATGACTAGAACTCTCACCGAATATGTCTTAAGTACATGATGTATTCCATGTATCCCTCTTAATAAAGTATATAACAGACCCATAACATGTTCTAAATCCATAGGTGGTACCATTGGATAATGATATTTCCTATTAATATTAGTTGGTGAAGATCTTAGATTGTAGAGAAAAATTTATACAAAATAAGGCAATGCCCCTCATAAAAGTGTTGTGGAGAAATCAAACATCTGAAGAAGCGATGTGGGAATTAGAGGAGGTGATAAAGCGGAGTTACCCTCATCTGTTTTAGTTTGGGAAAAGAAAATTTCAAGGGCAAAATTTCTTAATGGGGGGAGAATGTAACGACTTGAACTATTATAAATAAAATCCCCCTTTTTATTCAATTAAATGTATTATTATATAATACAGTTATAGAAAACACATGCACTTATTTTGTTTTATTATATCCAATTGTATTTTAATGATTGTTAAGTATCTTTACCATTTATAATATATTCATTGATCAGTGATCACATTACTAGTATAAATATAGGTTTTTAACAAATTCATTTGACATAGAAAAAGGAAGTGATAGCATAAACTAGTAGGATTATACCCTATGAAGGCTATTTATCAAAGTTTCCAAGATATATATCATTTTTGGGATTTTTCCTAGACCAATCCCAAGTCGATATCCAACAAATTAAGTGAAACCATTTACAGGAGAAGTTCAAGCTCATCGATATCACTGTCCAAACCATGTTCACTGAATGTCCCCATGAAAGACACACCATCACACACCATACTCTTAGGGCGTATGATGGTGTTTTGAAGGTATATGTATCAAGAACCTAGAATTTTGAATATGTAATTTATTTTTTATAAAATAGATAAAATATTTTTCATCCTATTATTGTTACTTTGTAAATTATTTTTAAAGCACAAATAGTATTTTTTGGTAAATATTCAAATTCAATTAAGATATCTACTTTGATGAATTAATGGATTTTTGAAATAAATAATATTTTACTAAAATATTATTATTAAAGAACTTTTATAAAATATAAATGATCATATAATTTTTATGAAGTCAAATGTAATTTTTATAAGGGATCAAAACATGTTATTATCAAAAACTCGTCATTTTCAATAAATATCATTTTATATTTTAATAGTGAAAATTAAAATATTTAGAAAATTATTTAGATAAAATGAATATTATTTTTGGAATCAGGATGTTGGAATTATCCAATGGTGAAGTTTTCATAATTTTCTGAGACATTTGAATTTTCAGGTAAATATTAAATATCGTATAAATATACTTTGTGTTTTATGACATCATAATGACCCAAATGTGATTTAATAATAAATATATATGGTATAAACGAAAAAATATATGTTTTACCTTTAAAATAATTTTGTTTTAATTTTATTTTATTTTTTTAAAATCCATTATAAATCTTCCAAGACTTATAATATATTTTAAGATTTTAAAATCATTTTTTTAAGAGAGTGACTCACCTCCACATCACCAAGGGTAATATTTTAATAATTTTAGACCTTGTAATTATAAAATAATTTAGACCACTCCCATTTTTTAGAAACCATGGGATGGTTTTTGTTTTTTTATATTTTATTATGTAGAGTCCAAAACCTAGATAATAAAGAAATACCCCTCCTTTCTTATATAAACCAACCCAAACTCCCATTTCTATTAACTCAAAATCTTTGAATCATGACCACACTATTACCTCTACTACCTAAATTCCTTACAATATTCCCCCAATATTTAAATAAGACCCTCCCAATCCTTTGGAGTCACACACTTAAGTAAGGGATATTTCACCCTCCTCTTTTATCAAGTAATCATTTTTATGTTATATATTTTGATTTCAATTTGAATATGTTGGGATATGTTCTTACATATTCACATTACTATAAATTTTATTTATAAATGATTATATCCCCTTCACTCTCATTTATTCCTCTTATGAACCTTTATGTACATCTGTCACCATATCGAAATTTCATAAGGGATCTTCCACTCTCATCCTTTATCAAGAACTCCTTTTCATGTTATGTATTTTAATTTCCATTTGATTATGTTGGTATATGTTATTCCATATCCCATTAATTTCCATTTTATGTATAAATTATTATATCCCCTTTCACTCTCATTTATCCCTCCTATGAACCTTTATGCACACCCTTTACCATGCCAAAATTTTGTAAGGGTTCTTTACTTTATCCTCTTTCTTCAAGTTTTTTTATTATTTTTTTCTTTCTATATCCAATTAATTACATTGGAAAATGTATTCACATGTACCCCTTACTTTTCATTTCATATCTAAATAATGATAGACCCCTTTCCCTATCATCAACTCATTTTATGAATTTCTATATGACGTCGTTATGCGGCCAAAATTGCACCACGATTTTTCAAGCCAAAATAATTGTGTTAGTGAATACCATACCCATTTTTTTATCAAGGGTATTCAACTTTATGCACATATACTTATTGATTTTATAGTAACATGTATGTATTCCACATTCCTTGATCAAATAATAAATTATGATTTTTAATGAATCCATGTTGTATGATCTATGTGGCACACTTAAGCATGAGAATGAAATGATTATGAAGGGTGAACCCTGATAGAGCTCAATTGCATTGGGTAATGTTTAGTATCATGATACGTAATTTGAAATAATATTGGAATCTAGCCTTGAATAATGCTCCTCTATGTGCAATGATCCTTGACTCATGCTCCTCCGTGTGTAATGAGCCTTAACTCATGCTTATGTTATGTTGTATGTTGTTACCACATTTTCCATGGTATAATTATCATGTTATATCATTCCTTATTATTCATATTCCTTTTATCCATTGATATTATTATTTTCTAACATATATTATATTCTTCATGTTATACCTTTTTTATTCCCTTACTATGCTTTATATCTCACCCATTGCTTATGTTTTTCCCCAGGATATCCCATGCAGTGTTAAGTACTAAAGAACATTTTGGTCATGTTAAATAAATTTTCAACAAATATGTTGTTTTTCATGTTTTAATTTGTTGTGTAATGTGACTAATTTCCCAAAGATATTATACTTATCAATCTTTTGGGTTGTATTAAGTGTAGTTTTTTGTGATAAATCAATTATTAATGTGAACTAAATAGGAGGTTTGTTATAATTTTTGTAAAACATTTGTTGAAGATATGAAGAAGAATTTTGAAATTTCAATATTGGGAGGGTTAACTTTCTTACTTAGTTTAGAATTTCGATAAAAAGAAAAATGCATTTTACAATCTCAAGAAAAGTATGTCAGGGAATTGTTACAAAAGTTTGGCATGGTAGAATCCAAATAATTTTCCAATCCTATCTCTATGAGAAAAAAGTTGAGTAAAGATGATTCCAAAAAAAAATGTGAATCAGAAATATTTTTAGAAGATAATAAGAATTATACTTTACCTTATAGCCTCAAGTCCTGATATTGTTTATGTTGTGAATTAGTATGCCAAGTATCCAATTAATCCAAAAGAATCACATATGTTTTTAGTAAATAGAATTTTGAGATATGTCAAAGGAACAATTTCACATGGGTTATTATACAAAAAAATTATGAGATGAAGTTTCATGGTTATACTAATGTTGATTGGGTTGGAGATTTTAATGATAGAAAATGAACCTCAGGAGGAACATTTTTCTTGGGTAAATGTTATGTGAGTTTTCATAGTAAGAAACAAAGTTCAGTAACTTTAAGCACAACTAAATCTGAATATGTTGTAGCTACTTAGGCTTGTACTCAAATGTTGTGGATGAAAGTTCATATAGAATACCTTAAAGTGAAATTTTCTAAACCATTGAATATACTTTGTGATAATAAGAGTGCAATTTATTTTTCTAAATACCCTATCTAAAACACATTGATATAAATTTTCACTTTATAAAAGAGAAAATGTCCACTAAAGATGTTATTCAGCAATATATCTCAACAAAATATCAAATAGTTGATATCTTCACAAAATATATGTCAAAGGAGAGATTTTTGGAATTGAGGCTTCAAATTTATGTTTAACCTCCTCCCATTACTTTCTAAACCCCATAAATAAGTCCCCCCATGCTTTGGATTATGTTGACAAATGGAGAGAGAAAGTAACAACTTTGTACTTTGTAATAAGTTTTTACTTATCTTTATTTTATGAATATGAAGTTGTGATTATCATTAAATGGGGGAGATAAAAAGTAAATTTAGAGAAAAATAAAAGTGAGAGTAAAATATAAAAGTGTATGAGTTTATCTTTACATGGACACAAAATTTCCATGTCATCGAGTGATGGAATTCCTTCAAAAACATTACTTTATCTAGTAGCGTGGTGTCAGGACACTCTCTTTTGAGAAAGCCTATGTTTTGGTAAAAATTAAAAAGTTGAGTTATGAAAATTTTCTGAGTTAAAAAAGTTTTTAACGAGTGTTTTTAAAAAATTCAAAGGGGAAGATTGAAGAACTTTTGTGATGTTTTTTCTTAACAAAGTTTTTTTATTTATTGAAAACTAATCTTTTGTAAAAAAATGTTTCTTAAAAATAGGTGAAAGTTACTTTGGGGATTAACCAATGAATACTTTCCATCATAATGGTAAACCCATCATAATGGGAAATTCCATCAAAATGAAGTTCAATTGGACTGACTCTGAGAAGGAAGATCAGACTGACTCTAAGAAATAAGATTGGACTGACTCTAAGGAGGAAATTGAATCATACTGACTCTGATGAAGAAGTTATATCATAATGAGGATAGGTAGGAATTCAGAAGTTGTTGAGTGAAGAATTCATAATGTTACTGAATATTTTTGAAAGAAGATAATGAAGTCAGGAGTTATAAAGTTTTCAAACTTTCTAAACAAAATAAGATGATGTTTTGCTAGTAATGAAGTTCTCACAAATCATGAAAACTATCATGATAAAATCTTTTAAAGAAGTGGAGGAATTGTAAAAATTGTATCAATTCTAGAAACCTAGACATAGAATATCGGATCCATAAGTACTAGACTCAAAAGTTTGCAGAAGTCAGAATGTGTAAACAAGATGAAGTTTGAAGCATTTCAATTTTTATTAGAGGAGTCATCATCAGATATATAAAATCATAATGATAATTCCATCGTAATGGTAATTCCATCATTTTGAAGTTTTTAACCAGACTTAATCTGAGGATTAAGTGCAGTATAATTAGGAATAGGTATGGATTCGTCAAATTAATGTATCACACCGATAACACATCAGATTCAGAACATCAAAGTGATCAGAGTTGCTGATTCTAATCCATCAAAGGGGGGTTAGTTATGAAAAAAAGTGAATATTCTTAAATAGTTGTGTTTTCTTAAGTAGAAACAAGGGGAGAGTTCAAGTTTTCAATCAAATAATATTGTGACACCAATAAGTCATCTTCTAAGGAAGTTCATCATAATGAGCTGGGGAAGATAGCAAGGTCATAATGAGTAGTGAAAGATTGTCATATTGTAGTGAGTTGTGGAAGTTCATCATAATGAGCAATGCAAGATAGTCATATCATAGTTGGATGAATATGTTCATCATAATTATTTGATGAAGATAATCAGATCATTGTGAGGAAAATAAGTTCATCATAATGAGCTGAGAAAGAAAGGAAGATCATAATGATCAGAGGAAGGTAAAGTTGAGTAAGTCATATTGGAATGAAGAAATATTAAGAAGGTTTTAAGAAGTCAAAGTTTAAGTGGTCAAAATTGAAATTAAAGTATGAATAAATCTAGGAGTTTTTGAATTTGAGGAAGTGGGGGAAAGTTTTAAAGTTTCCCATTTTTCCATTCTGGGTTTCCTATAAATTTTCTCAGTGAATTCACATTTTGAAATTTTTTACATAAGCATAAAAAGTGGAACACTGAAGAATTCGAGTATAAATTCCTTCCATATAGAGATCTCATTTGAAGATCAGAAATTTGTTGTTTTTGGTTACCAAACTGAGAAACCTCATATTGAGAAGATCTTATTGAGTCGATTGGACTAGGGAAGATTGGGATGAGTTTTCAAGTAGAGTTTGAGAAGTGCATATTGTGAGAGATAAGATCATATTGATTCAATCGTATTGAGTCAATCGAACTGGTTTCATTAGACTGTAGGTCATCGGATTCAAAGTCATCGGACCCAATAACTTTTTTAGAGAAAATTGAACAAAGTCTTTTAACTTTTTTTGGTCAAATTTCTATAATAAAACCTTTTAAAATAAAGGGAGTCAATATAATCTTTCCTATTGGGAGATAGAAGGTGTCTAATAGAATTTGTAACAAGTTGTATTCACTTCTTTATAATAGTTAATTTTTATATACCCATGGGAGTGGATATGGAAAGGATGTAGGTTCTCACACTAAGGATAAACCTTGTAAATCTCATGTGATTTAATTTATTTCCTATTTTTTAATGCATGAGTATTTACAAAAAAATGATAATGATATAAAATTTAACAAGTTATAGGGGTTAAGTTCTAAAAGTATTGAAACTTATAAAAAGTGATCAACTTATTCAACCCACCTTCTCGGTTGATATTCAGTCATTTGGAACTTCAATCAGTCTTAGAGCCTAAGGTTCCCATGTTGAATCCTTATCATGGATAATATCAATTCATTCGATAGTAGATGAATTCCTACATTTTATAGAAAAAATTATTATGGATGGAAAAATATAATTATTCCTTATCTCCTATCTCTTGGCCTTGAAGTTTTTAATGCTGCTACAATTGGGTTTCCACCTATTGAGAAGGATTCTCCTATGAATTTTGTTGATAAAATAAATATTGAAGTTTATGGAAAAGCTATAAATAATATCCTTATTTCCTTAATAAAAAATGTTTATATGAAGGTGATGGGTCTAAAAACTTCAAAAAGTATGTGGGACAAGATGGAAAGTATTCTCAAATAGAACACTTAAGTAAATGAATCAAAGATACAAATGTGGTGTTGTAAGTATGAATACAAAAGAATGAGAGATGAAGAAACTATTGATGAATACATTACCAAAGTAAAAGAAACTGTTTACATCATTAAAGGATTCATATATGTTCTAAAAGATTCTATAATTGTAAGGAAACTTATGAGAAACTTTCTGGATAGGTTTGATTCTAAAATTTTATCTTTAGAATATAAGGATGATTTATCTCTTGATAAACAACATAACTTTCTTATTTATTATGAAATGAGAAAATATTCAATGTTCAAAAAAATATAAAATATGAAATGGATTTTAAAGCTATGAGAAAGATGAAAATATATTATGTTGAAGATGATGATCCTTTTGAGTCCAATGATAATGAGGATAATAATTTGAATGATAACATTATATCTATTATCTCTAAAAACTATCAGATAAGAAGAGGAAAGTATGGAGGTAAACTTCCTCTCAAATTTTTTGAGTGTGGTGCAATTGGAAAATTTATTATCAATTTCCCCAATAATAAATTTGGTTAATTTTGAGATGATTCTGATGAAAAACCTTGATAGAAGAGGTAGAATAAAAATTCTAAAGAAGAAAATTCTTCCAAAAATTTAATAAGAAGAAGTTCATAGGAGATAAAGGGAGTTTTTGAAGTAAAAAAGATAAATCAAACTCAAAAAGAAACAATTATTCAGAAGATGAATGAACATAAATAGTTTGAACCTTCATTGAAAAAGTTGAGAAAGTTGAAGACTCCTCAAATAGTGAAGAAGAGTAGGTGAAGAATCCTACAGAGAGTATAAGCTTTGAACATAACTTCTTTCATTTCTTGAGTAAAACAAATATCTCAAGAAATAAATTATAATGATAAATAAATATAGTGGAAAAGTTGATCATGGTGATAAGGATGTTTTCATGCAAGATAAATAATATATCCAGTAGATCATAAGTTACAAACATAGAATTATTGAATAATGAAATATGGTTGAAGATATCAATACGAAGTTGGATTACAAGAAAGAAGAAGTTAAAAAGTTTCAATCAAAACTTCTTGAGTCTGAAATTACTCTAAGGAATATGAATAAAAACTTCAACAAAGCCTTGGAAGTAAAAGATGAGACTTTTGAAGTTACTGAGAAATCTCAAATCAGGAATTAGGTGAAATCCTCACCTAATAGAAATAATGTTTCAACTGATTTTTATAACATTTCAGGTTCTAAAAAATTGTTGGGAAATCTTGGGTGGAGAAATTATATGAGAAATATATCACATATACAAAATTTGAAAACTCACCCAGGAGGAAATATGGTCCACACCCAGAGAATGTTAGAGTAGAAAGAAGCTATCAACCACAACAAAATTTACATAGAGAAAAATCTTATTTCAATAGAAAATAAAGATTTTATGGTTATTGTTAGTGTTGTGTAATATTTTGGAATAGGGAATATAATTATTTTAATAACTTATATTTACTAGGAAGAATATTTGAGCAAAGTGTAATAAATAGTGGAAGTAAAACAGGTAACTTTCCTAACTTACAAAAAGTTCAAAAAGTTAATTCTTAGGATTTTAGAAACTTTCCAACAAGAAATCAATTTGAATGTATGGAAGAAGTTTATGGAATATGTTATAAGGCTTTTATTCATGCTAAAAAATGTACGACACTCCTTCTAGAATAATTTTCTTACAATAGAAATGAAAAGGAAGTTGGAAATAAGAAAGTTGTGGAAAGAGCCTTTGTTGTTGAGATAGTTTTGAAAGCAAGTAAAAAAGAAAAAATCATGGATAATTGATAGTAATTGTTCTTCACACATGAAATATGATTTAAAGATCTTCAAATATATTGAAAATCATGATATATGTGTTTCTTCCATTGGAAATGATAGTTCTTTAAAAATAAAAGGAATTAGAAAAGCTAACATTGAAGCCAAAAATTTGAAATCCAAGGAAATTTTGTTTTTTGATGGACTAAATCATAAATTAATTAGTGTAAGTAAAAATTTTGATGATGTAAAAGAGGTAATATTCATACAAGATTATTGTTTTATCAAAAGTGTGAAATATGGAAATGTAATTACAAAAGGAGAAAGAACCAGTGGGAATATTTTCCAAATGGGAGAATTTAACAATTCCTGTTACTTAAGTGTTGAAGATTAAAATAGATTGTGGCACCTTAAGACATGGCCATCTTGGGCATAAAAACATGAACAAACTCTCTAAATTTTATTTTTTTAGAAACTTTACATAATAGAAAATAAGAGAATAATATGTTTGCATTACTTGTAAAAAAGTAAATATGTCTAATAAAAGTTGTAAGAGAGTTGAGTTAAGTCTACCAGAATTCTTGAGCTTATTCATTATGATTTATATGGGTCAATGTGACATCAACCAAAAAAAAGAGATATATACTTTATCACTTTTATTGATGATTTAACTCAGATAACAAACATTATCTTTATGAAACAAAACTCAGAGATTATGGAAATGTTCAAGTTTTTCATAAAAGAAGTTGAGAAATAAATTGTGATTATATGAAGAAGTTGAGAAAATATAATGGTACTAAATTCACTAACAATTATTTTAAAGATTATCTAGGAAAACATGGTATCAAACATCATTATAGTGCTCCCTATAATCCAAAACAAAATGGAGTAGCAGAAAGAAAGAATGGAAGCTTGGTGGAAATGGGATGAAATATGTTAGAAGAATACAAACTTTAAAATTTTTACTAGAAAGAAGTTGTTTGTACTGTTGTACATGTTCATAATAGATGTTTTTTGAGATCTTAATCCAACATGACTTCTTATGAAATGTGGTATAACAAAAAAAACCTTCATTAAAGTACTTCAAAGTTTTTGGAAGTCCATGTTTACTTAAAATAAAAAATCTGGATCTAGGAAAGTTTGATGAGAAAGCTAAGGAAGGAAATTTTATGGGGTATTTATCCAATGTAAAAAGTTACACATGTTGGAACAAAGGTTTACAAGAGTTTTTTGACACATATAATGTGAAATTTATTTAAAATCTAGCTTCCTTAAAAAATGTTGTTGGGAATGTTGAAGAAGAAAAACCTAAAGTTTCCAACAAAAAGGAAAGTGAGATAAAACATCCTTATCAAGAATTAGGATAATTGTGTGATGGGGAAAGTTTAGCTGAAAAAAGGAATTCTGAAATTTCCAAATTTAAAAAAACATGTTGACACAAAAAACATTATTGGGAATCAGAAGGCTCTAGTTCAGACTAGAATAAAGTTGATATTAGAACATCAAGCTTCACTTATCTCAAAAGTTGAACTGGAATTAGTTTCAGAAGCTATTCAACACAAATAATGGGTGTATTATATGAATGAAAAGTTAGATCATATTGATAAAAATTAGACATGGGAACTTTTTCCACGTATGAAAGGTAAAAATGTTATCAGAATAAAATGGTTTTACATAAACAAGTTAAATAAACTTAGATAATTTTCAAGAAAAAAATCCAAGATTGTTTGTAATGGATATGCACAGGTAGAAGGTATGAATTTTGATGAAACTTTTTTCCATTTTTCATTGTTATAAACTATTTGAATGTTTCTAGAAGTGGTTTTTCACCAGAATTACAAATTATATCATATGGATGTAAAGTATGCATTTATCAATAGATAAATTGAAGAATATGTTTACATTGAACAACCCTTTGGGTTTCTACTTGATGAGGATGAAAAAAAAATATTTGTATGGAATGAAACAAGATTTGTGTGCTTGGTATTTAAAACTTGACAATTATTTGAGAATGTTGAATTTTTCTAAAGGAAAAGTTAATAGCAACTTATATATAAAATATGTTGACTCTGTAACTCTAATTTTAATTTTTTATATGGTTGATATAATTTTCGAGGGTATAGAGAAGATTTTTTTAAAACATTTGATGAAGAAATGAAAATGAATTTTGAAATGTTATTGTTGGGAGAGTTAACTTTCTTCTTTAATTTATAAGTTCAACAAAAAGAAAAATACATTAACCTGTCTCAAGAAAAATATGTTGGGGAATTGTTACAATATTTTGGCATGGAAGAATCCAAATAAAATTCCAATCCAATCTCTATAAAAATAAAATTGGGTAAATATGAGTCTGTAAAAATTATGAATTAGAAATACTATCAAAAGCTGATAGGAAGTCTACTTTTACCTTATAGCCTCAAGGCCAGATATTATTTGTGTTGTGAATTTTTGTGTCATGTATCAAATTAATCCCAAAGGATCACATATATTGGAAGCAAATAGAATTCTGAGATATTTCCAAGGAATAATTTTAGATGGGTTTTTATACAAAATAAATTTGGATATGAAGTTTCATGGTTATACTGATGTCGGTTGGGATGGAGATTGTAATGATAGAAAACGAATCTCAAGAGGAACATTTTTCCCGAGTGAATGTTGTGTGAGTTGTAATAGTAAGAAACAAAATTTAGTAACTTTAAGCATAGATGAATCCAAATATGTTGCAACTACTCAGGATTATACTCAAATGTTGTAGATGAAAGTTTAGTTGGAAGACTTGAAAGTGAAAGTTTCTAAACCATTGAATATATTTTGTGATAATCATATTGAAATTGATATTTCTAAAATGCATGTACAACATTCAAGATTAAAACACATTGATATAAATTTTTACTTTATAAAAGAGAAAGTTTCTATTGGAGATGTTATGATGGAATATATCTCATAAAAATATAAAATAGCTGATATCTTCACAAAAGTTATGAAAAAGGATAGATTTGTGGAATTGAGGCTATGTATTCATGTTCAGCCACCTCTCATGACTTCCTAAACCCCATAAATAGGTTCCCCCACCATGCTTTGGATTATGTTGATAAAGGGGGAGAGAAAGTAACAAATTTTTACTTTGTAAGAATTTTTTACTTATATTCTTTTATGAATCTGAAGTTGTGATTATCATAAAATGGATAAGAGAAAAATAAAAGTGAGAGAAAAAGAAAAGTGAGAAGAAAATATAAAAGTGTGGGGGAGTTTATCTTTACATGGTTGCAAAATTTTCTTGTCACCGAGGGATGGAATTCCTTAAAAAAATTACTTTATCTAATAGTGTGGTGTTAGGAAAATCTCTTTTGAGAAAGGATATGTTTTGATAAAAAATAAAAAGTTGAGTTATGAAAAAAAAATTGAGAGTTGAAAAAATTGTTAACGAGTGTTATCAACAAATCCAAAGGGGGAGATTGAAGAACCTTTATGATGTTTTGTCTTAAAAATGTTTTTTTGTCTATTGATAGCTAATCTTTGGAAAAATAATGTTTTTGAAAAATAGGTGAAAGTTTCTAAGGGGAGTCACTGATGAATACTTTCCATCATAATGGTAAATCCATCGTAATGGGAAATTCCATCATAATGAAGTTCAATCAGACTAAGACTGAGAAGGAAGATCAAACTGACTCTGAGAAAGATAATTGGACTAACTCTGAGGAAGAAATTCAATCAGACTGACTTTGATGAAGAAGTTCTATCATAATGAGCAGAGGTAGAAAGTTATAAGTTATTGATCGAAGAAGTCATAATGTTGCTGAATATCTTTGAAAGAAGATAGTGAAGTCATGAGTTATAAATTTTTCAAACTTCCTAAAAAAATAAAATTGTGCTTTGATGGTCATGAAATTATCACAAATCATGAAAACTGTCATGATAAAATATTTTGAAATAATGGATGAATCGTAAATATTTTATCGATTCTAGAAACCTAGACATGGAAGATCAGATCCAGAAGTACCAGACTCAGGAGTTTTCAAAATTCTGAATGTGTAAATGTGATGAACTTTGAAGAATTTAAATATTGCTAAGAGGAGTCATCATCGGATACTTAACATCGTAATGATAATTCCATCATAATGATAATTTCATCATTATGAGATTTTTAACTAGAATGAATCTAAGGAGGAAGACTAATCAGATTAGGAACAGTCATTGATTCATCAAATGAATGTAGTGCACCGATAACACATTGGATGCAAAACATCATAGTGATCAGAGTTGTTGATGTCAATCCATCAAAGGGAGATCAGTTATGAAAATAAGTGAAAAAAATTAAAGATTTGTGTTTTCTTTAGAAGAAAAAAATAGATAGTTCGAGTTTCCAATAGAATAAGATTGTGACACCATTAAGTAATCTTCTAAGGAACTTCATTGTAATGAGATGAGGAAGATAGTCAGATCGTAATGACTAGTGCAAGATAGTCATATCGTAGTGAGATGAAGAAGTTCATCGTAATGAGCAATACAAGATAGTTAGATCTTAGTGAGTTTAAAAAGTTCATCGTAATGAGATGAGAAAGATAATTTGATCATAGTGAGGAGAATAAGTTCATTGCAATGAGATTATAAAGAAAAGAAGATCATAATGTGATGAGAAAGAAAGTCAAATCATAATGAGCTAAGAAATAAAGTCATATCATAATGAGCAGAGAAAGAAAGGAAAATCATAATGAGCAGATGAATATGAAGCTGATGAAGTCATATCAGACTAAATAAATCTTGAGAATGTTTGAATAAGTCAATGTTTAAGTGTTCAAACTTGAAATTCAAGTATGTATAAATCTCAGAGTTTTTTAATGTGAGGAAAAGGTGAAAGTTTTCATGTTTCTCACCTTTGTAATTCTGGGTTGACTATAAATAGTTTCTCAGTGCATTCACATTTTGTAATTTTCTACATAATTAGAAAAGGCGTAGCGCTAAAGAATTCGAGTAAAAGTTCCTTTCATGTAGATATCTCATTAAAAGATTAGACATATGTTGTTTCTGTTTACTGAATTGAGAAACGTCATATTGAGAAGATCGTATTGAGTTTATCGGACTAAAGAAGATTAGACTGATTTTTTTAGTAGAGTCTGAGAAGTAAATATTTTGAAAGAGAATATCGTATTGAGATGATCATACTGAGTCAATCAGACTAAAGGTCATATGATTCAGAGTCATCAAACCTGGGAACTTTTTTGAAGAAAATTGAATAAAGTATTTTTACTTTTTTTTGGCTCAATTTTTTTATAAGCAAACTTTGTAAGTTAACATGAGTCGGTATAATATTTCCTATCAGGAGATAGAAGGTGTCTAATATGAGTTGGCATAATTTGTATTCACTTCTTTATAATAGTGAATTTCTGTAGAACCATGATAGTGGCTATGGAAAGGATGTAGGTTCTCACATTGAGGATGAACCTTATAAATCTCATGTGCTTTACTCGGTTTCATATTTTTACATGCATGGGTATTTATAAAAAGATAATAAGGATATAAACTTTAACAGGCTGCAAGGGTTAAGTTTTAAAATTATTGAAACTTATAAAAAGTGATCAATTGATTCAACCCCCCCCCCTTCTCAGTTGATATTCAATCATTTGGAACTTCAGTATGCTACCTAACCCTTCATTATTCACGGATTCCAGCTATCATCTCCCATATCATGGTACTCTTCTCATCCCATAGTCAATCTATGATCATCACTCATCCCTTTTTTAAATATCTCATGTAAACTTACATCTTCCATTAATTACATAATGATTCCACCATAGCCTCATATTCCCATATTTATCATTCAAAATTTTTTATTTTAATGTTATTGACCTAGGACCAATGTATACTTCTACAAGATTACAGGTGTTTTCTTCACAGATTCTTCCAAACCCTATCTTCTAATTATTACTTTTAACTGTATCCTTTTAATTACCAAAAATATTTTATTTCATCTTACCAATTTGTAATTTTCTTTAAGCTTATGGTTTCTTCTCAATTTATAGGTGTTTTAAAATAGTTTTGACTTAACAAAACAGTATACTCATTTTGTTTTGTTTTGTTTTTTTTGAATTGTGTTAAAAGAGGATACCTTCCCAATATTGATTAAATCAAGTTCAGCATTTGTGTTAATTATAATTTTTTTTCATGCACTATGTGCCAAAGAGTGTATATTTTCTTCTATTTCACGAGATTAATCAAGTTCAATATGGGTGTTAAAACATTATTATTTTCTATGACTAATAGCTTTCATTAAATCAAGTTCAACCCATGAATTGTGTGTCTAACTTTCTTATATATTTTTTTAGGCATTGCATTTGTATTTATGGATAATTTATGTTTATTTAAATTTAATTAACTTATTTCTGATTTTTTTAGTTCATTTTAAATTCTTCTATCACATTTACTATCATTAATTACATGATCCATATAAGCATATCTATTATGAAAACATTATTTTAAATACTCATTGCCAAACCTTTATAAAGGGGGCATAAATGTATTTAAATCAAAAGGTGCTAGGCTACGACACAAGGTGTCAAATTTCAATAAAAAAAGCTACCAACTCTGCAGGTTTGGGAAGATTTATAATATATTTTCATTACATGTTTGACACATTCATTTTTACATTAGTATTTAGTTGGTGTACTCACTAATATAGTATATTCAACTATAGTCTTTGGTTCTTTACAATTTAAAAGGAGAATAACAAACATTTTTGATATAAATGTACTACCTTCTATTGACTTCAACATACAAATCTTTGATCCTTTTCTATTAACGAAATTTCTAGCGCATTTTTTGTTTGGTTTTAACTTTTTTCCCCATTTATTTACTAATAATACTTTCCCCACTCAAATGTTGGAAGAAATTCTTCTAGCCTGCATATTTTAGTGGAAGAAAGGTTTACATGTTCTCTATAAAATTTTCTCCCATAAGATAACTATATCTAATGAAATCTATCAAACCTAAAAATAATGCTGACCTATAAATTTTATTTTTGCTCATATTAATGTCTCTTTATATATTTATATATATATATATATATTAGATTCATTACATAATAAATTGTGGATATTAATCTATCCTCTATTTCACCAGTATGTGTGACATATAATACTTCACATAAAAAACTCAACATTATGAGAGTTAACACTCCATCCTTATACCTTTAGGTTTGATTTGTACATTTGTTTGGTAATTTTTCCAAAACGATTTTTCTAAATTCTAATGTATGATCTATTTTAATTGGAGGAACCATTTGCAAAACAAATCTTATTCAAAAATTCAACTCATTTAATATAGATGGTATTCAATCAAGTTTTCTTTTTTATATAGCTTTAGGATTGATTTGTACATTTTTAAATATATTCATATTTACTTTATACAGTAAATTTTCAATAGATTTTATAATTAAAACAAACCTGTTTTTTGTGGTAATGTTTGAATTATACAATCAATTTAAGTTAGAAATTGTGTTCACCTTATATATTAGTGAATCTATCTTATCATTTCAAAGTAACTACATAGTACTATTTAGTTCTCTTTGAGGAATCATGTTCTTAAAAACTTTCTGCCTTTGATTCACATTACAATTATAGTTGGCAGCATGCCTCGTAGTTGGACTTACATTGGATTGACATCACTGCTATAGAGTGAAATCTATATATCCATTTCCATCATATAGTGAATACTCATATTCTGAAGCATATAAATATATATTTTCATTGGTTTTTAAAATATTTTATTTTTATATTTTCTATTTTTATGTATTGGTGATGCGCACCTTGGAAAACTAATCACCCATTTAACCATCTTTTTGCATTTTTTATCTCTATTCTTCAATATTAATTAATCAGTTATGATTTATTTTTCATATATGTTATATTTCCATCAAAATTGAACTCAACGTGATTTATATGATTTAATTTTAAATCCTTCATTATCATTCCATTTTACATGCATATCTCATATATTATATTTTTAATTGTGATTATGATATTTTTTTAGAACATTTCACTATTGTTTCTTCCCTATTTTAAAATTAAATATGTTTAGTTTCCATAAATATTCTTTTTTAGTGATATTTTTAATTTCAATTTTAGTATCATTATATATTTTCATAACCTCGAAGCTCATTTGTTTGGTTAACGTTTTAAAGAATTATATAATTTCCATATATTTGTCTTCTAAATAGTCTCTCTCCCTATACATTATTTATGTCTCTCGTCAAAATGGCATTAGAAATGTATGTAGTTTTATTTTTTTCCTATTTGATCCCATGTTTTTTATCTTCTTTACTATATCATTTTGGTTTTTTTATGATCAATATGCAGTTTGTGTTACTTAAATAAGGGCCCATTTTTATTCATGTTTTTGGTCACCACCTACTTATTTGATATCTTAGTTCATAATGTGGTGCCTTTTTACTTTTGTTTTACGCATGGGGTGCTTTGCTATTTTAGATTATTGTGTTTACCGCTTGTTGTGAAGTGTTGAAAATTTTATTTTTCTCACAAAAAAAACTACACAAAATTAATCTTAAAGGGGGTTAAGGTGTTTGAAATACATAATATTGTTTTGGTTCTCAAAGAACATCCTATTAAATTGAGTTACTTTTAATTTCAATTGTAGGATCATTATATATTTTCATAACTTGGAATCTAATTTATTTGGTTACCTTTTTAAAAAATTATAGAATTTTCACATCACTACCACAAAAACGGGTTTTCACATCGCCACCCTTTAACAACGTTAAAAAAAGCACTGTTAAAGAGTCTCTCTTTATCATCACTTTTTTTAGTAGTGATGGTGAAAGGGGGGTCTTTATCAGCACATTTTTTACTAGCACTGATAAAGGGTATATTTCAAAAAAACTATATTTCATTAAAATTAATTTATTAATATATAAATATATAAATAAAATTATACTGATATAAATATAATATATATTTTTTAAATATGTTTTAGATAAATATAAATAGACATTTACACTTAATATATAAGATATTTAGTGAAAATGGATTATAAAATAATTAAAAAAAATTTTTTAATTAATAATTTGATAATTATTATCAAGAAATAGTCATTTAATAAAATTTTGAATATAAACAAAATCAAAAAATGAATAAAAGATCTAAAATAAGTTGAAAACGTAACTCAAACGGTCATAACTTTTGATCCAGGTGTATGTTTGGGTTCTATCACATATAAAATCGAAGCCTATGACAAACTGTATATCCTTGGTGACATAATTAAACCTTTGTCACATTTTTTGATCCACAAAAAGGCCTCGAAAGCCTCCAAATCCTCAAAAAATGATTTTTTAGTCGGGATACCCAAATTTTTTAACATTCGATGGAATTTCAGCCTCATTTAAGGGGGTCTTTTAGCCCTTTTTCAGTGGGAAATTAATTTATTCTAAGGGATTACATTCATATGGATATCATTCCTTTTAAATTTTATAATTTTTCACAATTTTAACCCCCCCCCCCCGATTTGCATTTTTTTTAACTTTTATAAGTGTTTTTTTAGTGCTGATAAAAGGGACTCCCTTTTAATAGCGCCTCAATTATCTGTGTTTTTTTAAAGATAATAAAGGTTTTTTTAGCGCTGATAAAACCTTGTTTTGTAGTCATACATATTTACCTTCTAAATATTATCTCTTCCAGTATATTTTCCGTGCCTCTAGTCAAAATGAAAGTAGAAGTGTGTAGTTTTATTTTATTTCAATTTGATCCCATTCTTTGCATCTTCTTTACTATATCATTTTGTTTATTTTTTATGATAAATATGCAATGTGTGTTTTTTATATAAGGGATATTTTTGTTTCATATTTTTTGTAAGCACCTACTTATCTGATATTTGAGTTCATCATTTGGTGCCATTTTTCCTTTTGTTTTATGCATGGGAGTACTTTGTTACTTTAGATTATTATACTTTTTGCCCACTGTGAAGTGTTGACAATTTTCCTTTTCTCAAAAAAAAACTAAACAAGATTATTCTTAAAGGGAGTTAAGGTGTTTGAAATACGTAATAATTTTTGGGTGCTCAAAGAACATCCTATTAATTTGAGATACTTTAATTTCAAGTGTGTTATATTTATATATTTTTATAACCTAAAAGGTCATTTGTTTGGTTAGGGTTCTAAAAAATTATAGAATTGTCACAAATTTGTCTTCTAAATCTTCTCTCTCCTAGTATATTGTTCGCGTCTCTGGTCAAAATGACATTAGAAATGTGTGACTTTTATTTTATTCCAATTTGAGCCCATATTTTTTACCTTCTTTACTATATCATTTTACTAATTTATTTTATGATAGATATGCAATGTGTGTTGTTTCTATAGGTTCCTTTTTTGCTTCATGTTTTTGGTAAGCACCTGCTATTGTAGTTCATAATCTAATTCTCTTTTTCCTTTTGTTCATGGGAGTAATTTATTATTTTAGATTATTATACTTAATGTCTACTATAAAGTGTTTTCAATTTGACTTTTCACACACAATAAACTGCACAAAATTATTCTTAATGGGAATTAAGTTTATCGAAATACATAATACTTTTTTTGGTGATCAAATAATATCCTTTTAATTTGAGCTACTTGAACCATTATTTAAACTTGACCCAAAATCAATGTCAGTTTTGTAGCACCATTTATTTTCTAAATCGTGTGTTTTATAGTAGCATTAGCACTTATTTTGATGGTATTTTTAGCATAATTGGTAATTGATTTAATAAAATTGCATTGATAAGTTCGTTACCAAATTTATAATATTAATTTTTTTAGGTGAATGGACTAACAAAATGAATAATAATTTTTATTCAGAATAAATAGATTCCCAACATGCCATCTGGACCTTGGGGGCCTTGGGGCTCTTGGGCTTCCTATCCTCAGGGTGGCCTCTAACCTCTTTGGAGATCATTCCCCATGCAAAGATACATATTCATGTAGTGAAAAGATCTGTAGGAAGATTTGTATATGGCCTTTATTCAGTATGCTGGTCATACATGTTTTTTTACTGCTTAAGTGATATATTTTAAATATATTTGAGATTCGAGATTGAATTACTTACATTGCAATTATTTCATATATATCTACTGCTTCAAGTTAATTGATTTTTTGTATTGAAGTGTCATTTATATTTCTCTAAATTTAGTTTATCCCCTGTTTTTTAAGGGCTTTGAACTCGTATCTCATGTTTATAAATGGTTTTAAACATGTATTATCAGAAATTTTGATGTCCATCTCTACGATGCATGCAGTTAGGTCACCACTAACAAATAAAGTGAATAGTATCCTGATGCAATATACTATATGGGAAATATGTATCTTTACTTATTTGCATGCTTGTATGATATGTTCTATTTCTATTTTATTTTAGACTTATTTAAAATTCTTCATTGTCCAAGTACATTGAAACGGCAGTTCCTATACTTGAATTGTGCTTCGGGTGAATTCCATATGCATCAAACAAAATGGGGAGACAAATACAAGTCGGGTGTATATAAGTATAAATCACCATCTTGAAGCAATATTTAACCTGACATTCTCCCTTGCTAGGATGACATCCGATTTTTTGTACCATATCCCCATATTCGTGAACCTTTGTTAAAATTTGTCTTTTTTCTCTATAAACACTAAAAAATATAGGCCATGAAAAAAATGTTTTTAAAGGATTTTGTTATCATAATTCCTCATGGGAACCTTTGTAAGATTTATGAATGTTTCTCAAGATCCAAGTAAAGTAATTACTTTTTATGGTATTCTTATTTTTTTAACAATACAAGCACCCTTAACTGCATCTTTTCTATTTTTATTGAAGAAAATACATTGCCTCAATCTGGCCCCCCTGGTAGTTTCATGTTTACAGTTACAACCTCATGTTATGACCATGGAACTTTATCTTCCTCGTGGTAGGAATCTTTCACATGGCTATCAAGTATTATAAAATATTTAACTCATTTATTCTTTTAATTTTCACTTCACTTTTAGTTTTTGTTTTATGGATTAAATTTTATCTCTAACGAGTTAGAGGTCTAACTCTTAGGTAAATGAAACAACATCAAAAAATCATGAAATACTTTTGAGTGCCCTGATTCTATTTTGGTAATGTCATGGTACATGGTTGCGTTCAATCTTGGATCAACTAAGAAAACAGTTGATAGATACAATACTGGCTATATATTTTTACATTTCTATTTTTGTTATTTCAAAGTGTTCAAAAAATTTATAAATTCTAACATTTTGGTTTTCATTTTGGTTGTTTATGTTTATAAATTTATATTTTATTTTACATGTGTAATTGTTGGTGATTTTAGATAATGGGAGCAATCAAACTTGAAACACTCGTGTCAAGTAAACCATTTTGGTTATGGTGACATTGACAGATCTTTACATTTCCAATTTATTATAATTTTAAACTTTTATAAAAACTTTGGGTTGTTCATCCTCCAATGGCCCAAAGGCCTTCATTTTTTTATTGATTTTGATAATCCACCTCTCAATGGGTGAGGTGGAACCCTTACAAGGCCCGTAGGCGTAAGTATTACATGGCCCGTAGGCCTTAGAGGAATTCATTGCCCGTAGGCTTCAAACATTACATACAACCCAATCTAACTACTTGGAACTTCTCCTCCCCAACATCTTCATCGTGAAATCAGCTCTCCACCTTCGCATGGCTGTTCAGCTAGGCATTTCCATGCATGCACAGGCTTGTCCCGATGGCAGGTGTCATACCCTCTCATTTTTGCAATCTGTTTAGCTTCTCCTGTGGTAAAAGCTCCTTGCTCATCCTCCTTGTAGAGTTTGTTTCTTATAGGTTGTCTGGTTTTCATCTGCACTTAAAGGTGGCCCGAAGGCCTTGAGGTGGCTCTAAGGTCTTACTGACCCGAAGGCCGGGGTAGCCCGAAGGCCTTAAAGGACTCAGGAACCAAATCGGTGGCCCAAAGGCCCAAACGGGGGCATATTCCCGGCTGCTACAGTGCCAAAAAGTGACTGCTACAGTTCCCGCTGCAGTACTGCTCCAGTTCCTGCTGCAGTACTGCTACTGTACCCGCTGCAGTACTGCTCCTGTACCCGCTGCAGTACTTCTACTGTACCCGCTGCAGTACTGCTACTGTACCTGCTGTAGTACTGCTACTGTACCCACTCCAGTACTGCTACAGTCCCCCGGAAATTTTGCCTCCGCCTGGATTTGATCCCTGATCACTTGGATGCACTTACGGAGTCCTTACCAACCGGGCTAAGGCTCGTGTCCCTTTGCGTTGTTAGTTTTTGGATTTGTACAACACTTAGATACATTATTTTATGTTCATTATTAACCTTTTACATAAAATTTTATTAGTTTTTGTGAGTAAATGGTAGGATTGATTCATTGGCTGCCCATGCTTCCCTACACATTGGTCGTTTCTATAATTTCAGACCTTTCAGTGATATTTTATTTATTTCATTCATTTTGTTCACTTAAGACTCAAAACTATGAACATGTTAATGATAAATTGTAACTGTTTCGACTACACTGATTATCCCATGTGATTACAACATTCTATATTCACTATTAGCATTTTATATATGTGATTGGAGCTTTTAGTACGATATGCATGGGTTCACATTCATTGTTAGTATTATATAATACGTTGTTATCATACTGCTAACAATAAATACAAACATTAATCAAATTGTTTATTTTTACCATCCTTCAATTGTCATTATATCATGCTAATAGGTATAGATTCATGTATAAATTCATTATTGGTATGATGTATTAACATCATTGTATATAGTGTCATTGTGCTCTATATGTGTAACCATGATGTTAGAGAATAGTTAACATGGTATAAGCATGCTTAATATGTGTTTCCATTCTCCGTCATTATAGTGCTTTTAGTGTATTAATGTGTTTCTATCCACTATTATTATGATTTTCTTTTATAAATTTCAAAAGACTTAAGGCCTAATTCACACCCAATAGTAGGTGCCCTTTTCCTATAATACACTGAGCCTTTTGATTTCTCTTTGTGTGTGCTCTCTCGTTCTAAATTATGTTTTTGTATTGCTTTATTTTATTGTATTCAGTTTTATGATGTCATAATGTTTCGGTAGAAACCCCCTACAGAGAGGATTTTATCATCTCCAATTCCCTGAAATAATGGAACATCCATTAGCAGTTCGGGATGTTGACACCTGGACTTTTTTCCACGCGTTGCAATCTGGTAATGGATTGAAACGAGGGGTATATTTGTCTTGAATTAAAACACATTTCAGCAGATTCTCCCTCTCTCCAATCAACAAAATCTCCTCTCACCAATTTATAATATTATATTATATATTAAACAAATAATAAACTTTGTGAAATGTTTTAAAGCTGAATATATATTTAAATGAAATTATATTTGTCTTATATAAAAAAATTATTACGCTTTACTAAAAAATGACCAAATAATATGTGTTCAATTTTTTGATTAATTGAGTAAAATGAATATATTTTTGTTAATATTTTTAAGTGTGTACGTATTTTTAAAACATTTTAAATATTAATGAGTTGATTTTATTTTAAAACTGATTATATTTGTAATTGAAATATATATTTTTTGGTTTAAAAAAATTGTGTTACATCTTTTAAACAAAATTAAAAAAAATGTGATAAAAATGCACTTTTTAATCATTTAGGAGAAAATTAATAGATTTTCTTGATATCTTTAAAGTCATAGAGTTTTTTTTAATGCAAGAAAGAATATTGAGTTTATTGTATTGTAAATATAATTATTATTGTAAATCAAAGGAAATATTTGTGTAAAAAAGGTTTATGCCATTTAAAAAAGACAAAATAATTTGTCTTTAAAAAAATAGTTTTTTTACAAAACTTCACTATAAAATTTTTAGTTGAATAATTAAAATTTTTATGAATACTTTCTTTGAGTTATCTATTTGATTTTTTTAGTGAAAGTTTTCATTGAAGATCGGTGTAAATTTCTAATTCACACTGGAATGTTCCAGAGGATGTTTCATAGGAATTTTCAGTTTAAGTTCCACTGAAACTTTCCCTTAATAGATTTATAATTGTTATTAGTATAAATGTTGAATAAAATATATTTCATATATTATATATAATTGAATTTAATATACATATGTTTATTAAAATTTAATTTTTATTAATATATTCAATAGTTTTATAAATATATACTTTTGTTGTATTGTGGAACATCCATTGAAACTTCATTTGGAACTTCCATTGGAACCTCCACTTGAACTTCCACTGCAACCTCCACTGGAACCTCCACTGAAATCTCCACTGAAACCTGCATCGAAACATCCACTGGAACCTCCACTACCACAAAACTGGGCAAGGAAAGCGCCAGCCTTTATCAGAGCTAACGAAAAAGCACTGATAAAGGGGGGTACTTTTATCAACGCTAAAAAAAACGTTGATAAACGTACCCCTTTATCAGTGCTTTTTTTAACGCTGATAAAGGTACCCCCTTTAACAGCACTTTTTTTAGCGTTGTTAAAGGGTACCCCTTTATCAGCGCTTTTTTTAAAAGCGCTGATAAAGGGTCTGCTTCCAAAAAAAATCATTAAAAAATATATATTAATATTTAAATATATAGATATTGTTATATTGATATAAATATAATATATATATTTTTAAATATAATTTTAAATATATTTTAGATAAGTGTAAATATACAGTTACATTTAATATATAAGTTATTTAGTGAAAATGTATATATATATATATAAATAGATATATCACTAGTCGGAGAACAAATCTGTTGGTCGGAGTGGTTTACTCAAGAGGGGGGGTGAATTGAGTACCAATTAAAATTTCTGTATTTAAACACACTGTCTTAAAGACCCCCAAATAAAATAATAAATTAAACTGTAGTGAATTTATATTAAAGTAGAGGTTCTGTTAGATTCTCAAGGGATTGATTAATTCCCAGTTAATCAATACAGAAGTGTGTGATTATCTTTTGAAACTAAATTACTAATCTACACTTAACATAAACACTTGCTAATTTAATTATCAAAGTGACTTTAAAAACAGTATTGGTTTTAAAGTGATTAGAAGCGGAATAAAGATTTGAAAGAGATGGCACAACAAATGTAACCAAGAGGTTCAGTCTCAAGCTGAGACTTAGTCCTCTCAAAATTTTATATAAAAATGATCCACACCCTGGATCGGGGTTCAACAGTTTACAACTGTCTAGGTCCAAGACCTCTACCACTGTTATTCGTGGGAAACAGTACAACAGCAACCAGCTGTCCAGGTCACACACGACCTCTACCACTGTTATTCGTGGGAAAGAAAGAATGCAAGAATTTGGTAAGGATTTACAAATCCTCCAGTTTAATTACAGGAGACAGTGTATGTGTTAGATACAGCAGATAACACACACTGCTCGAAAAGTATAATAATAAATCACAGAACAAGAGATGTAGAGTTTAGAAATGGTTCTGGTGATTTCAGTGTAGCTCTGGACTCCTTTGGATTCGATCAGAAGTGAGTCTGAGTCCTCTTCTCGTTTCTGTTTGAGAAACAGAGTGTCGTATGCTCCAGGTTCATAGACAGTGAAAATGTAGTGGTTGAAGTTCTTCAGTGTTCTTCTTATATGCACAGAACACTTCTCGAGTATGCTTGATTGTCTATGAGCTTCTCTGTGTTCTTGATGGAACTGGTTTTTCTCTTCTTGATTCTTCTCGTTCTTGTGTTTCTGGTATATACCACACTCTACTGGTTGGGCAGCGTAGTCTTCTCGTATTTATCTCACAGGCAACAGGAGACAGAAAAGATTTCCTTTCTGCAGGTACGAGGTACGGGTTCCTGACATCCGACAACCTTTATCAGATATTTGACAAATCATTAAAATGTACATGATATGACCGTTGGATAGATTAAATAAAGATAGGAAATAAAGAAATTCAAACAGTGAGTCGAGTGATCGGTAGGTAATCAGCATCGGTAGCTTGGACATCGGTAGCTCAATTTCATTAGTTTCTTTGACTCTATCGGTGGCTCTATGCGTTGGTTGGTATATGCTTGTATCGGTGAATTTGTTTATCGGTAGCTCCATGCGTCGGTAGCTCCATGCGTCGGTATCGGTAGATCGGTAGCTCTATGTTTGTATCGGTAGCTGTCTGTAAGTCAGTAGCTTCGTCCATCGGTGACTCTTATTCCATCGGTAGCTATTTATACTTACACCGGTAGCTCTATGTTTGTATCGGTAGCTGTCTGTAAGTCAGTAGCTTACATTTATAAGCACATCGGTAGCTCTGTGTTAAGTATATCGGTGACTCTGTCTGTTGGTAGACTAAGTCTATCGGTAGACTGGGTACCGGTAGCTCTTTATCAGTAGCTATAGGCAGATTACTTATCTGTTTTATGCAGAACACATCCGATTATGTTAGAATCAATTTATAACTTGTATGAACATGGATAAATGAGGATTAACATATTCCAAAGACTATTTTAAAAATTATTATTGGTTTGATCACAGATTTGAAAGAATTAAAGTATAGATCAATGATACTTAAAAATATCATAGAGAATGAAAACATAATTGGGATTTTCAACACATATGAATACATGATTGAGATTATCAAAACAGGTGAGGTCAACAATCTCCCCCTTTTTGATAATCACAATTTATGATATGGGCATTTAACATAGTGAAAATATAATAGTAAAGAGTATAATATTGAATTCAATTTTCTCAGAGAAAACAGCATCAGAGATAATAGAAATAGTATGATATAGACATAAGTTATCAGAGGTAACAAGCATAAGGTACCGAAGGTAAAAAGAAACACAATAATATCAGAGATAAAATTGAAAAGAAGGTAATGTGTCTCCCCTTATTCCTTATTTTTCTCCATTGAAAATATTTCTCATTCTCTCATTTTCCGCTTATTGTTCTCCCCCTTTGTGATAATCAAAAAGTGGGAAAGCATATATAGGAGACAAATAAAACATGAGAAGTAAAATGAGTTCTTCTGTATTAGAGCAGTCAGAAAGTACAGAAACAGAATACAAATGAATTCCTATCAAAAATCATTGCCACTGGATCAATCCACATCTTCAACGTGAGATTTTCCTTTGGGATCAGAAGAAGGTTCGGGTGGTGAGGATGCAGGTGAAGGTTTTGGAATGCCAGAAATGATCAAAGGAGGTTGAGCCACTGACACAGAGTCAGGCCTGTAAGTTGAATATCTTTGGGTGATCATTGGTGTGAGGCTTCGAATAACTTGAGCAGGAGTCAGCTGGACTGTGGAAACAGCTGAGGCAGAAGCAGGCAAAGCAGGAGGTACGATGACTGGTCTGGCATCAACATGCAAGAAGGGCAGCAACAGATTTCTAAAATCCATAATAATTCCTCCTCCTCTTTCCATAGCAGAGATGAAATCATCTTTGTTCTCCATGAATTTCTCCAAGGAAGGAGTCAATTGTCTTAGTTGGCTCACTTGTTCTCTAAAAGCTTGAGTTACTGGAGGTAGCTTCATGTTTTCCAACATCATCTTGAAGTGGTGATCGAGTTGATGCTTGGTGAAAATTCTGGTGAAGTAGTAGTCCACTTTGCTCTTTATGGCTTCCTGAGAGGCAGAGGCTTCTCTCATATAATCTTGAACAATCTTCATTATTTCTCTAGCAGAATCTATTGTAGAAAGCACCACTCAGCTCAACTCTGATGAGTCCACAGAGCCACTGGTTGAAATAGAACCAATCTCCTCCTTCATCATTGCCCGAACTAGATTCAGGTCAACTAATAGTTTGGATGTGAGAGGGCCAAGAGAGAAGGAAACAGTTTCTTTGAAACTCTTAGACAAACCACTGATTAGGCTTTGAACTTGAGAGTCCTGTAATTGAACGTGATCCTTCACTGAGGTTTTGAAACTTTCAAACACCGAGACAAACTGGCTTACTACACTCTTCACATAAGCTAGGTCCTTGTCAGCTTGAGACTTGGAGCTCATATAAGAATCCAAAGCAGCAACTGATGTCTTGAGAGCTTCAAGATCTGCTTCGATTCTAGAAGACTGAGTCTGGCACTCTTTCACTTCTTCCATAAGCTCAGACATAAAAGAAGATAAATTACAATCCAGAGAGAGCTCGAAGGATTTCTCTAACATTTTCATTTCTTCATCAAAGCTTTGCTTCATCTCAGCAACTGATACACTGAATGATTCTTTCAGCTCATTCTTTATGGATTCAAGATCAGATTTAGAGACAAAATCATTAGGGACAACTGCAGCAGATCCCTTTACTGAGACCAAACTAACTACAGAATCAGTCATTACTGATTGAATTGAGGATGAAAGGGAGGTTTCCATTAACTTCACTTCTTCAACAAAACTGGATTTGAGGTCCTCTTTCAGCTTATTCAGATCATGAAATCTGACCACATTATCGGGCAACAACTCAGAAGCAAGATCATAATTGGTCTTCGGTCTATTCACAGACATCTCATTATCAGAATCCGGATAATCCAATCCACAGACTATAAAACCTGGGTCTTCTACCCAGTCTCCAAACTCAACAGCTACTGTAACATTTCCAAGAACAGATTGATGCTCACCCTCAATGGGTGCATTCTCATGTATCACAACAGCATTCAGTGCTGGATTCTCTTCATCAAAATCTTCTACTACAAGTTCCATCGGTGCAGCATCTAGAAGATCTTCTGATACAGGTACAGCTTCTTCTGTATCTCTTTCTACTTCAGCAGTCGGCATAGCTAAGCTTCCAATCAAAGGACTCATACTTAAACTACTAGAAACAGACGATTCAGATACATTCTCCTTTTCCTCTTCTTCTTGGTGAGGCACAGACTGGTCTTCCTCATAAGTAGACAAAATTTCCTCTACCTTTCCTTTCCTAGAATAAACCAATTCTACAACAGGACTTGGGGGCAAGTCTGGATCTCCTCCAACATCCATGGGAGTTTCTTCTTCTTCTTCTATTTCATTACTATAAACAGGTTCCTCTTCATCAGGTCTCAGACTCGGATCTCTCTTATCCTTTGGTCTTGAGGGATGATCCACAGGATTAAACCTATCATATATCTTCTGATCATCACTGACTCATTCTCCCTTCCATGGGTTCCAGTTAACTTTCATGTACTTACAAACAGTCGAGGTGATGCAGAAATTATTCCTGACTACAACTGTCTCATCCTGAGACTCAGCTATTCCTTTCACTTTTATCATTACTGAAATCAGCTTGGCAAAGAATAAAGCATTAGTCTTTGACTTTGGTTTAATCATGTCTTCCATTTGAAACATTAACAATCTGCACAGATTGATTTTCACACCATGTCTTAGCAGATGAAGAAGATAGATATCTTGATATCTCAGATTTGCAAAATCTCCTCGCCTCGGTATCAACACATGCTGAACAAACTTGAAGAGCAGTCGATTCTCTCCATCCATTTCAGCAGCAACCACTTGCCTTTGATTCCCATTACCGGTCAGCTCTTTTAAGGCGGTTTCATAATCAAAGATGTCACTGTTAGGTGGCATTTCTCTTGATACGTACCCAGAGACACCTTCATGTGGTACTTTTAAACACTCATCCCACTCTACTGAAGAAAAAGACATCTCTTTTCCATTTAAAAAAGAGCTTACCCGATTCTCATTTTCAGACTTCTCGAAGCTTACAAACTCGTAGAACTGTTTTACCAACTTCGGGTAGTATGGGCCATTGTTATTCGAGAAACAATCCACCCATTTCTGGTCCTCCAGAATCTCGAGTACTAACGATTTGCTAGGCAGTAGCCATTCCACGCACAGTTCCTTCTCGATTACTATGTCTCTATTCTGCAAGTGAGGATTCACTGATCGCTTTCCCGATCTAGTTCTGACTTCACTAACACTGGCTTTATGCTGTGTCTTCTGCTTCTTAGCTTTTGGTTCTACACTTTCATCTCTGAAGGTAGGAAGCTTAGTTTTTGCCATCGCGGGTTTAGGGTTCTTGGCCGATTTGGGAGCTAAGGTTCGAAGGTGAGAGATTTTGAGCTCGGTGAGGTAGGAAGTGGCTTAGGCTTAGTTTTATCATTTAGGAATTCCAAATAAACGACTAAAATAGAGTAAGATAAAATAAAATAAAGCGATTCGCATTCTTGGAGGCAGACAGATGTTTTTTTTTTTTTAAAAAAAAAATTGCATCGGTGTGAGTTAATCATCGGTGAGAAAAAAAAATCGGTGAGAATTATACATCGGTGAGAATTTCACATCGGTGAGGATTTTCACATCGGTTGTGATTAAACATTCCCAATTCGTGTCTTATGTAACTTAGCCTATCCAAACTTAAAGGTTTAGTGAAAATATCAGTCAATTGATGTTCAGTGCCAATAAATTCAAGAGAAATATCACCTTTTTGATAGTGATCTCTTAGGAAATGGTGTCTTACATCTATGTGTTTGGTTCTAGAGTGAGATACAGGATTCTTAGAGATGTTTATTGCACTGGTGTTATCACAGTTGATTGAAACATGTTTAAAAACATATCCATAGTCCAAAAGAGTGTGTTTCATCCACAGAATTTGTGCACAGCAACTACCAGCAGCTATATATTCTGCTTCGGCAGTAGATAATGCAACTGAGTTCTGTTTCTTACTACACCAAGAAACTAAATATTTTCCAAGCAAATGACATGTTCCTGATGTGCTTTTTCTATCTAACTTACAACCAGCAAAGTCAGCATCTGAATAACTCATTAACTCAAAGGATTGTCCTTTTGGGTAAAACAAACCTAAGTTAACCGTGTGTTTGAGATATTTAAAAATTCTTTTAACAGCAAGCAAATGAGATTATTTTGGATTAGCTTGAAATCTAGCACACATACACACACTAAACATAATATCAGGTCGACTAGCAGTAAGATAAAGTAAACTACCAATCATACCTCTGTAATTTGTTTGATCAACCGGTTTCCCAGTTTCATCTGCGTCCAATTTACAGGTAGTACTCATAGGAGTTTCACTTTCCTTGATACTATCCAGAACAAAACGTTTTAAAAGATCCTTTGTATATTTACTTTGATTCAAAATAATACCATTTTCATTTTGAAATACTTGAAATCCAAGAAAGTACTTAAGTTCTCCCATTAAGCTCATTTCAAATTCATTTTGCATACTTTTTGAAAAATCAGTACATAAAGAGTGTTTAGAAGATCCAAAAATAATATCATCAACATATATTTGTACAACTAAAATATCTTTAGAAATTCTTTTAATGAAAAGAGTTGGATCAGCAATCCCTTTAGTAAAACCATTTGAGATAAGGAAATTGCTAAGTCTATCATACCAAGCTCTTGGAGCTTGTTTTAAACCATACAAAGCTTTAGAAAGTTTAAAAACTTGATTTTGAAAATGGGGGTTAGTAAATCCAGGTGGTTGTTCTTCAAAAACATCTTCAATTATAAAACCATTTAGAAATGCACTTTTCACATCCATTTGATATAACTTGAAATCCAGATGTGCAGCATATGCAAGTAAGATCCTAATGGCTTCTAGTCTATCTACATGTGCAAAAGTTTACTCATAGTCTATACCTTCTTCTTGACTATATCCTTGTGCAACTAGTCTAGCTTTGTTTCTAACTATATTTCCAGATTCATCTACTTTATTTCTAAAAACCCATTTTGTGCCTATTGTCAAAGTGTCCTTAGGTCTGTCAACTAATTCCCAGACTTTGTTTCTTTCAAACTGATTTAATTCTTCCTGCATAGCTATTACCCAGAATTCATCATTGATAGCATCATTGATATTTTTGGGTTCTAGATGTGAAAGAAAATCTTGATGCTCAACCTGGTTTCTTAGAGAAGCTCTAGTTTGTGTTCCTCTATCAAGATTACCAACAACAGCTTCTAAAGGATGATTCTTTAGAATCCTCATTGATCTGGTAAAGGTTGGACTAGAAATTTCAGGTTCATCTATAGGTTCGGGTTCAACAGAAGCAGATTCTGGAAAAAGTCCAGAACTGGATGTTTTGATAACAGGTTCTTTAGATTTATCATTAATGTCCAGAACAGATAAGTCTTCTTCAATATTTTCAAGAGAGGTTTTAGACTCATGTGGATCAGTTTCATCAAACTCGATGTGAACAGATTCTTCCACACATTTAGTTTTCTTATTGAATACTCTATAGGCTTTACTTGAAATAGAGTAACCCAGAAAAATTCCTTCATCACTTTTGGAAGAAAACTTATCCATATTATCTTTAGTATTCAGAATAAATACTTTGCAACCAAAAACTTTAAAGTAATTAACCTTAGGCTTTCTATTGTTCCACAATTCATAAGGGGTTTTCTTAAGAACAGGTCTAATTAAGACTCTATTAATGACATAACAAGCTGTATTTACAGCTTCAGCCCAAAAATAAATAGGCAGGTCATATTCATTGAGCATGGTTCTAGCAATTTCTTGAAGGGTTCGGTTTCTTCTTTCTACTACACCATTCTGTTGGGGTGTTCTAGGGGCAAAAAAGTTATGAGTATAGCCATTGTGTGAGCAATAAGATTCAAAATCTTGATTTTCAAACTCACGACCATGATCACTTCTCAAAGTTTTAATCTTAAGTCCACTAAGGTTCTCTACAGATTTAGAGTATTTAACAAAAGAAGAACAGGCTTCACTTTTGTGAGCTAGAAAATATACCCAAGTATATCTAGAAAAATCATCTATAAGAACATAAACATAGTGCTTCCCATTTAAACTAGAAACTCTTGATGGTCCAAACAAATCAATGTGAACCAATTCAACTGGTTGAGAAGTCGAAACTTCTTTCTTTGATTTAAAAGAAACTTTGTGTTGTTTTCCCTTTTGGCAGGGGTTACACACTCTATCATTTGGGAATTCTAATTTAGGTAGGTCACTAACTAGGTTTTTTTCTAGAGAGTTTTCTAAGTGAGTGAATGTTGCAATGTCCCAATCTTCTGTGCCATAGCCAAGATTCTTTATGAAAAGCATTCAAACAAGTAATATTCTGCTTAGCTAAAGAATTCAGATTAACAGCATAAACATTTTCATTTCTTAAGGCAGAAAATACCAAAACATTCTTAGAATTAAAAACTTTGCAGGAATCATTTTCAAATTTAACATGAAAACCATCATCACATAAATGAGAAATACTTAATAAATTGTATTTAAGGCCATCAACAAATAAAACTTTAGAAATCAGAATTGAATCAGTGTTACCAATCTGGCCTAGGCCGATGATTCTTCCTCTTGAATTATCACCAAAGGTGACAAAGCCTCCATCAACTTTTATTAAACTCTTGAAACAAGAGAAGTCTCCTGACATATGTCTTGAACATCCACTGTCCAAATACCAGGTCTCTTTACAGGAGCTCTTTAAGCAAGTTCCCTACAAAACAAATTCAGATGGGAAATGATTTTGGTACCCAGATTTTCTTGGGTCTAGACAGGTTAGCCAATAACACTTTAGGTACCCATATTTGTCTAATGGGTCTCATATAATTTGTAGAATTGACATGCTTTGAAAGATAAACTTTATTAGATCCATAGCTATGTATATAACTGGTTGAAGCATATGAAGTTCCAGAATTACCTTCATTCTGTCCAGATTTAGAAATGAATCTAGTTTTGGCAATTTTCCTTTGTCCAGGTTGGTATCCTATACCAGTAGTATATTTAGGTGCTATTTGCTTTCCTAGCATCTGTGTTAGTTTATTTTTGCCATTGGTGAACTTCTCTAAGTCTTTCTTGAGTTGCTCATTAGATAGTTTCAGTTCAGTGTTTTCTTTTAACAGTTGAGCATTTTTCTCTTTTTCAATAGTGAGTTCGGTTTTAACTGTAGTGGTGAGAGCATGTTGTTTCTTTAATGACTTGTATTTATCCTTAAGTTAATTACATGTCTCTTCTAGCATATCACAGTACTCAAACAATTCATTTTTAGACATTGTTCCAGAATCAGAGTCAGATTCTGCATTATCTCCAGAGTAATAATAATTTAAAGCAGGAGTTTCAGCAATTACCTGAGAAGTGTTTGTCATAAAGCACATGTTTGCCTTATTTTTGTGTTCAGTTTCAGAGCTTTCAGATTCAGTAGAGCTATCCTCAGAAGCACTCCAAGTATCCTTCATGGCTTTCTTAAACTTATTGTCCTTATATTCATATTTCTTTTTATACTTCAGCTTTGGACAGTCGGCTTTAATGTGTCCTTTTCTCTTGCACTCATAGCAGACAACATCATCTGATTTGTCATTCTTCTTCCAATCCTTTTTCCATTTACCTTGGTGATCATACTTACCCTTATAATTTGTTTTTCTGAAGAACTTCTTTTTCCTATAAAATTTCTTAAATCTTCTAGCAATGTGAGTCATCTCAGCATCACTGTCAGAATCACTTTCATTGTCTTCACAGCTTGAACTTTCAACTACAGCTTGAAGCTTTTCTTTGTCCTTATTCTTTGAAGTTGAAGATTTGAAAGCAACAGACTTTCTTGGAGGTTCATTTTCTTCCTCTTTATTCACTTTAAGCTCTTCTTCATACATCATCAGCTTGCCAATTAGTTCCTTGACAGGTAGAGCAGCAATGTCACATGATTCTCTGATTGAGACAGATGTGTCTCTCCATCTATCAGGTAGACATCTCAAAATTCTCATAATTTGTTCCTTCGATGAGACATCCTTTCCCAGCGAGATCATTGTATTGACAATTTCATTGAACCTGAGATACATGTCAGAAATGGGTTCGTCAGGCTTCATTTTAAAATTATCATACTTGATAGTATAAGTGTTCAATCTCATTTCTTTAACATTCGTTGTTCCTTCATGAGAAACAGCTAAGGTATCCCAAATTTCATATGCAGTTTTACAAGAAGAAATTCTATTAAACTCTTCATCTCCTAGAGCACAATACAAGGCATTCATAGCTTTACAGTTGTTATTGTAAGCAGTCTTTATAGGTTCATCCCAAGTAGATCTAGCAGTAGTGGGAATTTTGTATTCTGATTCAATAGCAGTCCAAATATCAAAACCTATGCTTTCTAGATGAATTTTCATTTTCAGTTTCCACTGAGCATAATTAGTTCCATTGAAGAAAGGTGGCCGGTTAGTAGCAGCACCCTCAAGTCTATTGTCCATGATGAGAAAATTTTAAAGAGATAAAAATTTAGATATAACAGAAATTTTAAGAACTTTAAAATACAACTAAAATCACAGTTCAAAAGCAGAGTAATTTTAGAGAGTATTTTCGATCCTTTGATATCAAGTGTTGGTCGGAGTGGTTTACTCAAGAGGGGGGTGAATTGAGTACCAATTAAAATTTCTGTATTTAAACACACTGTCTTAAAGACCCCCAAATAAAATAATAAATTAAACTGTAGTGAATTTATATTAAAGTAGAGGTTCTGTTAGATTCTCAAGGGATTGATTAATTCCCAGTTAATCAATACAGGAGTGTGTGATTATCTTTTGAAACTAACTTACTAATCTACACTTAACATAAACACTTGCTAATTTAATTATCAAAGTGACTTTAAAAATAGTATTGGTTTTAAAGTGATTAGCAGCGGAATAAAGCTTTGAAAGAGATGGCACAACAAATGTAACCAAGAGGTTCAGTCTCAAGCTGAGACTTAGTCCTCTCAAAAGTTTATATAAAAATGATCCACACCCTGGATCGGGGTTCAACAGTTTACAACTGTCCAGGTCCAAGACCTCTACCACTGTTATTCGTGGGAAACAGTACAACAGCAACCAGCTGTCCAGGTCACACACGACCTCTACCACTGTTATTCGTGGGAAAGAAAGAATGCAAGAATTTGGTAAGGATTTACAAATCCTCCAGTTTAAGTACAGGAGACAGTGTATGTGTTAGATACAGCAGATAACACACACTGCTCAAAAAGTATAATAATAAATCACAGAACAAGAGATGTAGAGTTTAGAAATGGTTCTGGTGATTTCAGTGTAGCTCTGGACTCCTTTGGATTCGATCAGAAGTGAGTCTGAGTCCTCTTCTCGTTTCTGTTTGAGAAACAGAGTGTCGTATGCTCCAGGTTCATAGACAGTGAAAATGTAGTGGTTGAAGTTCTTCAGTGTTCTTCTTATATGCACAGAACACTTCTCGAGTATGCTTGATTGTCTATGAGCTTCTCTGTGTTCTTGATGGAACTGGTTTTTCTCTTCTTGATTCTTCTCGTTCTTGTGTTTCTGGTATATACCACACTCTACTGGTTGGGCAGCGTAGTCTTCTCGTATTTATCTCACAGGCAACAGGAGACAGAAAAGATTTCCTTTCTGCAGGTACGAGGTACGGGTTCCTGACATCCGACAACCTTTATCAGATATTTGACAAATCATTAAAATGTACATGATATGACCGTTGGATAGATTAAATAAAGATAGGAAATAAAGAAATTCAAACAGTGAGTCGAGTGATCGGTAGGTAATCAGCATCGGTAGCTTGGACATCGGTAGCTCAATTTCATTAGTTGCTTTGACTCTATCGGTGGCTCTATGCGTCGGTTGGTATATGCTTGTATCGGTGACTTTGTTTATCGGTAGCTCCATGCGTCGGTAGCTCCATGCGTCGGTATCGGTAGACCGGTAGCTCTATGTTTGTATCGGTAGCTGTCTGTAAGTCAGTAGCTTCGTCCATCGGTGACTCTTATTCCATCGGTAGCTATTTATACTTACACCGGTAGCTCTATGTTTGTATCGGTAGCTGTCTGTAAGTCAGTAGCTTACATTTATAAGCACATCGGTAGCTCTGTGTTAAGTATATCGGTGACTCTGTCTGTCGGTAGACTAAGTCTATCGGTAGACTGGGTACCGGTAGCTCTTTATCAGTAGCTATAGGCAGATTACTTATCTGTTTTATGCAGAACACATCCGATTGTGTTAGAATCAATTTATAACTTGTATGAACATGGATAAATGAGGATTAACATATTCCAAAGACTATTTTAAAAATTATTATTGGTTTGATCACAGATTTGAAAGAATTAAAGTATAGATCAATGATACTTAAAAATACCATAGAGAATGAAAACATAATTGGGATTTTCAACACATATGAATACATGATTGAGATTATCAAAACAGGTGAGGTCAACAAAATCAAATTAGAGTAGTGGTAAAGGCTTAGCGCGCATGGGGGGAAGTCTTGAGTTCAAAACCTGGTAGAGGCAGGCAGGGGCGCGTGCATGGGTGAATTTGGGGGGGGGGATATAGCGTTCTTAAAGGGGTCTACAAAGCGCTGATAAAACGTGGGGCGTTGTGGCTGAGGCTTGCGGGGGAGTGGGTGGGGTGGGGGGGGCAAGCGCTGTTAAAAGCCCCCTCTGATCTACAGATTTTTTTTAAATTTTTTTTTTTTAATTTTTTTAATTTTTTTAATTTTTTTTAATTTTTTAAATTTTTTTTAGTTTTTTTAACTTTTTTCAACGCTAAAAAAACGCTAATAAAAGGGGTCTTTTATCAGCGCTTTTTTTTAGCGCTGATAAAAGGGGTTTTTATCAGCGCTTTTTGGAGCACTGATAAAGGGGACCCCCCCCCCCTTATCTTCGCCGGCATTAACAGCGCTTTTTTAGCGTTGTTAAAGGTATTTTTAGCGCTGATAAAAGCCATAGTTGTAGTAGTGCTCCACTAGAGCCTACACTAAAACTTCAACTAGAACTTCCACTGGAACCTGAAACCTCCACTGGAACCTTCACTGGAACATACACTGGAACGTCCACCGAAACCTCCACTAAAACTTCCACTGGAACCTCCACTAAAACTTCATCTTAATAGATTTATAATTGTTAATAGTATAGATGTTGAATAAAATATATTACATATCTTATATATAGTTTCATTTAATATAAATATGTTTATCAAAATTTATTTTTTATTAATATATTCTATAGTCTTATAAATATATACTTTTGTTGTATTGTGGAACATCCATTGAAACTTCATTTGGAAATTCTACTGGAACATCCACTGGAACTTCCGCTGAAACCTCCGCTGGAACTTCCACTGGAACCTGCACTGGAATGTCCACTGGAACCTATACTAAAACTTTCACTGGAACTTCCACTAGAACTTCCACTGGAACCTGAAACCTCTACTGGAACCTCCATTGGAACCTCCACTGGAACCTCCACTGGAACATCCACTAGAACGTCCACTGGAACCTCCACTGAAACTTTAATGGGAACCTCCACAGGAACTTCCTCTTAATAGATTTATAATTGTTATTAGTATAGATGTTGAATAAAATATATTACATATATTATATATAATTGCATTTAATATAAATATATTCATTAAAATTTAATTTTTATTAATATATTCTATAGTTTTATAAATATATACTTTTGTTGTATTGTGGAACATCCATTAAAACTTCATTTGGAAATTCCACTAGAACCTCCACTGGAACGTCCACTGGAACCTCTACCGGAACTTTTAGTGGAACCTCCACTGGAACTTCCACTGAAACCTTCACTGGAACGTCCACTGCAACCTTCACTGGAACGTCCACTGGAATCTGGAACCTCCACTAAAACCTCCACTAGAACCTCCACTAGAATGTCCACTGAAACCTCCACTGGAATGTTCACTGAAACTTGGAATCTCCGCTGGAACGTCCACTGAAACCTTCACTGGAACGTCCACTGAAACCTTCACTGGAAGTTCTACTGGAACCTGAAACCTCTACCGGAACCTCCACTGTAACCTACATTGGAACCTCCACTGAAATTGGAACCTTTATTGAAACTTCCACTGCAACCTCCACTGAAACTTCCACTGAAACCTCCACTGAAACTTTCTAAATATTTATATTTTATTTACATTTTTATTCATGTATTGTATATATTTTTAAATGGTAAATTATATTATTTTTATAAAATTTATGTAAAAAATTTAATACATATTATATGTAATTTCATTTAATATAAATACATTCATTAAAATTTAATTTACATTTTTACCTTTTATTTATTATTTTTTTTGTTTTTTATAATGGAAATTCTTCATTGACATTTTTCCCTTTAAATAAAAATGTGATTTTTTCTTCAAATTGGTATTTTTTATTTTTAGTTCCATTATAAAGTATATTATTTTTATGCCTTTAAAAATTTATAGCATAAAAATGTTTATACATTTATAAAATAATGAGTTTCTCTTTATTTGAGAAAATTTTATTATTTTCAAACAATATTTTTAGAAAACTTTTTAATGTAGCAACGTTATGTTATATTTTTCTAAGTGCATATTTTTAATTTCTTTCATAAAAAATATTTTTTAAACTTGCAAAGATTAATAGTTGTAAACAACATTATTTAAGAAATAAAAAAATTATTATTTTTTAAATAGTAATTTATAGGAAATTTATATTTTTCATTGTTATTGTTTTTTTTATAAATTGATATGTCTTAATTAGTAATTTATATCACCGTTTTTTTGTATATATGTTTTGTTTTTGATATGTTTATGTTTTGAATAACATTTTTTATGTTTTTTTATATCAGCGTTTTTTTATATGTTTTTTATACGTTATTACTTTTTTTGTAATTTATAGTGTTTTTTATAGCATTTAAAATAGCATTTTATTATTCTGCATTTTTATTTTTTGAAATGTTTTTTTGATACGTTTTAGATATGTTTTTTTAATGGGTTTCATTTTTTTTATAATGTATTATAGGTGTATGGCATTGATAAAAGTGGAGGGTAGAAATGGGTTTTTGTAAAAATTGTGACAATCTGTTTTTTTTTTCTAATTTACACTTAGATGACTGTCATTTTTTTTAAACACACGTCAACATTTAAGGTGTATTGGATTTTTCAGTAACCCCATAACAGGAGGTGATGTTAGTCCCCTACAGAGATGAGAAAAAATATTTCAAAAAACAAGTGGAGAAAGATCTTCTATTATATTAGATTAAACTTAATTTCCACATTTACTCTATAATTCGTATTATTATTTAAGCACACCATGCAATATTTTATTAATCAATTTTTTTTCATTTCATAGATTCATATTTTTTTTCAAAGAATCATATTTATTTAAACTTAATTTCCATTTCCCTCTCTTAAACATTTTTTTCTCAAACATTAATATCATTATTATTAAATGCACGGTGATACTAAATTTAGACACCGTAATTCCCGGCAGAGGACCCGTCAGTGAAGCTGTGACGTGACGTGAGATGTCTGACCCTGACGTGCGCGTGGAGAACTTACGATTCTCACTGTTTCAAATCTTCGCACGCTGTGCCTTCGGATCTGCACGTGTGTTTTCCTTACAGCTCAGCCGATAATAATGCGTCTGATAGCCACCCCGACAAAAAGCCTGTGCAAACGATACCGTTTCACCAATCCCGCACTTTTTTATATCTTAAAATCTCTGTATTTATTTCACTTTATTTCAAATATTATTTTTCTTTATACGGATAGGGTGTCTGCAATTCATGTGGACCAAGCCACGGACCTTTGTGGGTCAATTATTTATTTATTTAATATATATTTTATAACTTATAAACATATATAGGAGGTTTTGTGAATTATATATATATACATAATTGAAACGCCAAATTAGAATATATTTTAGATAATAAAATTTATAATTTATTATCTATAAGTATGATTTTCAATATAAATAATAATATATATGGAATTATATTTTAATATATATGTTATTAATATAGTTATATAAATACATTTTAATATATATTCATATATATATATAGATAATTTCAATATATATATAATATATACTTCATTATATATCAATACTAAAATTTGCTTTTAATTTAAATTTGCTTAAAAAATGATATTTAAAATTGAAAAAACTTTATATATATTTATATATATATACTTATCACATTTTATAAAATTTATCACACATTAATATGTAAAATCATATTAAATTGAAATTTCAAATGAAAAATTAATTAAAATAATTATTATATATGTGTGTGAGTCACGACCCGCTCTCGATGGGACTCCACATGAGCCGACGACAAGTTAGAGTATAACCCTTGAAACTCGTTTTCAATAGACCAGAAGTTAATGACTAGCAACAATGGTATAATATCACACATTTATGAAAGAGACTCACTCGTTTTCCAGGTGTCCACCCTCAAGGACTCTCCCCACCTCAAACCGTAGTTGTTGGGAAGTCATCCACCCTTAAAGACTCTCACCGTATTACTGAATGTCCATCCTTAGAGCCTCTCCCCTCCCCAATCGGAATTCTCACCATTATACATCACATATCCATCATAGCTAGTCATTTCAACCACAACATCTCAAGAACCTTACCATCATTACAACATAACACAACCACGGCCATATCACCAATCACAACCCCCACATCACTATTATACTTTGCAAATGGATTCACACCCCCACCATCCATTTATTTGTCCACCCAGGCCATCACACATATAAAGGTCCTAGGCTATATAAATACACCACATAGATAAACCACACTCCCACCTAGGTCTACTACAATTAGGATCCTAGGGAATATGACCACACCACATCACAAACATTCCTCATATCTAGGTAATGCATATGCACCATCACATAGCAAACACATATCAATGACCTCATTCAATCAAGCCTCATCATCTACTGCATCATTCACATTCACACATCAATTTATCCACACTTAGGGTATATGGGAGTTAAAATTAGTTTCAGGTGTCATTATCATTATCATCTCATCACACAATTGTCATATCTCAAGAGCAATAAGTGACACAATACTTATTAGAAATGGCACAACACTGTAAAAATCACCCCACCCCATACATCTCACTGCCAAAAAAGTCCTCAAACTCCAAAAAGTGGGCATGACACAATGCTTATATGGCACGACCCAGTGTGGCCCATTATAACTTCGTCCCCCAACCCTCACCAACACTTCTACACAATCTTCTAGGGAGTGGCATGACACCTAAGCCAAATTGGCACAGGTCATGCCAAGTTATGTAAGTTTTATCCTTTCACTTCACAAAGAATTTTCCACAAATCTTCTACTACTTCAGGCACTATGTACAACACGAGGACTTGACAAAAATTTCACAGATACTCATGAGAAATCATCATCACCAAGATTCCACCATAAATGAATGGTTTTGTTAGAGTCTATTAACAAATATCAGAAGTTGTGAAAGTGATTAAAGCCCTTATATGAGGATCTCCCATACTTAAAATATGAAACCGTGTATAAAACTAAAAATAAGGAACACCGTAAAACATACCGTTCATCAAAGATGTCTTGGTTTGATATGTTTGATATAGATCACCAAAGTGGCAAACAAAACCTTTCCACCTCCACAGTGTATCCAGGGGTTCATCTTAACCGCTTGACTTTCAAGCGGGATATAATCTTTCTCCAAGGCCCGCTAGAGCCTCACATGCAAAGGAAGAAGATGAAAAGAGCTTTTGGGACTCTAGGAGATTCAGCCAAGCATGAATAAATCACACACCACACAACCGTCGTATGACTGTATAATTTATAATCCTCATGGATGCTCTTTTGGCTACTTCATTTATTCATGCATTAAAATGAATGAATAAATGCTTCGACTATTATATATACACTCATTATATGAATGTTTCACCTCCCACACATTTGATATCATGAAACAGTATAATAAATGATGGATTAGGTGGAAGACTTGTCACGAACCAGTCCGGGTCGACCCTGAACCGGTCACCCGAGCCGGTCCGCGGCAAGTCCCGAGGGGCGTTCCCGATCCCCCCGGGATGGCAACAAGTGCCGGGCATTAAAGTTTGATCATTGGGAACGATTTCAGCCCAAACAAAAGTAAATAGAACAGAACAAATAAACACTAACAGCGAAAAAGAAGTAAAAGTCACACGACCACGTACCTCCATGTGACCTCTCAGGTCACAACCCAACTAGAGAGCAACCTCGCTCCAACACTGAGCGACTCAAAACAGAAGACCTGAGCAAGGGAAGACCTGCAACTGAAATGATAATATAGGTGTGAGCATTAAAAACGCCCAGTAGGTAAGCCAAAGTAAACCACTAAATCCAAAAGTTCCTTTCCCAAGCAATCCGTTGACACAGGTTTAAAAATACAATTATAAAAACAGATTTTTTTACATTTTTAAAATAAACAACACGTTTTCCCCCATTTGAAAACCCAACGCACACTATAAATCACTTTCAAAACCATTTCCTGTTTTTATAAACAAAACCAAATACAGATAATACTACGACTATGCTAAAAAGGAACAGGTAAACAGTACAGGCTGAAAACAAACCAGTGAAACAGGAAGTAAACAAGCAATGCATGATGCAAGTAGTGAAAAAGGACACAAGTAACAATATGAGCTGTAAAGAATAACTGTAAGTAAACAATCAAGGAGAACAAGTAACCATGGGTGATCCTAAACATCCCTAGAAAACCCCTGGACGTACTCGGGTTCAGACTACCTGCCGGCGTGGTACTCCATAGTCAATAACCAACTGGCCGCCCTAATAGCCAACCAGTGACACATACCTCCTGGCCTGTCCACAACTCCAGGGGGTACTAACCCGTCTAATCAGGGTTAGCAAGCAACCGTCACTCGATAATCTACAAGACGCCCAGGAACCCATGGTGGTTTTTGTAACACTGTGTAAGTGGGAGACCCTCGCACGCGTGACTCATCTCACCGCACTTGCCAACCCCTTACACGGACATCGCTACACGACAACCCTCGAAGGGAAGTCCCCCTGTAGAGATGCCCTCACAAGTACGTATATATATATATAGATATATATATATATATCTATAATCACTTCACATTTAATAAAGTGCCAATCGGGCCTTCACGTCATTTAATTATCAAAACCACTTTATAAAAATACCTGAAGTCGCCAAGCGAGCACTCAGTTTTTTTACAAAATCAAATGACTTTACACGAACATTTCACAATATTTTTTTCAAAAACTCAAGCGCTGCTTTTGTATTAAATAAAAGGCCAAACAGGCATATTTTCGTAGATTTCTTTTTAAACCAGTTCAATGTGTCTCATGAAGAGGCGAAAACATTTTGAAACCAAGAACCATTTAGAAAAGTCGAGATTTCGAGAAAATAAAAATAAATAAAAATAAAAATAAATAAAAATAAAAATAAATGGTAACAATTTCAAACACCATCTTCATTTGAGAGCACATCCATGTGTGCACCTGGTGCACCCATGGATGTGTCAACATCCAATGGTGTGTCAAACCTGCAAAGGGGCACGACAACATTTCCAAATAATACTAAATTTCATAAAACTAACCAGCACAGGATAATAAGATCCAAGAATGATTCTTTCTTTACAAAAAGAAAACACCGCTCAAGACAACCAATGATAACATAAGAGAACATACGCATTTAGTTCCACCTTAGCTGGCAATGCCTAAACAGGTGCACTATATAAACAATAAAAAGTGCAGGACAACATCTAGTGCACAACCACCTTGGCATGAAATATAATTGCTTCAAACTTAACTTTCGAATAAAAACTATAGATTTTAAAACACCAAAATAAGCCGCGCAAAGATATCATAAACACGCGAATCATGGAATAAAATTTATTTAAAACAATTCAAGCATCAGCAGAGTACCTCGGAAAGGAAACAGTTGAATTCGCCTACCTCAAACACGGAGCGGACGTGACGGAATCCCAACGGAAAGTAGAACAATCCCCTGCGGACTAACTGCGTACGCTGAATAGCGGAAAAAGTACACGTCACCCAACCCGCGACAGAAAAAGGATTAATATGAATTAAATAAAAACACCAAGATGGAATAAAGAGAAAAAAATAAATAAATGAATAAATAAATTAATTAATTAATAAAAAAATAAGCAAATAAATAAATATATAGATAAATAATAAATACAAGAATAAATAAATAATCAAGATAATAAATAGATAACCAAATGAATAAGCAGATAGACAAATAAGTAAATAAACAAAACAAAATAAATAAATAAATAAATAATTAATTAATTAACAAATAATTAAATAAATAAATAAATAACTAGTTAACAAAAAAAAATGAATAAATAAACAAGGAACAAAATAAATAAATAAATAAATGGAATAATTGAATAACATAATACTTACATAAATAAATAAATAAACGACTAATTAACAAATACTTAAATGAACAAATAAATGAATGATTAAACGAATAAATAAAATAATTAATTAATAAACAAATACTTAAAAGAATAGAATAAATAAAAGGGATAAAATAATAAAACAATACTTAAATCAATAAATAAATAAAATAAAATAAAAACATACCGGAGGGAGGTGTTAGGCCGCTGGTCGAAGGAGGGGTCGCTGGAGAAGGGGGGTGCGGGTCGCGTGGGGGAGCCGGCGGTGGTCGGCTAGTGCGGCGAAGTCGAGGAGGCCGGAGGCCGATGCAGGGGAGTCGGAGGCAGCGGGGCTGGCCGGGCGCGCCTCGCGGGACGGGGAGAGGCGGAGACGGCCGCTGGGCGCGGCGGGGTCGCGCGAGGGAGCGCCGGACGCGCGGTGAAGGCGGGGCCGAGGTCGGGGCTTGTGAAGGGGAGGGCCAACGACGGGAAGAGGCGGAGGGAGGCGAGGGCGAACGGAGCACCGACGGGCGCTGGCGCGACGAAGGAGAGGCGGAGCCCGGGAGGGTCGGTGGGCGCAGGAGGAGAGAGACAGCGCGGGGGAGCGCCGAACGAGGGCGAGGGCGTCGCCAGGGCGCGCGGAGGAGGCCGGGACAGGGAGGGCCGGACGACGGCGAGGGCGACGCCGGGGCGCGCGGAGGAGGCCGGACGACGGCGAGGGCGACGCCGGGGCGCGCGGAGGAGGCCGGGACAGGGAGGGCGCGGCCGGCCGCACCAGGAGGGGGGAAAGAAAAATGGGGGAGAAGGAGAGGGAGAGAGAGAGGTGAGGCGGCTACGGGAGGGGGGTAGGATTAGGGTTAGGCTGTAAAAAAAAACTATATATATATATATACATAAACAACAACAACAATAATAATAATAATAATAATAATAATAATAATAACAATAATACAACAAAAATATAAATAATAATATGAGAATAATATTAATAATAATATGTAATGATAATAATAAAATACTATAATCATAATAATATACTAATAGTAATATTGAACATAAGTAAGTAAATAAAACAATCCTAAAAATAACAACGCTTTATAGAAATAATAAAACTTTATAATAATAATAAAACCTTATAATAATAATAATATTAATAATTAGAAAATTCATAATAATAATTATCTTTAATCAAAAATTTAAAATATTAAAACCATTTAAAATAAATGGGCACGCGCGTGCCCGCGCGCGCACACCCGCATATATAGATATAGACATATACACGTATATTTAAACATATACAAACATATATATATATATATCTATACACATATAAACATGAACGCTTCCTTACAAACGCATATAAACATATATATATATATATATATATACATATATATACACACATACATATATACACATATATATATGCATATATATATACATGTATGTAGACATATATCCAATAAACAAAATTAACATAAAAAATAACAACAATTTAAAAGGTAATAATAATAATATATCTACATAAAAGTTTAATATTTAAAAACGCCGGACCGAACGCACGGTCACCGCATCGATGCGGTAACCGCGCACCGATGCGAAACCGCCAACACAACTAACCCTCGAAAAAAAAAAGAATTTAAATCGGGACCAAGAAAGAAGTAAAATAAAGATATTTGCGGTCGGGGTGTGACAATTCTCCCCACCACAGACACTTTCTGCCCCCGAAAGTCACCAAGCCACAAGTCAGCCAAAATTCAAGTCTATGCCCAAACAGAACTAAAGGAACTGAAGAGAACTGAGATTCTCAGGATGACCTTACTCCACACAGGTCACACCCGACCCATCCAAGAGAAAACTGGAGTACGAGGCTGAGGGGAGAACACGAAGGGGTTCTCCCCACCACAAGAACTCAACTAGTTTGAAAATTTAACAACCAACACATACTACCACACGGAGGCGGGTCCAGTACGAGAACTCATAACCGATCCAAACCGACTCCTATAACACGATCAGATTTACACCTCCGTCGAAACATTGAACCCACTACTAGAGTCAACAACTTCAACACCAGGGAGAACCCACAGAAAAACATTTAACCAACATCAATTGGAGACATGATCCATTGAAGTCCACAAAACATAACCACATCGACAACAAAACTAAAATGAGGTCAACCCACACAAGGGTCAAACACACTTTTAAGGACACACGATTCAGAATATTACATCCACGTGACAAGTCTGCTGGAATTATCATTGAACAAGTCTATTGTAACTTTACGGAAAACAATGCATTTACAATACTGTTGAAACTTTAATAGCAGGAAAACAAATATGAAAAGATTTTTAATTGTTCCACCATCAATACGGAAAACCGAACCTGGACCAAGGCTTCACAACCCTGGGAACTCCTGACTGTGCGCGAGCTTCACCCCGAGACTTGTGGCTGGGGCTCTGATGGCTGAAGCATCTTCTGCCTCACAGTCAGGTACTGATATCCTCCCATCACAACGTCCTCTTCAAGCGACGCTTCCTGCAAAACTTCTCCATATGACCCACACAACCGCAGCGATGACACGTCTTCGGAGGGTTGCGACAAGACGACTTGAAATGCCCGAAACGACCACACTGATAGCACACCACTGAACAGTCTGATGAACTGGAAGCTGGGACCAAGGAGGATAACTCCTGAGGAATAGGTATCTCTGGCGTATCTTCCATACCAGAGGGGGAACTCTTACGAACAACCGGGGACGCTGAAGTACTAACCACCCGCACACCGGAAACCAACTCAGCCAGGAAAGCTTTCTCCACCATCTTCTCGAAACAAAGGTCTTCAGAAGGGACGACTCGCTCCTTGATCTCTAGACGAAGACCCCCAGTGAAAAGAGAGGCCTTCATGAGTTCATGCGACGCTACCTCTGGAGAAAAGGAAGTCAGTTCCTTGAAATGGTCAACATATGCCTTCACCGTCCGTTGGCCTTGTTGAATATGCACAAGCTCTCTCTTTTTCTCCAGCTTCACTTCCTCAGGTACAAACCATTGGATGAAAACGACTCTAAAGACATCCCACGTCATTTCACCTTGCGTTGACGGTGGGGTAACCATCTTCCACTGGTCCAGAGCTGGACCCTCGAACAACTCCATAATTGCACGGACCTTAACATTATCGGGAGTTCCCAACGTTCTAAAGATACTCTCCACTTCTTCAAGCCACTCTACTGCTTCTAACGAGCCTCGATCTCCACGAAGAAAAGGCAACGTCCGAGAAGGACCAAAAACTGGGCATGACCTATCAGAATCCTTAAAGACCTTTCTGGGCAACATTTCCTGAGCGACATATAAAACACAAAGCCAAAACCAATATCAACCCGAAGCAACCTCAATAAAAGCACCTTCATCAAAACAGTCATCACAAGACCAAACAAACACAAACACAACCCAAAATAAAGCCTCCTTTTTATTTTAGACATTAAAACCATCCTTTGTCAAGACCACTTTCCAAAAACCAATCCACTTTCAAACCAAAAACTTTCCAAAACCGTTTCCCCTTTAAAACCAATTTAGAAAACAAGGTCAAGCCTTTAATTTCAAATACACACCCAGGTAATCTCATGACCCGTTGCACATGTCTTTATCCACTGTCCAATAATACTCGCACCAACACACATTTTTTTTCCCATGCATTCTCACACATGTGCAAACGTTCATAAAGAGGACCTGAGGTTTCACCCCAAATCATTCTTAACCAATTCCAAGCAAACAACAGATTTTCCAAATCAAGAGATTTCATTTTTAAAACCCATTTCATATATTTAAAGCCCTTTTAAAAGAAACCAGTCCATTTTTTTTCAAAAACCTTTTTCTTTTCCAACAACGTACTTACACAGACCAAAACAAAAGCAGCATCCAAATTTTCATCAACCATAGGAGTGAGGGACTAGTAGTCACGCTCAACCTGGCGACATGGTAGTGGGCCATGTCCTAAGTCAGCATTGACCACTAGGAGGAATTCAAACCGTGTACTCAGACCTCACATGGGTCACTACTCCATGTGAAATCACGATGTAACGTCAGTTTGCCTCCATTATCATCTCTCAATCCAAGACAAACCAGAAAAGACAAGGACACAATTCCCGAACTACCCCTGGTAACTAGAGGATCAGTGCGAGCAAGAGTTCGCGACGCTCTTCCCGTACCTACCCCTCGAGTTCCAACAGTCCTAATCTCCTTCTACCGGACAACTCAAATAACAAGAACCTCCCTTTGATACCATTTTGTCACGAACCAGCCCGGGTCGACCCTGAACCGGTCACCCGAGCCGGTCCGCGGCAAGTCCCGAGGGGCGTTCCCGATCCCCCCGGGATGGCAACAAGTGCCGGGCATTAAAGTTTGATCATTGGGAACGATTTCAGCCCAAACAAAAGTAAATAGAACAGAACAAATAAACACTAACAGCGAAAAAGAAGTAAAAGCCACACGACCACGTACCTCCATGTGACCTCTCAGGTCACAACCCAACTAGAGAGAAACCTCGCTCCAACACTGAGCGACTCAAAACAGAAGACCTGAGCAAGGGAAGACCTGCAACTGAAATGATAATATAGGCGTGAGCATTAAAAACGCCCAGTAGGTAAGCCAAAGTAAACCACTAAATCCAAAAGTTCCTTTCCCAAGCAATCCGTTGACACAGGTTTAAAAATACAATTATAAAAACAGATTTTTTTACATTTTTAAAATAAACAACACGTTTTCCCCCATTTGAAAACCCAACGCACACTATAAATCACTTTCAAAACCATTTCCTGTTTTTATAAACAAAACCAAATACAGATAATACTACGACTGTGCTAAAAAGGAACAGGTAAACAGTACAGGCTGAAAACAAACCAGTGAAACAGGAAGTAAACAAGAAATGCATGATGCAAGTAGTGAAAAAGGACACAAGTAACAATATGAGCTGTAAAGAATAACTTTAAGTAAACAATCAAGGAGAACAAGTAACCATGGGTGATCCTAAACATCCCTAGAAAACCCCTGGACGTACTCGGGTTCAGACTACCTGCCGGCGTGGTACTCCATAGTCAATAACCAACTGGCCGCCCTAATAGCCAACCAGTGGCACATACCTCCTGGCCTGTCCACAACTCCAGGGGGTACTAACCCGTCTAATCAGGGTTAGCAAGCAACCGTCACTCGATAATCTACAAGACGCCCAGGAATCCATGGTGGTTTTTGTAACACTGTGTAAGTGGGAGACCCTCGCACGCGTGACTCATCTCACCGCATTTGCCAACCCCTTACACGGACATCGCTACACGACAACCCTCGAAGGGAAGTCCCCCTGTAGAGATGCCCTCACAAGTACGTATATATATATAGATATATATATATATGTATAATCACTTCACATTTAATAAAGTGCCAATCGGGCCTTCACGTCATTTAATTATCAAAACCACTTTATAAAAATACCTGAAGTCGCCAATCGAGCACTCAGTTTTTTTACAAAATCAAATGACTTTACACGAACATTTCACAATATCTTTTTCGGAAACTCAAGCGCTGCTTTTGTATTAAATAAAAGGCCAAACTGGCATATTTTCGTAGATTTCTTTTTAAACCAGTTCAATGTGTCTCATGAAGAGGCGAAAACATTTTGAAACCAAGAACCATTTAGAAAAGTCGAGATTTCCAGAAAATAAAAATAAATAAAAATAAAAATAAATGGTAACAATTTCAAACACCATCTTCATTTGAGGGCACATCCATGTGTGCACCTGGTGCACCCATGGATGTGTCAACATCCAATGGTGTGTCAAACCTGCAAAGGGGCACGTCAACATTTCCAAATAATACAAAATTTAATAAAACTAACCAGCACAGGATAATAAGATCCAAGAATGATTCTTTCTTTACAAAAAGAAAACACCGCTCAAGACAACCAATGATAACATAAGAGAACATACGCATTTAGTTCCACCTTAGCTGGCAATGCCTAAACAGGTTCACTATATAAACAATAAAAAGTGCAGGACAACATCTAGTGCACAACTACCTTGGCATGAAATATAATTGCTTCAAACTTAACTTTCGAACAAAAACTATAGATTTTAAAACACCAAAATAAGCCGCGCAAGGATATCATAAACACGCGAATCATGGAATAAAATTTACTTAAAACAATTCAAACATCAGCAGAGTACCTCAGAAAGGAAACAGTTGAATTCGCCTACCTCAAACACGGAGCGGACGTGACGGAATCCCAACGGAAAGTAGAACAATCCCCTGCGGACTAACTGCGTACGCTGAAAAGCGGAAAAAGTACACGTCACCCAACCCGCGACAGAAAAAGGATTAATATGAATTAAATAAAAACACCAAGATGGAATAAAGGGAAATAAATAAATAAATGAATAAATAAATAAATAAATTAATAAACAAATAAGCAAATAAATAAATATATAGATAAATAATAAATACAAGAATAAATAAATAATCAAGAGAATAAATAGATAACCAAATGAATAAGCAGATAGACAAATAAGTAAATAAACAAAACAAAATAAATAAATAAATAAATAATTAATTAATTAACAAATAATTAAATAAATAAATAAATAACTAGTTAACAAAAAAAATTAAATGAATAAATAAACAAGAAACAAAATAAATAAATAAATAAATGGAATGATTGAATAACATAATACTTATATAAATAAATAAATAAACGACTAATTAACAAATACTTAAATGAACAAATAAATGAATGATTAAATGAATAAATAAAATAATTAATTAATAAACAAATACTTAAAAGAATAGAATAAATAAAAGGGATAAAATAATAAAACAATACTTAAATCAATAAATAAATAAAATAAAATAAAAACATACCAGAGGGAGGTGTTAGGCCGCTGGTCGGAGGAGGGGTCGCTGGAGAAGGGGGGTGCGGGTCGCGTGGGGGAGCCGGCGGTGGTCGGCCAGTGCGGCGAAGCCGAGGAGGCCGGAGGCCGGTGTAGGGGAGTCGGAGGCAGCAGGGCTGGCCGGGCGCGGCGCGCGGGACGGGGAGAGGCGGAGACGGCCGCTGGGCGCGGCGGGGTCGTGCGAGGGAGCCCCGGACGCGCGGTGAAGTCGGGGCCGGGGTCGGGGCTTGTGAAGGGGAGGGCCAACGACGGGAAGAGGCGGAGGGAGGAAAGGGCGAACGGAGCACCGACGGGCGCTGGCGCGACGAAGGAGAGGCGGAGCCCGGGAGGGTCGGTGGGCGCAGGAGGAGAGGGACAGCGCGGGGGAGCGCCGAACGAGGGCGAGGGCGTCGCCGGGGCGCGCAGAGGAGGCCGGGACAGGGAGGGCCGGGCGACGGCGAGGGCGACGCCGGGGCGCGCGGAGGAGGCCGGGACAGGGAGGGCGCGGCCGGCCGCACCAGGAGGGGGGAAAGAAAAACGGGGGAGAAGGAGAGGGAGAGAGAGAGGTGAGGCGGCTACGGGAGGGGGGTAGGATTAGGGTTAGGCTGTAAAAAAAACTATATATATATATATACACATAAACAACAACAACAACAATAATAATAATAATAATAATAATAACAATAATACAACAAAAATATAAATAATAATATGAGAATAATATTAATAATAATATGTAATGATAATAATAAAATACTATAATCATAATAATACACTAATAGTAATATTGAACATAAGTAAGTAAATAAAACAATCCTAAAAATAACAGCGCTTTATAGAAATAATAAAACTTTATAATAATACTAAAACCTTATAATAATAATAATATTAATAATTAGAAAATTCATAATAATAATTATCTTTAATCAAAAATTTAAATTATTAAAACCATTTAAAATAAATGTGCACGCGCGTGCGCGCGCGCGCACACCCGCATATATAGATATAGACATATACACGTATATTTAAACATATACAAACATATATATATATCTATACACATATAAACATGAACGCTTCTTTACAAACGCATATAAACATATATATATATATATACATATATATACACACATACATATATACACATATATATATGCATATGTATATACATGTATGTAGACATATATACAATAAACAAAATTAACATCAAAAATAACAACAACAATTTAAAAGGTAATAATAATAATATATCTACATAAAAGTTTAATATTTAAAAACGCCGGACCGAACGCACGGTCACCGCATCGATGCGGTAACCGCGCACCGATGCGAAACCGCCAACACAACTAACCCTCGAAAAAAAAATAATTTAAATCGGGACCAAGAAAGAAGTAAAATAAAGATATCTGCGGTCGGGGTGTGACAATTCTCCCCACCAGAGACACTTTCTGCCCCCAGAAAGTCACCAAGCCACAAGTCAGCCAAAATTCAAGTCTATGCCCAAACAGAACTAAAGGAACTGAAGAGAACTGAGATTCTCAGGATGACCTTACTCCACACAGGTCACACCCGACCCATCCAAGAGAAAACTGGAGTATGAGGCTGAGGGGAGAACACGAAGGGGTTCTCCCCACCACAAGAACTCGACTAGTTTGAAAATTTAACAACCAACACATACTACCACACGGAGGCGGGTCCAGTACGAGAACTCATAACCGATCCAAACCGACTCCTATAACACGATCAGATTTACACCTCCGTCGAAACATTGAACCCACTACTAGAGTCAACAACTTCAACACCAGGGAGAACCCACAGAAAAACATTTAACCAACATCAAATTGGAGACATGATCCATTGAAGTCCACAAAACATAACCACATCGACAACAAAACTAAAATGAGGTTAACCCACACAAGGGTCAAACACACTTTTAAGAAGGACACACGATTCAGAATATTACATCCACGTGACAAGTCTGCTGGGATTATCATTGAACAAGTCCATTGTAACTTTACGGAAAACAATGCATTTACAATGCTGTTGAAACTTTAATAGCAGGAAAACAAATATGAAAAGATTTTTAATTGTTCCACCATCAATACGGAAAACCGAACCTGGACCAAGGCTTTACAACCCTGGAAACTCCTGACTGTGCGCGAGCTTCACCCCGAGACTTGTGGCTGGGGCTCTGATGGCTGAAGCATCTTCTGCCTCATAGTCAGGTACTGACATCCTCCCATCACAGCGTCCTCTTCAAGCGACGCTTCCTGCAAAACTTCTCCAGATGACCCACACAGCCGCAGCGATGACACGTCTTCGGAGGGTTGCGACAAGACGACTTGAAATGCCCGAAACGACCACACTGATAGCACACCACTGAACAGTCTGATGAACTGGAAGCTGGGACCAAGGGGGATAACTCCGGAGGAACAGGTATCTCTGGCGTATCTTCCATACCAGAGGGGGAACTCTTACGAACAATCGGGGACGCTGAAGTACTAACCACCCGGACACCGGAAACCAACTCAGCCAGGAAAGCTTTCTCCACCAGCTTCTCGAAACAATGGTCTTCAGAAGGGAGGACTCACTCCTTGATCTCTGGACGAAGACCCCCAGTGAAAAGAGAGGCCTTCATGAGTTCATGCGACGCTACCTCTGGAGAAAAGGAAGTCAGTTCCTTGAAATGGTCAACATATGCCTTCACCGTCCGTTGTCCTTGTTGAATATGCACAAGCTCTCTCTTTTTCTCCAGCTTCACTTCCTCAGGTACAAACCATTGGATGAAAACGACTCTAAATACATCCCACGTCATTTCACCTTGCGTTGACGGTGGGGTAACCATCTTCCACTGGTCCAGAGCTGGACCCTCGAACAACTCCATAATTGCATGAACCTTAACATTATCGGGAGTTACCAACGTTCTAAAGATACTCTCCACTTCTTCAAGCCACTCTACTGCTTCTAACGAGCCTCGATCTCCACGAAGAAAAGGCAACGTCTGAGAAGGACCAAAAACTGGGCATGACCTATCAGAATCGTTAAAGACCTTTCTGGGTAGCATTTCCTGAGCGACATATAAAACACAAAGCCAAAACCAATATCAACCCGAAGCAACCTCAATAAAAGCACCTTCATCAAAACAGTCAGCACAAGACCAAACAAACAGAAACACAACCCAAAATAAAGCCTCCTTTTTATTTTAGACTTTAAAACCATCCTTTGTCAAGACCACTTTCCAAAAACCAATCCACTTTCAAACCAAAAACTTTCCAAAACCGTTTCCCCTTTAAGACCAATTTAGAAAACAAGTTCAAGCCTTTAATTTCAAATACACACCCAGGTAATCTCATGACCCGTTGCACATGTCTTTATCCACTGTCCAATAATACTCGCACCAACACGCATTTTTTTCCCATGCATTCTCACACATGTGCAAACGTTCATAAAGAGGACCTGAGGTTTCACCCCAAATCATTCTTAACCAATTCCAAGCAAACAACAGATTTTCCAAATCAAGAGATTTCATTTTTAAAACCCATTTTATATATTTAAAGCCCTTTTAAAAGAAACCAATCCTTTTTTTTTATTTTTAAAAAACCTTTTTCTTTTCCAACAACGTACTTACTCAGACCAAAACAAAAGCAGCATCCAAATTTGCATCAACCACAGGAGTGAGGGACTAGTAGTCACACTCAACCTGGCGACATGGTAGTGGGCCATGTCCCAAGTCAGCGTTGACCACTAGGAGGAATTCAAACCGTGTACTCAGACCTCACATGGGTCACTACTCCATGTGAAATCACGATGTAACGTCAGTTTGCCTCCATTATCATCTCTCAATCCAAGACAAACCAGAAAAGACAAGGACACAATTCCCGAACTACCCCTGGTAACTCGAGGATCAGTGCGAGCAAGAGTTCGCGACGCTCTTCCCGTACCTACCCCTCGAGTTCCAACAGTCCTAATCTCCTTCTACCGGACAACTCAAATAACAAGAACCTCCCTTTGATACCATTTTGTCACGAACCAGCCCGGGTCGACCCTGAACCGGTCACCCGAGCCGGTCCGCGGCAAGTCCCGAGGGGCGTTCCCGATCCCCCCGGGATGGCAACAAGTGCCGGGCATTAAAGTTTGATCATTGGGAACGATTTCAGCCCAAACAAAAGTAAATAGAACAGAACAAATAAACACTAACAGCGAAAAAGAAGTAAAAGCCACACGACCACGTACCTCCATGTGACCTCTCAGGTCACAACCCAACTAGAGAGCAACCTCGCTCCAACACTGAGCGACTCAAAACAGAAGACCTGAGCAAGGGAAGACCTGCAACTGAAATGATAATATAGGCGTGAGCATTAAAAACGCCCAGTAGGTAAGCCAAAGTAAACCACTAAATCCAAAAGTTCCTTTCCCAAGCAATCCGTTGACACAGGTTTAAAAATACAATTATAAAAACAGATTTTTTTTACATTTTTAAAATAAATAACACGTTTTCCCCCATTTGAAAACCCAACGCACACTATAAATCACTTTCAAAACCATTTCCTGTTTTTATAAACAAAACCAAATACAGATAATACTACGACTGTGCTAAAAAGGAACAGGTAAACAGTACAGGCTGAAAACAAACCAGTGAAACAGGAAGTAAACAAGCAATGCATGATGCAAGTAGTGAAAAAGGACAAAAGTAACAATATGAGCTGTAAAGAATAACTGTAAGTAAACAATCAAGGAGAACAAGTAACCATGGGTGATCCTAAACATCCCTAGAAAACCCCTGGACGTACTCGGGTTCAGACTACCTGCCGGCGTGGTACTCCATAGTCAATAACCAACTGGCCGCCCTAATAGCCAACCAGTGGCACATACCTCCTGGCCTGTCCACAACTCCAGGGGGTACTAACCCGTCTAATCAGGGTTAGCAAGCAACCGTCACTCGATAATCTACAAGACGCCCAGGAACCCATGGTGGTTTTTGTAACACTGTGTAAGTGGGAGACCCTCGCACGCGTGACTCATCTCACCGCACTTGCCAACCCCTTACACGGACATCGCTACACGACAACCCTCGAAGGGAAGTCCCCCTGTAGAGATGCCCTCACAAGTACGTATATATATATAGATATATATATATGTATAATCACTTCACATTTAATAAAGTTCCAATCGGGCCTTCACGTCATTTAATTATCAAAACCACTTTATAAAAATACCTGAAGTCGCCAAGCGAGCACTCAGTTTTTTTACAAAATCAAATGACTTTACACGAACATTTCACAATATCTTTTTCAAAAACTCAAGCGCTGCTTTTGTATTAAATAAAAGGCCAAACGAGCATATTTTCGTAGATTTCTTTTTAAACCAGTTCAATGTGTCTCATGAAGAGGCGAAAACATTTTGAAACCAAGAACCATTTAGAAAAGTCGAGATTTCGAGAAAATAAAAATAAATAAAAATAAAAATAAATGGTAACAATTTCAAACACCATCTTCATTTGAGGGCACATCCATGTGTGCACCTGGTGCACCCATGGATGTGTCAACATCCAATGGTGTGTCAAACCTGCAAAGGGGCACGACAACATTTCCAAATAATACTAAATTTCATAAAACTAACCAGCACAGGATAATAAGATCCAAGAATGATTCTTTCTTTACAAAAAGAAAACACCGCTCAAGACAACCAATGATAACATAAGAGAACATAGGCATTTAGTTCCACCTTAGCTGGCAATGCCTAAACAGGTGCACTATATAAACAATAAAAAGTGCAGGACAACATCTAGTGCACAACTACCTTGGCATGAATTATAATTTCTTCAAACTTAACTTTCGAACAAAAACTATAGATTTTAAAACACCAAAATATGCCGCGCAAGGATATCATAAACACACGAATCATGGAATAAAATTTATTTAAAACAATTCAAGCATCAGCAGAGTACCTCAGAAAGGAAACCGTTGAATTCGCCTACATCAAACACGGAGCGGACGTGACGGAATCCCAACGGAAAGTAGAACAATCCCCTGCAGACTAACTGCGTATGCTGAACAGCGGAAAAAGTACACGTCACCCAACCCGCGACAGAAAAAGGATTAATATGAATTAAATAAAAACACCAAGATGGAATAAAGGGAAATAAATAAATAAATGAATAAATAAATAAATTAATTAATAAACAAATAAGCAAATAAATAAATATATAGATAAATAATAAATACAAGAATAAATAAATAATCAAGAGAATAAATAGATAACCAAATGAATAAGCAGATAGACAAATAAGTAAATAAAAAAAACAAAATAAATAAATAAATAAATAATTAATTAATTAACAAATAATTAAATAAATAAATAAATAACTAGTTAACAAAATAAATAAATTAAATGAATAAATAAACAAGGAACAAAATAAATAAATAAATAAATGGAATAATTGAATAACATAATACTTACATAAATAAATAAATAAACGACTAATTAACAAATACTTAAATGAACAAATAAATGAATGATTAAATGAATAAATAAAATAATTAATTAATAAACAAATACTTAAAAGAATAGAATAAATAAAAGGGATAAAATAATAAAACAATACTTAAATCAATAAATAAATAAAATAAAATAAAAACATACCGGAGGGAGGTGTTAGGCCGCTGGTCGGAGGAGGGGTCGCTGGAGAAGGGGGGGTGCGGGTCGCGTGGGGGAGCCGACGGTGGTCGGCTAGTGCGGCGAAGCCGAGGAGGCCGGAGGCCGGTGCAGGGGAGTCGGAGGCAACGGGGCTGGCCGGGCGCGGCGCGCGGGACGGGGAGAGGCGGAGACGGCCGCTGGGTGCGGTGGGGTCGCGTGAGGGAGCGCCGGACGCGCGGTGAAGGCGGGGCCGGGGTCGGGGCTTGTGAAGGGGAGGGCCAACGACGGGAAGAGGCGGAGGGAGGCGAGGGCGAACGGAGCACCGGCGGGCGCTGGCGCGACGAAGGAGAGGCGGAGCCCGGGAGGGTCGGTGGGCGCAGGAGGAGAGGGACAGTGCGGGGGAGCGCCGAACGAGGGCGAGGGCGTCGCCGGGGCGCACGGAGGAGGCCAGGACAGGGAGGGCCGGACGACGGCGAGGGCGACGCCGGGGCGCGCGGAGGAGGCCGAGACAGGGAGGGCGCGGTAGGCCGCACCAGGAGGGGGGAAAGAAAAACGGGGGAGAAGGAGAGGGAGAGAGAGAGAGGTGAGGCGGCTACGGGAGGGGGGTAGGATTAGGGTTAGGCTGTAAAAAAAAACTATATATATATATATATACACATAAACAACAACAACAACAATAATAATAATAATAATAATAATAACAATAACAATAATACAACAAAAATATAAATAATAATATGATAATAATATTAATAATAATATGTAATGATAATAATAAAATACTATAATCATAATAATATACTAATAGTAATATTGAACATAAGTAAGTAAATAAAAAAATCCTAAAAATAACAACGCTTTATAGAAATAATAAAACTTTATAATAATAATAAAACCTTATAATAATAATAATATTAATAATTAGATAATTCATAATAATAATTATCTTTAATCAAAAATTTAAAATATTAAAACCATTTAAAATAAATGGGCGCGCGTGCGCGCGCGCGCGCACACCCGCATATATAGATATAGACATATACACATATATTTAAACATTTACAAACATATATATATATCTATACACATATAAACATGAACGCTTCCTTACAAACGCATATAAACATATATATATATATATACATATATATACACACATACATATATACACATATATATATGCATATATATATATACATGTATGTAGACATATATACAATAAACAAAATTAACATAAAAAATAACAACAACAATTTAAAAGGTAATAATAATAATATATCTATATAAAAGTTTAATATTTAAAAACGCCGGACCGAACGCACGGTCACCGCATCGATGCGGTAACCGCGCACCGATGCGAAACCGCCAACACAACTAACCCTAAAAAAAAAGAATTTAAATCGGGACCAAGAAAGAAGTAAAATAAAGATATCTGCGGTCAGTGTGTGATAAGACTAGTTCGAGTGTCCAACACACATAGAATAATATACCCAATGCATGCAAATTTATAATTTGCATGCAAGCCGTTATACTTGTTAAATATAAATCACACTGATATATATATAGCTTTAGGGCATATTTCCATCAATCTCCCACTTATATTAAAGTCTAAAAGACTTTGTGTCATTTCTACTTATATTGTATCATGTCACGAACCAACCCGGGTCGACCTTGAACCGGTCACCTGAGTCGGTCCGCAGCATGGCCCGAAGGGCGTTCCTGATCCCCACGGGCTGAAAACTAGTGTCGAGCATTAAGACAAACAGTTGAGAACGATTTAGCCCAAAAAATAAAAAAAAGATAAACAGAAATAAACCGAACAAATAGGTAAACACTAACAGTGGAAAAGAAAATAAAGGTAACCAGCTAGACATGCCTCTAAGTGACCCCATGGGTCACCACCAAACATAAAACCAAGCTCGGGCGATCCAAAACTAAAACCTGAAACTGAAAAGTAAAGTAGGTGTGAGCACCGAGATGCTCAGTAGGAATGCGAAGAATAAACAACACCATATTCCCTTGTCTTTAAAAAGAAATCCAATCATGCTAGTTTGAAAATAAGACCTATTAAAATAATGCTCTCCGTTCTATTAAAATTCAAGTAACAAGTTTCACTTTTAAGGAAAAACATTTCACTTCCAATATATTTTCAAAGTGGATTCAAAGCCTGCATTAACGTTCAAAATGAACGGAAAAAAATTTAAATTCAAGTGTAGTTTTCACAAAAGTGGGAGACATGCATGAAACAACTGTAATAAAAATCTCTCCACAAGCACCAATTTTATTAAAAACCCGTTTATATTTTTGTAAATAACATTTATTTCCTTTTATTAGGATTATAAAACAAATAAACTACTGTTTCCGTATCATATATGGTATTTACGTGTTAAGATCCTTTCCTTTTTTGAAAAAAAATACTTTATTAAAATATACCACGAATGGATGGTGGGAACACATTCCCTATCATTTTAATAAACATCTAGATAAACTCTTTATCTTGGTTAAACAATTTTATCTAAATCTTCTTCTCAAAACATGTTATAGAAATTGATGAATCATAAACCATGTGTATACATTTAATCCTAACAAATATTTTTTATCAACCATCTTTTCTTACCACATAAGTGAAATGAGATGAAGATACAAATATTTTACTTAGATTAATTTGAGATTGATGAAATCCTTTATATTCAAATCCTTGATGTGGTAACTATTTACTTTATATCATGAATATAAACTGTAATATCAATCAATTATTCTTTTGATTTTGAACTCTTGTATATTTATAGTACTTTGTAAAATATAAATTATGTACACATACCCTTAAAAACTAAATAAACAATTTCTATAACATCCATACATGTAATAGACATTTCATGGAGTTTCAAAAACTCCTTCTGGTATATCATGTATACTATAATCACATTGAATTATTACTCCTTCTCGACAAACCTAGGTTTCAATGACCTTGATTGGTTTCTTGAAGTTTTTTTGAACTTTTAAACCAACTTTTATTCTTATGGTTTGAACATTTACCTAATTTTATTATCTATACATTACTTTAGAACCTAGGAATCCTATGCCTAGTTCATATATATTTCCAACTATTTGAGAATATTGGGTAAATGTTCTTTGAATTAAATCATATTTTCAGAACATTTCCATAGATGAAAATAGGATAAATTCCATAACCAGAACAATCCATTTAAAATATCTTTAAATTATGTTAAAGAATCATAACCATTTGTATTAAAATACATCTTATTAAAACAACCATTATCTACAAGCTCTTCTCAAAATAAAAATGAGAAAATACACATCTTATAAAGTATTCGTCTGAGCCTGAATTATCCAAGTCTCCAATATAGAAACACCTTTACTCTTTCACTTGGATATCAAATTCAAGCTTGATAATTAATTTATTTAATTTTCTTCTTATTATTTTTTCCTGTATATTTAAAACACTTCTAAAATATAAAATTGAATACAATTCTGACACAAGAAATGAATTCTTTAACATTCAAACCTGAAGTGGACACTCCATGTGGCTTCCTATGGCCCTTCAGGTAATTCAGACAGTTTCTTCTCCAATGACCTATAGATAAGTGCATTTCATGCATACATTTTATAATGTTTTAATGTATTTATTTTTTGATTTAAATGAATAATATTTCTAATTTTTTAATGAATTGATTTTTATATTTTATGGCAGGAAACGATGAATTTTTGGAGAAGGAATGAAAATGGGTGAAAATATGAGCCAAAATACCCTTCGTTCCGCGAGCAAAGAGAAGTGGCGTGACACCATATTTCTGAGGAAAAGAAAAGCTGGAAATTCTAGAAAAACACTATTACATGTCGTGTACCACAATTACACACCGTGACTTCATTAGAGAAGCAGGTCGCTGCTAGAACAAGCTGTGACGAGTGAACACGTTGTGAATTACCAACACACGTCGTGTACCACAAGTACAAATTGTGATGAGAATCAAAATTCAAAATTAATGTACGTGATACGCGAAAGACTCACATGGATGTGGATGTGATACAGACAAGGTATACACGACGTGTAGTCCAAATACACATCATGTAGGTGGTCAAATTTCCAAAATCGCAGCTGAGATCTATGCATGAATCATGCAGATTCACAAAAAGAGGATCAACATTACACACCATGTACCTTTAATACATGTTGTGACTAGCAACGTGTATACCCCATTCAACGCCTATAAATAGAGCCCATGGATGCACTTTTGGAGTAATTCAGGATTCAGTTGGAGACACAAGCTTGGAGCGAAGCTGTTGCATCATATCCTAGTTATTTCCTTTATTTATGTTTTATCTTCTCCCTCCTATGTATTCTATCACCACTAGGATGAGGGGGTAAACCACCAGTGCTAGGGTGATTTAACCAAAGGGGGAAAGTGGATTTAATTCTATTTATTATTCATGCAGTCAGTTTGAGTAATTTCGTTATTTAACTTCCAATCCCTTTCTTTTCCATTTATCGTGCCCATCGATATTCGAATCTAAAAGGGACATTTAAATTGCGCAATTGAATACCCTAAATATGTCATGACCATTATCAACTTTAGGGGAAATAAGTTTTAAAATTAGTATTGGGACAAACTTGATTTGACAACACCCTTAATTACCAGACCAAGGGAAATAGGGGATTGCCGCATTGAGGAGGGGATACCATGACCATTGGATCTACCTCTTCTCAACTCCGACACTAATCATGTTTCAATAAATTTACTTTCTAAAATCCAATTTCACCTGAACCAGAAAATTACATTACCCTAGCACGCTTCTTAAAATCTATTTTCAAACCAATCAATCAATCCGCTTTGCATTCATCATTTCTTTTCTCAAAATCAATCAAACTAATCTTTTCTTACCACCTTCTCCAAATTAATTAATCTTTTGAAGTCCCAATCAAACTAAAATCACTGTATTTGTGGGTTCGACCCCAAAATTCCCTTTACTATATTTTAATTAATTGAGTAGTATAGTTTGGTATTTATAAGTTTGTTTTTGCATAGTAACATAGGGAACTAATGACTCCCTGCAGAGCTATCACCTACTTTACTATAATAAAAAAATTGTACATCCATTTTTATTACCAGTTTGATAGGTGGTGTTGAATTTCCATGATCTCTTTTCCTCCCTTTTTGGATAGAACCATTACCCATCTCCTTTTATACCATCAACATAGTACTGAAGCCTAGATCGTCCATGTATTGTTAAGAAATCCTCAACATATTGGGGATATTAGGTAAATTTTTGCAGAGTTCATTCATATTATAATTAAAAACAAAATGTTTAAACCTTTCCGGCAGTGACTATAAAATGAAATCTATTGGTAACTTAAGTTTTATAGGTAAACCCAGCCTCTTTAATTCATTGAAGAATCCAATAATATTGAGTACATTAGTGGATAAAGAGGTTCCTTATATTTTCTTACAATAAAAAATATATTTAGACACTTCATATTGTTCATGCCTTGCTTTCTCTTAATAGAGCATTTTCATGTTATCTATCATTTGAAAGGTATTAAGGGCCTCTTGTTGTTTTTTTTCAATTTTGACTCCATAGTAACCAAAATGAGTATAGAGACTTCTCGAGTATCCTTTTTTATGTTTATCAAAGTTATCTAAATCCTTTTGCTGAACAACTTCACTAGATAGTTTCTTAGGAAGAGGATGTTCCGACACATATAACTTTCTTTATTATTTTAGAACTATTATTAATTTCCTATACCAATTGAGAAAGTTTCTACCATTATTTTTTTTATTTTTGAAGGATTAATCTTAAGGTCAATATTGTCGATGATGCCATTTATCTACAACATAAGATTTTATTAGATGAGTATCATGTATCATTATCCGTTTAATAAGGTCTTTTATTAAATGGGATCCCACTAAAATGATGAACCTTTAAAAAAAACATATCATATCCATTAGTAGGAAAAGATCTATATTTTATCATGACTTACATTGATTATCATGTTAATAATACATGACTATATCTGGTTGACAAAAATTTTCAATCATATCATATATGAATATTCTATAGTTAAGAAAATAACTCTTTATCCAATCCATCATATTGATATACTCAACTATATTCCTACGACATCCTAACTGTTCAAGTTTTCGAGCTAAGTATAACCCAAAGAAAGCACCAAGAATAATATGACAAATAAAAATCAAGGGGTACTTAGATGGGATTGAAAATACTTTCAAGATAATCCAAAGTCACTTATAGCTTTCTTGCCTTACTCATGATGATATAGAGGTACTCATGTTGAGCTTGATAATACCCGGTTGAATGATCGAGGTCTTTAAAAGTGATTCTTTGAAAGGAACATCACACTTAGTATTTGAAGTGGATTTTGATCTCACTATCTTATCTCATGTTATTACTTTTTTTTTTCTATGCATTCTTATAATGATTTAGTTTGTAATCCTATTCCCTTTAGAAAATCAATATGTTTAAACTATATTGACGCGTTACTCTTTACACAACCCACAAGTTTGTGTTACTTACCCAAAAATAGAATTAAAAAATATTCATACATATACAAATGAATCATATGAATAAGGTATATGAACTCTTTATGTAAATATTTAAAATTATATGATATTGAAAACATATAGATGAGTAATCCTAGAGTGATAGATATCCAACCCCATTCACTTTCCTAAACAAGGCACAAGCCTCCAGGTAAGTTGGTAGTCCGACCCCAAGTCCCTTTACCTGAAGAAACTTTACTCAAGAGAGAATCTAATTCATCATAACTCCAAAACTTAATAAGAAAAAACTATATTCAAAAACTAAATTTTAGAAAATAACTTAAATTAAAAACTGAGGTCAAGGTAAAAGAAAAACTAAATTCATTATAATACCTAGTATGTAATAAAATGATTTATTCTATAAGCAATTTAAAATTTTAAACTAAAGAATACACAACATTAAAATTTCATAAATAATTTACTAAACATGAATATAGAAGGGAATAAACCTTAAATAAATGAACAATTCAAATATTTAAACACGATATAAACATTTATAAAAAATTCAAAAATAAAAGATGACTATAAAACCTTTTATAATTTCACATATAATATTATGGGCATCCCATAATTTTGAATATAAACTATTTATATTTATTTCAAAATTTTGAACATAAAAACTTCATATTTATGAAAATATTAACTCTTTCATATTTATCATTATATGAAATTTTTATTTTAAATATATGATATTTTTTGAATCATAAGAAATTTTATGATCTAATTTTCTATTATGTAATTTTTTTACATAATCTAAATATCACATATTTTACCATCCTTTAAACTAGGATCAAACAATTCATTAAAACCATTTTGATGTGGTTTAAATAAGGTCCAAATAAGGCCACTTTAATTTGAACAATTCAAATTAATTAATCATGAAAAAAATCATAATTTAAATATTTTAGTGTTATTTCATAATTTATAACCCTTTATAAATCATAACTTATGATTTCTAAATAATTTTTTTAATTTATAGATCATTAGTCATGTCATATAATTTTTTTAAAAGGTATTTCAAAAATTAACATTTAATACTTGGGAAAAAAAATAAAAGTTTAATAAACATTTAATTAATTATTTATAAACCATTTTAATTAATTAATTAATTTATAAATTTAATATTATAAAAAATACCTTTCATAAAGATTATAATTTTTTTATAAACCATTAATATCCTTTATTATTTTTTAAAAGATTTACTATTTACCCTCACACAGAACACCCATTCTACGTATGAGTAAACTCGCTTTACCCTTATGAATATGTTCTATGTAAGGGTAGATATCCAAAACCCATATGTAGAATATGCTGTGTAAGGGCACATAAGAGTTTACCTTTACGTGAAATCTTCACATAAAGGTAAGTAATAGTCTACCTTTATGCGACTTTGAGAAAATCTTGGATACCTATACACAAAGACCAGTTACCTTTATGAAAGCTTTTGGATATCATAATTACCCTTACATAACTAATTTAAAATTAAAACTACCTTTATGAAGCCCTTACATCACATAAGGGTAAGTTGTGATGAACCTAATACAGACCAATCTATTTAAGGGTAAGGAGAGATCACCCTTACACAGACCACTTTGCATATGGGTAATGGCATGGTTACCCTTACACATCTTAGCAATAAAAGGGTAAGGGCTTGGTTACCTTTACGCAACCCAACTATGTAAAGGTAAACCATTTATGAAACCGATTTCCTAGAAGTTTGAAATGGCGATTTATTTTTATTTTCTTCGTTATTTCAATGCAGGATCTCATAAAAATTTAGCATGAACTCCCTTTGATACCACTGAAGGGTTTTGTTAGAGTCTAATAATAAATATTAGAAGCTGTGGAAGCAATTAAAACCCTTATGAAAGGATCTTCCATGTAAGAAATATGAAACTATATATAAATCTAGAAATAAAGAACACTGTAAAAAATACCATTCACCAAAGATCTTTTCATTTGATATTTTTTATGTAGATCACCAAAGTTGAAAACAAAAGCTTCCCACCTTTGGAGTGTATCCATAGGCTGACCTGAATCACTTGACTTTCAATAAGCATACAATCTTACTCTATAACCTTATGGATCCTCTAGTGAAAAGGAATAAGTTGAAAATAGCTTTTGGGTCTTTAGTAGTTTTATCAAAGCATGAATAAATCACACACCACACAACCATCGTATGACTATATAATTTATAATCCTCAAGTATGCTCTTTAGGATGTTTCGTTTATTCATGCATTAAAATGCATGAATAAATTCACCAACCATTATATATACATTAATTATATGAATTTTTCACCTCCCATATATATTTAATCTCATGAAATGGTATAATAAATGATAACAGAGGTGTAAGGCAAGTCTTGGTGTCTAACACACATAGAATAATATACCTAATGCATTCAAATTCATAATTTCCATGCAAGACAATATAAAATTTATATATACATATATATCATATATGTAGAGACCCAAAGCTTGAAGTACATGGACATTACATTACTTTTTTAGAATACTTAATACATAACAAAAACAGACACCAAAGGACTGTAATAGTTTAGTGTCTTTGGAAACTCAGAAAAATAATCTTCTAATCTTGGTGAAAGATCTTCAACATCTCCCATAAAGATCTTCCCCTTTTTTTCTTACCTAAAACCTTTCTTTATATCCGGGGGAAAAGAAAACATATAAAGGGTGAGCTCAAATGCTCAGTAAGGGTAAACATGGAGAAAATAAAACAAACCATATACATTTGAACTTAAAAACTTGAACATAATATTTAAATATCAAAATCTTGAGCAATGACATAAAACATGACAGTACGCAAGACATAGATCATAATGGATCATAAATCATGATAAAATATCATGGTAATAAAGCATGTAATTGTGGAAATCCATTAAGCATATGATATGATTTCCATAGTAGCCAAGGCATTGCTGCCAAGACCATCTTAGTGGACAAAGTCCCTTTCTGAATCGAGTTCACTCCTCGTTCCAGTCTTGTATCACTGAACCAGATTAACTTACCATTCCAGCCATGTCTATCTCATGAGATATAAATCTTTACCCAATGCATTGGATGGAGATATAGGTCCCACCCATCTCATAATGAAATCATTCTTACTTGTGCCACAACATGAACATAAATCATTCACCATTACCCAAAGTATAAAATGAGTTTCATAAACATCATCCCATCATAACATAATCCATACAAAAAAATGGATATCATTTCATCATAAGAAAAATGAAACCATGTAAATCATAGAGACATTATACTTGAAACATACACATATGAAATAATTCCATCTTATATGGAAAATGGTTTTGATAAAACACTTGAAATGAATTCTTGAGGAAAATATCATTTCTTCTTCAAAATCATTTTCTTTTCACAAAATGCCATGAAATTTTAAAATAAAAGGGTTTTGTTGAAAATAATCATGCAATATTGTAGAGGAAGATTCATGAAAATGAGGCGTTATGAAACCGTAAAAATCCATTCATGCCGTATAAGTTAAAAATAACATTCTCCTCGTACTTTTGTCGGAAAAGTCAAAAAGTTCCTCGTGTGGTAAACAAAAGTAAGATTCCTTTAATAACATGTGGTAAAATTAAAAAATGTGTAAAAGGCCATTAAACATACATGAATTTTTTTTAGAAAACAGGGACATGGATGATAACAAAAACCCCAGTAAATACTTATGAATAAATAATCTCGGATAAGAGCGAGATTGGAATAATTATCCCTTACCTTATGTCCGATATGATTCGTATGTATCCGAACCTCCTGTATAATGATTTAAATAATGTCACTGACTTATTAAAGAATCATATTAATTGTTATGATATCATATATGGTTTACTTATGACTTTATATTACCCATTCTTTTGTAAATTTGATGTAAAAGCAGCGATTTGAGTAAAATCGTTTCATTTATTGTACGTGTTTCGACTTGTTGTTCTTGATATTATTACTTATATCCTGATTTAATTAATTCCAGAATTTAAAACATGATTTATATATAATATATATTCATCATATAATATATATATGATAGATCGATAAATGGAATGAAATACACCGTTCATGGAGACGGTAGGTCGTACGTACGCATGAATGCTGTTTTCGTTTCCTTATTGAATTGAATGGAATTAAGTAGATGACATACATATATATATACATAAATCCAGTATCATTATTATGTCATATATTTCATTATTATTCATTATATATACTTTATAATCATTCATGAATGGTTAACATGGAGAATGAATCTAATCACATCGTGGAGACGGTAGTCCGTACGTACGCACGAGCGATGATATCATTCCCATGATCGTGGAATTGTATTGAAGTGTATGTATAATATTTCAGAATCAATATCACTTTAAAATAATCATATATAGTTATTTATTTACACCATTATACCCATCCAAGTAAGGTGGTGGTCTAAAACAGATTACACCACGACGTGGAGACGGTATTCCATATGTACGCACGCACGGTGATTTCGTTTTCCGTAGGATGGATAGAAGGTGAAATATGGTTGTTTAAAATTTATAATAACATATTAGTATATAAGTAATAATGATGTTATTACTTTATAATGAGACAACTAAAGAAGAAGAAGTATAAGAAGAAAGAAACTTGAGAGAATCGGAAGAAGAGATTACCTCTTCTTCAACGCACCTCCTTTAAGCTTCCTCTTAAGGAAGTAGAGTTGGTCTTTTGAGAAGACAAGAACCTCCATAATGTTCCTAGGGAAGTGTAGAAGAGAAATGGGTAGGGTTTGGCCGAGATTCAAGGCTCAAAAGGGTGTTAAGAGAAGAGGGAAGGGGTGCCCTTTTTATAAGGGAGGAGAGGTGCACCTTTGAAAAAACTTAAAATATTATTTTATAATAAAGTCATATTCGGTTTATAATAGCTACAACTTGATTTATTTCGAAGCTAAAGTGGGGATGGGTCTAAAGCCTCTCAACCAATAGGTTTTAGACAAGTTTATGTTACTATTTTAACCTTATCATTTAGATTTAACTCTAAGTTAAATAATTTAACTTTTACCGTGTCTTCTTGTTTTCTTACACTATATGGTTAATAAAATTACTATAACAAGCCAAAAAAACCCAAGTGGTTCATTATTAATATATATAACCTTACCTAAGTCATTTGGATGAACCTTATATTTTTAGGAATATAATAAAAATTAATAATATAATATTTGTTTTAAAAACTATTTTATGTCAATTTTGACACTATTTGGTAATTAATTTTTGTGAAAATTATAACATCATGATTAGTTCGAAAAAAGTCAATTAAATAAATACTAGCATGTCATATTAACCTAGAAAATTATTGGAATTCATAAAAAGTCTCAAATTACAATAACTTAAATTATTTAATGTATAAAAATTATAAATAAAATACCATTAGGTATTAAATCTTTTTATCTTTATAATGAATATTTATAGTATAATTTATCTTATGTATAACCCTATATTAAAAATGTTTTAGTTATTAAACTTTGATTTTAACTATTTTTTAAATAAAATAATAATAAATGTCCTAATCTATTCTAAGTAGACCTAAATGATAATATTATATTTATAAGGTTGTTTTTTGTCAAATTATACTTATCCAATATAATTAAAACATGTGTTAGGGTAATAATAATATCATTTTTTACCCTTAATTACCCTATTTACTTTTAACCGTGGTAAATAAAAGTAAAAAGTTACTATTCACCAAAAATTATTTTTATCTTATTGAACCAAATTTTAATCCTTGATATTAACCGTGTCTCTCGGATTTTTGAAATTCCACTCACAGAAGTGGTAAAATTAAGTTTTATGTAAATTTTCAAATTCTCCTAGGAGGTGGGTAAAAGACGGTGAAAAGTTTAATAAAATTTTTATATATCTAAAATTATTATAAAATGACTCCAATGAATTACATTGAACTTATATAGGTATTATGTATCAATTTTTTACCTAAAATAAATTTAAATAAAATAAATAATTATTTAAATAAAAAGTCGGTTTTTAAATAGTAACCTAGTGTTTTCACTATTCATAAAAAATTGAAAGTTTTCAGAAAAATACAAAAAATTCACCTTAGGCTAATTTCGATATTCCAAATCCAAAAATGAAGTCCATTTTGAAAGTTAAAATTTATAAAATTTCAAAAAGTGGATATTACTATTCATAACGGCTAGTTCATAATAATATTATAATAATATCTCGTTTAGTGAACTTGGTATTGCGTACTACACACGCTATCGAAGAAGATCGCAATTGGGTGTAATGTAAGCCAAGTTAGGGTTGCGTGTAGTGAAAGACTCCTTTGTTGTTGCGTATAACAGAATCCAACCATATTTCATTTGTACATTGAATATATATATATATACACTCAATGTTGCATAGAATAACTACTATCAAACGAACTTGAAATTGTGTGTAACATGAGCCAAGAATAGTGTTGCGTATACTGCAAGCTAATCTTGGTGTATCGTACAACACAAGACATCAATGAAATTAAGAGAATATTTTTCACAAAAATCTCAGGGTGTAACATTCTACCCCCTTAAAATGAATTTCGCCCTCGAAATTCGTCGGGGTTATAAATGGTTTACTACTTGAAAGTTTCTTTAATAGAAACCCACATCGTAAAAAGGAATACCAAAAATTAACTTTAAAAACTAAATTATGAAACATAACGGTTACCCAAATTAACTAATCACTGGGTTTCCACATAGGAGAACATAGGTGAAAATATGGATATAGAAGAGAAATCTAACCATAAACTTCTGATAAAGAGTGGTAGAGGAAATAGCTATGAAAAAGCCAACAATCAAAAAACTATAAATTTGTGATGATCTAAGGTTTCATCCGATTCATTGGATTTAAGGGCACTATGACAACTTTTTTGGTTTTCAAGATCATTTCCCTAAAGTTGAAGAATTTGAATTAGAAGAAATACTTACTTTATTTCGGTATAATCTCACCATTGTTTATGCCTTAAAAAATTTCCACTTCATCTCTTAAAGAAATGAATTTGAATTTGTCTTCCGTGAAGTGTTAGCAGATCATGCGATAGAATGATAGGTCATTCCATCTATCTCAAACATAAGGTTAGAAAAAGTTATATATATAAGTCCATCTATGGTGAGATTAATATTATATGGTTAAAAAAATGGACTTATACTTCATCTATCATACCGCTTAATATAATAAAACTAGTTTCTACTAACCAGGGACTTCCTGTAGGCTAGTGGTAGGTGATAAAGGCCTGTCGCACTTCAGTTGTGGGTTCGATTCCCACATCCTTGTCCGACGCGACAGGTTGTCACCCGTTCTGCAGGTTGTCCTTTTTCTAAAAATATACTATAATAACATTTCAGAAATAAAAAGTTATATCCTTAACCAATACTATATGATGTCAATTCCAACCATTAGGATTATTGAAAATACTTCTGTCCGATTACTATAAATTTCATCTACTGAGCATGTGAATTCCTTCATTTGTCCCCCACATATCGTAAGATATATCTTGTTGGTCACATTCCAAACATGTGAACACGTTAATCATGTATTCTCTTGAAACATAAACTACCATAGAACCTTAGTGAAAACATGAATTCTGTCAAAAGTTACCTCTTTTTACATACCAAAATCCCAAAATTTCTATATACTCAAACCATGATATAACTTTGTCCTTATACCAGTCATGAACTCATTTAATTTTTTCTTTATCCCTTCATTATGCGCATATCATCTTCTTTCCAAAAATATTTCAGTCACTTTTCATGGTTACCGGTACCATATAATTATTGAAAACCAATACATAGATATTCCAAAATTCAACGATACTATAAATGAGATTCCATGATACTATTTTAAAATCCCATTACATAAACACTTAATCATTACACAACATCATTGTCATACTCAACATCACAAATAGTGATCGCATGTGACTTCCCTTTATCCTTTTCCTTAAGAGGTTTCTCACGTTGATCATCATTAACCCTTGGATTAGGGCATTGATTAGCATAATTCCCCATTTCCTTGCACTTGAAGCATTGAAGTGTTGGTGGAGCGTTATCTGTAGTCTTTTCTCTATTCATATCATTAGAAACCTTTTTCCCATTACTTCGACACTCAGCTGTTTGATGACCTTCTTTTCCACACTTGAAACATTTTCTAGTACCTTTTAGACAATCTCCACCGTGCTTCTTTCCACAATTTGAGCATAAAGAAACATTCACCTTCTTTTCACCATTGTTCTGAGGTTTTTCCTTGAACTCCATCTTTCGTTTCTTGTCAAAACCATGAGATGGATATGTTACACCAACTTCTAGTTCTACCTTGATAGCACAACACACAATTTATTCATAGCTACTAAAGTCTCTTATAGCTAATGCCCTTCGAAGACTTGGTTTTAAGCCACTGAATAATCGATCAACTTTAATTTCAGGTTGGATGATAAAGCCAGATTCATACCTTGCAAGTCTTGTAAAATTCTCTTCGTATATACCAATAGATTAATCATCCTTATGCTTAAGCTCAAGGAACTCATTTTCTATATTTTTTCGAAGAATACGAGGGAAGTATTTATTGAAAAACAAGTTCTTGAACTCGTCCCATTCCATAGATTCAATTTCATCTTATGGCCTTGTATTATTAATTAGAGTCCACCACTGGTATGCTTCACCTTCTAAATGGTAAGCAGCTAAAATGAATTTTTCATGTTCTAAACAGTGAAGTATGGAAAATATCTTTTCAATGGTACTGATCCATTGTTCAGCAACAAGTGGATCGGAAGACCCATTGAAAGACGGTGGACGTTGCCTCATGAAGGACTCAATAGAATATTGTTCCCTTCTTTGATCATTTGGAAATCCAGAATGATTAATAGCTTGTGTAAGTATAGCAATAAGATTTTGCACTCCATCTCCCATCAGAATTGGATGATCGGGAGGAAAATCATTGCATTGTCCATTACATCGATCAACACGGTTCCTTCAGGTTCTGACCATCGTCTAAAACCCAAAAAGAACAGTGTAAGAGGAAAAAATCATCCTAGGAAAACAACATAATAAAGGGGGAGTACCTTAAATATCTAACATCTTAGGTTTAATTCTAATATCATTACCATAATTCTAGGACTATAAACTATACTTATACTTAACCTTAGGGACATCCCTAGACATACCTTAGAAATATCTCTAGGAATCTCACTAAAGTTTTCGCATCCTAGTTTCCAAAGGTTAACTAAACCTTTACTCTGATACCAACTATAGAGACCTAAAGCTTGAAATACATGGAAATTACATTACTTTTTAAGAATACTTAATACATAACAAAAACAGACACCAAAGTACTGTAATAATTTAGTGTCTTTGGAAACTCAGAAAAATAATCTTCTAATCTTGGTGAAAGATCTTCAACATCTCCTATAAAGATCTTCCCCTTTTTTTTCTTACCTAAAACCTTTATTTATATCCCGGGGAAAAGAAAACATATAAAGGGTGAGATCAAATGCTCAGTAAGGGTAAGCATGGAGAAAATAAAACAAACCATATACATTTGAACTTCAAAACATGAACACAATATTTAAACATCAAAATCTTGAGCAATGACATAAAACATGACAGTACGTAAGGCATAGATCATAATGGATCATCAATAATAATAAAATAGTATGGTAATAAAGCATGTAATTGTGGTAAACCATTAAGAATATGATATGATTTCCATAGTATCCAAGGAATTGTTGCCAAGACCATCTTAGTGGACAAAGTCTCTTTCTGAATCGAGTTCACTCCTCATTCCAGTCTTGTATCACTGAACCAGATTAACTTACCATTCCAACCATGTCTATCTCATGAGATATAAATCTTTACCCAATTCATTGGAGGGAGATATAGGTCCCACCCATCTCATAATGAAATCATTCTTACTTGTGCCACAACATGAACATAAATCATTCATCATTACCCAAAGTATAAAATGAGTTTCATAAACATCATCCCATCATAACATAATCCATAAAAAATGGATATCATTTCATCATAAGAAAAGTGAAACCATGTAAATCATAGATAAATTATACTTGAAACATACACATATGAAATAATTCCATCTTATATGGAAAATGGTTTTGATAAAACACTGGAAATGAATTCTTGAGGAAAATATCCTTTCTTCTTCAAAATCATTTTATTTTCACAAAATGCCATGAAAATTTAAAAGAAAAGAGTTTTGTTGAAAATAATCATGCAATATTGTAGATTAATCTTTATTAAAATGGGGCATTATGAAACCGTAAAAATCCGTTCACGCCGTATAAGTTAAAAATAACATTCTCCTTGTACTTTTGTCGGAAAAGTCAAAAAGTTCCTCGTGTGGTAAACAAAAGTAAGATTCCTTTCATAACATGTGGTAAAATTTAAAAATGGGTAAAAGGCCATTAAAAATACATGAAATTTTTTTTATAAAACAGGGTCATGGATGATAAAAAAACCCCCAGTAAATACTTACGAATAAACAATATCGGATAAGAGTGAGATTGGAATAGTTATCCCTTACCTTATGTCCGATATGCTTCGTATATATCAAAACCTCCTGTATAATGATTTAAATATTGTCAATGACTTATTATAGAATAATATTAATTGTTATGATATCATATATGGTTTACTTATGACTTTATATTACCCGTTCTTTTGTAAATTCGATGTAAAAGCAGCGATTTAGGTAAAATCATTTCATTTATTGTACGTGTTTCGACTTGTTGTTCTTGATATTATTACTTATATCCTGATTTACTTAATTACAGAATGTAAAAAATGATTTATATATAATATATATTCATCATATACATATATATATGATAGATCGATAAATGGAATGAAATACACGTTCATAGAGACGGTAGGCCGTACGTACGCATGAACACTGTTTTGGTTTCCTTATTGAATTGAATGGAATTAAGTAGATAAAATAAATATATATATACATAAATCCAGTATCCTTATTATGTCATATATTTAATTATTATTCATTATATATACTTTATAATCATTCATTAATGGTTAACATGGAGAATGAATCTCATCGCGTCGTGGAGACTGTAGTCCGTACGTACACACGAGCGTTGATATCATTCCCATGATCGTGGAATTGTATTGAAGTGTATGTATAATATTTAAGAATCAATATCACTTTAAAATAATCATATATAGTTATTTATTTACACCATTATACCCATCCAAGTAAGGTGGTGGTTGAAAATAGATTACACCACGGCCTGGAGACGGTAATCCGTACGTACGCACGCGCAGTGATTTCGTTTTCCATAGGATGTATAGAAGGTGAAATAGGGTTGTTTCATATTTATAATAATATATTAGTATATAAGTAATACTTATGTTATTACTTTATAATGATACAACTAAAGAAGAAGAATTAGAATAAGAAAGAAACTTGAGAGAATCGGAAGAAGAGATTACCTCTTCTTCGACGCACCTCCTTTAAGCTTCCTCTTAAGGAAGTAGAGTTGGTCTTTTGAGAAGACCAGAACCTCCATAATTTTTCTAGGGAAGTGGAGAAGAGAAATGGGTAGGGGTTGGCCGATCTTTAAGGCTCAAAAGGGTGTGAAGAGAAGAGTGAAGGGGTGCCCTTTTTATAAGGGAAGAGAGGGGCACCTTTGGAAAAACATAAAATATTATTTTATAATAAAGTAATATTCGGTTTATAATAGCTCCAAATTGATTTATTTCATAGATAAAGTGGAGAAGAGTCGAAATACTCTCAACCAATAGGTTTTAGACAAGTTTAGGTTACTATTTTAACCTTATAATTTAGATTACTATTTTAACCTTATCATTTAGATTTAACTCTAAGTTAAATAATTTAACTTTTACCGTGTCTTCTTGTTTTCTTACACTAAATGGTTAATAAACTTACTATAACAAGAAAAACGAACCCCAAGTGGTTTATTATTAATATATATAACCTTATATAAGTCATTTTTCCAAACTTTAGATTTTTAGGAATATAATAACAATTAATAATATAATATTTTTTTAAAAACTATTTTATGTCAATTTTGACACTATTTGGTAATTGATTTTTGTGAAAATCATAACAGCATGATTATTTCAAAAAAAGTTAATTAAATCAATACTAACATGTCATATTAACCTATAAAATTAGTGGAATTCATAAAAAGTCTCAAATTACATTTATTTGGGTATTTATAATATCAATTATTTTAATATTTCCTTATTTAGGTAATTACTGCATCACCATTGTGTCATAAATAACTTAAATTATTTAATCTCTAAAAATTATAAATAAAATACCATTAGGTAGTAAATCTTTTTTTCTTTCTAATGAATATTTATAGTTGAATTTATCTTATGTATAAACCTATATTAATATTTTTTTAGTTATTAAACTTTGATTTTAACTATTTTAACTCTTTTTTAAATAAAATAATAATAAATGTCCTAATCTATTCCAAGTGGACCTAAATGATAATATTATATTTCTAAGGTTGTTTTTGGTCGAATTATACTTATCCAATAGAATTAGAACATGTGTTAGGGTAATAATTATATCATTTTTTACCCTTAATTACCCTATTTACTTTTAACCGTGGTAAATAAAAGTAAAAAGTTACTATTCACCAAAAATTATTTTTATCTTATTGAACTACATTTTACTCATTGATATTAACCATGTCTCTCGGATTTTCTAAATTCCACTCATAGAAGCGGTAAAATTAAGTTTTATGTAAATTTTCAAATTCTCCTAGGAGATGGGTAAAAGACGGTGAAAAGTTCAATGAATTTTTATATATCTAAAATTATTATAAAATGACTCCAATGAATTACATTGAACTTATATAGGTATTATGTATCAATTTTTGACCTAAAATAAATTTAAATAAAATAAATAATTATTTAAATAAAAAGTCGGTTTTTAAATAGTAACCCAGTGTTTTCACTATTCATCAATAATTGAAAGTTTTCAGAAAAAATACCAAAATTTCACCCTAGGATAATTTTGATATCCCGAATCCAAAAATGAATTCCATTTTGAAAGATAAAATTTATAAAATTTCAAAAAGTGGGTACTACTATTCATAACGGCTAGTTCATAATAATATTATAATAATATCTCGTTTAGTGAAACTTGGTATTGAGTACTACACACGCTATCAAAGAAGGTCATGATTGCATGTAATGTAAGCCAAGTCAGAGTTGCGTGTAGTGAAAGACTCCTTTGTTGTTGCGTATAACATAATCCAACCATATTTCATTTATACATTGAATATATATATATATATACACACACACACTCAATGTTGCGTAGAATAACTACTATCAAACGAACTTGAAATTGTGTGTAACATGAGCTAAGAATAGTGTTGCGTATACTTCAAGCTAATCTTGGTGTAGCGTACAACACAAGACATCAATGAAATTAAAAGAATATTTTTCATAAAATATCGGGGTGTTACAATATATATATAAAGATTTAGGGAATATTCCCATCAATAAACACATTTAAAATAATTCACATATGAATTAAATTAATATTCAACAAAAATTTCATCAATTCATGTTCATATCCACTATTCATTATTTTTCATCTCTATCAATTCATATTAAAAAATTATTAAATTTAAATTCCATTAATTTTCCATAATCCATATCTATCAAATTCATATTCACTATCAATTTCAATTATTCAACAAGAATAAATATTCCACCATTTCTTTATTCATCAATCATCCTAATTTCATTTTACCACATAATCATTACTTTTAATTATTATGAAATATCTGCCCAAACATAGAACCACATAAGTATGATAAATTCACAAGGATTAAAAAAGAGATGATAATTCAAGTTATATGCCTCAATTCCAATGATAATTATTTCCTTCAAACCTTTAATGATCACCATCGACCATCCTTTCTAAAATCTCTTTCACCACCTCTTCTTTTTCATCACTACACACCATCACCAAGAGTTCTCTTCCCTTGAGAGAATGGAGAATAGAAAAAATTTCCATCAAATTCTAAGAGTGGAAAATATATTCTCCGTCATTTTCATTAAATTACTTCTAACTCCTCCATTAATTTGAACCATATCTACACATTAATCATTCTTCTACTTCCCATTCAAAACCTCCCATTCAATAGAACCTTTTTCAAATCCTTGCATCAAAACCACTCTAGAAATTCATCAAACATACCATGTCACCATATAAATATCTAGTTACACTTACCTATAACAATTCCACATTAATGAAACTACATGAAAATATCTCACAGTTACATTACTTATTTAAATTAAACAACCCATTTTAAAATGAACTACTTAAATAAATAAATAAGAATTAATTTTCATTTCCACCTAAAACTTATGGGTAAATCTAATCATCTAAACAAATTACCAAATCACCACATAACGGTAAACCCAACATCTCGATTCCAATGAAATTATTAAAATTAAATTCTCAGATTTATAAAATTTCCATTCTAAACTTCTTATCTGAAAACACATAAAAATTCATAAACTTTGAATACCTCAAAATCCAGGTCTCCACATTACACACCCCTTTAAAACATTTCATCCTAAAAAAACTTTAACGATACTAATAAAAAGGGGAAACATGAACACACCAATATCATCTTATTTTCAATAATACAATAATATTACACATTAATTACAACAAAACATTAAAAAATAATTTAGGATACCACACCTACATTTGTGATTTACTCTCCCAAGAGCACTCCTCTACATTACTATGCTTCCAAAGTACTCACACTAAGAGAATAACTCATCCCTATAGGACTTTTGATTTGTGATCTTGAATTTCCAATGGATACTCCACAAAGGTCATATCACCCTCGATATACACATCACTAAAATCAATCACATGTGAAGGGTCATGATAATACTTCTGAAGTTGTGATAGATGAAACACATTATGAACCTTTTCTAAACACAATGGTAACACCAGCTAATATGTAACATCTCCAACCTATTCCAATACTTCAAATGAACCTATAAATGTAGACGAAAACTTACTATCCTCACCAAAACATCGATTTCCTCACTAAGGAGAAAATAAAAAGAATACATGATCTTCAACCATAATCTCTAATAACCTCCTCCTCTAACTCACCTAGGATTTATACCCACACTACAAAATCCTCATGTGATCCCAAATAAATTGCACATACTCCATTATATCTTTCACCATATTTTATCCAACTACAATTACCTCAATTTAGGGTCTTAAAGGATCTAACAACCCCCATTAAATATAATAGAAGTAATAAGAACCCCAAATCAAAGATCAACCATGAAATAAAATAATATCATTCATACTTTAAAATTAAGAAACTATTGTATGTGTTCCTTAAACTATAACACTATCACTATGATCTTTATCTTCACGTTCTTGATAAAGATCACATGAATGGAAATTAAATGACACCCCTCCTCCAGAGATATCTACTGGTTATGATGAATCACTCGATACTTGAGCATGATACTCTCATCACTTATGAAATTCTAGTGCCTCATGAAGGGAAAGGGTGAATAGGAATAGAGATACATGATTAATGGAGTTTTAGAAAGGAATTCCACAAGTGAGAACATAATTATCACATGGAATTAAGCACATTTATATAGGGACCTCAATGAAATTCCTCGAGTGATCATGCAGTTAACCATGCATTATAATGTGTGAGTAATTTCCACTCATTAAGTTTGTGAAACCATTTCATAAATACATATAAATCCCATCTGTTTCATCATAAAAAACATTTATTTATGATAAAAATTATAGGAATATTTGAATGATAACACTTATTGTTATGCAGTAGTATATTACCACTTATAATATGCTTTATGATATCTATAATCAAAATAATACAATATGACTTTTGTTTATGCATGGAATACCTTATGAATTTCAAAAGCCATATAATATGATATGGATGAAAACTCATTATATGAGTTAAAAGCTTTAGGGAATATCTCCCTCAATATCCCACTTTCATTAAAACCTTATACACATTGTACCATTTCACCTTATACTATATCATATATAATTACTTATGAAACCATATACAAAAATGATTTTGGATATATTCCAAAAAACATTTGGAAATCTAACATTAACTTCACCATGTATCACATAATATGTAACACCTTGTGAATACCCATCAAAAAATACTTTGGATTAACTCTAAAATAATTTTCGTGCATAAATCTGAGTCAAACTCATTCTATATACATTCAACCAAAATTTGTGATCCCATAAACCTTTTTAGCACTTGAAATAAATATGAATAATTAGATCCATAAATGTAAGAATGAGAGGACTAAATAAAATCACTAATATTATTTAAACTATAAAGGGATCCGATATGATCTCCATCAAACACATGTATCTCTATACTCATGCCCACCAACTGTATCATATGAAACCATGCATTATCATATAATACCTTTATCCAAGACATCAATTGACCATGGGTCACAGAGTATGTCAATATAATATTACCTACTCAAATGTCCTTGACTCTATAAGTATAGACCGAATAGGTCAATGAATACATCACATGTTATTCACCTTTATTGATGAGCACAAAATATGTCCCTCACCCAAATAGATAAGTGCATCATATGTAATATCTAAGTATGAACACACACTTCCTAGGTCTATCTCAATTAAGGTCCCAAATTTCATACTCATTATACAATAAGAAAAATCTCATATTAGTATATCTCCAAATAATGACATGATTATCAGCATACCCAACCACCCTTTATTAGTTAAACCTCAAGCCTTTTATGAGAAAATTATAAAAGTACAAAGATTATAATGCTTGGTATCTCACCAACCTCACATAGTAGGGATTGAAAATATGATCCATGCAACCTAAGTATACCAAAAACATAGTGTATGACACTCAATGTGGTATAATTTGTGGGTTATCCAGCACAAAAAACTTGCTTTGTGTATCATGGGAATATTCTAAATCTTGGTAAAAGAATCATACTCACACTAACATTAATATTTCATCATAATATATCATACTCCATGATGAAAATCAGTTAGGGATAACTCAAAATCATATTTTGAGAGGTCAATTAACATTACACTTCATGAAATGCATATTGATATATATATATATATATATATATATTTACATATGAAACCAACATGAAAGGATGATAAAGTGAAGATTACATTTTGTATAACATGACCCATTATAGATTATTAAACTCATTTAAGAATACTTAACAAAACCACACATGATACCTTGTTTAACATATCATATATTATAGACTTATATATCATCTTTATGTTTTCTATAATTTTAGGGGTTTTGTTAACTCATTATATTTATATATAGTTCCAAACACATCTATATGTTTCCACCTGATGAAAATCTCACACTAAACTCATTAGTGAGTAAAATTTATGAAGTAATACATTTTTAATAATGGTGAGACTTAAGAATCATATTCCTAATGTTCAACTCCTTGAACATATTCAAAATTCTTAACTCCACAATATCAAATGTTATGATTCCAACTTATGTTACTTAGAACTCTTTCTCAGTACATCATCATCATTCTTAGAACTTATTCCATCAAACTTTTATGATTGAATTCTTTTGGTAGGTAATGTGACTATTTACATTATCACTTACCAACACATATTAAACACCTTTAGGATAAAGTGACATCCACTTTGTTACTTTAAATAAAATGTAACTCTTTACATTCCTCTTTACCTCTATACGTTACACCCTTTTAGGATATTAAGTGAAATTCACTTTGAATTTTGATTGGAATAATATTTTATTTTTTATCTTTAAACTTCTCTAAGATCAAACATAATCCACTAGCCACTTAGACGCCATACCGACTTTTGAATATCATGATAAGATAAACAAATTACTTTGTGTTTAAGAAATAACCCTTATTTCCTAATAGTAGGAATATTTAATAAACAAACTATTATTTCCATATCATATATGTTATTCTATGTGTCTGGATAAATTTCTTGAAAAGAATATTATTCTTTAAAATATGTCACTTATGGTGGTGTGATTTCAATTTCTCATATTCTAACAAACATTTGGATAAACACTTTTATCCTAGACAAAAAATTTATATCCTTATCTCTTTTTTAAAAAATGTCATAAAATTAAATAAATCATAATCCATTCATATCAAATTTATTATCTCAAATTTTTCATAATAACTCTTTATTAACAAAAAAATACTATTATCATATAAGATAAATGAGATTACTATAAAAATATTTTACTAAGATCCATTCAATCTTGATATATTCCTTTATATTCAAATCATTGATGTAACAACACTTTACTTAATCACTTGAATAAAAACTATAAGATTCACTAATTCACTCCTTAATTTTGAACCCGTGTATAGTTACAACACTTATAAAACATATAATTTGCATCACATACCCTTTATAATCAAATAATTTATTTCTATAGCATTGATAATTGACATATAAATTCCATGGAGTTTCCTAAAATTATTTAGATATCCTGGGTAATCCCATATCATGGAACAATTACTCCTTCCTTCCTGAAAACTCCTTTAGGTTTTAATTAACTTTAATGGTTATTTGATGAAACATTATTAAACTTTATAACTAAATTTTTTTCTTACAATTTTAACTTCTACCCACTTTCACTTTATACACAACACTATACCTTATACATCACATTCCTAGTAGATTTATTCTAAACAATTTGAGATTATAGGGTAAAACTTTCTTGAACTCATTTAAATTTTCAAAATAATTCCATCAATTATAATAGGATGAATTCCTTAAACAAAATAAGTTTTATAATAAATATTCAGTCACTCCAAGTCATTACCATACTCAATCATATTGAGTATATGAGTGAAGAATAAAACAACTCATTTCACCATGCATAAAATTCCATTGAAACCTAAAGTGAATCATTTTATGCTTCTCACAAGTATTTATATTTACTTATTGAACATCTTCAACACTTGGTTACTTAGGAAGGAGTTTCTCTAACACATAGATATTCCCCTTAAATAAGAACTATTTTAATGTTACCAATCATAAGATTATATTATTTTAAGCTTATACCTTCTATTGAATTGATTTCAAAGTTAATTTTGATGATTATGATGATGATAATATTTCTCTACAAAAAAAATCCTTTATAAAATGAGTATCATGTTTTACCTTAATTTAATAAGTAATTTAATTAAATATGCTCCCACTAAAATGATGACATCTTTTAAGCTAATTATACACAATAGTAGGATAAGACCCATATTTAATAATGACTTACTTTGGGTATCATGTAAATAAGTTATGACTATATCTAGTAGATAACTATTGTCAATCATATCATATATTACACTTGGATAACTAAGTGGATAACTCTTTTCTCAAATCCATAATGTTGATTCACTAAACTTGATTCCTTCGATATCCTAATGATTAGGTTTTAATAGATATTTGTTACCCAAATAAAATGCTAAGAAAAATGAAACTAATGTTTAGATTTACCTTTCTTTCGTTACACAAGATAAACTATTAGTACATAATAGTTAGGGTCACCCATACTGAATAATCGAGGTCCTGAAAAGTGATTCTTTTAAAGGAATCTAACACTTAGTATTTTTAATGGGATTTTATCTCACCATATTATCTCATTCTATTCCCTTAAAATGTATTCATGATTGTAGTGATTTATTTTACAATCCTATTCATTCCACGAAATCAATATTTTCAAAAAATATTGATGTGTAACTCTTCAAAAAACTAATATATTATGTTACTAACACAAATAAAAATCCAATTATATCTATACATATCAAATGCATCCTATGTATAAGGCACATAAAAATATTTGTTTCAAATGATTAAAGTTATACAACATCAACAATCCCCACATGAGTAATCCAAGATTAATTAATAGTCAACCCTCACTTTTCTAAAACATGGAAAAATCCTCCAGGACAGTGGGAAGTTCGACTCAAAGTCCCTCTACCCAGGGATACTTTAGTAAATAGTGATCTCAATTTTATAATAATTATAATAATTAACATGTACAAAATAAAATTAATTACTCAATTCAATCTCATAACCTAATAAAAATAAAAATTTAAGGTAGAATAAAACTAAGTCCATTATCATACCTAGAAAGTAACTCCTTAGTTGAATGTATGATAATCTATAAAAGAAGTTTAATAATTTAAATTAAAGCATACACACATTCGTAATACAAACAATTTATAACTATGAATAATAAAGTAGGTAATAACTCTTAAATAAATGAACAATTCACATATTTAAGCATAAGATAGACTGTTTATGAACAATTCATAAATAAATATAATTAAAAACATTTTATAAATTAGCTAACCTTATGGATACTCCTTAATTTTTCATATAAACACTTTTTATTCTTTTATTAATATTAACTCTTTTATATTATTCATTATAAAACATTTCACTTTAAATGTATGATATTAAATGAAATATAAACATTTTATATTTCAATTCTATCATGTAATCATTTTTACAAAATCTGAATATCACATATTTAATATTATTTAAACATTAATCAAATAAATAATCAAAACTACTTTTGATGTGGTCTAAATAATATCCCAAATAAGGAATTTAATTTGAACAATTAAAATTAATTAATTATTAAAAATTAATAATTAAATATAAACTCTTACATTTTGTCCCTTATTTTTAAAATTTATAAAATATTTATAAATTACCCTTTTAATTTCCATATAAACATTTTATATCTAAATTATAAGTCATTCCATATAATTTAAAATGTATTTTTAATATTAAAATTCAATATTATGGAATATTTATAAATAAAAGTTTCATAAACATTCAATTAATTAATTATAAACACTTTATATTTTATTAATTATTTTATAAAAACTTTTATAAATGAATAAATATCCTAAAATACAATTTATTAAAATTTATAAATAATTTATAAATTATATAAATAAATTAGTAATTGAATTTTAAGATAAACCAATTTTATTTTCAAAATTTTCTTAACATTATATAAGGAGTCTTAAACCACAAATGATATGTTTCAACACTTAAACCTTTTAAGAGATATCAATTATAGTTTATAGTTGATAATCCTATAACCACTTATGATAAGAGGATTATGTAAGGTTCTTAAACTTCTATGGAAAAGGTAAGAAACTTACACATCAAAATACTCACACATCAGTGGCGTAACATTTACATATCAAAAATACAACCCTCATATATCAATCAAATTTTATGATCCACATTGATATTTATAAGCTAATATGATTCTTTGTTTTGAACCCGCAACATAGTTCTATCATCGAATAAGACATCTTGATGTTTCATGATATAACTAATACAAAACCAAAAGATTTTTACTGAGAATTTGACTATGATATCACATATCATAATCCATGACTCAATCGATTAGAAAAAAAATTCTAAATCATTTTTAATGATAGATAACATGAAGTGAATTTAAATAAAAAACCTTTATTTTTAATATTATTTCATGAATTAAAATTTATGGTAGGTATTTTATACCACAAATAGGTTTCAAAGGATTTAATGACACTTGTTATATATATCAAAATCAATATAGAAGTACAAATACAAGATTAACCATGAAAGAAATTGAAGTCATGAATATTGAAAAATGAAGAAACTATTGTATGTGTACCTTTCATCATAGAACTACTTATACAATATTCATCTTCACGTGCTTGATTAAAATCACATGAGAGGTAGTCCAATGGAACCCCTCATTTGATATTAATAATGGGCTATGCTTAATTTCCTGAAAATAATGCGAGATCCTCTCATCACTGACGATATGCAAGTGCCTCATGAAGTAAAAAGGGTGGAGAGGAAGAGATTAATGAGACCAATGGAGTTCCATACAAGAATTCATGACTGAGAACACAACCATCGCATGCTATTAGGCTCCTTTATATAGGTCCTTAGAGGATTCTCCTAGATCAAACATGAATTTAATTATGCATTATAATGCATGAGTAAATTATAATCATGCAGTTCATGAAAACATTGTATGAATACATTAAAATTCCATCCTTTACATCATATGAAACATTTATTTATGATATACAACATAGGAATATTTTAATGATAATAATTATCATTTTGCTATAGAATATTATCTATGCTAATATGCTTTATGATATACCTTCTCAAAAGAATATAATATGTCTTTTTTTTCATTCATGTAGTATATTATGACTAACACTAATCATACAATATTATATGAAAAAATATCATATGAGTAAAGGATTTAGGGAATATATCTTTTAATCACCAACATTGACCCAACATCGCGGTGAATGACACAATTTTTCATATAAATCCTCATAAAGTTTTATACCAAAGGTGAAATGAAAAATATTATTATAAGAGAACCCCAATAATGATAAATGGTCTACCCATGAGCCTATAAAACCCAAGATATATGCTCTAAACATGTCCTCTAAATTATGGATCCTCTACTCAGTTTGACCAACATTCTATGAGTGAGATATAGTGCTAAGAAACAACTGGGTACCAAATGTATACTACAATAATTTCCACATCCATTAGGTAAACTGAGCATCATGATTGGATACTATTACCCATGTAACTCCATGAATCTTCACCACCTCCATTACATAATGCTTCACCAAACTATCTATTGAACTCATTTATTTAATTATTAAGAAATGAGATAAATTCATCAATTTCTCTATAACAAAACAAATGAAATCAAACCCACTCAATGTATAAGAAAAATCTATAACAAAATCCATATAAATATCTCTTTATTCCACTAATAAATTGATAATGGATGTTGGAACTTGATGTTGGGATTTCACCCATTGAAACACAAGACACAAAGAAATAAACTCAACTTCCACCTACTTCATCCCAAACCACCAATAATTCCTCTTTAGAGAATAATAAATCTTTATAAAACTTATATGTACTACCAATGATGAAATATGGAAATTCTAAATAATTTATTCCCACATAATATGGGGAATAAACAACTTTATGTGAAATAATACTCAAAGCATTTCATCCTCATACCAACCATCCAAAGCATCACCATTCACAATCCAGTCTCTCCACACTTCCACCTATGGGTCTCCCATATGAGACTCCTTAAGTTATATCATTAAGGAATATGAAACCACCATATAATAAATATAAGACCCATTATCCATATATTTATAACCAATTTTAAGAGATGCCAAAAACTCTAGTGCTTTCCATTTATTATCCATTTAATGATAATTATCACTATAAGACTTACAAATAAAGGTGTTAGCCACAAAATTACACTTCTATGAGGTACATTTCATATCAAAATCACAATATTATAGAAATTAAACCCAACTTATCTATCAAAAATTCAAATCCATTTGAAAAACTATAAATTTTTCAAGACCATAAGATCAAAATAAACCATAAAGCATTCTATAATCAAATAATTCCTCTAAAACTTAAGTGAAAATAACACCATCATAATATCCAAATCATGGGTAGAATAATTATGTTCATGGGTATGTATATTCATAGATCTATAACCAATGACCGCTCTTCCCTATATCAAAACACATTCTAAACCCTAATGAGATGCATTATAATAAACCTCATAAGGAACACCCTCTTTATATAATCAAAGAACTATATCACCTATTAAATTAACTTTTAAGCTTTAAAATATATCTTAACACTCCTTCATCAAAATGAAATCATTAATTTTCTTAGTAAAATATGACAATTGAGTTTCAATCTAAGAATAACTAGGTAGGAACCCCTTATAATATCCAACTAATCCTAAGAAACTTCTTACTTTAGAAACATTATTTGATTATTTCCAGGATACAACCACCCAAATATTCACCAGGTTCACTGCTACACCATGATTTGAAATAACATGATCTAAAAAAAGAACCTAATGTGTCCCAAATCAACAATTATACATAATCTAAAATATCTGATTCTTCCTAAGAAACTCTAATACCATCCTGATGTGCTCTGCATGACCCCCCTTTATCTTCAAATAAATATAAGTATCATCAATGAATACAACAAAAAAATCATCTAGATAGGGCATAAAAAACATATTATTAATCCCTATAAACACCACTAGTTTATTTTTAACCCCCAAAAAAATCAACACAAACTTAAAAAGTATATCCTAACACCGAAAAAAAGTTTTAGGGATTCCTTCATACTTAACCCTCATCTAATGATATCTGAATCATAAATAAAATTTAGAAAAAAATACCATCTATAATATTATAAACTAAATCATCAATCCTAATAAGAGGATATAGATTCTTAAGTATTATAATATTTAACTACTTGTAATCTACACACAACATCATGCTCTTATTGGCCTTCTTCATGAACAATAAAAAAAATATCCTATGGATTCACACTATACTGAATAACTCCTGAAAATAATAAATCATAAATATATATTCTCAAATATCTAAGCTCCATGGGAACTATATAATAAGATTCCATATAAATAAGTGAAACACTTGGATACAAATAAATATGGAACTCAATCTCCTACCTCAGTGGTAAGCTCATAACCTATTTAGGGATAAAATCAACTTAATCCCTCACAACTCAGGGAAATTTATCCATCTACACTTAAAATGAAAAAAAAACAAACCCACCAATTAGGATATAATACTCCATGGATCAGTCCATCTCTATCCCAAAGGAAATGTTCTATCCCCAAAAAACACCACATAATTACCATACAAACTAGATAAGATCACTATCCATATATAGCAATCAATAAAAACATGTATATAATATAAAAAATACATAATAATATTAGTTTACAATAGAATATATCTTTCCTCATAACCAACTCCCAACTATGTTGGTCAAAGTGGAAATGGAAAGATGGGGGGGGGGGGGTGAATTACCTTGTAAAAATTAAAGTGATAAATACAAATATTTTAAAAAAAAAGCGATTTTAAAAAGAGAAAGTGATTAAAGTGATGAAATCAATAGAGTGATAAATAATAAATTTGATTTGTGTTAATAAATTAATATAAAAGTTAAATAGGAAATTAAGCACACTAGAAAGATGAAAAATCGAATTTATAAAATTTATGTGAATGAAGATTCAATGATTCAATTAATAAATAAGAATAAGAAATTAAATGAAGCATAATATTTGGCAAGGAAGTTTTAAAATAGCTATAAAAGAGAAACTAATTCTACCATCATAATTTCTTGAGGATTTAATATATTAGTCCCATGGATTTAATGGTAACCAAGATACCAAAACTCTCTTGATTTTAAGGTTGTATCAAGAAACCAAAAATATAATAGGCACTAAATTTTTAATGGGTATAGCCAAAAACCTCAAGGAGAATATTCTCTTTTCTTTTTATGGTTATAGAAAGAAAACTTGAGTCCCTCACTTTAATGGTAGTGGGAACCACTAATAGAAGAAATAGGAAGAGAGAAGATTGCTTATAAGAAATCATGTTTTAGATTAGTATTTATTATCTTAAAATAATATAATAAAACATAAAGATAGAATTAAAAAAATGATGAGTGTAAGAGATATATTACAATTGGCACACACTCTATAAAATAGAAGAGAATATTTAGAAAACGAAGCACTTGATAGAGATTTAGTGATCGATTCAAAAATATAATTGAAAAACAATTTGATTATTATAATTTTTGAGATCTAATTTCCCTTGACCCAATATTTATATACTTTAAGACACCATATAATGTTCTGTAATCTTTTAGGTAGTTCTAGAGCATTAAAGAGATAAATATGATCATTTTTTACTCTAATAAATGTTTTCCCTGACCATATGTGTTGACACCACTGGATACCCTTTAGCCTTTATCAGGTAGCCGGTGTCCTACCAGGAAGTCAATGCACACTTCTTACTTCCACCAATTGGTTGATGCACCTCCACTGGTTGGCTAGTAGACTTTTGGAGGATAAGATTGCTAATATCTATGCCACCAGCTAGTCAGTGCTACCTATTGCATAAATATTCAACTAGATCCACTTCCACTTCAAACAAAATCCTTCAATAGTTCTTATAGTATCTATTCATAGTCAAGAAACATAAAATGTAACATGTATATGCCTTTAAAAGGACCATCATGGCCTCTTTGAATAGAATTCAAGAACACCGTTACATCCATTAAAAACACGAAATAATCTCAAATTGAGGTGTCTATAAATCACTCAAAAGAAAAAATTAGATACACAAGAGAGTACTTGTGATCATGAAAACACCATGATAGAGAGAGAGAGATAAAACAATACCCTCTTTTTTATAATCATAAACACTTAACATAAAATATAAATTTAGTATAAATCAAGAGTAAAATATATAGAAAAGTAATTAAAGGGTTCAAAATGCTCAAAAGATTAACTAAAAAGATATTCAATATGCTCAAGAAAAAAATGAGATATACAACATACTCAAGGAATAAATTAAAGTCTCCCTCATTTGAAATAAAATAAAATTTTCCCATTTGAAAAAATAAATTCAATAATTTTAAATAACTTCTCTTACTATAAAAATTGAAACACCATAATAACTTCTTAGAAAAATAAAGCACCTAAAAATTATTCCCCATTATGATTATCAAAAAGGAAAACAAGGAGGTGAAATATAAATTTCATTTTCTAAGAAAAAAATTTCACGAGACATTGAAAACATGCTTTTAATAAAATATTATAAAGATATCACATTCTTAAAAAAGGATAAAACATTAATAATATTCTTGGATAAGGGAGAAAATAATAATTAACCATTAAAACAACTCCCCCTATATAAAAACAGAGCATATAATAATATTTAAAGAAGTAAATCATTTGAGATGGAATAAAGATAATATATAAATATTACATAATCTTAATTACAAAGCAAGTATAAGAGAAAAATATAAGAAAAATAAAATTAAAAAAAAGATAAGAAAAATAAATTTTTGAAAATGATAATATTAAAAAGAAAAAAAGTCATATTTTAAGAAAGTATAAATTATCGAGAGAGGATACATATAGAAAATAAGTTTACAAAAGGAAAAAAAAAATATTGAAAAAATGTTTCCCCATATAGATCATGGTTGATGCCCAAATTTCTCTGAAAGGAAAGAGCTAGGATCCCCCTCAATTAAAGGATTACAATGAACTGTAGATGAAAAAATATAGATCAATTAATTCAGGTGGTTTTTTTGAAACAAAATATTTTAAAAGAAGACACCAAAAGACATATCAACAAAGATCAGTGGAATAGTCCTTCAAAAACTCAAAAATAAGTTCCTTTTGGTACCCTTGAGGTTCTAAAAATGTGAGCTAATAAAGATTATAAAGGTGAAACAATTTTGGGTCTACTTAGATTGGTTAATAATGATATAGGAACCCAAATTTCTTTATAATGAGAATTTTAAAGATATGAAATATTATAAGAAATATAGATACACTTAGGTATTCCATGTCTATCATTTTTACAGTTTCATTCATAAATAATAAGTCTAAATTTTTGAAAATAATTTCAAAACTTATTTAGAGAAATACCTTTAAAAAATATTGAATTTTATAAGATCATGAATCATTTGAAAAACTAAAACCATTATTATTTATTTTAAGTAATTGAGAACCAATTATCATATAAATATTTTTTTCACCTTGGGTGAATTTTGAAAGAGACCTTTTGAGATCCTTGATTTTAGTTTTAAAAACTTCAATATCTGGTTTTTTATTTTTAACTTTAAAATAAAATAATCACATTCATTTGAAAGAAGATATTTTTTATTTAAAATATTAATTTTATCATTAATAAAACAATTATTTTTATTTTTAATAATATATTAAGAAAATTATTAATTTAATTTTCCAAAAGAGAAGAGAAAGAATAAGAGTATTAATGATAAGAAAAAGAGGAATTAAAAGGACAGTGAGAACTGACCTCTTCACTTACCTCGATATGATCCATGATGAATTTTAGAGTTGATTCACTTAATTTATATATTGAAATAGTATCCTCACTATCACTCTATGTTGAGACTTTTAGATACGTCTTACCTTTATTCTTTTCTTTTTTACTTTTTGTTCAAGGGATAATTCGACTTGATATGACCCTTATTTTTACAATCAAAGAAAACAACTTCCGAAACTTCAATTTTATATTTATTTTTGGATAATAAAAATGACTTATTCTTATTGTTCATATTGTTTAATTTTTTCAATCTTTTCTTCAAGAATTCAAATTTAGATTGATTACTAGAGTTGATTATGGAATAATCACCATCTTTGATTTCATTAAAAGCAATTGTTATGTTTGATTCTTTAGCTTCCTTTACGTCTATATCATCTTTTCGTTTAATCATGAATTCATATTTCATTAAGGAGATTATGAGTTCTTTAAGTGGCATATTCATTAGGTCTTTTCCTTCTTGGATTGCAGTGACTTTAGGATACTAGAAGCTAGTTTAAACCCACAATATTTTCTCTATGAGTATTTCTATAGAAAAATAACCACAAAGATATTTTTTACCATTAATATCATTAAATTAGGTAAAAATATAACTAATAGATTAATTTGAATTCATGTAAAAACTATTAAAGTATTGTATAAACATATCCAGTCAGGTGTCTTTAACTTTATTTTTGCCTTCATGTGTGACTTCTAAAAGTACAGATTTCATGAGCTGTTTTTAAAGTGTATATTATATTGAATTAATTTTCATATAAACCACAATTAAAGACATATATAACTTTAATATTTAATTAAGAAATATAATATATTTAGGAGTCCATTTTTCTTTAGGTTCAGTTGTAGTGGTATAACCATGCATAACTATTTTCTAAACAAGATATACAATGCTTCTAAGGAAAATAGACATGAAAGTTTTCCAACAAGATTAATTTGAACCATAAAATAAAGGAGAATGTGTATAAGAAATAGATTTTATTTTAAAATTTTACTTGGAATTAATAAAGATTTATGAAATTATTTTTTTTAAAATAAATATTTTGAAATTTATGAAAAATAAAAAATATCCTTTGATACCAAATATATGTAGGAGTGGAAATGGAAGGGGGGGGGGGTGAATTACCTTTTAAAAATTAATGTGATAAATACAAATGAAAATTTTAAAATACAGTGATTTTGAAAAGATAAATTGATTAAAGTGATGAAATTGATAGAGTGATAAATGATAAATTCAATTCATGTTAATAAAGTTAATATCAAAGTTAAATTAGTGATTAAGTATAATGTAAAGATGATGAATTGAATTTATTCAATTTATGTGAATTTATATTAAAATGGTAAAATTAATAAATAAAAAGTGGAAAGTAAATTAAGAATAATATTTTGTAAGGAAATTCAATAATTGATCTAAAAGAGTCCCTACGTATACTACCCTTATTGCTTAAGGATTTAATGTATTATTTCCTTGGATTTAATGGTAGCCAAGATACCAAAACTCCCATGTATTTAAGGTTGCAGTAGGAAACTAAAAATATAACCAACAATAAATTTTTAATAGGTATAACTAGAAACCAAAATGAGAATAGTCCCTTTCCTTTTAACATTTATGTAAAGAAAATCTGAGTCCCATACTTTAATGATTTTGAGAACCAATAATAGAAAAAATATGAAGTGATAGAGGATTGCTTAAAAGTAATTAAGTTTTATATTAGTCTTAATAATATAAAAAATAATATGATATAACACTTGGAGAGAATGAGAAAATGAAGAAAGTGAGAGATATTACAATTTTCACACACTATATAGGAGAAGATATGATTTAGAAAATGAAGCACTTGAGAGATATTTGATGATTGATTCAAGAAGAGAGTGAAGAATAAGTTGATTGTTCCATTTTTTTAGGTCTAAGTAACCTTGATCCTCTATTTATATCCTTCAAGACACCCTATAATGTTATGTATCCCTTCAGGTTGAGCTAGAGTATTAAAGATCTAAGCAGGATCATTTTTAACCATAATAAATTATTTCCTAGATCATATTTCTTAACATCTTAAAATACCTGGTAGCCTCCACTAGGTAGCTGATGGCCCACTAGGTAGTCAATGAACACTCCTTGCTTCCACTGGATGGCCGATACACCCCCAATGGATTTCCAATGGACTTATAAAAGATAATATCACTACTTTCCATGCCACTAGCTAGTTGGTTCTTCTTAATGCACAAGGATTCTACTAGATTCACTTACACTTAAAGAAACATCCTTCAAAGGTTCTTCTATTCTTCATCAATGCTCTTGAAACATTAATTGTGACATGTCTAAGTATTCAACAAGATAATTATGACCTCTTGGATATAATTTAATAACTCTATTAAATCCATTAAAAACATGACTTAATGTTAAATTGAGGAGTCTATAAATCACTCAAAATAAAAAATTATAAACATAAGAGAGTGTTTGTGATCATTAAAACACTATGAGAGAGAGAGGTAAAATAAAGTACACACCTCATCCAACCTCATCTGAATTCCAACTAGAGTTATCAACTCCAATATCCTTAAAAACATCTTTTGTAGAAGTTTTAACCTGTAAACTTGGTAAGGGGTTAAAAAAGAATACCCGGATAAAAAATTAATGAAAAAAATCAATATTGGAGTATATAAAAATATTATCTCTAACCACCTATTTTCCATATACTTTTTAAACTTTTATGTCCCAAAGTTTCCCTCTTCCAAATCAACTTCCTTTCCATCCCTACTTCCTACCCCCAAATTCCCTCTACTTTTCTCTCTACTAAGATCCACCATGATGTACTCTTCTATAACATCCTTATTTTAGTTCTACCAATGATCATATATCCTACTACTAATGTGGAAACATTCACTGAGGATGCTAAGGGGGTGATCCATCAATATTTATACTTGTTACCTGGGTTTTCCCTTTGGAAGGACCTAACTCCTACATTATGTTTGGTTCCAAAAACCTTTAAAAGTGTAAAAAATAATTTAACCATAGTAAAATATATTGAAAAAAATTTACAAGCTTTCAATTTCTCTTGGTGATTGGTGTTTACCCTTGGGTTTAATTATGGTAAAGTTCTAAGAAAGTTGTGTTTTAAGGTATATTAAATATTTATCCCACACATACCTATATTAATGTCTCTTAAATAAATCCCTATATGGGAATTCCAATACTACAATTGTGTTCTAAATGGGTTTTTATACCTAGGATAGGTATAATTTACATGTTTAGGTTTTGAGTGACGAATCAATCAATTTCAGTTCTTTAATTATTTACTTAGTTTATCTAACTAAAAATTATAAATTACCACATTAACTTCTCAAATAGGTTTAGCTTTTATTATTTACATGAACCCTAAAGTGTTATAGTGAAATGGGAATTGGATTTTTCTTTAAGGTAGACCCAACATTGAATTATGGAGAATAAGTGGATTTGTAAGGCAATGATGATTGAGTCTCATGGAATTTATGAACACACTAAATTGGGTGAGGATTTTAATAATTTATAGGCCTTTTTTTGAAAAAATCAACTTATATTTCTCATATTTGAATTAATAATCATCCTAAAAGTCATTTATATTTTATTACTCTATTATAAATGTTTTACTTGATTTTTTGGATAGTACATTAAAATTTTTATCATAGATTTTACTCACTTTATTGATTTAAGATATATTAATCTTTCATGTTCATCATTAATAATTTTCTCCATATCATGAATTTATTAGAAAATTTATTTCGATGAAGTTTTTGGTAATTAAAATAAGAGTAGTCATTGTTTTTTATTTTTATTGTTAATAATTTTCTTCTATTCCACATCCATTTTTATCACAAAGAATGAACACTATCAGAATTTATGGTGGGTGATATTTTGAAGATGAAACTAGTGCTATACTAAAGGTGGAATGATAATATTATGATATAAGAGAGGTAGTGCGGGGGATTGGATTAGGGAAATAACACATGAAGGATATTTTTCTTGATAGGAGATAGAAAAAAAAATTTCTATGAATGGTGACACTAGTGGTATTAAAGAAAGATGGTTATAGATGGTCCTATTTATCCTAGAATAGTAATTCAGAGCATGGAGGATTTGAATGACCGGTGGAGATGGAATCTTGATTTGAAAATCAAGATGGTGGTAGAGAAAATAGTGAGAAAACTAGATTTGATGAAGAAAATATACAACATGTTTTATAAATATCACAATCCATGTATGGTTTTAATATTAGGATAAGGTTTCCTCGAGGAGATAATTATCACATAGTGTGTGACTATGGTTCACACACTTTTTTATGAATACCACACAATTATAGATGTATTAGAGTACATGAATGGGCCAACACCCTATCCACACACATCATATGGGCCAGTGAGCACACCCTGTGGGTTAAGGGAACACAACTTATTCTCATGTGTACATTCCTAGGTTATATATCGGATGCACATGGAACATAGTTTGGGATCACATGACATGTCTAGAGAGACACAACTTAGGCCTCAGTGGGATACACACTAACTAACTCTTAAATCCCATACACTATGTATAGATATACGACTCACAATATATATATAATTCACATGAGACATGCCACAAAGCACACACCTGAGTGACTCTTAATACAAATACATCATGCCACCTTAATTATATTCTATGTATTATGTGACTAAATGACTTGAAAATAATATTACATACCCTGCTTCATTCCGAGGATCACAAGAAATTTCTTATTGAACTACTTTCCATTTACCTTACATTTCTTGATTTTTTTTTCAAATCTTCTCACCTGAATGTTAGAATTAGAAAAATGAATAGGCTATTTGTTGTTCCATCTGAATCGGTGAACCCACATTAGGGGAGGTGGTGAATTAGTGTGGGTTAATTTTACCAATTTAAATATATTTTTTACCCTTATAATGGTTGAGGTGAATGGATATCAATCAATTATTTTCACACTTGGTTTGTATGCATGAAATGATAAACAAAAAAACAAACAATAATGTATATAAGGATTTATGAGGTCCACTCAAAATGTATGAGATATTAATTGGTGTATTGTGGTTGTTATACTACACAAAAATGACTAATATTTAAATATAAAGAATCAACCAAGGTAAAGTGGATGACTATGAACCCTTTTATTTTGTTACCAACCAGGTTAAATGTAAGTACAAAATTTATCTATTAGTGGGATATGGAACCAACCATCCCTACCTTGAATACTACATTTTTATTTCCACTTTTGAAATGTATAAGCAAGGTAGAAGAATCCTCTTCTTGACATAAAGGATTTGATCACCTTTTAATTATACTATATTATCAAAGGACTGCCTCTCCTACACAATAATCAGAGGGGATATCTTTTAATTTCTCAACTATAACAATTTCAAATGGCTATCTTTATTCTTCTTTAGCCTATATGAACTTCAATAGATAATATTCATGTCAGTCTCATATTTATCTTCTTTTCTTATTCTTCTTCTTCAATGGAAAAGGATAAATCCCATACACCAACATTTGAAACTATCATTCTTTAGCACAAAGGATAACAATGATGATATCATCATCATGTTTTTCTCACTTGATAAATTTTATTCATCGTATTTTCTTATAATTTATTTTCATTGAATATGACATGAATATATTTTTAAATATTTGAATATGGAAAAACCCTTTAATATCAGCACTTTAAATCTCCATGATACTCTTATTTTTTATTCAATTTACTACTATTCAATTTTCTATGAATATCACATCGATTCTATCATTTAATTATCTATGAAATTATCCTCATTTATCCTCAATTAAATTTGTAAAAAACATTAATTTTATCCACCAAGAGACTCATGATTTATATTCTTCCAAAACCTTCACAAATTCTGTAAGCATTTAGTCTATGCTATCATGAATTTTATGCACATAAATAATATTGTGGCATGGGATATTCATCCATGGTGAAAATCATTCTTCAAACTTATTAAAGTGCCATCCCCATTTTTCATGACATAACACCACATTATGAATATATTTCACAAAACTTACTTAATATCAAGATCCAACCCATCATGACATGAATGTCATGTTCATAGAATAAGACTTTGTCCATTTTCATAATAAAGTTTTGTTTTATTATTCACTGTAGTGTGGTTCTCCTCTTCATAGTGCAATTAATTATCCATCTTCACTGTTCGTCACCAAAATTACATTCTTGAATCATGGATTCCTCCCAAAATAATCATGACATTTATTTCTTGAACAAAATATTAACATCCTCTAAATTATCCCTTATAATTTACTTGGAAGCTTTATTTTAATCTCATGAAAATTTTATAAGATTATTATCCAACCTTTGAGAAATTTGATTATTTTGATGTAACATTCTATGTAAGTAACGTAGCCTTCAAACCCTTCATATTAATCTTCCACCACATTGAATTAATCCTTCATAGAAGTATATTAATTTTATGTATCTCCCAATTCCATGGTTTTATTCTTATATAACACAATGAAAATCAGGGATAATCTCACATAGTGCTGCTGTGGGAGACTTAATGTTATAAAAGTCCTTTTACCATAGATTTTTGCTCATGTAGCACAATTTTAATTTGATGTAGCTTGTGTTTTCATGAGATCATTTTGTCACAACATTAGATTAATCACATGCTGCCTATCACCATAGATTTAATTTGGCACGACTAAAGAAAAAATGAATCTGTTTATATGTATCTAGATACTACCTTAAAGAATATTATGTAGCTCATATATTTAATAGTTTAATCCTACACATATCATAGAAATGAATATTTATTTATACACAGACCACATTTTATCAATTTTTAGAAAAACCACTACTCAAAACCACCAGAACTAACCTTCAAAATTTTAAAAATCACTCCAATCATTCTAATTCACTTTAAATCAACTTTAAAAACTTCAAATTACTTTGAAAAATTATAAAATCTTTATAAATATCTTCATCTTAATTTACAAAGTGCTTACAGTAAGTGATAAATCAACATTGAGTATTTAAATAATGATTTCACTACCTAAATATTTCCTTATATTTTCTCAAAAATTATTCTCAATAATTGTGCATTAATTAATTATAATAATTATAACATCTATCTTAGATTATTTTTTAACTTTTACCAGCATCCATGAAATATATCCACATGATATAGTAATCTTTAAGCATGATAATCACATGTGTGAATCTCATAACTTCACTTATAAACTTCTTCAACCATTTCTATATGCGAATGGATATCAAATGAAATATCTCTAATGAAATAATCTCATTATAAATCACCTTTTCCATATAAAAAGTGAAAATAAGTCATATTTTACCTTCCTCATTGAAAATATTCTTCTTTAGCATGATAATAGTAATTTGTGGGTACTTCAAAACCCCAATATTCAAGATGTTATCCAATATGAACAACTCAATATGTTCTAATCACATATTCTTGGGTACTTCAATATTCTTTCAAGATTATATTCTCTATAAATGTTGACATTAATACTTGCTGATAACAAATTAAAAATATCAAAAATGAGTTCAATAATATTACCCTTATGTTTTTTCATCAATACTCATATAAAAAATGTATGTCAATATGTTTTCATTATTTTTATTCCCCCTAACCTTATTAATAATAAATATATAGGATTATTCAAAAATTTTAAGTTATTAATTAATCAACTCTAAGCTTATGTGAGAAATGATCAGAGTAGAAAAAAAGAGAGATTAATTAAATTCTACACACTTGAAATTTATATCTATATATTTTTAAATTTATTATTCAATAAAATGAAATTGATCAACCCAACTTATCCCCCTAAATATCAAAATTTATCTTTTAAAAAAAGTACGATGTAATTTTAACCTATAAATCACCAATGAAACTTTCCAATAACTTTTCCAAAATTACACATTTGCATAAAAAATTAACTTCTAGTATCTTTCTCAAAATTACCCCAAAAATGGATACATTCCATCTTCACTTTATCAAGGTTTATTTATTTATCAAATAACTAACAAGTGACTAAATTTTAGGATCATATCCCCAGTTATCCAATTAAAAATAAGCATCACCTTCAATTCAATGAAAATATAGAACAAACATAACATGTATAGGAATAAGGTTAATCCCTTAAACTCTTTATAGAGAGTAAAAATTCTGAGAGTTGTTTTTAAAACAGGTAACTATATCCCTTTTTATCTATATTTCTGAGGTAACTCTTCTTGTTTGCTTCCTTATTTATCAAATTAGTGATTTTTTTTGGTGGCATAGTTTCTTTAATTCAATAAATATCCTCGAGTGTAATTCTATCTGTTTATTTTAGTAATTAAGGAAAATTAGCTTCTTGATTATAGATTCACTTTCTTTAACATCTCTTCTTAATAAAAAAATATAATCAAATAGTTTTTTGAAAAATTTCTATCTTGTTTTAACCCACAACATAACTTCTTAGAAACTGTTTTATTGTCATCTTGTGACAACCTATCATAAAATTTTATTTCTTCTTTATGTGTAATTTATTATTTCCCTCTAATACTTTCATTTTCTTGTGTTTTTAAAATTTTATTTCAATTTCTAATTTAGTTGTACAAATAATCATTTTTCCTTTGGAACATGCCCAAATTTCTTATATTTTCTACATGGTTTCTCATTAATTTTTAAGTTGACATTTTTTATAAATTACTATAAGATTCAAGTTATTATTCATGTATATCATCCACCAAACCAATATTCTTATTTATTTCAAATATTTATTCATTAATTTTCTACCTTAACTTTCCACTATTGAAACCAATATCCACAAAATATTTACAATAATCCTTGTTATACCCTCTTATTTTGTAATATAAGAAAATATATATTATTTTTAGTGTTTCATACATTTTTTTCCTCTTAGGTATTATTGATTTAATATTTTTCATTTTCTTATAGCCAAAGGGTTACCCAACATTTCACATTCCCTATTTCTTCCTTGTATTTTTTACCCTTTATCTTTCAATCTCTTTTGGAAGATGCTTGGATTATTTGTACTAGTATGATTCTTCATTGTGTCCATCCTCATGATATCTTAGACATAAATTCTATATGATTCAAAAACTATTTGAAATAAATAGTTTTTTATCAATATTCTATGTACTTTTATTCATCTAAGAATTTATTCACCTTGATAAAAGCCTTCATTTTCTTCCATGTATTTAAATATTATACCAACAATCAAATTAATTTTGACTAAAACTTCTACAACTCCAACAATTGATAACAAACCTTTTTTTTCTTCACTAAAAAAAGTATATCTGACATGAATAACTTTTTTTTTGGTGTAAAATCATCATTATTTAGAGTTACTTTTGGGGGACCATCTATCCTACACATCCTGATATCTACCATAGAGAAATAGGTGGGATTATCTTAGTTTTTTGAAATCTATATTTTTCTATAATTTTATTTATAACGTGAATTTTGGAAGAAAATAGATTTATTGAAAACAATATTTTTTTGGAACAATTGGTATTATTTTATTTGATATTTCATGATATTTAACATGGGATGATCCCAAGATCCTCTTTCCACATGGTATATTTATTTTAACATAAATATCCCCCTTATAATTAAGTATAGAAATAAAATTTCTCTCATAAATTTGTTAAGAATAAAGATGTTTCATTTATAGAAATGATAACTTTACATCCAACTCAAGATACTTAATATTGAGAATATTTTTCTCATGCTAAAATGTTTTTATTTTGTCTTCAAAATCTTTTTTTATCATCTTATTATGATTTTTATGATATTTATGCATTTTAATCTTCTCTGGCATTATATTTTCAATCTCTTTTATCCTATTTTCCTTAACTTACAATTAATAATTCATGACATAAATATAAATGTTTTGTTTTTCCTCCAATGTGTGGAAGTTCTCTTCAATATTTTTCTTGACTTCTCCATTTTCTTGAGTTTCTTGAGAAACCCCTTCTCAGTTTTGTTATAAAAACCTATAATATCCAAATTAATGAAATTTTGGAATCAAAATTTTTTTAGTGAATTTTATATATGACAATATATAATGATCCATTGATTACTCAATTATTTCCATATCTTTTACAAGTTTTTTGATGACCTCATGAAAATATTTAAATATTCAAAAAATAGAAGCATCTATATTATTAGGAAGATACTATAGGGTTTTATCAATGTAAGTACATGAATAATCACATGATTCATCATATAATCCTTATATATATCATCATCCTCACTTTTACTTAGATATTTTAAAATAAAATCTTGAAAATAGATTATATTTTCCTCATCATTATGAAATAATTGTGAAATACCCAAGGTAGAGGTGTTGTCTATCTATTTTGTTGTGGATTTAACATCCAAATATTCTAAATCCATGATATGTATGATATCTTCATGATTATAGCATATGGAAATAGATTTTGCTTCCTAATCACTCATGAATGGTTCCGTTTTCATTATTCTCACCTTTTTCTTCATTCTATTCTTCTGAGTCTTAAAAGATATAGAGTTTATATTAGCAGTTGATACATCTTCTCCAAGTTTTCATTTCATGGTAAATACCAGAAGAGAAAATAAAAAGTTGAAATATTCAAATCTTTTAATTATTATGAATCTAATTAGTGGTAGAACCATATGTTTAATAGTAATTATTATTCTATCATAATATGTGAAAACACATTGGGGGGGGGGGGGTTTAATCAATGTGAGAGACTTTTACCAATTTAAACCTTTCTAATGTTTACCTATGCAATGGTTAGTGTGAATGGATCTCACTATACTATTTTATCATTTGGTTTATATAAATGAAATGATAAATAGGAAATAAAAAAACAAGGAACACAAGGATTTATGAGGTTCACTAACATTGCGTGAGCTAGTGCTTAAGAGTATGGTGGTTGTTATCCCCTATAAACATGGATAATCTTTTATCATAAAAAATAAACCAATGAAAATTTAATAAAATTGAACCATTTTTTCATGGTACTAACTAGGTTAGGTGAAAGTACCAAATTTATATCTTCATAGGATGTGACACCAACTAGTCCTTTCTCAAATACTAGATTTAGATGGATAATTTTGAAATCTGTTTAGAAAGGTAGAACAAGTATTTTATTGGTATAAATCTTCTAATATCTTTCATTAGTTTTGAAAAAATCATCAAATAAATGAATGGCTCTCATAAAAAACAATCACAAGGGCTGCCTCACTATTTCTCAACTACAAGAATATCAAATGGACACCTCTCTTCATCCTCATAATGTATGAACCTCAGTAAATAATTTTAATATCCCTACCACTCTTATATTTTTATTCTTATTTAAACACAAAATTATGAACCTTAAAAAACAAAATTCTAAACCCTATTTTTCTATGACATAAAGGATAAATTAAATGATATAAGTATCATGTACTTCTCTATTGATAAATTTTCTTAATCTCCTTTTATTTTAATTTTTAGTCATAAAATATCATGTGGATATAGTTTTCCATATTATAAAATTGAAAACTTATTTAATATCAATTATTTAAATATCCACAATATTTTATACTTTTTATTCAATTTCATATTGGTAAATTATTTTATGAATATCACTTTGACTCTCTCATTTAATTCTCCATGATATTCTCTTCATTTATTATGTTCTACCTCTATCAAAAATAATTATTTAATCCTGTAAGAGACACAAGATTTATCTTCTTAAAACATTTCCCAAAAATACTTAAACATTTATTATACAATAAAAATAATACATGCACATAAATACGACTTAACCTATGTTTTCATGAGATTATTCTAATGCAACCTTGGATTAATCAAACACATGCCATCACTGTGGTTTTATTCTGACATAACTCAAGATAAAAAAACTTTATTCATAAATATCCATATTTCTCATCAATTAATCTTATATATCTCAATAATTTAATATCATAATCATAAATATCTCATGTAAATGTAGATTTATTCAGATATAGACTAATTGTTTTCAATTTTTATAAAACGCACTACTCAAAACTTTTAGAATTAACCTCTATCATTCTCAACCACATTGAAATCATTATTATCCAATTTAATTAAACTTAAATCACTTTAAATTACTTTAAAAAATTAACAAACGATTATATAAACACTTTATATCAAATTCCAAATTACTTTCAAAATGTGATAACTTAATTTTGAGTATTTCAATAAATTATTTACTAATAAAATAATTCCTCACATTTTCTCAAAAATTATTCTCAATAATTGTGAATTTACTATTTTAAATAATTATATCATCTATATTAGCTTCATTTTTAACACTCAACATCCTCCAAGAAATATTTTTATATGATATTTAAACCTCTGATCTTTATAATCACAAGGATGGATCCCATAAATTTTCTTATCAACTTCTTTGACCTTTTACACATGTGTATAAATATCTAATAACATATCTCCAGTTGAAGTACCTCAATATAAATCTATTTTTACATATAAAAAATTTAATAAACTAATATTATTCTTTTGTAATTAAAAAAATTCTCCTTTAGCATGATAAGAACAACATGATGGTACTTCAAAACTCTAAGCTTCAATATATTCTAAAATATACACAACTCAAAATGTATTGACACTTTTATTGTGTATTTTAATTCATCTTCTCATCACATATGCTTGTGTACTTAAATATTGTTCCAATATTCTATTCAAAATACATGTTGACATCAATTATTATTGAAAAAAATAAAACATATCTCAAATGGGTTCAATAATCATGCCTTTTGGATTTGTTTTCAATACTGATATAAAAAATGTATGTCAATATGTTTTATTCCATTTTATTCTCACTCCACATTATTGATAATATATAAAAAGGATTATACCTAATTATTAAGTTATATATTAATTAACTCTAAGCCTATGTGAGCAATTGTTAGTGCAGAAAACAAGAGTGATTAATTTACTTCTCAACATTAAAAATTCATAGCCATGTATTTATCAATTTATTCTTATATCTCATTTAATTGATAAATAAAAATTATCCCCCATAATATTATAATTTATATTTTAAAATAAAGGACGAGTGAATATGCACACATACCATATCAATGATGATTTCTATGAAATTTACTATAATTAAAAATTTTCATGAAACATTAACTTCCAATATCATTCTCAAATTTCACCCCCTCATGGGATACACATCAGAATAACATCATAATGGTAAATATATTTATAAAATAAGATTAAATATACCAAAATTTTGGATCATCTTCATAGTTTTCCACCTAAAAATAATCTCCCCATTCAATCCCCTAAAAAAAGAACAAAAACAATATGTATATGAATAAGGCGAATCTTCTTAGCTAATTTGAGGGTGTAACAAGATTGAGAGTTTCTTCTCAAAAAAGTAAATATTTTATTTTTAGATCTATTTTATAAGAAATGCATATTTATTTATTAATTAATTTTGTAATTATTGAACATATCATGAAGCATAACTTCTTTACTTTGAGAAATCTCATTATGTGGAAGTACTTATTTTTATTTCTGTAATTAAAGCACATGATATTCTTAGTGTTGACAAAATTTTCTTAAAATTATATTATTGGGATTTTAATGTGATAAAAAAATATTTTAAAACATATTCATCATACTTGGACCTACCACACAAATTCTCAAAAAATATTGGATCAACATCTTATAATAACCTCTCATGAAATTCAATTTATTCTTCATGCGGTATTTATTATTTCCCTATAACACTTTCCCTTTCTTGTTAATTTAACTTTTTATTTCCATTTATAATTAATCTTTCAAAATAATCATTAATTCCTTTTAATGTATCCTTTTTATTCAGTATCTTGATTTTAATTTAACAAAGCATGTGTTGCAATATGATCATTTTGACACAATATTGAATTATTCACTCGTAACTTGCCACCATAAATTTATTCTAATATAGATCAAGGGAAAAAGAATATATTCATATATTTCTAGTTACCAACTCAATTAATCTTACATAGATTAGAAATTTCATGGTGTAATCATATATATCTCATAGAAATATAGATTTGTGAACACACATATCATATTTTTTCAATTTTCAAAAAAAAAAAACGCAACTCCAAACTTCCAAAATCACTCTCCAAAATTCTAATCCTCACTCAAAACATTTTAATCCAATTTAATTTAACTTTAAACACATAAAATCACTTTTAAAAGTGATAAAAACTTTATAAAGACTCTTTATCTCAAATTCCAAAGTACCTGTAGCATGTGATAACTCAACTTTGAGTATTTCAACATGTATTTCACTGCCTAAATAATTACTAATATTTTTTCAACAATTAATCTCAATATTTTTTCAATAATTACTTATAATAATTGTATAACTTATCTCAACTAATTTTTCAACTATCATTATCATCTAATAAATATATTCATTTGATATAGAAATAATCAAGATTGATAATCACAAGTATGGATATCATAAATCTCCTCTTAAAATTATTCGATCATTTCCATATGTGAATGAATATCAAATCACATATCTCAAATTTAAGTATCAAAATATAAATATAATTTTCTATATAAAAAATGGTAACAAATTATATTCCTTCTTCCTCATTGAAAATCTTCTTCTTTAGTATAATAAACAGAACTTGAGGGTACATCAAAACTACAAGATTAAAAATGTTCTCTAATAGGAATGACTCATCCTATATTGGAACATTAATTATATGCTTGAATTAATCTTATCATCACATATTCTTGGGTGTATTGATCTTATTCCAAGATTATCTTCTCTATATGCATTGAAATAAATTATTATTGACAACAAATTAAATATATCACAAATGGGTTCAATACTATTTTTTGTGTTTTTATATGTATAACTTGATGGTATAGGTTTATTTTTCACTTGGGTTTATTTACAAGTAATTTAGTATAGTTTGAGTTTCTTAGATTCATAGAGATGAAGAAATAGTACATGAAATACATTTAGTGAGAGTTTAGATTCAATAACCCCTTGAAAATATATTAATGATAAGGAGAGGTCCATCCACACACTTTGGACATGGATTTGATACCCCCTTGATCTAGAAGAGGTGAGGGTATTCCATAGGATTTTGTAACCACATCATTTTTTATATAATTCTTCGATTAGGTGAGGTAACACCATATGGATGATAGAGTAGGAAAACCACTTTAAGATGGGGTGAGGATCCTATATCTATGGGTTTGGTAAAACCCTTAACCAACACACATACATCAATGAGGTATGGGAATAATACTATGGTTATAAAGAGGTGTTTTAGGATTCATGAGGTACTTTGTATTTTATACATCATGAGTTCTGTGATATTCTAGGTTCTTATCGATATATGATCTTTGTGGATGTAACATCCCCCGATTTGGCTCTCTCTCACGTGGACAAATCAGGTTGGTTACTAGACCTAAAGCATCCTCCCCATATGGTAGATGATGATGAATAATAGTAAAGGTTTATAGAACATAGTGGGGATACTATAACCCATGGTACAAAGTTGTGATATAGATAAAATAAAAAAAATACCAGAGTAACAAAAAAATAGGAGAAACAATACATCACAGCAGACAAGACAAACAATAAATGTTGAATGAATAATTAAATAACAATAAAATCATAATGTAATGATAGGATGTAGTGTATATAACTATCCAAACGAAAGTAACATAGATAAAAAACAATGCTGGCATAAATAAACTCAAAATACCCTGGTCCCGAACCCATTGTCAGTCTCATATATAAGCTCCATCCCACACAATATGAAACAATAAACAATAATATCCTTTTCCCTTGTCCAAACCTGCATCCATGTAATCTTATTGGGTACCAAAAAATGACCCAAATAGGGTGTGAGTAAAACTCAATAGGTTGACATCACAATGTCTATACAAAACTAGTCTAATAATAAGATCATGAAACAAAGAAATAATTAAGAGAAATAATTAATTAATTAATATGATAAAACAATAAACCTACTTCAATACCATGTTCGAATATCTATGAGAATGTAGCATAACCATTCCAACTGTAACCAAAAGCCTATGGAATAATCACATAACCGAGAAATAACCCTATGTATAATAATTTCAACATAACCACACCAAGTCCTCTATATAATAATTTCATAATAACCGGAATGATCCCTTTATATAAGTATTTCATCATAATCAATCCAAGCCCTTTATATAAGAATGTCATTCTAACTAGTCCAATCCCTTTATATAAGAATTTTAGTATAACAGGGACAAGCCCTTTATATAATCATTTTAGTTAATAGGGAAAATCCATTTATATAATCATTTCAGCATAATCGAGCCAATACCTTTATATAAAAATTTGAGCATGACTAGGAAAAACCCTTTATATATGCATTTCAACATAATCGGGCCAACCCCTTTGTATAATTTTTTTAACATAAAAAGGAAAATACCTTTATATAATCATTTCAGCATCATTAATCATTTAATAATCTTATAATACATCTTCCAAGGTGAATCTATGATAAACAATCATCTGATATTTCATGTCATGATAAATCTTATTTTAAGACATTAGCCATTCTTTATTGTTCATGGGTAGGCTCACTCCAAATGTATCCACAAACCAGGTTAAAAAACCATTGGATCTAAAGGTATCCAAAGAGTATTCCAAAAACATGATTATCATAATCCATTATTCTATATATTAACATGCACGTTGTGTCAGTGCAATTTTCATAATATTAAACATACTTGAATAAATAGAAACAGACCATAGGGATTTGTTTTAGACATCCTACCTTTATCCGAAAATTCAAGAAACACTCTCAATTGGGAACACCAATGAGTAAATTAAGAAGAAAGTAATTCACAAGAAAAAACTAGATCACACAAGTCCAAAACACGATTCAAAAGTGGTCAAGAGATTACACCACGATAGTGGAGAACAAGCAGAAAATAGGGTAAAACCAAAGTGAAGAAACTCACTAGAGATTAAATTCTTGATCGAGATGTCTGGAAGGGAAGAAATCACTCCAAAATCACTTGGATTCACCCATGGGTTATATATATATAGAGGGTGTTACATAGAGGATGAAATAAAATCATATTTACAATGTGGTTTAAAATTGTTGATCCCTAGAGATTCATGACGTGAAACCCTTTCATGATGTGAATATCTCGATTTATGAGATATGCCAAATAACACATTAATTTTGGGTTAAAATAACCCTGATAGACCATTTCATAGTGTGAACCATTTTCATGACATGTAAAATTTCATTCTCTAAACCAGTTCATGACATATTCCCAACAAAAAGTTAATGTTGTGTAACATGTTCATGATGTTAAAGTATCTAATGGAAAGTGAACAACCAAGATTCAGTAGAAACAACCCGAACTAACCCTGAATAATTCCAAACCATGAAAAAACCTCATAATCCCTTGACATATTTTACAGTGACACATAATTTCTTACATTTATTTTACATAATTTTAATGATAAAAAACATTACACAATGAGGATACAATGGTTTAGTTTCTTAGGAAAACTAGGATCATACATAACATTTACAACATAAAGCATAAACATTTATTTGATCCCTTCTTCTCTAGCTTATTATTGTCTCTTGAATTCTTCTTAGTACAAGTAATCACCTGAGGATATAAATCAAAAAAGGGGTGTCCTAAAAGAACAGTAAAAGGATAGATAATAACATGAAACAATATAACATGGGCTGAGGATAACATCATCATCATAAAAATCACGAGAGGGATCATTAGGTAAAGGCATGGATTGTGGAAATGTATAAAAATAAAACATCACGTCTTAGTGGTCAACTACCACACATAGTTGTGAAAAAAGATAAAATAATGTTCAAAAATCATTTCAATTTAACTCATGAGATTCATCACCTTAACCAATTCATTGGAGCACTGTATAATTCCTATCACATCCATCACATTCAAACCTTCATATTACGCTATATAATTCTGGGCACACCTGTCACATCATAACATTTTCATTATCATGCATGCCACATAGAACATATACCAATCATGAATATAAATAACTCATGGAAAGGAATGGTTTTCATATAATAAGAGCACATTCATAAACTTTGGGTTCCCAAAAGAAAGATGGAATAACATACTTGATACATGAACCATCAACCTTGAGTGAGAAGTAAAAAGTGTGTTTTTGAAAGAAGAGTTATTTTGGAAAACATTGTGTTTAAAATAAACTCCAATGTAAGAAATTTATATCCAAAAAAAGATAAGATAATGATGAAAAAATTATTTTGAATGAGTAACCATATCAAAAATTGAGCGAAAGAGGGAGAACCCGAAGAAAGAAAGTTGGGTTCGAGAATTTCCCCTTACCTTGTATTCAAATGCTTTCTTCACTTTGATGTCCTGTATAATGACATTATCTTCATTAATTATCAATACTAGAACATTTTTTTCATGAATATTCTTAATTATAGTTTCATTAAGTTCTTTTATGGTACTTTGTATGAGTTATAGAGTTTAAATCCATTGTTCAGGTGTGTTCTTTTTCTTAGTTTTAATGAACGGTTCATTTGTACACATGAATTGAAGTTCATGTATAACATGAATAAACATACATAACTGATATTACATGTTATTAATGATATTTCATGATTTTAAATTATATTTTAATTAATTATGTTATATACCATGTGGAAGAATAATTAGTTAAAATTTAATAATGATCGTTTTAGGTTAATTTGGGCGGTTTTTGGATCACAACGAACATGTTTTGTTTTATCAATTAGTATTATGAATAAAGTTGTTTACAGAACATAAAAGTGGTTACAAAATAAATATTAAAACCTATTTTCAACCATTTAATGTTTTCATTGACAACCTTGAAGGATTTGAAGGAAAATGGAAGTGCATCGCCCATGATGTAGGTAAATTAACACATCACAGGCAATGATTTCATTTTTATAAACAAAGAGGGATATGGAGGATTATAATGAATAATATTCAATTAAAAAGATATAATAATAGTATATCAGTCATACTAGAGTCATAATGACATTTGGATAATAGAATTTGAAGATAATATAACAAAAAAAGGAAATTTGAAAGGAAATTGAAAGAAGAGAGAGATAAATTACCACTTGAACATATCTTCTTTGAGATCCTCTTTAAGGAAGAGGTTTTGGTATTTTTATCAAAACAAGGGCAGATAGTAGTGGAAGAGGTTCTTGGTAAGATATTTGGGCAGAGTTCGGACAAGGATTGTAGCTTGAGAGGTGTGAAGAAATGAGGGTGTGAGGGGTGGTATTATGGTAGAGGGGAGAGGGGTTTTCACAATACTATGTTCATTAATTTATTATTTCTCCACAAGAAAAGAAATAGTGATGATTACATGACTAAATATAGTAACTTGAAAATTTTATTTCTAACCAATTAGACTTACATCATCAAAACATCATCCATTGCTCTATAATCAATGTATTTAGCTTATTTTGTAAATTATAGTATTTTACTATTCATAAAAATTCAAGTATTTCAGAAAAATACAAAAACTTCACCCTAACCATTTTTTGATGTGTATAATTAAAAAATGAACTCCATTTTTTAAAAATTTATTTTCTAAATATGATTAATTTAATTTTTAATTAAAATCACAATTTACATGAAAAATACAAATTTTAAAATTAAAACTTCTTTTCTAACACTTTAAAAAATTAATAAAGATATCATAAAATTATATTATAATCATAAGACATAAAAATATTAATTTATGGACACATTTTATGAAAATAAATTTTATTTTAAACTATTAAATTAATGATAAAATTGTAATTAAATATTTATGACTTATAAAAACAACAACACTTTTACTATAGTTATATTGTCACTTATAAGATGCCTAAATTTTATTTATACATTCATGGGCGAGGTTACTATTTTTTTAGACGATTTACCATTCATAAGGGTAATATTAATATTCATAAGGGCTGGTTACTATTCATAAGGGTAGATTACTATTCACCAAAAATTAAGTTTTCCCTATCGGACTCCAAACATCTTACTGATCACAACTATGTATGTCAAATTTTCACAATTCAAAACACAAAAGTGGAAAATTTATGTTTAAAGGTCACATAGTAGTTCATTTAAGAATGATGTGGCATTGTTTTTAATAATTTGATTTTATAGTATTATAACATTACTACAAGAAGGGAGAAATTGTATTGATAAAATTTTGAGTCGTTACATTCTCCCCCCTTTGGAAATTTCACCCTTGAAATTTTGTTTTACATAAAAAGGTGAGGGTACTTCTCCTTCATTGCATCCTCTAGTTCCCAAGTTGTTTCTTCATACTTATGTTTTTTCCACAACACTTTGACAAGATGGGTTTTCTTGTTTCATAGAACCTTATCTCTTTGGTCCAAAATCTTTACTGACTTCTCCTCATAAGTGAGATCATCTTCCAACTGTACCACCTATGAGTTCATTACATGTGAGGGATCTGATATGTACTTCCTTAGGAGTGATATGTAAAACACATCATGAAATTGATCCATATTTAGTATAAGTTCAAGCCGATAGGCCACAACTCTTATGTCGTCAAGGATCTCAAAGGGGACAATGTACTATGGGCTTAGATTCCCTTTATTTCCAAACCACATGACTTTCTTCCATCATGATATTCGAAGGAAGAATTTATCTCCAAAGTTGAACTATAAGTCCCTTATATGGTTTTCATCATGGATATTTTTCTGACTCTATCACAACCCATCTCATGGGGACCATGCCGTGACATACCCCAAGCTCGACTCCTGAAGCCTAGAGGTTGGCGACTTGCGTCGAAGGTGTAAACCTGCAAGTGGGAGGCATTTTCCTGTGTACCAGTATGCAGGCACACAAAACCACATCACAAATCTAGAAAAGTAAACAAGCATTCCACTATAAATAACCACTGAGTACAAGTACAACTGAAAGTCAAACGGGCTAGAATAAAAACCCAACAAAAGACTAAATGGAAAACATGAGAGTACAAAAGAAACTATGAATGACCATCTAATGAAAACCCCACCTGATAGGTAAGTACAGAGTAGCTTCTAGAAGCCGTGGAAGTATGTACCGTCTACCTGGTCTCACTGGGCACCATCAGGTCCTGGGCCACAAAGTCCTTTTTCAAGGAAACGATCGTCTGCACCAGACACAACATGTGTGGGTGAAGCCCATACAGGGGTGAGTAACAAAATACTCAGTAGGGACCCCAAAGCAACAAAGGAAAGACCATAAATCAATACACAATAAAACCAAAATTCATTATCACCAAGCATGATCACAAAGCAAGACAACTCACACTAGGTATATTATAGAGTAGGAAAGTATAACCATTAGTCACATCATCGAACACCTCAGCTACTAGAGAAATACTCCTCAATGAGTATAGTGGGCCTGTCAGGTCACACATAAGCCACTTCCCACTAACCTAAGATTGCTGTGGTACTCATACATGATGAGTACCGTGGGTATGCTGGGTCACACAAAAGCTGATCCCCACTGTGGGCATGCTAGGTCACAAAGAAGTCGCTTCCCTACTATGGCCATACTGAGGTAATCCTCCTGTCGAGTACCATGGGTCTGCCGGGTCACACAGAAGACACTCCCCACCATGGGATTTCCGAGTCACACAAAATCCACTTCCCACTGGGCTATAGTATATGATCCACACATGGTCGATCACCAACAGTCTCTAGGTCTCAACCAACCATAGGGTTTCCACATGTATCACGCTTAATATTAGGATGACCACACCCTAAGACTTTTTTAGAATTTCAACATCCATGAAATCCTCTATATAGTATGCCAAAAGATCCTCCTTGTCATGAGGTTTCCAATGCCACAAATGGCTCTTCAATCGGACGCCGATTTGAAAGATATTTATATTTTTCCAAAAAGGGTCTGGTTGGGTCCGAGTCCAGTCCGACCCGACCCAACCCGGCCCTAGGTCCACCGACCCGACCTAGGTCCACTAACCCAACCCAGACCTGGCCTGCCCTGGGCCGGTCCGTTGGGCCACAGGTCCAGCCTGATGGCCTGCCCAGTGCGCCAAAGGCAGACTAGTTCGTCACCAGGCTAGGACCTAGCAGGTGGCTGCATCCGGCTCTCTATCGCCCCGCAGGTCATTCGTGGGGATATCTCCTAGCCGTGGTCAATTGACCGCGGCGTCACCATATGTGATGTGTCACACTGACATGGTAGGGTTGTAGTGTCCACCCACTACCAGCCGCCAGCCCAGCCGATAGTTCTCCCCGCTGCGTCGCGGCCCGAGCCGGCCATGACAGTCTTCTCCAGAATGCCGATGCCAATTTCCATCACTGAAAAAATACTGTGCAGACCACTAGAACCAATTCGGTGGTCCGTTCTTTGTGACGACTACTCCTACGACGTCCGTGGGGCGACGTCTTCCCTATGAAGGTCTTGAACTTTCCTTGCCACCAATTCAAAAATTCATCCACCAAGAATCCACAAGGAGGAGGGGGGTCGGGCCTTATTCATGTCAGCCCACGCCCTCCACATTAGACCTTTAAAACATGGGAGGTTTGGGTATCATGTTCCAACAACAATAAACTAATCATGAAAAGAAAACCCAAGAAACGTCACCCTCCCACAAGAATAGATGATCCGCGAATCAACCTGTTTGTGGGTTGATCCTTGTTCATCATATAAAATGAATAATAGGGAAAACATAAACCAAGATGACCCCTACCTTGATCAACGTTTGATGTTGAAGCTGTCTTCCCGTGAATGTTCAAGAAGTCAAAGGTGTTTGTTGATTCCCGATTTCGTTCTTTGAGGTGTGTTGAATTTGTTAACGTTCCGTCAATGTTCATCATTCTTCTTGGGAGATTAATTCCAAAATAGGTTCATCAAAGAATCCCCATGGTTTAATTCCAAACTCTCCAATGCATTAGTTTAATAAATTGGAAACATGTCGCAGTGTTTCTGTTACGCTGTGACGTTGTATCATTATGCTGTTTCATTTATGAAACAATATAGTGGTTAAGTTTGCACAAAAATGATCCATTATGCGATTCCTTTAATGAGCCTCGTCATCGCACCGCAGCGCCGCCATCCTTCGCTCAATCGTGTGAAAGAAATATAAAATAACTTTTTAAAGTTGTTTTATTATTTTCCAAAAAGTCCAAAAATTAACTTTTCTGTCCGACCCTTGTTGGTCAAAGTTAAGTCCATTGTAGGTGAATATCGTTGTTCCGAGTTCAATGGTGCCCTCATATTTTTAATCCAAGAACAGGTTCAAAAGTTAGAAAAACTCTCTTTCATGTTTACTTAAGTAAACTTAAAAAAAAGTTCAAAATTCTATTTCGGCCTCACCGGGTCTCAGAATCATGTGCCTCCAAAGCATATGGTCTCAAAATAATTCTTTGTAATTTTTTAAAAAAATATAAAGAAATTATAAAACATTATATTCTACCACCTTAGTTATTTAAATCCCCAAAATCCAAAACAAAAGCAAATTAAAAATGGGGGTATTGAGCTTGAATCTCAGCCTCCCGCTCCCATGTTCTCTTCTAAATATTCCTGTGCTTCCAATGAATGCACACCAGAAGAAATGAACATCCACAAAGGAATCGATCTTGTAGATCCTCTATCTCCACTGGGAAATCTGCAAACGTCACCCCATCATCAATTTCTAGCTCGCCAGAGTCGATAACTTGCAATGGATCATGCATGTACCTCCTTAGACATGACACGTGGAAAACATCATGCACCCAGTGCATCTATGGGGGGAGAGCCATGTGGTATGCCACCTCAACAACTCTTCTGAGAATCTAGAAAGGTTTGATGAACCTCATAGATAACTTTCCAACCTGGCCAAATCTCCGCAAACCCTGTTGGGGTGAGAGCCAAAGGAACACATGGTCTGCCTCCTAAAACTCCAAGGGTCTCTACCTCCTGTCAGTATAAGATTTCTATCTGCTCTTTGCAGTCCTCATCTACTACTGGATGATACACACCTTCTTAGTGGTATCCCATACCAACTCCGTACCCATGAGTATTAACTCCCCTGGTTCTGTCTATCATAGAGGTGATCTGCATGGATACCTGTACAAAGCCTCAAATGGTGCCATGCCAATGGTGGAGTGATATATGTTGTTGTATGAAAATTCCACCAGTGGTAGGTGGTCCTCCCAAATGTGAAAAAAATCAAGGGAACAAGAACAAAGAATTTCCTCCAGGGTCTGTATGGTCTGATCTATTTGAACATCTATCTCGGGATGAAAATATGTGCTCATGTGCAGCTAAGTCCCAAATGCCTCCAGCAACCCCTTCAAAAATCGGGATGTAAAGTGTGCATCATAGTCTGAGATGGTCGTCAAAGGCACCCTGTGAAGCTTCACTATCTCCTGGATATAGAGGCATCCCAATCCCTCTACCGGTCCCTACTCCCCGATGGGTAGGAAGTGAGATGACTTGGTGAGTCGGTAAATGATCACCCAGATAGAATTTTGGCCCCTGGATGTGCATGGTAACCCTATCACGAATTCCATGGAGATACCATCCCACTTCCATTCTGGTACCTCAAGTGGTTGTGTCAAGCCTGATGGTACCTGATGCCTAGCCTTCACTTACTGATAAGTGAGACATCATGAAATGAACCCTACCACCACTTTATTCATCCCTGGCCACCAGTACTGACATCGTAGATCCTAGTACATCTTCGCCACACCAGGATGTAACGCTAAAGGGGATGTATGGAACTACCTCAATAAATCATCCCGAAACGTCACTGGTACTATGGTGAATCCTCTGAAAAGGATGATGTGCTCCCAACCTATCAAAAATCCATCAAGATCCTGTCCTGAGGATATCTGAGCACGTCGGGCCCTGCAGTCAACATGCACAAGCTATGCCTCCCTGACTCGCTGTAAGAGTGGGGGAGTGACAGTCATTGACTGAAGGTAATATGATGCATCATCATCCACAAAGGATATCTGCAGCGTGGCTAGCTGCTTTGTCACCTCACTAGCAGCTGTAAACCAAACCTCTTACTGAGTGTGTCATCCACTATGTCCCCCTTCCCAGGAGTGTAGACTATCTCAAAGTCATAGTCCTAGAGGAAATACAACCATCTCCGCCTTCTCAAGTTCAAGTAATTCTGGGAGAAGATACACCTGGGACTCTTGTGGTCAGAGTAGACGGTAAATTTCTCACCCATCAAGTAGTATTGTCACATATTCAAGTAAAAGACCAATGCTACTAACTCCAGGTCATGGGTCACATAGTTTTTCTCACGCGACCTCAACTTCCATGAGCCATAGGCGATCACCACTTGATTCTGCATCAGGACACAACCCAGTCTAGTCCCTGATGCGTTGCAAAAAACTACATACCTAACGCCCTATTCTGGTAGTCTTAAAATAGGGGGCACTAATCAGTCACCACCTTAGCTCCTATAAACTATGATGGAAATTATCTTTCCAAATGAATGGATATCCTTTCCATGTCAAGTATAATAATGGTGATGTTACTCTGGAAAGGTCGGGCATGAACCTCCAGTAGTATACAGCCAACCCCAAGAAACTCTGCACCTCATTCACACTCTAGGGTGGCTTCCAAGCAAGCACTGCCTCTATCTTCGCTCGATCTACTATAACTCCAGCCTCTGAGATGACGTGTCCCCAAAAGCGGACCTACTGAATCCAGAACTTTCACTTAGAGATCTTACCATAAAGATAGTTCTCTTGGAGTGTATCTAGGAATATCCACAGATGTTTAGCATGCTCCTCCTCTGATGACGAGTACACCAAGATGTCATTAATTAAAACTACCATGAAAAAATTGAGGTATGGCTGGAAGATCCTATTCATGAGTCCCATAAACAATTCCAGGGCATTGGTTATGACAAAAGACATAAAAAAAAACTCATAGTCCCCGTACAAGAATTTGAAGGATGTCTTTGGTACATCTTCACCCCGTACCAAAGGCTGATGATAACCCGATATGAGGTTGATATTCGAGAACCACCTCACTCCCTTCAGCTGATCAAAGAGGTCATCAATCCTCGGTAGTGGATGATTGTTCTTAACGATCACCTTGTTCAGGAACCAGAAGTCCACGCACAACTTCAAACTCCCGTATACCTTCTTGGAAAACAACACTGGGGATACCCATGGTGAAACGCTAGGCCTTATAAACCCCTTATTCTGCAATTCGTCCAACTATACCCTCAATTCACGAAGCTCCGCAGGAGCCATATGATATGACGATGTGGATATCTGGGCCGTCCCCAGGTATAGATCGATGTATAAGTCTACCTCCCTACGAGAAGGTAGTCCCAAAACATCCTCTGTAATTAAATCCTCATACTCATCCACCACTATAGGAAAGCTTGGACTCCTATCGTCCACCGCACGAAGGGTGACACTTGCAAACTGGTGAGTGATCGGCTGCAATGTCCTCCAAGAAAGTCCATTATGTGCTGCAAAGGTTCCGTTCTCACTAGTGAAGGAAAACTTGGCCCCATCCTCATAGAAACACCGCACTCCGCATCTAAAACAATCGATCTAAATATGGAATGTGGATAACCAGTCCATGCCTAAGATGACGTTGTAAGGCCTCAACGTCGCTATTAAGAGATCCCAGCCGAAGATCTCACCTCCTAGAGTAAACTCATAATGCCGAAAATAGTGTGTAATCATTGAATCCCATCCCGTAAGAGTCTCTAATTATAAGGATCAACCTGATGGCTTCACTAAAATATTTGAGCCTCGAACGAGTTCTGTAGCAAGGAAAGAGTGACCAGAAACTGTGTCTATAAGAACTATAGATAAGGTGGAGAAGACATAGACCGTACCTCTAATAATCTATAGAGTGCCGTGGTCATAGAACTCCATCACCTGAAGCTATTCTCACCCCTATCCACTAGATCCCTAAGCCCGGGGTGGGACACCTGGGGGTGTTGGTGGTAGAACCCCGAACCGTCGTCCACCGCCTATTGCTCGGCCTACTCCCCTGCCACATCTTCCACCCTTCAGACCTCCTCACTCAAACCTCTGCCTCTGCCTTGGAGGTCTCTTGAACATCTGCTGATCGTATGTGCAACGGGTTGGGCAGTCATGAACCATGTGTCCCTACTCGCCGCACGTGAAGCACAAACTAGGTCCCTGCTTACTCCCTCTACTCTGGGAGCCCTGTACTGCCGACCCTGAGTCTTTGGGTCACACCCTAAAAGACTTGGCTCACTTGGGACCCCGTGTCTACTACCTTATGTCCAACACTAATTAATCTGTCTCCTGGGGTATACTGGCAGCTCCAGCTATCGGTGCCTGCTCCGCTAGGAAGCTCTCCACAAGAAGGGCTCACTCTAGCACTCCATCCGGAGTGGGGATGCTGAGTGACCCCATGGATGCCCTGATCTCCTGTCTGAGTCCCTAATCAAAGGTCCAGTCCCTGAATAAAGGGTCCCACATCATGTTTGTAAAGTAGAGAGAGATGTTTGTAAACCTTGTAGAGTACTCAACCACTATCAGGCCACCCTGATGCAGGTGAAGAAGCTCCTGGATATGCACTGAGTGCAAGGTCGCGGAAAAAACTCCTCCTGGAAAATCCGTTCGAAGTCTGTCCAGGTGAGGGTTGTCTCTTCATGAGTCTGGATGGTCAAGATCCACTATCTCCCTACTGATCCCTATAGAAGGATTGCGACCAAGATCTCCATATGGTTAAACGGTGTCCTCACTAAGCAAAAGACCCGCATCACTGCCTCCAGCCAGTCCTCAATGACCTGAGGATCTATATCTCCCCTAAACCTTGGAGGTATCTATCTTTTAAACTTGTGTAAGACACTGAGTCTACGTACGTCCTCTACCGGTACTGCCAGAAGTAACTTCTAATCAATGGGTGGTGGAAACACTGATGAACCACCCGAATGGGACATCTGTAGGATTTGTCCCTCAACCGACACCTCATCACTAGGTGGGATGTCCACATGATCATGTATCCAAAGCCTAGCTGGATGTCTGCATAGAGGAATCCTGAAATAGATCAAGATGTACCATAGTCAGAGGGTTATACTTGGTGAGCTGACACTTATTCAAAAATATCATAAAGAGACACTTATGCAACCAGTGTTTTCATGTATAGAGATGAAAATCAGAATTAAAGGTCTTAGTGTGTGGATACGTCGGCTACCGCACTATAACGTCCAGACCCAACTCACCCCTGAACCAGTGGACCTAAAAGTTTCCACATAACCTCAAGCGCGTCTCTTCGTACGCTAGAGGATACCGACTAGCAGTGAGGGTCTAAGGATAGTTATTGGAGAGACTATACCCTCTTATCAGAGTAAAAACAATGGACAATATTAGTAAATGGTGGAAGTAGTGTGAACAATGATAAAGCAGCGGAAGACATAGTTTTATAAATCTTTTATAAAAAAATGGCCAACACCAATGTTATAAAATGCATGCATGTTATGATTGTACAACTATGAAAGTGATAAACCATACATCATGCTTTACATATCAATTATTAAATAAATAAATAATGACTCAGGCCCCGAGGGTGATCTCCCTAAGCATCCCGAGCTTCCACTCGGTCCTCTGCTCATATCTCCCAAGTATATGCAAGCAGTAAAATCCTGCAACCAAATAGATTCTACTCGGGTGCCCCAGTGTAATGGAGGCCTGAGTAGGGCATGACATATAAATATCAGAAGGCTGGGACCACCGGTGTCTACCCCAAATCTAGACATTCAATAAATAATTTAAACAGTGTGAAAGCATGCATAAATAAAGTAAGCAGTACAATGTAACTATATACCCAAGTACCTGCTTCAGCCCCCAGTTGGTGTCTGAACCTACATTATACATTTTTCATGCATACACAATAGTCATCAAACATTCATTTTCACTAATCAAGTATTCAAACCTTGTAAAATTATATAAGTCTTGAAATCCGAACTAAGCCCGACATCCCCCATATAAGTCACTGACAACAGATGTCTCTAAAGACCATCTATGCAATCAAAGTAAAGACTAAATAATAGCTTGTTCTTTGGCTTGGATAGGGCATCATAAGATATTCAATTTAATAATTCATATAATATGTCCAAGACTGTCCACTAAAAATAGTGATTAGCTCAGACAATACCAAAAATCCAAGCCCATCCACTAAATATAGTGATTCTCTCCTGGGTCTATCCACTAAAAATAGTGATTCACCCAATTCATAAACAAGTTTGAGAAAGATCCCATCCACTAAACATAGTGATTCACTCTGGGGTCCATCCACTAAATAGTGATTCACCCAATTCATTAACAAGTATGAACCCATCCACTCAATTAGTGATTTGTCAAGGACTTTAACAATTAACATGCACATCATAAACATCTGAAGTCAAACAAGATGAACATGGCTCAGATATTTAGACACTATCTCCCATGGAATATCATATATTTAAACAAATCCATCCTAAATAACTTAAGGCATGGAAAATAAATATGCATCAAAAGGAATTCTTGACCCGATCGACCTTAAACAGCCAAACCAGTGAAACATACCCATGGGGTGTCCCTTAATCAAGGTAATTTTTTTTATTTACAAGAACGCATATTCAATTCATTCACAATATGTAGCACATCTCATAATTAATTTATAGAATTAATTATCCCATTCTAATTTCACTTCCCATAATTAATTCCCAAAATTAATTATCCAAATTATCATTGCAAAAGAACATCATTAATCCAACATTAAATATATCTATTTATCCAAAACAACATATCACAATTAATTACCAGATCAATTGTCTCATTCAGTTAAATCAAAATCTCATAATTAATCCTTTTTTTAATTATTTAATATTCCAGTCTCAAGAATATAATTAATTAATAATTAATTATCTCAAAATTAATCAAATTAATTACTCATAATTAATCCCTCGATTAATTATCATCTGAAGCACACAATTAATTCATAATTAATTATCTAAAAATTAATCAAACTAATTACTGATAATTAATCCCTAGATAAATTATCATCTAAAGAACATAATTAATTCATAATTAATTATCTCAACTTGACCAAATTAGTTACTAATAATTAAATGCCCAATTAATTATCTATTTTACAACAGAAATACATATAATTAATTCATAACTAATTATCTCATTCCCCAATTAAATTTTTTAATCCAACAATTTAGTCAACATTATCAAAGAAATAAAACAAAAAAACTATATTTTATTAATTAGGAAAGGTTGAGAACCCTACCACAACGAATTTGGCTGAACCAAAGCTTCATAACTCAAATGCGATTCGCTCATGTACATGCACCTCAACAAAGGTGCACGCTCATCCAAAATTTATCATCGCACCTAACAACCATTAACAGACAACCATAAATAGTGCGGTGGGGGACCAATGCACATCCAAAATATTAACCACAACACAAAAACACCATAAGTATCCAATTCATAGGGTGTGAAGCCAAATAATGGGTTTAAACCCTTACCCGAAGATAGAGACGATGAACCAAAACTGAGCTGAAATGCTTCACCCTTGGCACCAACAGTCAGAATACAGACCAATGGTTATAGAGTAGCCCCTTACACAACCCTAGAATAAAAAAAAACAAGGAAAACCAATTAAACCTGAATATTAGGGTTTCAGCCAAGCAAATAGTGCGAGAGATGAGTCAAACGACCACTGTGAATCACGAAACATAGACACACGGACTCACCTTGATGAGGTGGACAAGATTTGTGAAGAAACTAGACGAATCCAAGTGTGGAAGAGGGATCCGAGGATGGGTGTCATGCATACTATAGGGAGAGCCTAGGAGGGGGCCGCTCGCTGCCTACATGGCACGCCTTCCTCTCTATCCCTCTCTTACCTTTCTCCCTCCATCCTCTAATTAACACCCTATTACAATAATATATATAATATAATAATAATAACATTTACTATTATCATCAAGTTAACCTTTAAATAAATGTTTCATAATTAATTCTGAAACCCCCCATTAATCATCCAATTAAATTCTTGTAACATTTATTTAACTAAATAAATACAATAATAAAAATAACATCCTTATTATTATTATTATTAAATATTTATTTTATTTAAATTAAATAAAAACACATTTTAATAACCGGGTAATGACGCAGGTGACCCACACGATTTGATTAACCGTGCACAACCCGATATCAACATTTAAAATGATCCTAAAGTTCATTTCAAATTCAACTTAATCATGAATTTAATTAAATAAAACCTCCATTTTACATCAATTAATTAAATTCCTCATTACATTTAATTAAATTAAATTAAACCCAACTCCACATTTAATCCTCATTTAATATTACCATTTAATATTACCCTTCTTTGATAACACCCAAATCCTCATTTACATGTCTTTTAATATTACCCTTCACTAATAACCACAAACTTCTCATTAACACATTATTTAATTAAATTCATTCACAAAATTTAATTAAATAAATTCTCCACTTTGTGTTATTTAATTAAATTCAATCAACATAATCTAATTAAATTAAAAATACCAACTCATCATTATTTAATTAATTCTCTCAACACGAATTAATTAAATAAAACCACCACTTCGTAGTGATTAATTAAATTCCTATTGACCTTGAATTTAATTAAATGAAAACCAAACTCCTCATTTACATGTCTTTTAATTAAATTATCACAACTTTAATTTTATTAAAAGAAAACCCCAACAACTCATTTAATTAAATTCATTTCAACCTCAAATTAAATAAATGAAACTTCCATAATAATAACCATCATTATTATTATCATCTAATAAAATGATTCTTTGATAAAACCCAAAAATCCCCACTACACATCATTTAATTAAATTTTGTTTAACTCAATTTAATTAAATGAAACCACTGTTTCACAATAATTAATCAAATCCCCCTTTTCCTTGGATTTAATTTAAAAAAACCCCAAAATGCATTATTATTATTATTCATAATAATAATAAAAACCATAATTAATAATAATTATTATACTCATAAAACTATAATAATAATAATTGAATTATTATTATTCAACCTTAGATAATACCCCACACCTCTATTAAAAAAACAAAGCTTCTTTATTAATTTCGAAACTCCTTATTAAATTAAATGAATCTTAATTAAATCTAAAACTCCTCATAATTTCACATAACTGTTACTCCTCAATAATTATTCAATTAAAAATCTTTTAACATCAAAATAATTTAATGAGCGCTATAACAACAACAACAACAACATTATTATTTTTATTAACTTTTTATTTTATTTAAGCACAAAAGTACCATTTAACAATATTTAATTAAAATAAATAAATTATTAAACCAGGTAAACTACAGGGGTTGGACTAAAACTATACACAGCCCGTGCAGATCCTTTAAAGTGGACTTCTATGGATCTGGTGCTCCCGAAACTCATCGGGACACCTGAAAAAATTATCGGGTATTTACCCAAGTCCAAAAACAACAACTTTAAGTGTTTCAACATTCAGAATTAAGTTCCATAGATCGGTTTAAAAGAACGGACCTGTCGATAAACCAAAAAAGTTTGAAAAATTCATATTTTAACCCAGTTAAAAAACATGAGACTTTACATGCACCAACACTGGACTCCTTGAATCTGAAAGTCAAACTAGAAACATTCAACATTGTTTCTCCAAAACAAAACAACACACTCTCAGTCTCTGAGGTAGAACTGACCACCTATGATACCCCTTTATCCCGACCCATCCCCCAGGGCCCATGTCGTGACATACCCCAAGCCTGACTCCCGAAGGCTAGGTGTTGGTGGCTAGCGCCGAAAGAGTAAACCAGTAAGTGGGAGGAATTTGACTGAGTACCTATACACACACACACACAACCACATCCCAAAGCTAAAAAATTAAACCAGAATGCCACTATAAATAACCACTGATTACAAGTAAAAATGAAAGTCAAATGGGCCATAATACAAACCCAACAAAAGAATAACTGGAAAATAGGAGAGTACAAAAGAAACTCTGAATGGCCATACGCTGAAATCCCACCTGATCGGTAAGTATAGATAGTTGTTGGAAGCCATAGAAGTACGTCCCGTCTGCCTGGTCTCACTGAGACCACCGGGGCCTGGGCCACCAAGTTCTCCGTCAAGGTGATGATCGTCTGCACCAAACACTACACATGCGGGTGAAGTCCGTGCAGGGGTGAGTTAGAAAATAATCAGTAGGGACCCCAAAACAACAAAAGAAATACCACAAAGAAATCCAAAACCAAACCACAATCCATGATCACCAAATGTGATCATGAATAAAGACAGTTCACAATAGGTATATTCTAGAGTAGGAAAGTAGAACCATTTTCCACATCATCGAACACCTCAACTGTTGGAGAACTCCACCTCAATGAGTATAGTGGGCCTGACGGGTCACATATAAGCCACTTCACACTAACCTAAGACTAATATGGTACTCATACCTGATGAGTACCACGGGTATGCTGGGTCACACAGAAGCCGCTCACCACCGTGGGCATGTCGGGTCACACAGAAGCCACTTCTCTACTATGACCATATTGAGGTACTCCTCCTGTCGAGTAACATGGGTCTTCTAGGTCACACAGAAGACACTCCCCACCATGGGCCTGTAGGGTCACATAGAAGCCACTTCCCACTGGGCCATAGTATCCGATCCACACATGGTCACTCACCAGTAGTCTCTAGGTCTCACCCAACCGCATAGTTTCCGCATGTGGAATGCTTGATCTTAGGAAAACCGCACCCGAAGACATTTATTGAATTTAAACTTTCATGAAATCATCTATAGAGTATGAAAAAAATACACCTCATTGCGAGGGTTCAAACTCCGCAAACAGATCTTCAGTCGGACACCCGGTTTTCAAGATATTTACGTTTTTCCAAAAAGGGGCTGGTTAGGTCTAGGTTCGGCCTGACCCAACCCAGCCAAACACGGGGTCCATCGACCCGACTCGGACCCAGACTGACCTGGGTCTGGTTCATTGGGCTGTGCTTCTGGCCCGCTGTCCTACCCAGTCCGCCAGAGGTGGACCGGTTCGTCACCTGGCTGGGACGCGGCATGCGACCACATCCAGCTCTCCATCACCCCGTAGGTCGTTCGAGGGGCCGTCTCCCATCCACGATCGGTTGACCATGGCTTCACCGTGTGGGATGGGTTGTGGTGCCACATCCGCGGTGCACCGACGTGTGCCATCCACCGGCCTAGCCGATGACTCTTGTAACACCCCAAGCTTCCACGGTACATTTTCCTTTGAATAATGCAATAGCTTGCATTGTACGCAACTTCAATATTCTAACACACCACAACCAATCAAACTAGCCATTATGAATAGTAATAACCACTTTTTGAAATTTTATAAATTTTATCTTTAAAAATGGACTTCATTTTTGGATTAGGAATATCGAAATTTGATTAGGCTAAATTATTGGTATTTTTCTAAAAACTTTCAATTTTTGTTGAATAGTGGAAAAACACTACGTTATTAGTTAAAACCGACTTTTTATTTAAATAATTAGTTATTTTATTTTAATTTATTTTAGGTAAAAATAGATACATAATGCCTATATATGTTCAACACAATTCATTGGATTCATTTTATAATAAGTTTAGATATATAAAATTTTATCAAACTTTTTACAGTCTTTTACCCACCTCCTAGGAGCATTTGTAAATTCACATAAAAATTAATTTTACCGCTTATGTGAGTGGAATTTCAAAAATCCAAGAGACACGGTTGATATCAGTAAGAAAAATGTGGTCCAATAAGAAGAAAATAATTTTTGGTGAATAGTACCTTTTTACTTTTATTTACCACGGTTAAAAGAAAATAGGTTAATTAAGGGTAAAAATGATATTATTATTACCCTAACACATGTCCTAATTTTATTTATAACTGTAATTCGACCAATAACAACCTTAGGAATAAAATATGATCCTTTAGGTCCACTTGGATTAGATTCGAACGTTTATTATTATTTTATTTAAAGAAGAGTTAAAAGAATTAAATTCAAAGTTTAATAACTAAACCATTTTTAATATATGGTTATACATTATATAAATTCGACTATAAATATTCATTATAAATCTATAAAGATTCAATATATAATGATATTTTATTTATAATTTTTAGACATTAAATAATTTAATTTATTTATGACACAATGATGACACAATAATTACCATAATAATGAAATATTAAAATAATTGATATTATAAATATCCAAAAAAATGTAAATTGGGACTTTTGATGAATTCCAATAATTTTATAAGTTAATATGACATTTCAAGATTGAAAATATGAATTTATTTTGAAGTAATAAATTTGTTAAGACTTTAAAAAAAATCATTTATTAAATAATATCAAAATTGAAATAATTGGGTTTTTAAAACAAATTTTATATTATTAATTGATATAATATTCCTAAAAATATAAGGTTAGTACATAAGAATTATATAAGGTTATATATATTAATAATGAACCACATGGGGTTCTATTTTCATGTTATAGTAAGTTTATTAACCACATAATATAAAAATACAAAGAGACATGGTAAATGACAAACTATTTAACTAAGAGTTAAATCTAAAAGATAAGGTTAATATGATGACCTAAACCTGTATAAAACCTATTGGTTGAGAGGTTTTAGACCCATAACCATCTTAGAATTTAAATAATTCATTTTGGAGCCATTATAAACCGAAAATAATTTTATTATAAAATAATATTTCAACCTTTTCCTAAAGTGACCCTCACCTCTCTTATAAAAGGGAACTTCCCCTTCTCTCAAATTTACACCTTCATAGCCATTTGGCTTGGAAAAACCCTACCCAAATATCCTCTAAACTATCTTCCCTTCATCCTAGATGCCTTACTTTAGTCATAAAGCTAACCTAAGGATCCCTTTTGATCAAATCAAAAGGAAGAACCTGAAGAAGAGGTAAATATTTCATCACCACTTTGAAGTTCTTTTCTTCTTCCACTTCCTCTTTCTTTGTTGTTTCCATTATAAAATAATAACTACATTATCTTATATATTCTGTGATGTTATTATAAAAATGGTGCACCCATATTCATTATTCTAGCCATCCTATAAATGACAAAGTCACCATACGCGCGTACGTACAGATTACCGTCTCCACGTCGTGGTGTAGTTTTTTATTCAAACACTTCATCATTTGGATGGGTATAATAACGAGTATAAATGAATTAAATAATAAATATAACATGATAATTATTATTTATATATGATATACCATCCAATTATATACGATTTTAATATCAAAATAATGATATTGTCGCTCGTGCGTACGTACGGATTACCATCTCCACGAATGCGATGAGATTCATTCCCCATCATATCTTTTCAAGACTAATTTTCATTTGATGATTAAAAAAATAATTATTAAAGACTTAATATAATTATGAATATGAATAATATACATTATATCCATAACAAACATTACTTACTTAATAAATCATATAAAGGAAAACGAATCAGTTAACACCCGAAACGATGATACTATTGAAATATCATTAACAAAGAAATATTAGAAGATCATATATGATATCATATTAATTTATATGGTTATTTTATAATTTAATAAAAATTATTTCACCATTACACATGAGTTTAACCTACCCTCAACCAAGGAGAAGTACAAGGTAAGGGTTAATTTCATAATCTCTTTATTATCTGAGGTTGTTTTATACGTGACTATCTACTAGGACCTCTTTATCATCAACATCCCCGTTTTCATAAAAATATATTTCAAAACATTTTTTACTATTTACTAGAAAATGGGTTAAGGTAATTTATACCCTTATTTGACCATATATGTTTTGAAAGGAATCTTTCCATCATTTTCCAAACAAGGTACCTAATGACATATTCGACAAAAGTAAGGTAAGAATGTTTTTTAACTTATACGGCGGGTGCAGCTATTTTCCTCTGTTATAACATCGTTAAAGCTTCCCTTAAAATATTATAAGAATATTTTCAAAATAAATGTTTTCTTTTATAATTATATGACTTTTAAATGATTTCAAAATAGAAAGAGACATTTCTCTAAAAAAAAAGTTTTGATTTCATATATGTCAACATCCTTTGATGGATTGTAAGATTATTTGTAGTTGATTTATTATGATACAAAACTTGCATATTGTATTGAAGGTTTTGTGATATGTTTGACCATGGATGTGTTGTTTTTACTCCATTCATGGTTTATGGATAAAGTATTGGCATTTATTATGCTAGTTTTAATACGAATGTTTATATTATGTTTAAACCTTTTCATATGAGGAATGCATTGGACTTAGTAAGTGACGGGTGGAGCCCGAAATTGCTCCTCGATGCATCGGTAGGTCTCATGAGACAAAATAGGGTCTTGTCACAAGGCCTTGAAAAAATCTTATTTTTAGTCATGGCACAAGGCCTTGAATTTGTGGTTATGCAGTTAGCCATTATGAATTCCATCATTATGAAAGTGGGTATTGATATTGCATGTGATTATTAGACTAGTTATATCCATGTGAATAAGTAAATGACATTATTTGATTTTATCTTTTCCATATTATGCTGAATTTCAAGTTTAAAATGATTTTGTTTTAGTCTTACATTGCCTTAAATGTTTATTTCTTATTTATGAAAGTTTCCGCTATATTGTTATTCTTACTAAGCAATTGAACTCACCCCTTTCTATGTTTTATTTTTCCCAGGATGCAAAGAAGTATATTATGACTAACCTGCAGGGATAATCTAAGGTATATGAGTGTGGACTATGGAGACTTTTTTGTTGTAGTTTTTTACTTTTATAATGCAATGTAAAACTTAAGAATGTATCTAGTATTTCCAAGGATACTTAACTAATAGGTCTTTCAAGACTTGATCTTTTGTGATCATGATAATGTTATGTAATAATGCACCAAATCTGGGTAACTAGGGTTGGAGAACTATAGTTGGTATCATAGGAAGTTTAGTACAAACCTTCGAAGCTATATTTAGAAAACTCTTATTAGAGAACATTACCCTAAGATAGACTTTGAGGATTAGTATAGAAGAATTTCCTAAAATTTTGGAACTGTAGATATTTTGTGAGTTTTCCAAGCAATAAATTCCTATCTAGATATGAGCAGGTAGAGACGGATCTGGCACAGATGTACCTAGGGGTAAAACCCAAAAATACCGCTTTAAGCTAGAATCGAATGATAATTGGTGCACACCAACAAGCCTTGATGCACTTTTGGTTACAACACTCTGGGGGGATATGCTAAGGATAATTCTCATTTTCTTTAAAAACCATTATGAAGGGTTTATGATTATATACTTCCTCAAAGAAAACATTTTTATGATTATGGATTATATCCATAAATTCTTCAATTTATGTTAAGTGTTTTACAAGTTTGGAATTATGTATTGCGATTCATAAACTAATATAGTGTATGACATTGTTTAGAAATAGCGCCTAGTAGAAAGAACAAAAACCGTATCAATGCATGTAATTCATGTAGGGATTGACCTAACACTCAAGATAATTATAGTTTTGATGGTGAATCAAATGGTTTTGATCAGCTTATCACCATACCAGGACAACTCACTCAGGTTATGAATAATAATCTTACCCGTATGGAGCACCCTGATCTACAACATAGAGGATCAATGTTAGACTGCTTAATGATGAAACAACCACCAAAATTAAATGGGAGTAAAAATACATTAGTAGCTGAGCAATGAATAAATTCCTTATAGAAAATATTTCATGCTTTGGGGAGTAGCGAAAGGGAAAAAGTAGTCATGGCAGTTTACCGCCTTACAGGAGATGCAGATCAATGGTGATCATTGATTCAAAATACAATGGAAGATGATGAAGTATAAAATATTGAATGGAGGGAGTTTAAAGAGATTTTATTAGAAAAATACTTTCCTCGTGACCATTGAGTGGATATAGAAGGACAATTTCTGAGTCTGAGGCAACAAGAGGATGAGAATGTCACAAAGTATGAGGCTAACTTTACAAGGTTAGCAAGGCATGCTGTAGATTATATACATAACCTAAGAAGTAAGATTGATTGTTTCTTTGATGGGTTAAAACTATTTCTCTATCAAGAATTAGTCTCACAATACTTCTCATCGTACGAATATATTGTCTCATGTGCTATCAAGACAAAAAAGGAATTCTCTAAGTCTTACAAGTTTAAAGAAAAGAAAGAGAAGAAGAGATCTACTGAACACTCTAGAAATGGAAATAAGTGGAAGAAGGGAAATGTTGAATGTCCATATTGCAGTAAATGTGGGAAGAAACACCCCCGTACTTTCCTAAAGAGAATGGGAGTTTGTTACAAGTGTGGTGAAAAAGGCCACCAAGCTCGTGATTGTAAGGGGAAGAAAGAGGCTGTCAATGTTGAATTCTACAATTGTAGAGAAAAGGGGAATTATGTACATGAATTTCCTAATTTCCAAGGGAACCTACCTCAGAAAAGGACAAGGGAGAAAGGCCAAGATTATGCGATCACTACTGCTGAGGTTGAAGCTCCGAAATATGTGGTGACAGGTAATTTAATGGTTTAATCAAGTTTATCCAATGCTTTATTTGATTCTGGATCATCGCATTGTTTAATATCTTCCCAATTTTCTTAAAAAATTAGATATTTTCAGTTTGACTTAACAAGGGTGTTGTCAGTCAAAATACCTAAGGGAAGTATCATCACAATAAAATTTTGTGAATCAGTTCCTATTAGGTCATATAAATGTTCTTTATCTGCTGATCTCATCATCATACCCATGATTGAATTTGACATAATCCTCGGTATGGATTTGATTTCCGACCATGATGTGAAAATTTATTTTAAGAAGAGGGAGGTTACAATTTTCGATGATGATAAGGAGTACCTTATCTTTAGAGCAGAAATGTCACCACTTGAATCTTATCTAGATCCACCCCCAGTAGCTCTACTAAATTCAATTATTGGGGAGGATGAGAATGAAATAATTATGGGTGAGGAAAATAATGTTAGAATATAGGATGTACCTATTGTGCAAGAATATGTCGATGTGTTTCCAGAGGATTTACCTGGACATTCTCTAGAATGAGAAATTGAGTTTTCCATTGATTTAATTCCGGGTTCAGGGCCCATATCGAGGACTCCTTATAGAATGGCCACTGTGGAATTAGTGGAACTAAAGAAACAACTAGAGGAATTGAGTAATAATGGATTTATTCATCCTAGTGTTTCTCCATGGGGATCCCCTATCCTCTTTGTTAAGAAGAAAGATGAATCTATGAGGTTGTGCATTGACTATAGGGAGATCAATGCTATAATAATAAAGAAAAAGTATCCCCTACCGCGTATTGATGATTTATTGAACCAAATTCATGGAGCTCAATATTTTTCAAAGATTGAAATTCGATCTGGATATCATCAGTTGTGTGTGAAGAAGGAAGACATTCCAAAAACAGTATTTCGAACTAGGTACGGGCATTACGAGTTTACAGTAATGCCTTTTGGGCTGACTAATGCACCATATGTTTTCATGGATCTAATGAATAGAGTTTTCAAGTAATATATTGATGAATTTGTAGTGGTATTTATTGATGATATACTGGTATACTCCAAAATCTATGAAGATCATGAAATTCAATTGCTCACCATTCTGAAAACCCTCAGAAGAAATGAATTATAAGGGAAGTTTAGAAATTGTGAATTCCAGATTCAGGAGAGTTCTTTTCTTGGCCATATTATCTCTTAGGATGGAATCTCGATTTATCCTTCAAAGGCCAAGGTAATCCAAGAATGGCCAGCATCGACGAGTATAACTGAGGTACATAGTTTTATTGGTTTAGTAGGTTATTATCGATGTTTTGTCTAGAATTTTTCCTGATTGGATAACCCATTAACCAAGATCACATGTAAAGGGGTTAATTTTTTTTTGGGAAAAATAGTGTGAAGAATGTTTTTAAGGAATTTAAGATAATATTAGTCAATGCCCCTATCTTGACTCTACCATCGGGGAATGATGGGTTTGTTATTTATAGTGATGCATCAAAGAAAGGACTTGGTTGTGTCCTTATGCAGAATGATAGGGTTATTGCCTTTGTATCACAATTGCTAAAAATTCATGAGAAAAACTATGCTACTCATGATCTTGAGTTAGTAGCTGTAATATTTGCTTTGATGATATGAAGACATTATATCTATGGTAAAAAATGTGAGATATATACCGATCATAAGAGTTTGCAGTATATTTTCTCAAAGAAATAACTGAACATGAGGAAAATGAGATGGATTTAAATACTCAAGGATTATGATTGCACAATAAACTACCGCCCAGGGAAGGCAAATAAGGTGGAAGATGCTTTGAGCAGAAAGGATCATGCAGTTTTGAACAAGATGAGAGTTGAAAGGGATCCTATTTTCATGGATCTAGTGAAAATGGATATGGGAATAATCATGGAAGGTGAAACATCAATAGTTTTTAGATGGTTGCCAAAACATATTTACTAGAAAGGATAAAAAGTTCTCAGGCTGATGATGAGGAGTTTAAAAAGAAAATTAAATCTATGAAAGATGGGAGATTTATCGAATTCATAAATGAAGACGAGATTTTAAAATTTGGGAGGAGACTTTGTGTTCCTAATATACCTGATCTAAAAAGGGAATTGTTAAATTATGCTCATAGCTCCAATTTCTCTATATAACCTAGTAAAACCAAGATGTATAGAGTTTTGAAGGAATATTTTTGGTGGGAAAACATGAAGAGGGAGATTGATGATTTTGTGTCAAGATGTATGGTTTGTCAACAAGTGAAAGCTGGAAGGAAACAGCCTGGAGGAGTCATGAAACCTCTTCCCATACCTGAGTGGAAATGGGATAATACTACGATGGACTTTGTCATGGGGCTACCAAAAAATCCTAGAAGGAAGGATGCAATATGGGTCATTATTGATCTTCTTACCAAGTCAGCACATTTTCTTGCTATAAGAGAATATTCACCACTTGAACGTCTAGAAAGACTATATATTAATGAATTTTTAAGACTTTATAGAGTACCCTTATCGATTGTTTCTGATCGTGATCCCCGTTTTATATCAAGATTCAGGAAAAGTCTTCAGAAATCCCTGGATACTGAACTTTGTTTGAGCTTTGTCTACCACCGTCAAACTGATGGACAATTAGAACATACTATTCAAACCTTAGAAGACATGTTGAGATCTTGCTCACTTGACTTTAAAGGTAAGTGGGATCAATATTTACCTCTGGTAGAATTTTCCTATAACAATAGCTTCCATTCAAGTATTCATATGACACCATATGAAGCGTTATATTGCAAGAGATGTCCCACACCAAATTTTTGGGATGATTTTGTTGAAAAAAAACTTGTAGGCCCAAAACTTGTTGAATTAATGATGGAAAAGGTGAATGTTATCCAAACCCACATCAAAGCATCCCAAAGTAGGCAAAAGAGCTATGTTGATAACTGAAGGAAGGATTTGTAATTTCAAGTAGGATACCATGTTTTCTTGAAGGTATCTCCATGGAAGGGTGTTATACATTTAGTTAAGAAGGGTAAATTGATTTCCAAGTACATCGGACCTTTCAAAATTCTAGAATGAATTGGAGTTGTAGCTTAGAGTTGGGAAATGCCTCTAAGTCTCTCCAAAGTTCACGATGTATTCCACGTATCACTATTGAGAAAATACATGCCTGACCCAACGCGTGTACTCACATATGATGAAATTGAACTGAAATATAATCTGTCTTATTGTGAAGATCCTGTCAAAATTCTTGATACCAGAGAACAAGTGTTGAGAAACCGGACGACTCGTATGGTGAAAGTTTTATGGAGAAACCATAATATGGAAGAGTCAATGTGGGAACCCAAGGAACTTATGATGAAGAACCACCCGAATATTTTTATGCAATAAAATTCTATAAATTTTGAGGACAAAATTATTTTAAGGAGGGTAGAATGTAACACCCCAATCTTCCACGGTACGTTTCCCTTTTAATAATGCAATAGCTTGCATTGTACACAACTTCGAGACTCAAACACGACGCAACCAATCAAACTAGCCGTTATGAATAATAATAACCAATTTTTAAAATTTTATAAATTTTATCTTTCAAAATGGACTTTATTTTTGGATTTGTAATATCAAAATTAGATTAGGGTGAATTTTTGGTTTTTTTATGAAAACATTAAATTTTTGATGAATAGTGGAAAAACACTACGTTATTGAATAAAACCGACTTTTTATTTAAATAATTAGTTATTTTATTTTATTTTTTAGGTCAAAATAGATACATAATACCTATATATATTCAACATAATTCATTGGAGTCATTTTATAATAAGTTTAGATATATAAAATTTTATCGAACTTTTTACTGTCTTTTACCCACCTCCGAGAAGCATTTGCAAATTTTCATAAAACTCAATTTTACCACTTCTGTGAGTGTAATTTCAAAAATCCAAGAGAAAAGGTTGATATCAGTAAGAAAAATGTGGTTCAATAAGAAGAAAATAATTTTTGGTGAATAGTAACTTTTAATTTTATTTACCACGGTTAAAAGAAAAAAGGGTAATTAAGGGTAAAAATGATATTATTATTACCATAACACATGTCATAATTCTATTGGATAAGTGTAATTCGACAAAAAACAACCTTAGGAATAAAATATGATCCTTTAGGTCCACTTGGATTAGATTAGAACATTTATTATTATTTTATTTAAAGAAGAGTTAAAAGAGTTAAATTCGAAGTTTAATAACTAAACCATTTTTAATATAGGGTTATACATAATATAAATTCGACTATATATATTTATTAGAAATCTAAAAATCATTTATTAAATAATGTCAAAATTTACATAATTGAAATTTTAAAACAAATATTATATTATTAATTGATATAATATTCCTAAAAATATAAGGTTCAGCCAAAAAACTTAGATAAGGTTATATATAATAATAATGAACCACATGGGGTTCTCTTGGAATGTTATAGTAAGTTTATTAACCATATAATATAAAAATACAAAGAGACAAGGTAAATGAAAAACTATTTAACTAAGAGTTAAATCTAAAATATAAGGTTAATATGATGACATAAAGCTCTCTAGAACCTATTGGTTGAAGGGGTTTCGACCCATCCCCACCTTAGTCTTTAAATAATTCATTTTTGAGCCATTAGAAACCTAAAATTATTTTATTATAAAATAATATTTCAAGATTTTCTGGAAGTGACCCTAACCTCTCTTATAAAAGGGAACTTCGCCTTCTATTAATTTCACACCTCCAAAGCCTTTTGGCTTGGCCAAACCCTGCCCAAATATCCTCTAAACTGTCCTCCCTTCATCCTCGAAGCCTTCATTTATTCAGAAAGACAACCCAAAGAGCGCTTTTGATCAAATCAAAAGGAATAACCCGAAGAAGAGGTAAATATTTCATCACCTCTTTCAAGTTATTTTCTTCTTCCACTTCCTCTTTCTTTGTTGTTTCCATTATAAAATAATAACTCTAGTATATTATATATACTATGATGTTATTATAAAAATGTTACAACTATGTTCATTATTTTATCCATCCTATAAATGACAAAGTCACTATACGTGCGTACGTACAGATTACCGTCTCCACATCATGGTGTAGTTTGTTATTAAATCACTTCATCATTTGGATGAGTATAATAATGAGTATAAATGATGTAAATAAGAAATATAACATGATAATTATTCTGTATATATGATATACCATCCAATTATGTACGATTTTAATATCAAAAGAATGATATTGTCGCTCGTGCGTACGTACGAATTACCGTCTCCACGAACGCGGTGAGATTCATTCCCCATCGTATCCATTAACGATTAATTTTTATTTGATGATTAAAAAATAATGTTTAAAGACTTAATATCATTCTTAATATGAAAAAGATACATCCTATCTATAACAAACATTACTTATGTAACAAAGCATATAAAGGAAAATGAATCGGTTAACATCCGAAATGATGATACTACTGAAATATCATTAAAAAATCAATATTATAAGATTTTATATGATATAATATTAATGTATATGGTTCTTGTATAATTTAATAACAATTATTTCACCATTATACAGGAGGCTAACCTACCCTCGACCAAGGAAAAGTACATGATAAGGGTTAATTTTACAATCTCTTTATTATCTGAGGTTGTTTTATATGTGAGTATCTACTGGGACCTCTTTATCATCCACATCCGTGTTTTCTTAAAAATGTATTTCAAATTTTTTTAACTATTAACTAGAAAATGGGTTAAAGTCATTTATACCCTTATTTGACCTTATATGTTTTGAAAGGAATATTTCCATCATTTTCAAAACTAGGTACCTTATGAACGTTTCGACAAAATTAAGGTAAGAATTATTTTTTAACTTATACGGAGGGTGCAACTATTTTACGCCATTATAACATCGTCAAAACTTTCCTTAAAATCTTATAAGAATATTTTTAGAACAAATATTTTCTTTTATAATTATATTACTTTTAAATGATTTCAATATAGAAAGAGATATTTCTCTAAAAAAAAGTTTTGATTTCATCTATGTCAACATCCTTTGATGGATTGTAAGATTATTTGAAGTTGATTTATTTTGATACAAAATTTTCATATTGTATTGAAGGTTTTGTAATTTTTTTGACTGTGGATGTGATACTTTTACACCATTTATGGTTTATGGATAAAGTATTGACATTTCATATGCTAGTTTTAATACGAATGTTTATGTTATGTCTAAACCTTTTCATATAAGGAATGCATTGGACATAGTATGTGATGGGTGGAACCCACTATAGCTTTTCTATGTATTGGTAGGTCTCATGAGACAAACTAGTGTCTTGGGACAAGGCCTTGACAGAATCTTATTTGTAGTCTTGGCACAATGCCCTGACTATGTGGTTACGAAGTCTGGCATTATGCATTCTATCATTATGAAAGTGGAAATTGATATTGAATGTGATTATTTGAATAGTATAATATCCATGTGAATAAGTAAATGACATTATTTGATTTTATCTTTTCCATATTATGCTGAAGTTTAAGTTTAAAAGGCTTTTGTTGTAGTCTTACATTGCCTTAAATGTTTATGATTATTTATGAAAGTTTCTGCTATATTGTTATCCTTACTGAGAATCTGAGCTCACCCCTTTTTTCAACACCCTAATCTTCCATGGTATTTTTCCCTTTGAATAATGAAATAGCTTGCGTCGTACGCAACTTCGAGATTCTAACACATCGCGAGCAATCAAACTAGCCATTATGAATACTAATACCAACTTTTTAATATTTTATCAATTTTATATTTCAAAATGGACTTCATTTTTGGGTTCAGAATATTGAAATTATCTTTGGGTGAATTCTGGGTATTTTTCTAAAAACATTCAGTTTTTGATGAATAGTGAAAAATAAATTTTTTTAATTAAAAACAACTTTTTTAATCAAAATAATTTACAGTGCTAAATTAAACTATTGAGTGGTTTTTAAGTATAATTTGATTATATTTTTACCTTTTAATCCAATGTTGGTCGTTGGATGTAATTTCACATTTAAACTGGACATAAGCAAGTGTCAATCTTTTGATAGTTATTATTTTTTAAAAACACGTTTTTTGTTTTGACAACGGGAATTAATTTTAAATTAATTTCTACCACTTCTGTATTTTGAATTTAGAAAAATGGATTCCATATTTAGAATTAGGAGGTCAAAATTATGTAAATAGGTAACTTTTATATTAGATATTTTTAATAATTACTTCGGTAAATATTTTATTTACCATGGTTAAAGGGTAAATCAGGTAAATAAGGGTAAAAAAAATATAATAATAATATTAAATTACTCTAACACATGTCCTAACCCTATTGGATGATACATGTCCGACCGTGGGAATCCTTGGGTCGATTTTGGGAACCCATGGAGCCACTTGTAAGTGATAATGACACTTTATATTAATTAAGTTAAAGTAAATACAAAAATGACATAAGCATATATATTTTAGTAAAATAATTTTTACATAGGGTTATATATGTTATCTCTTTGACTATAAATATTCATTAGAAATCTAAAAATATTCCCTACATAATTCTATTTTATTTATAATTTTTTGACATTGAATAATTAAATTTATTTATGACACAATGATGATGCAGTATTTTCCTTATTAATGAAAGAATCAAATAAATGGTATTATAGATGATAAAATAAATATAATTTGAACGTTTTTATGCCATCCAGGAATTTTCACGGTTAATGTGACATGTTAGGATTTATTAAATTAATTTTTTTAGAAGTAATAATGATGTTAGGAATTTAACAAAAACAAAATAGGAAATAGTGTCAAAATTGACATAAAAGAGTTTTTAAAACAAATATTATATTATTAATTGATATTCTATTCCTAAAAATTTAATGTTCGGACAAAGGTCTTAAATAATATTATATATTTCATTAATGAACTACTTAAGGTTCTCTTGGAAGTTTATAGTAAGTTTATTAACCATATAATATAAAAATACAAAGAGACATGGTAAATGTAAAACTAATTAACTAAGAGTTAAATCTAGAAGATAAGGTTAATATAGTGACCCGAACTTATCTAAAACCTATTGGTTGAGTGGTTTTCTACCCATCCCCACCTTAGTCTCGAAATAAATCATTTTTTAGCCATTAGAAACTGAAAATGATTTTATTATAAAATAATATTTCAATCTTTTCCTAAGGTGCCCCTCACCCCTCTTATAAAAGGGAACTTCCACTTCTCTCAAATTCACACCTTAAAACCCATTTGGCATGGCCAACCCCTACCAAAATATCATATCAACTATCCTCCCTTCTATAACGCCCCGACCCCAGTTACCCAGAGTCGGTGCATTATTTTAATACATTGGCATGATTATAAGGAATCAAGTGTCAAAGGACTGATCGGTTTAGCAGTCTTGGAAAATAGATTACATACATGAATGTTACATTACACTTTATAACATACAAAAAAACATAAATAATCTTTTATGAATACCATTATTCCCTTGTCTTAACCCTGGATATCAATCACAATACCCTTCTTGAATCATGGAAAAAATAAAACATAGAAAGGGGTAAGCTCAGATGCTCAGTAAGGATAACAATACAGCAGAAATTTTCATAAATAAGAATAAACATTTAAGGCAATGTATAACTAAAACAAAAGCCTTTTAAACTTGAACTTCAACATAATATGGAAAAAATAAAATTTAGTAATTCCATTTAATTATTCACATGGATATTCTACTATTCGAATGATCACATGCAATATCACTAACCACTTTCATAATGATGGAATGCATAATGCCAGACTATCATAACCACATAGTCAAGGCCTTGTGCCAAGAATACAAATAATATTTTGTTAAGGACTTGTGACAAGACACTAGTTTGTCTCATGAGACCTACTGATGCATCAAGGAGCTATAGCGGGCTCCACCCATCACTTACTAAGTCCAATTCATTCCTTATATGAAAAGGTTTAAACGTAACATAAACATTTGTATTAAAAATAGCATACGAAATATCAATAATTTATCCCTAAACCATGAATGGTATAAAAATAACACATCCATAGTCAAACATATCACAAAACCTTAAATACAATATGGAAGATTTGTATCATAATAAATCATCTTAAAACAAGTTTAAAATCCATCAAAGGATGTTGACATAGATGAAAATGATTTGTAAAACTCGTTGAGAGAAATATCCATTTTTCATGAAAACATTTAAAAGTCACACAATTTATAAAGGAAGACATTTAAAGACATTTTTGAATAAAAGTTTCCCATACCACTTTGACACTTTTGAAAGTAATTAACATTTTAAAAACATTCATGTTCATATAAATAAATCCTTAAAAACCATTTTGAAGACGTGGAAATTAATGAGAAATATTTTGAAGAATAAATATTTAAAACATTTGAAATGATGTTTTTGTAAAAAAAAGTTACTTAAAATAATCCCTTTGAAAAATACTTCATGAAACATGGACATGGATAATAAATATGTCCCATTAGATACTTAGGTAAAAACAACCTTGGATAATAAAGAGATTGTGAAATTAACCCTTACCAATTTGGTAACTTACGAAACATACACCCCATGAAAGAGGTATCATACAATGAATATGAAAATACACATAAATTAAATTTTATTACACAAAGAATACAATTATGGGCAGTAAATACACCACACAAAAGGTAATAGTGGCAATATGGCACGAATCTCACGGGAATAAGGAGTGAGATGAAAACCCCTTACCTTTCACTCTCCTTTAGTCGAGGGTATGTTTAACCTCCTGTATGAAGACCGTTGTATGTTATTAAATTATACCAGAACCATATTAATATTTATGATATAATAAATTATTCATTTATGACTTTATACTACCCATTTAATAATAATTTCCATGTTAAATTAACATTTTGGGTAATAATTGCTTTCTTTATCGTACATGTTTTAACTTGTTACTATTGCTTGTATCACTTAGATGATGATATATATACCTCTAGAATATAAAAAATGATTTATATATCATATATATTTAGAATATAAATATGTATAATAGACATATATATGAAATGGAAAACACAGTTTATGGAGACGGTAGTCCGTACGTACGCATAAACGTTGTTTCCGTTTTCATAATGTATTGAACGGAACTAAGTGAATAAAATATATGTAAGTACACACACACACACACACATATATATATAAATATATATATCTCCAGTATCATTATTATGTCATATATTACAAGCATATTAGTAATATATATTTTTATAATCGTCGATGAATGGTGAATGTGGAAATGATTCTCATCGCGTCATGGAGACGGTAATCCGTACGTACGCACGAGAGACAATATAATTTCCTTAAAGGTGTGGAATTGGATGGTATATTAATTTTACAGAGACATTAACATGTTATTTTCATTATTTATATACATATTACTCATAATTATATCCATCCAAATAACATAGTGTTGAATAACAAATTACACCACGACGTGGAGACAGTAAGCCTTACGTACGCACGCATGGTGACATTATCATTAATAAGATGGATAGAATAATTAATATAGTTGTGAAATATTTATAATAACATCACAATATATAGAATATACCGGAGTTATTATTTTATAATGGAAATAAAAAAGAAAGAAGAAGTGGAAGAAGAAAGGAACCTGAAAGAGGGTGGTGAAATCATTACCTCTTTTTCGGGTTCTTCCTTTTTAATTGATCAAAAGGGATCCTTAGGTTGGATTTATGATCAAAATAAGGCCTCTAGGTTTAAGTGAGGGATGTTGGAAGGATATTTTGGAAGGTTTTGGCCGATCCAAATGGCTTTAGAGGTGTGATTTTGGGAGAAGGGTAAGTGCCCTTTTATAAGAGGGGTGAGGGTCACTTTAGGAAAAGATTAAAGTATTAATTTATTATACAATCATATTCGGTTTATAAGGGTTAAAAATGATTTTATTTAGAGTATTAGGTGGTTATGGTTCTAAATCATCTCAACAAATAGGTTTTAGACAAGTTTAGGTTACCATTTTAACCTTATCATTTAGATTTAACTCTTAGTTAAATAGTTTAACTTTTACCGCGTCTTCTTGTATTCTTACTATATATGGTTAATAAACTTACTCTAAACTCACAAGAGAACCTAAATAGGCTCATTAATGAAATATATAATGTTATTTAAGACCTTTTTCTGAACCTTACATTTTTAGGAATATTATATCAACCAATAATATAGTATTTGTTTTAAATATTAATTTATGTCAATTTTGACACTATTTGGTATTTTGTTTTTGTGAAATTCATCAAAACTTTATTACTTCTAAAAAGATACATTGAATCATCCCTAACATGTCATATTCACCTATAAAATTCGTGTATGTCATAAAACTTTGAAATTATATTTATTTTAATATTTATAATACCATTTATTTGATTTTTTCATTAATAAGGTAATTACTGCATCATCATTGTGTCATAAATAAATTTAATTATTTAAAGTATAAAAATTATAAATAAAATACCATGATGTTGGAATTTTTTTTATATTTATAATGAATATTAATAGTTGAATTTATCTTATATATAACCCTATATTAAAAATGTTTTAGTTAATAAACTTTGAATTTAACACTTTTAACTCTTCTTTAAATTAAATAATAATATATGTCCTAATATAATCCAAGTGGACCTAAAGGGTCATATTTTGTTCCTAAGGTTGTTTTTGGTCGAATTAAACTTATCAAATATAATTAGGACATGAATTAGGGTAATAATAATATCATTTTTACCCTTAATTACCCTATTTACTTTTAACCGTGGTAAACAAAAGTAAAAAGTTACTATTCAAAAAAATTTATTTTAATCTTATTGAACCAAATTTTACTCCTTGATATTAAACGTGTCTCTCGGATTTTCAATATTCAACTCACAGAAGGGGTAAAATTAAGTTTTATGTGAATTTACAAGTTCTCCTAGGAGGTGGGTAAAAGACGGTGAAAAGTTCAATAAAATTTTTATATATCTAAAATTATTATAAACTGTCTCCAATTAATTACACTGAACTTATATAGGTATTATGTATCTATTTTGACCTAAAATAAATTTAAATAAAATAAATAATTATTTAAATAAAAATTCGGTTTTAAACTATAACTAAGTGTTTTTCACTATTCACCAAAAATTAAAAGTTTTCAGAAAAATACCAAAAATTCACCCTAAGCTAATTTTGATATTCTAAATTCAATAATGAAGTCTATTTTACAAAATAAAATACATATAAGTTTAATTTATTAATTTAAAATTAATTCTCGCTGTCAAAACCAAGAGGCGTATTTTTAAGAAATAATAACTATCAAAAGTTTGACACTTGTTTATGTCCAATTTCAAAGTGAAATTACTTACAATGACCATCATTGGATTAAATGGTAAAAATATAATCTATTTATTTTTCGAAACCATTAAAATGTATAATTTAACACTATAAATTATTTTGATTAAAAAAGTTGTTTTAAGTTAAAATATAGTAATTTTCACTATTCACCCAAATATGAAAGTTATCAGAAAAACACCAAAACTTTATTGAAACAAAATTCTGATTTCCCGATTCTAAAGAAGAATTTTATTTTGTTAAATTGAATATATAGAAGTTTAAAATATTGGATTTAAAAAGGCTTCTCCATTAAAAGGCGGTAAAATTACATTTTTTGAAAAATACTTCTTTTATCTGAAGAAATGTATTTGTTCTTACATTATGTCTAATAAACTCATAATATGGATTCTAAAATTCTAAGGATTATATAAAGTTCAAAATTCAGTTAATACTATTCATAACTGCTTTTGAACGGCTAGTTTGGTAAGTCAATGTGCACTAGAACACGAGGTTGTGTAGTGCAAGTTATTGAATTACATTGAAGAAATAACGTACTATGAAATCTTGGGGTGTTTCATTCTTCCCTCCTTCAATAAATTGAATCCTCGCAATTTGAAATTATTTTTCGAAAATAAAAGTTTGAAAATAGAAAATACCTTTGGTAAAACTCACATCGGAAATTAGGTTAATAAAATTTAGTCTTAATAAGAGGAAAAGGGAAATGAAAGGGTCACCACCAAATTATGATCTTGATTAGGAGAACATTGGTGGAAATTAGAGACATATAATTGGAGGAAAAATGTAAATATTTATAGGTAGTGATTGAGGTCATCAATCAAAAAGAAGTGTAAAATTGAGGGCCTTAAATTCATCAATCTATGATGTTTCAAAAAAACATATGGTATTAGGATAACACATTTTTGGTTTTAAGATCCCCTCACTAAAGTATAAGAATTAATTTATTCATAGAATAAGAGAAGAAGAAAAATATTTACTTGACAATTAGAGTCCCATCCTTTAACTAATTTCTACAACAAAATCATCTTTCACTCTAAAAGATAATATATATTAAAAATAATATTCTATTTATCCTATTCGTTTAGGGTTAAAAAAATGAATTTATAATTCATCTACCAGATTTTTTTTAAAAAGACTACATTATTAAATCTAGGACATCACATGGGCCAGTGGTATGTGATACACACTTTTCGCCCTTCGGTTGCGGGTTCAAGTCTCACGGCCTTGCCGGATGCGAAGGCTTGCCGCCCGACCTCCGGGTTGTCCTTTTATGGAAATCCAAAAATAATCTCAAACTAGAATTATCCAAAATACTTCTGTCCAAACTCACAGTACAAAATTTATAATGAAGGTAAACACAATGAAGATCCTTTTTTCCGCGTAATAACATGTGAACACCTTCATCATGTATTCTTTTAAAACACTACAACATCCTGAATTACCATAAAACCTTATTGATTACATTCATGATCCCTTATTCCTTATAGAATATTGAATATACTCCTTCTATCCAAAAATGTTTTAAACTCCAACAATGATGGAATATACAAATCAATAATCAGTTTCAAGGTAGTCAAGAATATCCAATATAATTTATCCAAATCAATCATGTATTATTCCAAAATCACTACCTCGGTATCAGAACCATATTATGGTTTATCTTTCTCTCAACCATATATTTTCCAAAAATTTAACCTGCTATTGAGTCACTTTTCTTGGTTCCACACAATCTCAAGTCCTTAATGAAATAGTACTGAAATAAAATCCTTATATACTCCATAATTTTTATAACCAGTACATTGTTGATACAACACTCAAACGACATAATTTTCTAATAACAAAATAAGAACTCTAATCATTCCTCCACATCTATGGTAGTATCATAACTTGATTATTATCCAATAGCATAATTTGGGGAATACTCTGATGATTTGGACATTGGTTCGCGTAATGTCCCAACTCCTTGCAGATGAAGCATTGTACATTTGAAATCTTTTTCTTACCCTTTGTGTCACATACATGGTTTCCTTTTTCTCCACACTTATAACAAACTCCCATTCCCTTCAGGCAAGTTACAGGGTGTTTCTTCCCATAGTTATAACATATGGGAAAATTCTTCTTTTCCCTCTTCCCTTTATCCATATTTCTCTCTTCCATCCTTTTCTTCTCTTGCTTCCCTTCAAAGCCATAGGACTCAGATAAATCTTTACTTATCTTATTAACACATGATACTATTTCTTCATATGTTGAGAATACATGGGAGACTATTTCCCTTCTAAATGTTGGCTTAATACCATGAAAGATATGATCTTTCTTACTCTTTGGATCATACATATTGCTGGAGTTCACAATCATTCTACTGGGCGCCATTTCTAAACAATAGCATAAACTATGTTAGTTTATGAATTGCAATGAATAATTCCAAACATGTAAAATACCTAATGTAAATTGAACGTTTTATGGATATAATCCATAACCATAAATATGTTTTCATTGAGGAAATATATACACATAAACCCTTCATAATGATTTGTAAAGAAAATGAGAATTATCCTAAGCATATCCCCCGGGAGTGTTGTAACCAAGAGTGCAGCAAGGCCCATTGTCATGCACCAGTTCCCATTCGAGTCTTTCTCAAAGCAGTGTTTTCGGGTTTTACCCCTAGGTACATCTGTGCCAGAGCCGTGTCTACCTACTCGTATCTAGACAGGAATGTATTTGCCTGGAAAACTCACAAAATCTCTACATTACCAAAATTATAGGAATTTCTTCTATACTAATCCTCAAAGTCTATCTTAGGTCTATGTGATCTAATCAGAGTTTATCTAAATATAGATTCTAAGGTTATTTCTAAACTTCCTCTGATACCAACGGTAACACCCTGACCCCAGTTACCTAGAGTCGGTGCATTATTTTAATACATTTTCATGATTACAAGGAATCAAGTCCCAAAGGACCGACCAATTTAGCAGTCTTGGAAAATAGATTACATACATGAATGTTACATTACACTTTATAACATAAAAAAAACATAAATAATCCTTTATTAATACCATTATTCCCTTGGATTAACCCTACATATCAATCACAATACACTTCTTGGAATCCTGGGAAAAATAAAACATAGAAAGGGGTGATCTCATATGCTCAGTAAGGATAAAAATAAATCAAAAACTTTCATAAATAAGCATAAACATTTAAGGAAATGTATAATTAAAACAAAATCCTTTTAAACATAAACTTAATTATAATATGGAAAAAATAAAATGAAGTAATTCCATTTACTTATTCACATGGATATTCTACTAGTCGAATGATCACATGCAATATCACTAACCACTTTCATAATGATGGAATGCATAATTCCAGACTATCATAACAACATATTCAAGGCCTTGTTCCAAGACTACAAATAAGATTTTTTCAAGGCCTTGTGCCAAGACACTAGTTTATCTCATGAGACCTACCGATGCATCGAGGACCTATAGCGGGCTCCACCCATCATTTACTAAGTCCAATGCATTCCTCATATGAAAAGGTTTAAATATAACATAAACATTCATATTAGAACTAGCATAAAAAATGTCAATACTTTATACCTAAAACATGAATGGTATAAAAATAAAATATCCATAGTCAAACATATCACAAAACCTTCAGTACAATATGTAAGATTTGTATCATAATAAATCATCTTCAAAAAAGTTTAAAATCCATCAAAGGATGTTGACATAGATGAAAATTATTTCTGGAACTCTTTGAGAGAACTATCCATTTTTCATGAAAACATTTAAAAGTCACACAATTTATAAAGGAAGAAATTTAAAGATATTTTTGAATAAAAGTTTCCCATACCACTTTGACGCTTTTGAAAGGAATTAACATTTTAAAAACATTCATGTCCATATAAATAAATCCTTAAAAACCATTTTGAAGACCTGGACATTAATGAGAAATATTTAGAAGAATAAACATTTAAAACATTTGAAATGATGTTTTTGTAAAAAAAGTGACTTAAAATAATCCCTTTGAAAACTCTTTCATGAAACATGGACATGGATAATAAATATGTCCCATTAGATACTTACATAAAAACAACCTTGGATAATAAAGATATTGTGAAATTAACCCTTACCAATTTGGTAACTTACGAAACATACACCCCATGAAAGAGGTATCATACAATGAATATGTAAATACAAATAAATTAAAGTGTATTACACAAATAATACAATTATGTGTAGTACATACACCACAAAAAAGGTAATAGTGGCAATATGGCACGAATCTCACGGGAATAAGGAGTGAGATGAAAACTTCTTAACTTGCACTTTCCTTTAGTCGAGGGTATGTTTAACCTCCTGTGTGAAGACCATAGTATGTTATTAAATTATACTAGAACAATATTAATATTTATGATATCACACATTATTCATTTATGACTTTATACTACCCATTTAATAATAATTTCCATGTTAAATTAACATTTCGGGTAATAATCGCTTTCTTTATCGTACATGTTTTAACTTGTTACTCTTGATTGTATCACTTAAATAATTATTTAAATACTTTAAAAATATAAAAAATGATTTATATATAATATATATTTAGAATATATATATGTATAATATACATATATATGAAATTGAAAACACCGTTTATGGAGACGGTAGTCCGTACGTACGCATAAACGCTGTTTCTATTTTCATAACGTATTGAACGGAAATAAGTGAATAAAATATATGTAAGTACACACACACACACACACACATATATAAATATATATATATATCTAAAATAGAATTATTATTTCATATATTACAAAAATATTAGTAAATTATATTTTTATAATCGTAGATGAATGATGAATGTGGAAATGAATCTCATCGCGTCGTGGAGACGGTAATCCGTACGTACGCAGGAGCGACAATATCATTTCCTTAAAGGTGTGAAATTGAATGGTATATTAATTTTAAAAATAAATTATCATGTTATTTTTATTATTTATATACATATTACTCATCATTATATCCATTCAAATAACATAGTGTTGAATAACAAATTACACCACGACGTGGAGACGGTAAGCTGTACGTACGCACGCATGGTGACATTATCATTCATAAGATGGATAGAATAATGAATAAAGTTGTTAAATATTTATAATAAAATCATAGTATATATAATATACCATATTTATTATTTTATAATGGAAATAACAAAGAAAGAAGAAGTGGAAGAAGAAAGGAACTTGAAAGAGGGTGGTGAAATCATTACCTCTTCTTCGGGTTCTTCCTATTGATTTGATTAAAAGGGATCCATAGGTTGGATTTATGATAAAAATAATGCCTCTAGGTTGAGGTGAGGAAAGTTGGGAGGATATTTGAGCAGGGGTTTGCCGATCCAAATGGATTTGGAGGTGTGATTTTGAGAGAAGGGGAAGTGCCCTTTTATAAGAGGTGTGAAGGTCACTTTATGAAAAGATTAAAGTATTAATTTATTATACAATCATATTAGGTTTATAATGGTTCAAAATTATTTTATTTAGAGACTTAGGTGGTTATGGATCGAAAAAATCTTAACCAATAGGTTTTATACAAGTTTATGTTACCATTTTAACCTTATTATTTAGATTTAGCTCTTAGTTAAATAGTTTAACTTTTACCGTGTCTTCTTGTATTCTTACTATATATGGTTAATAAACTTACTCTAAACCTCCAAGAGAACCTCAAGTGGCTCATTAATGACATATATAATATTATTTAAGGCCTTTGTCTGAACCTTACATTTTTAGGAATATTATATCAACCAATTATATAGTTTTTGTTTTAAATATTAATTTATGTCAATTTTGACACTATTTGGTATTTTGTTTTTGTGAAAGTCATAACAACTTGATTTCTTAGAAAAAGATACATTTAATCATCCATAACATGTCATAGTCACTTATAAAATTATTGGATTTCATAAAAACTTTGAAATTATATTTATTTTATTATTTATAATACCATTTATTTGATTCTTTCATTAATAAGTTAATTACTGCATCATCATTGTGTCATAAATAAATTTAATTATTTAATGTCTAAAAATTATAAATAAAATACCATGATTCAGGAAATATTTTTATCTTTCTAATGAATATTTATAGTTGAATTAATACTATGTATAACCCTATATTAAAAATGGTTTAGTTAATAAACTTTGAATTTAACACTTTTAACTCTTATTTAAATTAAATAATAATATATGTCATAATCTAATCCAAGTGGACCTAAAGGGTCATATTTTGTTCCAAAGGTTGTTTTTTGGTCGAATTACACTTATCCAATAGAATTAGGACATGTGTTAGGGTAATAATAATATCATTTTTACCCTTAATTACCCTATTTACTTTTAACCGTCATAAATAAAAGTAAAAAGTTATTGTTCACCAAAAATTATTTTTATCTTGTTGAACCACATTTTACTCCTTGATATTAACCTTATCTCTTGGATTTTTGAAATTAAACTCACAGAAGTGGTAAAATTAAGTTTTATGTGAATTTACAAGTTCTTCTAGGAGGTGGGTAAAAGACGGTGAAAAGTTAAATAAAAGTTTTATATATCTAAAATTATTATAAACTGAATCCAATGAATTACATTGAACTTATATAGGTATTATGTATCTATTTTGACCTAAAATAAATTTAAATAAAATAAATAATTATTCAAATAAAAATTCGGTTTTAAACTACAACTCAGTGTTTTTCACTATTCATCAAAAATTAAAAGTTTTCAGAAAAATACCAAAAATTCACCCTAAGATAATTTTGATATTCTGAATTCAATGATGAAGTGTATTTTAAAAAATTCAAAACACATAAGTTGAATTTATTAATTTAAAATTATTTCCTAGTGTCAAAACCAAAAGGCGTATTTTTAAGAAATAATAACTATCAAAAGTTTGACACTTGTTTATGTCAAATTTCAAAGTTAAATTACTTACAATGACCATCATTGGATTAAATGGTAAAAATATAATCTATTTATACTTCCAAACCAGTAAAATGTATAATTTAACACTATAAATTATTTTGATTAAAAAAGTTGTGTTCAGTTAAAATATAGTATTTTTCACTATTCACCCAAATATGAAAGTTATCAGAAAAACACCAAAACTTTATTGAAACTAAATTCTGATGTCCCGATTATAAAGAAGAATTTTTTTTGTCAAATTGAATATATAAAAGTTTCAAATATTGGATTTAAAAAGGCTTCACCATTAAGAGGCGGTAAAATTACATTTTTTGAAAAATACTTCTTTTATCTGAAAAAATGTAGTTGTTCTTAAATTATGTCTAAGAAACTCATAATATGGATTCTAAAATTATAAGGATTATATAAAGTTCAAAATTCAGTTAATACTATTCATAACTTCTTTTGAACGGCTAGTTTCGTAAGTCATGGTGCGCTAGAACACGGTGTTGTGTAGTGCAAGTTATTGAATTAATTTGAAGAAATAACATACTATAAAATCTTGGGGTGTTACAAATTCATCCTAGAGGCCTTAATTTAGTCATAAATCCAACCTATGAATCCCTTTTGATCAAATCAAAAGGAATAACTCGAAGAAGAGGTAAATATTTCCTCACATCTTTCAAGTTTTTTTCTTCTTCCACTTCCACCTTCTTTGTTGTCTCCATTCTAAAATAATAAATCATGTATCTTCTATATAATATGATGTTATTATTAAAATGGTACAACCGTATTCATTATTTTATCTATCCTCTGAATGACATGTCACCATATGTGCGTACGTACAGCCTACCATCTCCACGTCATGGTGTAGTTGTTATTCAATACATTATTATTTGGATGAGTATAATAATGATTTATAATTGATGAAAATAATAAAAATAACATGATAATGATTATTTATATATGATATTCCATCCAATTATATATGATTTTAATATCAGAAGAATGACATTGTCGCTCGTGCGTACGTACAGCTTATCGTCTCCACGAATGTGATGAGATCCATTCCCCATCGTATCCATTCAAGACTAATTTTCATTTGATGATTAAAAATAATTTTTAATGACTTGATATCATTCTGGATATAAATAAGATATATCCCATCCATAACAAATATGACTCACATAACAAATAATATAAAGGAAAACGAACCAGTTAACACCCAAAACAACTATAATACTAAAATATTATTAACAAAGAAATATTAGAATATCATATATGATATCATATTTTTGTATATGGTTCCTGTATAATTTAATAACAATGATTTAACTATTATACAGGAGGTTAACCTACCCTCGAACAAGGAAAAGAACTAGGTAATTGTTAATTTTACAATCTCTTCATTATCCGAGGTTGTTTATGCGTAATTATCTACTGATACCTCTTTATCATCCACATCCATGCTTTCTTAATTTGAATTTCAATTTTTTTACTATTTACTAGAAAATGGGTTAAAGTAAATTTTACCCTTATTTTACATTATATATTTTGAAAGGAATCTTTCCTTCGTTTTCCAAACAAGGTACTTTATGACCTTTTCAAAAAAATTAAGGTAAGAATGTTTTTTTAACTTATATGGTGAGTGTGGATATTTTCGGCTGTTATAAAATCATAAAAGTTTCCATTACATGCTTATAATAATATTTCCAAAATAAATGTTTTCTTTTATAATTATTTGAATTTTAAATTATTTCAGAATAGAAGGAGATATTTCTCTAAAAAAGGTTTTGATTTCATCTATGTCAACATCCTTTGATGGATTTTAAGATTATTTGAAGTTGATTTATTATGGTAAAAAACTTCCATATTGTATTTAAAGTTTTGTAATATGTTTGATTGTGGATGTGTTATTTTTACACCATTCGTGGTTTATGGATAAAGTATTGACATTTTGTATGCTAGTTTTAATACAAATGTTTATGTTATGTTTAAAACTTTTCATATGAGGAATGTATTGTACTTAGTATGTGACGGGTGGAGCCCGCTGTAGCTTCTCGATGCATCAGTAGGTCTCATGAGAAAAATTAGTTTATTTTCATAAGGCCTTGACAAAATCTTATTTGTAGTCTTGGCACAAGGCCTTGACTATGTGGTTATGAAGTCTGGCATTATGCATTCCATCATTATGAAAGTGGCTATTGATATTGCATGTGATTATTCTACTAGTAGAATATCTATGTGAATAAGTAAATGGAATTTTTTGATTTTATCTTTTACATATTATGCTGAAGTTAAAGTTTAAAAGGCTTTTGTTTTAGTATTATACATTGCCTTCGATGTTTATGCTTATTTATGAAAGTTTCTATGATATCGTTATCCTTACTGAGCATATGAGCTCACCCCTTTTTATGTTTTATCTTTCCCAGGATGCGAAGAAGTATTTTATGACTGACCTGTAGGGATAGACTGATGGGATATGAGTGTGGTCTATGGAAACAATGTTGTCGTATTTTTTCATTTTGTAATGTAATGTAAAACTTATGAATGTATCTAGTATTTCCAAGGCGACTTAACTGATCGGTATTTTGGGACATGATTTCCTTGTATCATGGAAATGTTATGTAATAATGCACCAACTCTAGGTAACTGGGGTCGGGTTGTTACAATTGGTATCAGGGAAAGTTTAGTACAAACATTGGAATCTAGATTTAGATAAACTCTGATTAGAGCAATTTACCCTAAGATAGACTTTGAGGATTAGTATAGAAGAAATTCCTAGAGTTTTGGTATTGTAGAGATTTTGTGATTTTTCCAAGAAATACATCCTTATCTGGATAGGAGCAGGTAGAGGTGGATCTGGAACAGATATACCTAGGGGTAAAACTAGAAAACACCGCTTTGAGCTAGACTCGAACGAGAAGTCATGCACGACAACGGTCCTTGCTGCACTCTTTGTTACGACACTCCTGGGGGATATGCTTAGGAAAATTCTCATTTTCTTTAAAAACCATTATGAAGGGTTTATGAGTATATACTTCCTCAAAGAAGACATTTTTATGATTATAGATTATATCCATAAACTGTTCAGTTTCTGTTAAGTGTTTTACAAGTTTGGAATTATGTATTTCGATTCATAAACTAATATAGTTTATGCCATTGTTTAGAAATGGTGCCTAGTGGAAGGAATGGAAACCTTATCAATGCACGTAATCCATGTAGGGATTTCCCTCCTACTAAAGATAATTATAGTGGAGATGGTGAATCAACTGTTGTGGATTAGCTTATTACTATACTGGGACAACTCACTGAGGATATGAATAATAACCTTACCCAAATGGAGCACCCTAATCAACAACGTAGAGGATCAATGCTAGATCGATTAATGAGGAAAAAAACACAAACATTCAATGGGATTACAATTCCATTAGTAGCAGAGCAGTGGATAAATTCCTAAGAGAAAATATTCCACACCTTGGGGAGTAGTGAAATGGAAAATGTTGTCATGGAAATTTACCGCCTAACTGGAGATGCTGATCAATGGTGGTCATTGATTCAAAACACAAAGGAAGACAATTAAGTATCAAATATGGAATGTATGGAGTTTAAATAGATTTTCTTTGAAAAATACTTTCCTCATGAACATCGAGCGGATATGGAAAGACAATTTCTGAGTCTGAGGAAATATGAGGATGAGAATGTCGCGAAGTATGAAGCTAACTTTACAAGGTTAGCGAGGCATGCTGCAGATTATATACGTAATCCAAGAAGTAAGATTGATTGTTTCTTTTGTGGGTTAAAACCATTTCTCTGTAGAGCATTAGTTTTACAATCCTTCTCGTCGTATGGAGATATTGTCTCATGTGATATAAAGAAAAAAAAGAAATTCTCTAAGTCTTATGACTTTAAAGCAAAGAAAGAGAAGAAGAGATCTGATGAACAATCTGGAAATGGAAATAAGGGGAAGATGGGAAAAGTTTAATATCTATCCTGCAATAAATTTTGGAAGAAACACCCCAGTGCTTTTCTGAAGGGAATGAGAGTCTATTACAAGTGTGGTGAAAAAGGCCACCAGGCTCGTGATTGCAAGGGGAATAAATAGGCTGTCAATATAGAGGAGTTTCAAAAGAATATTAAAGCTACGAATAACAGGAGATTGAGTGACTTCGTATATGAAGATGTAATTTTAAAATTTAGGAAGAGACTTTGTGTTCCCGATATACCGGATCTAAAAAGAGAATTGTTGGATGATGCTTATAGCTCCAATTTCTCTATACTCCCTGGGAGCACCAAAATGTATAGAGATTTGAAGGAACATTTTTGGTGGGACAACATCAAGAGGGAGATTGCTGATATTGTGTCAAGATGTATGGTTTTTCAACAAGTGAAAGCTGGAAGGAAACACCCTGGAGGATTCATGCAACCTCTTCCAATACCTGAGTGGAAATGGAATAATATTATGATGGACTTCGTCATGGGACTAACAAAGACTACTAGAAGGAACGATACAATATGGGTCATTATTGATCATATTTACAAGTCAGCACATTTTATTGCTATAAGTGAAGATTAACCACTTGAACTTTTAGCAAGACTGTATAATAATGAAGTTGTAAGACTCCATGGAGTACCCCTATCGATTGTTTCTGATCGTGATCCCCATTTTACATCAAGATTCTGGAAAATTCTTCAGAAATCCCTGGATACTGAACTTCGTTTGAGCACAACCTACCACCCTCAAAATGATAGAAAATAAGAATGAAATATTCAAACCTTAGAATACATGTTGAGATCTTTCTCACTTGACTTTCAAGGTACGTGGGATCAATATTTACCTCTAGTAGAATTTTCCTATGACAATAGCTTCCATTCAAGTAATCAGATGACACTATATGAAGCGTTATATGGAAATATATTTCCCACACCAACTTGTTTGGATGATGTTGGTGAAAGGAAATTCATAGGCCCAGAACTTGTTGAGGAAACGATGGAAAAGGTGAAGGTAATCCAAACCCACATCAAAGCATCTCAAAGTAGGCAGAAGAGCTATACTGATAACCAAAGGAAGGATTTGGAATTTCAAGTAGGAAATATGGTTTTCTTGAAGGTATCTCCATGGATGGGAATTATACGATTCAGTTAGAAGGGTAAATTGAGTCCCATGTACATCGGACCTTTCAAAATTCTAGAACGAATTGGGGCTGTAGCTTACCGTTTGGCGATGCCTCCAAGTCTCTTCAAAGTTCATGACGTGTTCCACGTATCACTGTTGAGAAAATACATGACTGACCCAACACATGTACTTACCTATGAGGAATTAGAACTGGAACCTGATATGTCTTATTGAGAAGATCCTATCAAGGTTCTTGATACAAGAGAACAAGTGTTGAGAAACCGTACGACTCGTCTGGTAAAAGTTATATGGAGAAACCATAAGATGGAAGATGCAACGTGGGAAACTGATAAACTTATGATGAAGAACCACCCGAATATTTTTATGCAGTAATATTATAGAAATTTCGAGGACAAAATTATTTGAAGAAGGGGAGAATGTAACACCCCAAGCTTCCACAGAACGTTTCCCTTTGAATAATGCAATATGTTGCATTGTATGCAACTTCGAGATTCTAACACATCGCGACCAATCAAACTAGCCGTTATGAATAGTAATACCCAATTTTTGAAATTTTATCAATTTTATATTTCAAAATGGACTTCCTTTGTGGGTTTGAAATATTGAAATTATCTTAGGGTGAATTTTTTGTATTTTTCTGAAAACATTCAATTTTTGAGGAATAGTGAAAAATACAAAATTTTAATTAAAAACAACCTTTTTAATCAAAATAATTTATAGTGATAAATTATAATATTGTGTGGTTTTTAAGTATAATTATATTATATTTTTAACATTTAATCCAATGTTTTCCATTGGACATAATTTCACATTTAAACTGGATATAAGCAAGTGTCAATCTTTTGATAGTTATTATTTCTTAAAAACACGCTTTTTGTTTTGACAACATGAATTAATTTTAAATTAATTTATACCACTTCTGTGTTTTGAATTTAGAAAAATTGATTCCATATTTAGAATTATGAGGTCCAAATTTTGTAAATAGGTAACTTTTATTTTTAGACATTTTGAATAATTACTTCGGTAAATATTTTATTTACCATGGTTAAAGGGTAAATCCAGTAAATAAGGGTAAAAAAATAATATTATAATAATATTAAATTGACCTAACACGTGTCCTAACCCTATTTAGTGATACATTTCCGACCATGGGCATCCTTGGGTCGGTTTTGGGACCCCGTGGTGCCACTTTTAAGTGATAATGACACTTTTATATTAATTAAGTTAAAATAAATACAAAAATGACATAAGCATATATATTTTAGTAAAGTAATTTTTACATAGGGTTATATATATTATCTCTTAGACTATAAATATTCATTAGAAAGCTAAAAATACTCCCTATAAAATTGTATTTTATTTATAATTTTTAGATATTGAATAATTAAATTTATTTATGACACAATGATGATATAGTATTTTCCTTATTAATGAAAGAATCAAATAAGTGGTATTATAGATGTTAAAATAAATATAATTTTTAAGTTTTTATGCCATACACGAATTTTATTGGTTAATGTGACATGTTAGGATTGATTAAATGAAATTTTTTAGAATTAATAATGATTTTAAGAATTTAAAAAAACCAAAATAAAAAATAGTGTCAAAATTGACATAAAAGAGTTTTTAAAAAAAATATTATATTATTAATTGATATTATATTCCTAAAAATATAAGGTTTGGCCAAAGGTCTTAAATAATTCTATATATGTAATTAATGAACCACTTTAGGTTCGATTGGAAGTTTATAGTAAGTTTATTAACCATATAATATAAAAATACAAAGAGACATAGTTAATGTCAAACTAATTAACTAAGAGTTAAATATAGAAGATAAAGTTAATATAGTGACCCAAACCTGCCTAAAACCTATTGGTTGAGTTTTTTTCAACCCATCCCAACCTTATTCTAGAAATAAATCATTTTTTAGCCATTAGAAACTGAAAATTATTTTATTATAAAATAATATTTCAATCTTTTCCTAAGGGGTCCATCACCCCTTTTATAAAAGGGAACTTACCCTTCTCTAAAATTCACACCTTAAAAGCCATTGGGATCAGACAACCCATGCCCAAATATCCTCTCAACTTTCCTAACTTCATCCTAGAGGCCTTTTGTCATAAATCCAGCCTAAGGATCCCCTTTGATCAAATCAAAAGGAAGAACCCAAAGAAGAGGTAAATATTTCATCACCTCTTTCAAGTTCATTTCTTCTTCCACTTCCTCTTTCTTTGTTGTTTCAATTATAAAATAATAAATCCATTATCTTCTATATAATGTGATGTTATTATAATAATGTAACAATCATATTCATTATTTTTTCCATCCTACGAATGACATGTCACCATACATGCATACGTACGGCTTACCGTCTCCACGTCGTGGTGTAGTTGTTATTCAATACATTATTATTTGGATGGGTATAATCATGATGTATAATGGATGAAAATAATAAAAATAACATGATAATGATTCTGTATATATGATATTACATCCAATTATATATTAATTTAATATCAAAAGAATGATATTGTCGCTCGTGCGTACATACGACTTACCGTCTCCACGAACGTGATAAGATTCATTCCCCATCGTATCCATTCAAGACTAATTTTCATTTGATGATTAAAAATAATGTTTAAATACTTGATATAATTCTGGATATAAATAATATACATCCCATCCATAACAAATATGACTCACATAACAAAGAATATAGAGGAAAACGAACCAGTTAACACCCGAAACAACGATAATACTAAAATATTATTAACAAACCAATATTAGAAGATCATATATGATATTATATTTATGTATATAGTTCTTTTATAATTTAATAACAATGATTTAACTATTATATTGGAGGTTAACCTACACTCTACCAAGGAAAAGAACAGGGTAAGGGTTAATTTCACAATCTCTTCATTATGCGAGGTTGTTTATACTTAATTATCTACTGGGACCTCTTTATCATCCACATCCGTTCTTTCTTAAAATATAGTTCAAAACATTTTTACTATTTACTAGACAATGGGTTAAAGTCATATATACCCTTATTTGACCTTATATATTTTTAAAGGAATCTTTCTGTCGTTTTCCAAACAAGGTACTTTATGACCTTTTCGACAAAATCAAGGTATGAATGTTTTTTTAACTTATACGGTGGGTGTGACTATTTTACGCCTTTATAACATAATCAAAGATTCCATTACAAGATTATAATAATATTTCCAAAATAAATGTTTTCTTTTATAATTATATGAATTTTAAATGATTTCAAAATAGAAAGAGATATTTCTCTAAAAAAGGTTTTGATTTCATCTATGTCAATATCATTTGATGGATTTTAATCTTATTTGAAGTTTATTTATTATGATAAAAAACTTATATATTGTATTGAAGGTTTTGTGATATGTTTGACTATGGATGTGTTATTTTTACACCATTCATGGTTTTTGGATAAAGTATTGACATTTTGTATGCTAGTTTTAATACGAATGTTTATGTTATTTGTAAACCTTTTCATATGAGGAATGCATTGGACCTAGTATGTGACGAGTGGAGCCTGATATAGATCCTCGATGAATCGGTAGGTCTCATGATACAAACTAGTGTCTTGGCACAATGCCTTGACAAAATCTTATTTGTAGTCTTGGTACAAGGCCTTGACTATGTGGTTATGAAGTCTGGAATTATGCCTTCCATCATTATGAAGGTGGATATTGACAATGCATGTGATTATTCGACTAGCAGAATATCCATGTGAATAAGTAAATGGTATTATTTAATTTTATATTTTCCATATTATGCTGAAGTTCAAGTTTAAAAGGCTTTTGTTTTAGTCTTATACATTTCCTTAAATTTTTATGCTTATTTATGAATGTTTCTGCTATATTGTTATCCTTACAGAGCATCTGAGCTCACCCCTTTCTATGTTTTATTTTTCCCATGATGCGAAGAAGTATTTTATGACTCACCTATAGGGATAGTCTGAGGGGATATGAGTGTGGTCTATGGAGACAATATTTTTGTAGTTTTTCATTTTATAATGTAATGTAATACTTATGAATGTATCTAGTATTTCCAAGGCTACTAAACTGATTGGTATTTTGGGACATGATTTCCTTGTATCATGCCAATGTTATGTAATAATGCAATGAATCAGGTAACTGGGGTCGGGGAATTATTGTTGGTATCGAAGGAAGTTTAGTACAAACCTTGGAATCTAGATTTAGATAAACTCTGATTAGAGCACATTACCCTGAGATATACTTTGAGGATTAGTATAGAAGAACTTCCTAGAATTTTAGTATTGAAGATATTTTGTGAGTTTTACAAGCAATACATCCCTGTCTAGATACGAGAAGGTAGAGTTGGATCTGGCACAGATGTACCTAGGCGTAAAACCCGAAAACACCACTTTGAGCTAGACTCAAACGGGAACTGGTGCACGACAATGGGCCTGACTGCGCTCTTGGTTACGACACTCCTGGGGGATATGCTTAGGAGAATTATCATTTTCCTTAAAAATAATTATGAAGGGTTTATGAGTATATACTTCCTCAAGGAAAACCTTTTTATTATTATAGATTATATGCATAAACTTTTCTGTTTATGTTAAGTGTTTTACAAGTTTGGAATTATGTATTTCGATTCATAAACTAATCTAGTTTATGCCATCATTTAGAAATGGATTCTAGTGGAAGGAATGGAAACCGTATCAACGTACGTAATACATGTAGGGATTTACCTCATAATCAAGATAATTATAGTGGAGCTAGTGAAGCAACTGGTTCTGATTAGCTTATCACCATACTGGGACAACTCACTCTGGTTATGAATATTAACCTTACCCATTTGGAGCACCCTAATCCACAACATGGAGGATAAATGTTAGATAGATTCATGAGGAAACAACCACAAATATTCAATGGGAGTAAAAATACATTAGTAGCTGAGCAATGGATAAATTACTTAGAGAAAATATTCCATGCCTTGGGGAGTAGTGAAAGAGAAAAAGTTGTCATGGAAGTTTACCGCCTCACTGGAGATGCTAATCAATGGGGGTCATTGATTCAAAACACAAAGGAAGATGATGAAGTATCAAATATGGAATGGAGGGAGTTTAAAGAGATTTTATTAGAAAAATACTTTCCTCATTACCATCGAGCAGATATGGAAAGAAAATTTATGAGTCTGAGGCAAAAGGAGGATGAGAATGTCACAAAGTATAAAGATAACTTTACAAGGTTAGCGAGACATACTGCAGATTATATACATAACCCAAGAAGTATGATTGATAGTTTCTTTGATGGGTTAAAACTATTTATCCTTCGATAATTATTCTCAAAATCCTTCTTGTCGTACGAAGATATTGTCTCATGTGCTATTAAGACAGAAAAGGAATTCTCTAATTCTTACGACTTTAAAGTAAAGCAAGAGAAGAAGAGATCTGCTGAACACTCTGGAAATGGAAATAAGGGGAAGATGGGAAAAGTTGAATATCCATCCTGTAGTAAATCTGGGAAGAAACACCCCGGTACTTTTCTAAAGGGAATGAGAGTCTGTTACAAGTGTGGTGAAAAAGGCCACCAGGCTCATGATTGGTAGGGGAAGAAAGAGGCTGTGAATGTTGAATGCTAAAATTATAGAGAAAGGAGTAATTATGGAAATGAATTTCCTAGGTGCCAAGGAAAATTACATCAGAAAAGGCCAAGGGACCAAGGGAAAGCTTATACGATCACTACTGCTGAGGTTGAAGCTTCTAAAGACATGGTGACAGGTAATTTAATGTGTTCCTCAAGTTTAGAAAATGCTTTATTTGATTCTGGATCATCGCATTGTTTCATATCTTCCCTATTTGCTAAGAAAATTTTATATTTTCAATTTGATTTGAAAAGGGATTTTTCAGTCAAAACTTCTAAGGGAAGTATCATTGCAACAATTTTTTTTGAATCAGTCCCCATTAGGGCATATAAATGTTCTTTATCTGGTGATATCATCATCATACCCATGATTGAATTTGATATAATCCTCGGTTTGGATTGGCTTTTAGACCATAATGCAAAAATTTATTGTAATAAGAAGGATGTTACTATTTTTGATGACAATGATAAAGAACACCTTATCTTTAGAGAAAAAATGTCACTACCTGATTCTTATCTAGATCCACCCCAGTAGCTCAACTAAATTCAATTATTGGGGAGGAAGAGAATAAAATAACTGTGGGTGATGAAAAGAATGTTCAAATAGAGGATGTATATATTTTGAAAGTGTGTGTTGATTTATTTCCAGAGGATTTACCTGGACATACTCCAGAAGGAGAAATTGAGTTTTCCATTGATTTAATTCCTGGTTCAAGGCCCATATCGAAGATCCCTTATAGAATGGCCACAGTGGAATTATTGGAACTAATGAAACAACTAGAGGAATTGAGTAACAAAGGATTTATTCTCCCTAGTGTTTCTCCATGGGGAGCCCCTGTAATTTTTGTTAAGAAGAAAGATGGATCTATGAGGTTGTGCATTGACTACAGGGAGATCAATGCTATAAAAATAAAGAACAAGTATCCCCTAACTCGCATTGATGATTTATTTGACCAACTTCATAGAGATCCATATTTTTCAAAGATTGAACTTCAATTTGGATACCATCAGTTTTGCGTGAAGAAGGAATACATTCTGAAGACAACATTTCGAACTAGGTATGGACATTATGATTTTACAGTAATGCCTTTTGGATTAACTAATTCACCCTCTATCTTCATGGATCTATTGAATAGGGTTTTCAAGTAATATCTTGATGACTTTGTAGTGGTATTTATTGATGATATCTTGGTATATTCTAAATGCTACAAAGATCATGAAAATCACTTGCGTATTATCCTGAAGATCCTTAGAAGAAATAAATTATACAAGAATCTTAGCAAGTGTGAATTCTGGATTCAAGAGATTTCATTTTGTGTCCATATTGTCTCTAAAGATAGAATATCTGTTGATCCTTCAAGGACCAGGGCAATCCAAGAATGGCCAGCACCGACGAGTATAACTAAGGTACACAGTTTTATTGGTTTAGCAGGTTATTATCGGTGTTTTGTCCAAAATTTTTCCCGATTGACTAACCCATTAACAAAGCTCACACGTAAAGGGGTTAAATTTATTTGGACAAAAGAGTGTGAAGAATGTTTTGAAGAACTGAAGAAAAGATTAGTCAAAGCTCTTATATTGACTCTACCATTAGGGAATGATGGGTTTTTTATTTATAGTGATTCTTCAAAGAAAGGACTTGGTTGTGTCCTTATGCAGAATGATAGAGTTATTACCTATGCATCACGACAGCTAAAAATTCATGAGAAAAACTATCCTACTCATGATCTTGAATTAGCAGCTGTAATATTTTCTTTTAAGATATGGTGAAACTATCTATATGGTGAAAAATATGCACTTTATACTGATCAGAAGAGTTTGAAGTATATTTTCTCACAAAAAGAACTCAACATGAGGCAAAGGTGATGGCTTGAACTACTCAAGGATTATTATTTCACTATACACTACCACCCGGGGAAGGAAAATAAGGTGGCAGATGCTTTGAGTAGAAATTATTATGGAGTTTTGAGCAAGATGAGAGTTGATAGGGATCCTATATACATGGATCTAGTAAAGATGGATATGGGAATAACCATGGAAGGTGAAACGTCAATGCTTTTTCAAATGGTTTCCAAACCATCTTTACTAGAATGGATAAAAAGTTCTCAAGCTGATGATGAGGAGTTTAAAAATAAGATTAAAGCTATGAATAACGGGAGATTGAGTGACTTCTTATATGAATATGGAATTTTGAAATTTGGGAAAATAATTTGTGTTTTCGATATACCTGATCTAAAAAGAGAATTATTGGATGATGCTCATAGCTCCAATTTCTATATACACCCTGGGAGAACCAAAATGTATAGAGATTTGAAGGAACATTTTTTGTGGGACAACATGAAGAGGGAGATTTCTGATTTTGTGTCAAGATGTATGGTTTGTCAATAAGTGAAAGCTAGAAGGAAACAACCTGGAGGAGTCATGAAATCTCTTCCCATACCTGAGTGGGAATGAGATGATATTACGATGGAATTTGTCATGGGAATACCAAATACTCATAGAAGGAACGATGCAATATTGGTCATTTTTGATCGTCTTTACAAGTCAGCACATTTTATTTCTATAAGATAAGATTTACTACCTGAATGTTTAGCAAGACTGTATATTAATGAAGTTGTAAGACTTCATGGAGTACCCCTATCAATTGTTTCTGATCCTGATCTCTTTTTTACATCAAGATTTTAGAAAAGTATTCAGAAATCCCTGGATACTGAACTTCTTTTGAGCACTGCGTACCACCCTCAAACTAATGGACAATCAGAATGGACTATTCAAACCTTAGAAGACATGTTGATATCTTTCTCACTTGACTTTCAAGGTATGTTGGATAAATATTTACCTCTAGTAGAATTTTCCTAAAACAATCGCTTCCATTCAAGTATTCATATGGAACCATATGAAGCGTTATACGAAAAGAGATGTCATACACAAACTTTTTGGGATGATGTTAGTGAAAGAAAACTCGTAGGCCTAGAACTTGTTGAGGAAATGATGTAAAAGGTAAAGGTAATCCTAAACCACATCAAAGGAGCTCAAAGTAGGTAGAAGAGCTATGCTGATAACTGAAGGAAGGATTTCAAATTTCAGGTAGGAGATTGTGTTTTCTAGAAGGTATCTCCATGGAAGGGAATTATACGATTCAGTAAGAAGGGTAAATTGAGTCCCAGGGACATCATACCTTTTGAAATTCAAGAACGAATTGGGGCTTTGGCTTACTGTTTGGAAATGCCTCTAAGTATCTCCAAAGTTCATGATGTGTTCCATGTATCAGTGTTGAGAAAATACATGCCTGAACCAACACATTTACTTACCTATGAATAATTATAACTAGAACTTGATCTGTCTTATTTCAAAGAGCCTATCAAGGTTCTTGATACAAGATAACAATTGTTGAGAAACTAGATGACTCGTCGGGTAAAATTTCTATAGAGAAACCACAAGATGGAAGAGGCAACGTGGGAGCCCGAGTAACTTATGATGAAGAACCACTCAAATCTTTTTATGTATTAAAATTCTAGAAATTTTGAGGAAGAAATTATTTGTAGGGGAGAATGTAACACCCCAATCTTCCACAGTACATTTCCCTTTGAATAATGAAATAGCTTGTGTTGTACGCAACTTCAATATTCTAACACATCGCGACCAATCAAACTAGCCATTATGAATAGTAATACCCACTTTTTGAAATTTTTGAAATTTTATATTTCAAAATGGACTTCATTTTTGGGTTCGGAATACCAAAATTATATTTGGGTTAATTTTTGGTATTTTTCTGAAAACATTCAGTTTTGGATGAATAGTGAATAATACTAAATTTTAATTAAAAACAACTTTTTTAATCAAAATAATTTAGAGTTCTAAATTACAATATTGAGTGGTTTTTAAGTATAATTAGATTATATTTTTACCATTCCATCCAATGTTGTTCATTGAACATAATTTCACGTTTAAACTGGACATAAGCAAGTGTCAATCTTTTGATAGTTATTCTTTCTTAAAAACATGCTTTTTGTTTTAACAACGGGAATTAATTTTAAATTAATTTCTGACACTACTGTGTTTTGAATTTAGAAAAATGGATTCCATATTTATAATTAGTAGGTCTAAATTTTTTAAATAGGTAACATTTATTTTTAGACATTTTGAATAATTATTTTAGCAAATATTTTATTTACTATGGTTAAAGGGTAAATCCGGTAAATAAGGGTAAAAAATAATATTATAATAATATTTAATTAACCTAAAAGGTGTCCTAAGCCTATTTTATGATAAATTTACGACCATTGGCATCCTTGGGTGAATTTTGGGACCCCATGGAGCCACTTATAAGTGATAACGACACTATATTAATTAAGTTAAAGTAAATAAAAAAAATGACATAAGAAAATATCTTTTAGTAAAACAATTTTTACATAGGGTTATATATGTTATCTATTAAACTATAAATATTCATTATAAATCTAAAATATTCCCTATATAATGGTATTTTATTTAAAAGTTTTAGACATTGAATAATTAAATTTATTTATGACACAATGATGATGTAGTATTTTCCTTATTAATTAAAGAATCAAATAAATGGCGTTATAGATGTTACGATAAATATAATTTGAATGTTTTGATGATATCCAAGAATCTTCTGGGTTAATGTGACCTGTTAGGATTGATTAAATGATTTTTTTTCGAATTAATAATGATTTTAGGAATTTAACAAAAACAAAATAGCAAATAGTGTCAAAATTGACATTAAAAACTTTTTAAAACTAATATTATTTATTAATTTATATTCTATTACTAAAAATATAAGGTTCAGAAAAATGTCTTAAATAATATTATATATTTCATTAATGAACCACTTGAGGTTCTCATGGAAGTTTATAGTGAGTTTATTAACCATATAATATAAGAATACAAAGAGACATGACAAATGCCAAACTAATTAACTAAGAGTTAAATCTAGAAGATAAGGTTAATATAGTGACCGAAACCTATCTAAAACATATTGGTTGAGTGGTTTTTGACCCATAACCTCCTTATCCTCGAAATAAATCATTTTGGAGCCATTATAAACTGAAAATTATTTTATTATAAAATAATATTTCAATCTTTTCCTAAGGTGCCCCTCACCCCTCTTATAAAAGGGCACTTCCCCTTCTCTCAAATTCACACCTTAAAAGCAATTTAGATTAGCCAAAATCTACCCAAATATCCTCTAAACTATCCTCCCTTTATCCTATAGGACTCAATTTAGTCATAAAGCCTACCTAAGGTGCCATTTTGATCAAATCAAAAGGAAGAACCTGAAGGAGAGGTAAATATTTCATCAACTCTTTCAAGTTCCTTTCTTCTTCCACTTCATCTTTATTTGTTGTTTCCATTATAAAATAATGACTCCAGTATATTCTGTATACTATTATTTTATTATAAAAATGGTACAACCATATTCATTATTTTATCCATCCTATGAATGACATGTTAGCATATGTGCGTACGTACGACGTACCGTCTCCACGTCGTGGTGTAGTTGTTATTCAATACATTATTATTTGGATGCATATAATAATGATGTATAATTGTTGAAAATAATAAAAATAACATGATAATTATTCTGTATATATGATATGACATCTAATTATATATGATTTTAATATCAAAAGAATGAAATTGTCGCTCGTGCGTACGTATGATTTACCATCTCCACGAATGTGGTGAGATTCATTCCCCATCGTATCCATTCAAGACTAATTTTCATTTGATGAATAAAAATAATGTTTAAAGGCTTTATATCATTATATATATTAATAAGATACATCCCATCCATATCAAATAGGACTCACATAACAAATAATATAAAGGAAAATGAATCAGTTAACTCCCGAAACAACGATAATACTGAAATATTATTAACAAAGTAATATTATAAGATCATATATGATATCATATTTATGTATATAGTTCTTGTATAATTTAATAAAAATGATTTAACTATTATACTGGAGGTTAACCTACCCTCGAACAAGGAAAAGAACAGGGTAAGGGTTAATTTCACAATCTTTTCATTATCCGAGGTTGTTTATACGTAATTATCTGTTGGGGCCTCTTGATCATCCACATCAGTGCTTTCTTAAAATGTATTTAAAAACATTTTTACTATTTACTAGACAATGGTTTAAATTCATTTATACCCTTATTTGACCTTATATATTTTTAAATTAATCTTTTCTTCATTTTCCAAACAAGGTACTTTATGACCTTTTCAACAAAATTATGGTAAGAATATTTTTTAGCTTATATGGCGGGTGTGACTATTTTCCACCATTATAAAACCATCAAAGATTCCCTTACAATCTAATAATAATATTTCCAAAATAAATGTTTTCTTATGTAATTATATGAATTTTAAATTATTTGAAAATATAAAGATATATTTCTCTAAAAAAGGTTTTGATTTCATCTATGTCAACATCCTTTGATGGATTTTAAGATTATTTGAAGTTTATTTATTATGATACTAAACTTCCATATTGCATTGAAGGTTTTGTGATATGTTTGACTATGGATGTGTTATTTTTACACCATTCATGGTTTATGGATAAAGTATTTACATTTCGTATGCTAGTTTTAATACAAATTTTTATGTTATGTTTAAACCTTTTCATATGAGGAATGCATTGGACTTAGTATATGACAGGTGGAGCCCCCTATAGATCCTCGATGCCACAGTAGGTCTCATTAGACAAACTAGTTTCTTGGAACTGGGATTTGAAAAAAATATTATTTTTATTCTTGGCACAAGGCCTTGACTATGTGGTTATGAAGTCTGGCATTATGAATTCCATCATTATGAAGGTGGCTATTGATACTGCATGTAATTATTAGACTAGTAGAATATCTATGTGAATAAGGAAATAGAATTATTTGATTTTATCTTTTCCATATTATTCTGAAGTTCAAGTTTAGAAGGATTTTGTTTAGTCTTATACATTTCCTTAAATGTTTATGCTTATTTATGAAAGTTTCCGCTATATTGTTATCCTTACTGAGCATCTGAGCTCACCCCTTTCTATGTTTTATTTTTCCCAGGATGCAAAGAAGTATTTTATGACTGAACTGTAGGGATAGTCTGAGGGGATATGAGTGTGGTATATGGAAACAATGTTGTTGTAGTTTTTCATTTTATAATGTAATATAAAACTTACGAATGTATCTAGTATTTCCAAGGCTACTAAACAGATCGGTCTTTTAGGACATGATTTACTTATATCATGCCAATGTTATATAATAATGCACTGAATTTGGGTAACTAGGGTCAGGGGGGGGGGAGGGGTTGGGACGTTACACTTTCTATGTTTTATTTTTCCCAGGATGTGAAGAAGTATATTATGAATGACCTGCAGGGATAGTCTAAGGGATATGAGTGTGGCCTATGGAGACTATGTTGTTTTATTTTTTCATTTTTAATTTAATGTAAAACTTATTAATGTATCTAGTATTTACAAGTATGATAAAATAATTGCTCTTTCTAGACTTGATCTTTTGTGAACATTCTAATGTTATGTAATAATGCTTGGACTCTGGGTAACTAGGATCAGGGCATTACTGCTCTCCCCATTGTGGCGTAGCCCGATCCGGCCATGGCAGTCTTCTCTAGTGCATCGATAGAATAATCCATGGACCATGGGGTCCATTCCAGTGGTGCATTCTCCGCATAGGCTATGATTACAACCTCTGTGGGGCATCGAATTCCCTGAAAATTCCTTGAACTTGCCTTTCTGCCGTTTCGAAAACTCATTCACAAAGAACACACAAGGCAGAGGGGGTTTAGGGCTTGTTCATGTTGGCCCGGACCCTCCGCCTTAGAAGTTTAAAACATGAGTGGCTTGCGTATGATGTTCTGACAATAATAAATCAATCCCGAAAAGAAAACCTAAGAAACATCACCCTCCTGCAAGAACAGATGATCTGCGGATCAACCTGTTCATGGGTTGATTGGAATTTGTCATTTAAAATGAAGAATAGGGAAAACATAAACCAAGACAACCCCTACCTCAATTGACATTTGATGTTGATGCGGTCTACCCACGAAGGTTCAAGAAGTTGAAGGAATTCATCGATTCCCAGTTCCATTTTTCGAGGTGCGTTGATGTTTTTAAAATTATGCCGACATTCATCGTTATTCATTAGAGAGGAATTCTATCCTAGGTTTTTCAGAGAATCCCCAAGTTTTAATTCCCAACTCTCCAATGCATTAGTTTAATAAAAAGGAAACATGTCAGAGTATTTCTGTTACACTGTCACATTGCTTCATTAGGCTATTTCATTTATGAAACAACATAGCGGTTCTGCTTGCACAATAACAAGACATTATGAGTTTCCTTTAATGAGCATTATCGTTGCACTACAGCGCCGCCGTACGCTGGTCAACAGTGCAGAAGAAAAATAATTTAACCTTTTCAAGTTATTTTATTATTTTCCGAAAAGTCTGAATATTAACTTTTCCATCCAACCCTTTCCAGTCAAAGTTAAGTCCATTCTAGGTAAATCTCGGTATTCCAAGTTTAAAAGTGCCCTTGGATTTTTGATCTGAGCACTAGTTCAAAAGTTTGAAAAACCCGCTCACAAGTTTACTTAAGTGAAATTAAATAAACTTCAAAATTCCTTTCCATGCTTACAGGGGCTCAGAATCATGTACCATCGAAGCATGTGGTTTCGAAATAATTTCATATAATTAAAAAAAATTGTAGATAAATTATGGGACATTACAGACTTGGAGAAGATTTTATATTTTTATAGATGACTTGAACCTTCTCTATCATCTCTTAAACAAGATTAGGTCCAAGTAGATTTATTTGTTCAACTTCATCCCAATAGGTTGGAGTTCTACATCTCTTTCCATACATATATTAATATGGAGCCATCTGAATACTCGAGTGGAAGATATTATTGTATGAGAACTCAACCAATGGGAGATTCTGATCCTAGCCACCTTTAAATTCTTAAGAGTAGGCTCTTATCATATCTTTGAGCATCTGAATTTTATTTTCAGATTGGACATCAGTTTGGGGGTGATAGACCGTGATGAAATTTAATTTAGTACTCAAAGAATATTAGATACTTCTCTAGAATTTAGATGTGAGCCTTGGATCACGATTAGAGACAATCCAGAGTGGAACACCATGCAGTCTCACCACTTCCTTCACATATATCTTTTAAAGTTGTTCAAGTGAGAGATCTTACTAAATAGTGATAAATATGGTAGTCTTGGTTAGTTGGTCAACCACAAACCATATTTTATTATTTACCTTGGACATATTTGGGAGACCCATGACAAAGTCCATAGTGACAATCTTCAATTTCCACATGGGTATAAGAAATGGTTGCATCATCCCTTTGGACTTTTTTTCCTCTAATTTAACTTGATGACATACCAAACACCTTGAGATATATTCTGCAATCTTCTTCTTCATGTTATCCCACTTGAAGTGTACTTGGAGATCTTGAGACATCTTGGTGCTACCAAGATGGATAGAGAATGTTGATCTATGTGCATTGTCCAATAGCTCCTTCTTTATCCCGGGTGATGAAGGAACAAAAAGATGCATTCCAAACCAAATCACACCATCATTATCGATATGGAACTCTTGAATTTTACCTTACTTTAATGCATTCACCTTCTTTTTATAACTCCAGATCATCCCTTTGTGCCTCCTTAACATTCTCTTAGATAGATGGTTGGGAAATAATTTCAACAAGTTAGCATGTATTCCCTTCAATTATGATTTCCAAATCCATCCTTTTCATATCCATGAAGATGGGGTCTTTTCCAATCCAAATCATGGATAGAGTAGTAGGTTCTTTTCTACTTAGAGCATCAACTAACTTGTTTGCTATGCCAGGATGATAGTGAATTGAGTAATCATAGTAATTGATTAGCTTTAACCATCTCCTTTGACACATTTTGAGCTCATTTTTTGTGAATATATACTTTAGACTCTTGCGATTGGTATATATTTCACAATTATCACTATAGAGGTAGTTCTTCTAGAGTTTCAAGGAAAAAATAATAGCTTCTAGCTCCAGATCATGCATCGGGTAGTTCTTCTCATGGATATTCAACTATCGTGAGGTGTAGGATATTACATTATCATTTTTCATGGGTACACAACCCAATCCTTTCTTCAAAGCATTACTATATATCACAAAACTTTCTTCACTTTTCGGTAATGTGAGTATAGGTGCAGTGACCAACCTTCTCTTTAGCTCTTTGAAGAATTACTCACATTATTCTGTCCAGACATACTTTACCCCTTTGCTTGTTAACTTAGTTAGCGGGATTTACAATCATGAGAAATTTCTTACAAAATTTTGGTAGTACCCAGCTAATCCAAAAAAATATGGATTTCTGTGACACTAGAGGGTATGAGTCATTCCTCAATCACCTTTGTTTTAGAAGGTTCCACATAAATTCCCTCACTTGTGATCACATGTCCCAAGAACGTGACTTGATTCATCCAAAAGTCACACTTTATGAAATTGGCATACAACTTCTACTTTCTCAATGTTACCGACACAAGTCTTAGATGTTCTTCAAGTTCCTCCTTTTTATTGGATTAGATGAGAATATCATCAATAAACACTACCACAAATTTTTTGAGTTAATGTATAAAGAATTTATTAACCAAATACATTAAGATTGCAGGGGAATTAGTTATTTTGAAGGGAATCACAAGAAATTCATAGTTCCCATACCTTGTACAAAAGGCAGTCTTAGAATATCATCCTTCTTCACCTTTAGCTGATGATATCCAAAATGAAGATCCACCTTTGAGAAATACTGAGTTCCTTGTATTTGATTGAACAAGTCATCTATCCTTAGAAGAGGATACCTGTTCTTTATGGTGATATTGTTGAGTTAATGATAATCTATACATAGCCGCATTGATCCATCCTTCTCCTTCACAAAGAACACTGGCGCACCCCAAGGTGATGCACTAGGGCATATGAACCCTTTGTCAAAATTCTCTTGCAGCTACTTCTTTAACTCCTCCAGTTCGATAGGAGCCATCCTATAGGGAAAATTTGAGATAGGAGTATCTTTGGGTATGGGTTCTATTGAGAACTCTACCTCATGATTCGAGGGAGTTCCTGGTAACTCTTCATGAAATACATCATCATATTCCCTTATAATGGGCATTTCTGCTAGGTTGAAACTTTCCTTTGACTCAATCATTTGTGCGAGGTGTGCCTCTTCACATGGAATATACACCCAGACCATTGAAAGATTTTTCAAAGGAGACTCAGGATCTTCCATGAATTTGTAGAGTATTATGGGATGGTTTGAAATATCAAAAGATATTTCATTTTCCCAAAAATTGATATGTGCTCTATATAAAGAGATCCAATCCATTCCCATTATAGTATTGAATTCCACCATGAAAAGTATTACGAGATTCAATGGAATAATCTTCCCACATACATCAATAGTAGAAGAGTCTAACATTTTGGTTGCAATGATTTCACCACTTAGTGTTTTTATAGATATCTATACTTCAAGGTTTCAGGTATTCAATTCTATAGTTCTAACAAACTTTAAAGATATAAAGGAATGCGTAGAACCCGAATCAAATAATTTTTTCCCATTGTTTAGTGAATAGAATGTGTACCTTGTACAAATTCATTTTATTTCTCAACTTCCATAGTAGTGATGAAATAATCCTTCCCTTTTTCCTTTGTCTTTGGTGGCTGTTGATGCGGATTACCCTCGAGGGCTCGAGGTCTAGTGCACTAGATTTCATAGTGCCCTTGCTCCCTATAGTTGTAGCATTGGACCATGGGTGGTGCTTTCCTTTCTTCCACAAGATTCTCCTTCCTTCTCACGTCTTTTTGATATTAAAAATTTTGGTGTCCTTCTATACTACAATTGAAACATTTACTCATACCTTTGATATAATTCACATGTTTCTTCTTCCCATATTTTTAGCACGTGGGAGGTTGAGTTTTCTTCCCTTTTTTACCATTAGATCCTCCAGATTGAACTACACCTTTCGTTTCTTATCACCATAGCCATGTGACCATTCTAAAAACTCCATCTCTAATTTGATATAACATCAACCAACTTCTTAATAAATCTCAAATTCTATAATTTCAATATCCTTTCGAAGGTGTGGTTTTAACGCACTAAATAATCTATCAACTTTTCTATCATTGTTGATTACAAAACCTGAAGCGTACCTTGAAAGCCCTATGAAATTCACTTTATAGGCCATGATAGATTCTACTTCCATTTTTAGAGATCTATTAATTATCTCTCAATATTTGTACAAATATTTCTTGGGAAATTCTTGTTAACAAACATGATCTTAAAGTCTTCGCATTCCATCTCTTAAATTTCTTCAGCCGGCTTAGTGTTCTTAATAAAATCCCACCATTGATCGGCCTCTCCATCTAGATGATAAATGGAAAGAATCAATTTCTCCATCTTAGAACAGTGAATCATAGAAAATATATTCTCCATGGAATTGAACCACTATTTTGTAACTAGTGGATCATAAATTCCACTAAACATTGGTGGTCATTGCCGCATAAAACACTCGATAGGCAGTTTCTCTCTCTTAGGTGAAGGATGATGTTCCACATTATTTATGTTATTATTAATAACCTAAGACATATGGGTAAGAATCTCCAAAAAGGTTTGAACTCCACATCCCAATACATTGGGGATGTCATTTGGTAAATCATTGCATTGAACCTTTCACGTGTTATTGGCCCAGTTTCTCCGGGTTCCAACCATTTTCTAGAAAAAGTTAGAACAAAACATAAGTCAAAAAGTCCTGAATAAATAAATTATTCATTTGGGAAATTTACACTAAAATCATATCTTATGGGATCCCCATTTTAGTAAATCTTATTGTGTGCATATTTGTTTTTAGTCTCATACTAGAGGTTTTCTCTAGGTTTCACTAATCCTAATTCCCAAATTAACTAAACCTTGCCTCTAATACCAACTACAGAGACACTACATTTATTACATTACTTTTACATAATTTTAATGATAAAAAATATTACACAATTAGGATCCAAAGGTTTAGTGTCTTGGGAAAACTAGTACCGTACATAACATTTATAACATAAAGCATAAACGTTTATTTAATTCCTTATTCTTAGCTTCTTATTGGATCTTGACTTCTCCTTTGTACAAGTAGTCACCTGAGGATATAAATCAAAAAAGGGGTGACCTAAAAGCCCAGTAATAGGATAGATAAGATAATGAAACAATATAACATTGGGTGATCATAACATCATCATCATAAAAATCATGAGAGGGATCATTAAATAAAGGCATAGATTGTGGAAATTCATAGAAATGAGACATCATGTCTTAGTGGTCAACTACCACACATAGTTGTGAACAAATATCGAATAATGTTCACAAATAATTTAAATTTAACTATTAAGATTCATTAATTTACCCAATTCATTGAAGCACTGTATAATTCTGGGCGTACCTATCACATTCAAACATTCATATTGCACTGTATAATTTCAGCCACACCTGTCACATCATAACATTTTCATTATCATACATGATACATAGAACATATACCAATAATGAAAATACATAACCCATGGAAATGAATGAGTTTAATCTCATAAGTGTGAATTCATGAACTTTGGGTTCCAAAAATAAATAGGGAATAACATACTTGAGACAAGAACCATCAACCTTTTGTGAGAAGCAAAAGGTGTGTTTTCGAAAGAAGAGTTCTTTTGGAAAACATTGTGTTTGACATAAACTCTATTGGAAAACATCTATATCCCAGAAAAGGTAATATAACAATGAAAAAATTATTTTTATGGAGTAACCATATTGAAAATGTATCGAAAGAGGGAGAACTCGAAGAAAGAAAGTCGGGTTCAAGAATTTCCCCTTACCGTGTACCTGAACGCTTTATTCACTTTAATGTCCAATATAATGACACTATATTCAATAATTATAAATTAAAGGACCTTTTATACAAGAATATTCTTAAATTTTTTTCATTAAGTTCTTTTATGGGCCTTTATGAGTTATAGAGTTTAAATCCATTGTTCAGGAGTGTTCTTTTTCTTAGTTTTCATGAACGGTTTACTTGTACACATGAATAGAAGTTCATATAGAACATGAATAAACATCCACAAATAATATTACATGTCATTAATGATCTTACATGAGTTTAAATGATATTTTAATGAATTATGTTATATACCATGTGGATTAATCAATAGTTAAAATTTAATGATGGCTGTTTTAGTATAATTTGAGAGGTTTTTGGATCACAAGAAACATGTTTTGTTTTATCAATTAGTATTAAGAATAAAATTTGTTTCCAGAACATATAAGGGGTTAAAAAAATAAATATGAAAACCTATTTGAACCATTTAATTCTTTTATTGACATTCTTGAATGAGTTTAAGTAAAATGGAAGTGCATCTCCCCTGATGTAGGTAAATTAACACATCATGGGAAACAATTTCATTTTTATAAAGAGAGAGAGAGAGGGAGGAGTATAATGAATAGTATTCCATTAACATGATATCATACTAGTATATCAATAATAATGGAGTTATCATGATATTTATATAAGATACTTTGTGGTTAAGAGAATAAAAGAAATGAAATTTGGAAGGAAATTGAAAGAAAAGAGAGAGAAATTACCTCTGGAATATATCTTCTTTGAGATCCTCTTTAGGGAAGAGGTTTTGGTATTTTTATTAGAACAATGGATGATAGAAGTGGGTTAGGGTATAGGGAAGATATTTTGGAAGAATTTGGACAAGTATTGTAGATTGAGATGTGTGAATAAATGAGGGTGTGAGGGGTGGTATTTATAGTGGAGGGGAAAGGGGTTTTCACAATACTATATTCATTAATTTATTATTTCTCCAAAAGGTAAGTAATAGTGAGGATTAAATGACTAAATATATTAAATTTATCATGTGAGTTTGAACCAATTGGGCTTCCATCATCAGAACATCATCCATGACTCTATAATTAACGTATTTAGCTTATTTTATAAATTATAGTATTTCACTATTCATAAAAATTCAAGTATTTTAGAAAAATACCCAAAATTAAGTCTAACCATTTTTTGATGTGTATAATTAAAAATGAACTCCATTTTTAAAAAATAATTTTCTAAATATTATTAACTTAATTTTTAACTAAAATTACAATTTACATGAAAAATAAAAATTTTAAAATTAAAACTGCTTTTCTAACACTTTGAAAAATTAATAAAGATCTCGTAAAATTATACTATAATCACAAGACATAAAAATATTAATTTATGGACACATTTTATGAAAATAAATTTTCTTTTAAATTATTAAATTAATTATAAAATTGTAATTTTATATGTATGACTTATAAAAATACCAACACTTTCACTATGGTCACATTATCACTTATAAGATACCTAAATTTTATTTATACATTCATGGGTGAAGTTACTATTCTTTTAGAATATTTAACATTCATAAGGGTCATATTAATATCCATAAGGGTAGTTTACTATTCATAAGTATAGGTTACCATTCAACAAAAATCAAGTTTTTCCTATCAGACTCCAAAAATCTTACTGATCACAATCCTGTATGTTAGATTTTTGAAATTCAAAATACAAAAGTGGAAAATTTATGTTTAAAGGTCAAAAAATATTTCATTTAAACATGATGTGGAATTTTCTTTCCTAAAGTTTTTTTATATGATTATGACATTACTACAAGAAGGGATAAATTTAATTGATAAAATTTTGGATCGTTACACATTTATACTCAGAATACATTTATTCAAATAAATGTACATCCCAAACTTTAGATAATTTTACCCAACAAATGATCTCCATTCTCGAAAGGGGACTAAATGAACAATGTTTAATGAATAAGGAAAACCCAAATAATAGAGGTCTAACTAGAAATAAAATAGGGACATAACTAAAAAAATATGGGATATTACAACCTCTCTACCATATAACAGCTTTTTCCCAAGAAGCTGCAAGCATCACTGTGGTGTCTCGATGAAAAAGACTGGAAACTATGCTTGGATATCAGATTCACTCTCCTAGGTATCCTCTTTAACATGATGGAAAACCTGATGACCAATATAAAAATCCAATGGTCATATCTGTTGGTCAGCGTATGATTTCTCTAGGCACTACATGGTCAACAACTGCCTCCCGATGAACTGAACCTGCTCATATGTCTATTGTACGAGACTATGTCCAATAAGTACTGACTCACCTACCTCCAACCAATAAAGAGGCGAACAAAATGACCTGGCATAAAAATCCTCAAAAGGATCCATTTGAATCAATGCTCGAAAGCTGTTATTATAAGTGAACTCTATGAGTTATAAATGATTCTCCAATGAACCACCAAAATACAAAACACTATCTCATAACATATCTTCCAAAATCTAAATAGTTCGTTTAGATTTACTATCACTCTATGGATGATAGACTATACTCAAAATAACCTTCTATCCCAAGACCTCATGTATACTCTGCCTAAACAGATAAGTGAAATGAGGATCTCGATCATAAATAATTCTCCCCAGAACACCATGAAACCAAACTATCTCCTGAACATAAAGACTGCCCAGATCATCAACAGTGATGCTACCTTTGACAGTCGATCTATGATCACCCATACGATATCAATTTTGTGAGGTTTACTAGGTAATCATATCACAAAATCTATAGTGACATCATCTAATTTCCATTCTTGAATGAGAAGATGCTATAATAACCCAACATGCCTTTGATGCTCGGAATTCACCTACTGATAGGTGAAGCATCTCACCATGAAGCCCGCTATTTCCCTTTTCATTCCTAGACCCAATAATATATATAGAGATCACAATACATATTTTTTATCCTTGGATGTACTGCCCATCCCAAATCATGAAACTCTCTCATTAGATCCCTACACATGCTCGTTAACCCATACTCAACTATAGAAAAGAAGAAAATTACTGCTACTAAGAGACCATCCAAAGGGTGGTTCCCCACCATATTATCTTTCTCTCAGAGCTAAGAACTCTAGATCATATAACTACTCTATACTTATTTGGTCAAGAATCACAGGTTTAACAAATGTTGAAGTTAGAGCTACTCATCCCTAGGACTCTTGAATATTTAGATGCATGTATGACAAAGTCACATCATCTGCCGCTCATTGTAAGACTCCCACATTGCCTCTGTCTGCATATTCTATCTCATGGATAAAAAAATATTTTCCCCTTTCTTGATTTATAATCTAGGTTGAAGTGAAAAGATTTTAGAAACTAGAGCCACCTAATCTACTAAAGGTTTAGGTCCCACTTAAAAAAGATGTACCTAGGGTTCTAATGTTATATGTAAACCAAAAACCTCTTTCCCAAAAGATAGTGTTTTCAGCATCTCAGGGCATGTACTACTATAGCTAACTCCATATTATGAGTATGGTAATTCACCTCAGGTGGTATCAACTGTCTGGAGCTATAAGAAACCAATCGGTCCTCTTGCATCAGAATTGATCCGTGTATAACTCCAGATGCATCATTGTACATAGTAAATACCTTACCCAATACAGGTATGGTTAAGATTAGTGCTGAGGTTATCCTATCATTCATCTCTTTAAAATTTCTCTTAAAATAATCCGACCAAAAAAACTTCACCCCTTTCTTGGTCAACCTAGACATCAGTGGTTCTAGATGGGAGAAGTTAAGGATAAAACACTGATAATAACTCACTAAACCCTGAAAACTCTGAATCTAAAAGAAATTATAGGGATGATCCCAAGATACCATAGGTGAAACCTTCCCTAGGTTCACTGATACTCCATCCTCAGAGATGAGATGACCCAATAAGTTCACTTTATAAATCTAGAAACTACATTTGGTTATATTTTCATAAATATGATTCTCTCTCAATGTACTCATGATGATGTCAAGATGTTTGGAAATGATCATCCATTGACTGATAGTACAATAAGATATCATAAAAAAACTAAC